>CM067487.1:22870027-22975213 GCA_034552555.1 Semaprochilodus insignis | reverse complement strand
ACTCCTGATTGCTCTTTTTTTAATTAGTCTGCATGTCAGTGTCACACAATCTCTCTCTCTCTTTCTCTGTCTCCCTCTCTCTCCCCATCTCTCTCTCACCTAGATCTCTCTCTGTCTCTTTCTCACTCACTGAGCTCTCTCTTTCTCTCTCTCCCTCATGTAGCTCTTTCTCTCCCCCCATTTTTACTCTTTCTGTGTGCTCATTGCTTTTCGCTCTTTTTTTTCTTGGCGGAATAGAACGTCTGTCTCCTTTTTTCTTCTCCTCATTAAGATGAAAAGTGATGAGAGCTCTCTTTGTGAAACTCTTTATTGAAAGGTAAAAGAAACAAAGAGGCTATCGCAGTAAAGTGCTTTTAATTGAAAGGGAGATGAGAGGCCACAGAGGGCTGCAGTTTGATCAACGGAGTTTAGCGTGAGTTCAGCGTGTTCACACATCCAGCTGCGCAAGAGCACTGTGTACTGTGCCACTCTCGCAGTCTGACTCATTTAAAACGGGCCTCATTTAAATGCATTTGATTGCTCCACATTTGATTTTAACAAGCAGTGCGTGAAATGATGTATTCACACGTTGCATTTCTCATAATCTCTTTTGAATGAGTTTAGAAGATCTCTAAATCCCAACTAGGTTACAGAATAAGCTTTTATTGATTGTAGTTTGATGATACAGTAAGAGATATCAGATAGACTATTAAACTATTAAATTGCATACACGGTGTAAAATGTAAATTCAGTTTTTCTACTGCTAAAACACATTTAATGACACTGGACTTAACTTAATCTTTATTGTCACTGACTTTGCGAAACAGAATTGTCCTTTTTGCAAATGTGTTACCACATTCTCATTGATTTGAGTTATTTTCCACATACTTTTGCAGACTGCACATCCAGTAACTCTCTCCGAGTTATAGTTACCTTTAGAACCCATGTGGACTGCATAGTGCACAGTTGTTAACTCAGCAATCAGTCAATCAGTCATCAATCAGTGTAAGACTGACATTATATACAACGTGATGGAAGTACCTACTGAAGCATTCAGACAACGAACTCTACCGCACACACTGTTTTGGGGTGTTTTGAGGCAATTTACTGCACACATTGTCCCGAATCATGACAAAAGGGACAGAATCCGTCAGTAGAAGGATGTGTAATTTAGAAAAAGTCAATGAATGTACAACAGGCACTACAGTATGTTGACGGGTTGGACCTTTCTTCTACATTTTGTCATGGACAAGCCATGGTTGATGATCTAGTCTATACAGCTTTGTCTGAATTAACCAGATATTAGCAAACCAGAAATCACATTTGGCACAATCATGGGTTCCAACATGGTTTAAAAAAGTCCTAATATACTGACAGACATTTGACTAACACAACATGCCAGATGTCTCTGTTCCTAATGGTGTCCTACGATAATTCATCCCATGCAGCTTGAATATTCTCACACAGTTCCTGCAGATTTTGTGGTAGGAGTGGAGTTTTGATAGCGTGTCCAATAGCATTCCACACATTTTCAATCTTGGATAGGCCTGGCGATGACGCTGACCATAGTGCCTCCCTGTGGACTCGGTGGTCGTCTTTCACCAAGACAAAAGCAGGGCTCTTCACTGAAGATGATCTGCTGCTGCCTTCCTGACTCACTCCATGACAGTCTGGCATGACATCATTGCAGTCTTTGGTGACGTTGACGTGGTGTTAAGGGCAGTTGTCTTAAAGGTCTGCGTGCATGTAGTCCTGCATCGTGCAGCTGTCTGCTAATGGTGCTGGCACTAACAGGATGATTCATGGAGGGCAGCACTGCTCACTGAATGTCCGCTGTCGTGTTTGTTGGGTCAGAGTGCCTGTTGAATTTGCCATAGCTTTGGCAGGTAGCTGCATTTCTCTGGTCTTCAATCTGATGTAGAAGAATTGGCAGTTAGTGTTTTTATCCAAGCATATTGGGCTGTCCAATGATGTTGTTTAAGCATGGTTCAGAAATGTGGTTGTGCTTCACAGTACATAGTCTTCTGCCTCCCGGCTAATGTTAAAGTAAAAGCTTTCAAGTAAAGACTGAAAAGGTAATATAAAAAAAAACGAATGCCATAGCAGCATCATCTGCACAGGTTTGTTTTTGTCTTTAGTTTTGTTCTCTGGTCTAAAAGGGAATTTAGATAGTCGAGTATAAGCAGATTAACAATAACAGTATAAAATGTATTGCAGTGACTGTTTAACTGAATAATCATGTAAGCAAGTCAGGTTAACAACTTCATTTCACAGCATATCATGTTGTCTTCTGCATAACATTAGGAGG
The DNA here is from genome assembly GCA_034552555.1 of Semaprochilodus insignis. Taxonomy (NCBI): domain Eukaryota; kingdom Metazoa; phylum Chordata; class Actinopteri; order Characiformes; family Prochilodontidae; genus Semaprochilodus; species Semaprochilodus insignis. Next base: position 22,972,926 of record CM067487.1, on the reverse strand, counting down.
TATTGATTAATTACTCTGACCATTACTGTATATGCCAATGCCTTGATTGGCTGGTGGAAAAACACCGGCTGTGAGGTCATTATGAGAGGTCGACCCAGGATGAACCTTTTGACCTCTGCTTTTCCCCAGTGTGTCTGGCAAGCTGGTTGGCAAATGGCTAAAGCCACAGACATCACACTAACCCTCAGTTAGTGTGCCTCAGATTCCCTCAGATATGGAGAAGCCTGAAGAAATAGACCTGAGAAGAGGATTTAGTGCTGCATCATCTCTTACACAAAACAACCAGCTGCATTTCCTCTGCAGTTTTTTTCTCTGCACCCTTCGATAGAATTCATGATGGTCCTTTTAGAAATATGGATAATAAATTTCATCGTGCAGCTGGCATTTAATGAGATAGTATTTGCCTTTTTTGCGGTGTTGTCCTAACAAGTCTTACATTTTGTGGAGTAGTCTCAGTGAATGCTTTATAATTAGTCTCTCTCACTCTCTCTACATTTAGTGCTAGGTGTTTTTTTAATGTCTCTGTCTTTCCTAGCACGTCTTTAGATAGTATATGACTGAGAGCAGAATAGCACGTCTTTACGAGCCAGTTTTCAATGGGAAATCAGCCCAGACAGCGTAATGTCATCCAGGGTGAGGCCTGTGTCTGCAAAACCAGGCCATTAACCCCTTAAACTATGATTATTATTCAGTCATTAATTGCCAGCCTTATTATCTAGTAACTGCTATGAATGATTTAGTAACTGCTACGAATGATTCAGCAACTGCTGTGAAATTGCTATGTAAGGTCTCTAGAGTTTAAGACCCCTTTTCCCCTTTATACAGCCATCCAGTCAGGGTCGACCGGGGTTTAAACTGTGGCTTTTGCCCTTAGTGGTGTCATATTTATCTTGTTTCCTTTACCCAAACCTAGTAAAATCATGATACTATTTTTGGCTTAGGCTAGAGGTTTAACCAGGCCAACAGATCCCTTGGGCCTGCAGTACTGTTCCAGAACCGCAGAAAAATGCTACATGTTGATCAGGCGGAACATATTGCAATTAAAAGCAGTTTTATTTAGTTTTTATTACATTTTGTCTAATGTTCTAATATTTCCATTCAAAAAAATGACACCCCATCCAGCCACAAGACCACCAGTATGATTTAGGTGAGGATTCTTTCTCAGCACAGCATTGACACTCACATGGTAGGGGATGGAACTGTGTGTTGCGCTAATACCGCAAGTGTGTCAGGTACATCAATGAATGACGCACAGTGTGCCTGATACTGTACACTGCACCTGTGCTGTATTATGGATGTGACTGATTTTGCCATCCGGGTAAATGCAGGGGTTAATGGACGGCTTTCTGGTTAATCACAGACATGTTTTGGTGCCAGATGTATAACAGAGACTGCCTCAGATTAGCTAATATGCTAAAAGAGATAATTGACCCAAAGCCGACAAACACTTGTTAAGTGACCTATGAGTGAGCTACACGTTTATCATTATGTAACAATCAAGTTGATCTTATTATAGTCAAATCAATCCCAGCTTCTGATGACCACACTGGTAGTGTTTTTTTCAGAATATAAAGTTTTTTCTTTGTAGACCAGTGGAAGTTACAAAATCGGGTTCTTGCCTCTTACAACAGTAAAAAGAGCTCTGAAAACCCAGTGCTAAATTACTCACTCTCTCGTGCATCTTTTAAACCTCTTTATCCTTCTGGGTCACAGGGGGTGCTGGATTCAATCCCAGTGTTCAGTGGGCTGAAGGCAGGAAACATCCTGGACAGGCTGCCAATATATGGCAGTGTAGACACACAGACATAAACATACACATACAATATATTGCCAAAAGTCTTTGCTCGTCTGCCTTCACACGCATATGAGCTTGAGTGACATGACATTCCTAATCCATAGGGTTTAATATGATGTCGGCCCACCCTTTGTAGCTATAACAGCTACCACAGTACCACGCTGGAATTCACTGAGCTCCTGAGAGGGACCCATTCTTTCACTGATGATTGTAGAAGCAGTCCACACACTTGGTTTTATAGCCTAAAACATTTTACATGAGCACAGTAAGTGCTCTTGCTATTTTTCTTTACCTGCTGGCCCACTTAGCCAACAATTAGAAGACGTTTTCGGGGAGGGGTGAAAAACACTACGACTGACGGAAGATTACAAGAAAACAAGAATTTTCCCTGTTTAGTAATTTTTAAATCAAAAAGTTTTGATTTAAATGTTGAATTCAGGTTCAACTGCCACTGATCCTTGTATGTCCAATGCACCCATTTTTCCACTGATTTCATCAGTGTCCAACATACCACAGTTGTTACTGAAACACAAAAGGCCTCTACCCCGTAACCGTTACTATGTTGTCTTATAGGGCGATGATTAGTGAATATGTTATGTGCATTTAGGTATTGAATCCAAAACGAGGATGTGTATACTGATCTGTCTCTACAGGCTGGACGCAGCTCCATAGTGCTGTGTGATAATAATAGGGGCTGTGGAACAGCTGCTGTGAGAGGCCTATATGCCACAGCCATGCAGGACTTACGACACATAGCACACTTTCAATTATATGGGCCGTAGGCAGAGCGCCAGGCCGTGCAGATATGGGTGCTTTCCAATTACACGGCAGGCTCAGCTACAGTGTGAATGGAGCGAGCCAGCAGTATAGCCACAGCACACACACAGACCCACCACACACACATATACACCCCTGCTCACACGGACGCACTGGCACACAAGGGGCCATGACCGACTCATATAACCTGCTTTTACTGGACGTGTCCAATAAGAAGAATATATTCCCTGTCTGTACCTTTTGCCCTCTCTCTCTCTCTCTCTCGCCCACTTTATCACTCACTCTCTCTGTCTTGTCTCTCTGCCTTTTTCTCTGTCTGTCTGTGTCTCTCTCTCTCTCTCTCAACTATCTCTCTCTTTGTCTCTCGTGTCTTCTGGCTTTCTAGCTTGCTTGTCTTTCTGTCTGTCTCTCTCTACCTCTGTATCTCTCTTCTTATCTCTCTCTGTCTGTCTCTTTTGCTTATCTGTCTCTCTGTGTGTATCTCTGTCTCACTCTCTCTCTCTCATTCTATTTAGCTCTCTCTCTCACTGTCTTTCTGTCTTTTCCTCTCACTCTTTCTTTCTTTGTTTCTCTCTAGCCCTCTATCTCTCTCTAGCTTTATCTGTCTGTTTCTCTCTCTCTCTTTTCTGTTTCTCTCTAGTCATCTCTATCTTTCTCTAGCTCTCTGTCTGTCTGTCTCTCTCTTTCTGTGTTTCTCAAGCTCTTTCTCTTTCTTTCTCTGTCTTCTATCTCTATCTCTCTCTTTGTCTTTATCTCTCTCTCCTGCTGCCTGTCTGTCTCTCTCTTTCTGTGTCTCTCTAGCTCTTTGCCTCTCTCTCTCTCTCTCTCTCTCTAAGCCATTGTTTGGTTAAACTAAGTTTTAGTCTGGCCTCTTTCTGGGTATTTTGAGTAACACATAAAAAGATTCTATTGTTAAGAAGCTGTTTATCTTGGTCTGTTTTTTTTTACCATGAATAATAGAGAATAATAAATACTCACAGTGAGCAATAAGTCATACTAACTGAAACTGGCACATATGAAGTGTTAATTAATTCATTTATTGTGGTATGTAAATAGTTGTTTCAAAGGATGCCATTCCCTGCCCGTGCATACAGCCAAAGCATTTACATGAATCTGCCTATTCAGCCTTCAGCAGTTTAGTCTAGTTATATAGAGCACTTTAGCCCAGACTACGGTTGGAATCAGACACAATACAAGACAGCCAATGAGAAGATCATTTAGATGATTTAGGTCATATTTTCACTCCAAATGTTTCTTCTTACTTTCGATGTAGCATTTTATTTGAATCATGTTATTTAAGTATGTCTTCTCACCAGGACAAAATGCAGGGAGCATATCACACAGTGTCGCTACAGAATAGATTTTAAAATGCTAGTGCTGACCTGTCAGGCACTACACAACAATGTCCCACCATGCCTGAACTTTTATTTCCTCTTAACAATGTGAGAACTTTAAGGTCCAGGGGCTATGAACTGTCCCCCAAACTAAAGTAAAATCTATTTTTTTTTACTTTATTTATTTTTTTTCAAGAACGTGGAATAATCTCCCCACCAACATCAGACCTTCAGCCTTGGCTTATGTTTTTAAAAAACATTTAAAGACTTATTTTTATTCCCTTGCCTTTAGTAGTTTGTGAACTTTGTTTGGTGTTGTTTTGGTATTGTTGTGTGTTAATTATGATTTTTCTATTGTTATCATTTTTTTTATTGTATATTTATTGTATTTTATTGCGTGCCATTTTAAGGCACTTTGAGACTTGTTCTAGAAAAGTGCTGTATAAATAAAGATATACTTACTTTTATTTAACAATTTGAAATTCTAGCTCGTTAAAGAGCAAATAATGTTGGCAGCTTCTGCTATTGGAACATACTGCAAATGTGCTAGTGCGTTTAATGTATTCCTTTATCCCACAGAGTGTAAACTTCAAATTCAGAAAAGGCTCAGAATTTGGCAATAAAGAATGAAGGATTGGTTCATCCCTAATAAGTACTTTTACAGCAAAAAAGAAGTTTCAAAGCTTTGTTATGACAGCAATGATGCAAAATCTCTTGGGACGAGTTTACCAAATGTCACTACCGCTATCCTCTGATCATTTTTAGCTAAGGTTATTATAGTAAACGGCTGCAGTGGTTTCAGGAAGCTCCCCATTGCTTCTTATGAGGGGCCTTACAGGAATGATTCTTTTTGGAAACAGCAGCCCAGGCCTTTCATTATGAATTCTAGTAATAGGGCTTTTTCAGATCGTACCTTTCAATTACTGGCAGTTTAACGGGACGCGCAGGGCATGGCAGGGTGAAGATGTAGTCTCTTTTCTATTTCGGCTTGCTCCCGCCTTTGCCCTCAGGTAATAGCTGTCAATCAGCGTCTCCTTAATGCACATTTGTGCTCGGCCACTTGACCTGCGGGTTACTTTCTCCTGACAGCTTGCTGTATGACTCACCGTCATCTTTCTGTTCATGAGAAATGACCCCACTGTGTTAAACAGGCACTGTAAGGGAGGAGGGCACAAGCGGTCATGTTTTTGTTATGTGACCACGCCATCAGCGTAAGTGATGTCTCCTCCATCGAGGTGAAAATAGCTGTACTGTGGATCAGCCTACCTGTTCATTTCAGTGGTGGCTGGCCTACAGCACATAAATAAACTGAAATGCTAGGGACCAGTCAGCAGGACCGTAATTTAAGTAACTGACCTATCCATGATCTGCCAGCAGACAAGCTTTACAGAACAATGGAAAAATCACATTCAGCCTAATAAGAAGCTATAGCAGTGTTATTAACTGTGTTATAATGCTGTAGCAGTGTTATTAACTGTGTTATAAAGCTGTAGTAGTGTTATTAACTTAGTATTAACAAATATACTAAACGAGTATACGAATATAAAGAATAAACAATACTTTACCTGTGTCACAGTCTAGATAACTGTTTGTATTCTGTAATAAACTAGATGACAGTTTATTGTTGTTTTCAACCTGCCTTGTTTCCATTCACAACGACTAAATGGTCGAATAGCATTATGATCAGAAAGCCTAACATTATATAGCACATCTGAATTCATAAAATGTAAAAATGTGTTATGTTGAATGGAGTCCAATATTATGACTTGTTGAGATTGAGTCAAGACAGATACTACAGGGGGTCAAACCCGAGTACAAATGAGAGCAAGACTGAATCAAGATAGAGATGCAGCACAAAAGAAAAATTGAATTCCCTTTAAGACCAAAGCTTAACCCTCTGGGGTCTAAAGGCATTTTCTTGATCTTTTCAAATTCGCCTTTGAAGGCCTGTTCATGTAACATGATACCTGTATGTTTCATATCAAACTTCAGCAGCTGTAAATTATTTGCACGCCATTGGACACGTGTCTCTGATGTCGACTGAAGAAAGAATGAAGGGGTTCTGATGTGATAAGTAAGCCCTTTAAGTGATTTCCTGAGTGTGCATTTGTCAGTTATAAAATGTAGACAGACAAATTCACCAGGTACATACAGTGAATGGCAGATGAAATCTCATCCCTTCTTCATACCCTCATAACTCCAGACGGGAGTCTTGTACAATCTTGGAGTAACACGGAATTGAAAGGGCAGGTTCTACATATTCAGAGAGGAACCATGTTTCCGCACTGGATTCTCACAAAGACAGTGAAACATACAGAGCGACATACATAGAAATAGACCCTTGAGGGGTAACTTAGTGGTTCCCAAAGTCAGACCCAAAGACCCAATGCTTTGTACACATTGATGTTTTTCATACTCTTGTCACACCTGACTCCTGACTTAGTAACTGAGATGAATCAGATGCCCTAAATGATGGAAGGCATAACAGTTTGCAAAGTGTGGAGTCCCAAGGACTAACAATGGGATGTCCTTGCTGGAACGTCTTTAACTACTTCCAGTCCAAATTTCTTGGTCTTTTTTATTTGTTTGGTGAGTCATTTAATGGTGAGCCACCACAGTTCCACATGAAACTCCTCAATTAATGCTTAGGCTTGCAGTTATTACTTTCAAGATATATTTGCAGAATATATGTAGTAATGAATGTATATTCTCTGTTAGCAGGTCCAGATCAGTGCTTTTCCGTTGTTTTGTTTCAGCGTCAGGAATTGGCACAACCTTGGTAACACCAAGCTGTACAAACAGTACAGTAATGTCAAATCATAATAAAAGAACACAAATGTATCTTTTTCTGATTCAGTTTGGCTAAATCAAACCTAGATGCGATTACCTGGTCATGAGTTGTTTGAATCAGTGCACGCCGATGACAGTTGAATGGTCTCAGTCGAGACCAGAGACTAAATTTAGCAAGACTGGGACCAAGACAAGTCAGAGTTTAAAATAATATGCATGTGACGTAAGCAAGGATGGGCATTATTGCTGCACCTCACTGACCCAACAGCCATGGAGCAGCAAGCAGTGATGCCCTCCATGAGTCATCCTGTTAGTGCCAGCACCGTTGGCAGATTGCTGCATGATACAATACTACATGCATGCTGACTGCCCTTAATGCCACGTCAACGTCGCCAAAGAAGCGTTAGCTCAATAACTCCATAAATATTACCCATATCAGTCTAAATATATCAACATTCATTGTTCCTGGTAACTTATGTATATCCTTCCAGATACCATTGCAATCTGACACTGCTTGCAGTCTGACTCTTACAGGAGCTGGAAAAAAAACGAATTTAATGTTAATGTAAGTCAATGGACGCAGATTTTTTCCATGTGATTTTGGGTTATTTATGTTTGCCAATTTTCACACAGTGTAAATGGTAGCTGGTGCATTCAAATAATGAATAAAAGTATAAATGGACAAAAATGGAGATACATGTATTTCTTTGGACAACGATAATATTATCACAATATCATCATGAGCTTGGTCAGCCAGTCACAGTGTGAATATGAATGAACTTGTAGGGTAAAATCTACTGCACTGGACGTAATTACACCAATGCTTATTTCAATTTCTTTGAGAAAATAACTGTTTCTGTAATCTGACATGAAGGTTATGTGAGGTTTAACGCTCCGTATGAAAACACTCTGTTTATTCAGAATCCAGTCTTGCTTTTGGCACCGTTTTGGTGTTGTACTGTTCCACTGGGAGTCGCTGGGACTAACCTGAGCTTCAGTGCCTGGCCTGTGATCTGCTGTCTGAGGTATATTTTCAGACCCTTTTTATTACCTTCTACTGACTTCAGGGTTGCTATGGAATAACCTGAGACATGAAACAGCAAAGTCATGCCCACGGAAAAACACTTTCGCAACATTTTTCATCTGCTCTTGCTGAATACCAGGAAATGGTTCTCAAATGAAAAGCAGTTTTGTTTTCTTCAATTACTTCTATTCCCAGCTCAGCAGTAGTGTTAGCTTCCTCGATATTATAAGCCCTTAAGGTGGTACGGAACGAGCTCGTTTGCCAGTGCTGTAGAAAATACATTATACAAGTGAGGGCCTGTGCTGAATAAGACGCTGTGCAGTGCGACTTTGTGCTTATGCTTGTGTGGATAACAATAAGAGCATGTATCCGTGAGGTCCATGGTGTGCTTGCTTGTGGGACAATTACAGGTACAAAACGGCCTCGCTGAGGGGCGAACAGTGTATTGTGTTACCATGGAGATGTGGTCATTCATTCAGGTCTGGAGAGGAAGCAGCATGCTAATAGGATGACGAGGTCATACTTGTGGGCCTTTGTGCCTTGGGCAACCTCACACAGAGTTTTATGCATGAATTTCCATTTGTCATATGGCTGGTTCAATGCATAACACGCGTGTGTCTGCTTTGCGGGGGTGGTGTGGGGGTTTTTGAGGGGTGGTGTGGGGGGGTGGAAATCTTCTGTAATAAACTTAAATTGCCTTTTTTCTTTCCCTGTGCCATCTTGTAATAACCGAAACCCTGAGCCCTAAGACTGATGGAGATGTGGTGTGCAAATTTGTCCTCTTTCTCATCCCTGACTAGCAGAAATCTCTCCAGGCTGCACATAATCGAGGTTTATTTTTAGACCTGCTCGCTCAGTTTAGATGGAGAAAAGGCCATTCGGTATGGTTTTTGTTAAATCAGGTTTTTATCATTAGGGCCAGACAAAATGAGTTGGGGCAGGGATGGCTGCTCAGCTCTTGGCTGTATTTGGAAAATGGGGTGGGGTGGTGTGGTGCTGGGGTGGGGGAGGATGGGGGTTTCATTAACTCAACAGAGCTCCAGCAAAGGCTGCCTTGTACTTACACTCCTTGTCCTGCGTAAAGCCCTGGTGTTAGGAGGTGTTTTGTGGGAATGGGTCGGCAGTACTGAGAGATAAATTCCGGGCCCAAGTGGTGTCGATAACGCTCGTTACAGTCCATAATGAGGTCACAGGCGCACTGTCTGGCCCTGATAGAGATTTATAGAGGCTCTGAGTCACTGGAGCTCTCTGTGTCCATGGTCACCACACACAGTCCTGCTGGGCACAGTGTGACATTCTTACTTGGACGAACTGTGTTGCCCCCTCCATAGCATGGTATTAAATGCAGGCTAGCAATAAGGTCACACCTTCAGTGCTGGGTCATATGCAGCACTGCTCAAAACTCTACCCATCGTTTATTTCATTTCCAGTTATTCAAGGAAATATTTCAGAGGAGATTAGATACTTCAGCATATTCCACTGTCTTTCACTATTTCAAAATATTCTCAGTATAAAATATATAGAGAAAATAAGACATTGGTAGACCACCAAAAATCAAGTTCCAGAAAATCCACAGGTGGTTCTGGTGGTTCTGGCAATCCTTCCACTATGAGAAGATAGCACAGCACTATGGCTGTAAGGATGTGTATCTGTCGAAAAACTGTTACTGTTAAAAAATTGCTAATCAAACAAAGAAGCTGCTCATAACAATGGACTGACCCCAGAATCCAGACCTCAACACCACTGAATGTGTTTGGGAATGTGTTGGGTTACTTGGATTATGAAGCAGAAAGTGCAATTAACTTCTAAAACAGAACTTTGGAGGTGTGGAAAAATAGATCTGCAGATTTCTTTAAAGAAACTGAGCCTTAGTCCAATACTGAATACAATATAATACCAATACAATAATGAAAAGTGTATCATGTTATATTTAGAGGTGGAGGTTTCGGGGTAATTTTCTGTTAAACATTTCCTAAAGCTGAAAAATAGCTTGAACTTTGTGTCCGTTTTGTCCGGAATTTGTAAAAATGAGTAGTGGTCTCTGACATCTGCACAGTACTGTAATTTCAGTGATATGGCACTCATTTGCCAGATCAAGCAGTAGTATCCAAGTATACAAGGGTATCATGCAGTATGCAATCTCTTTGTCTCAATTTAGGCAATATGCACTGTGTTCTTAGACTAAATGCTATTTATTTTGACGTCTACGGCCTAGGCCATTGTAGGATTGCCTTGTTTGAATAAATACCAACCTATTGCATAAACAGAAATTATAAATGTGCATCTTTTAGGAAATATCCCTTATAATCAAGCTATAATAACTGTAATGCAGTCTCTGCCTCAGATACCTATAGCATGTTAAGCCGGCCATAACTGCAGGGTTTTATCAGCTGCATTCTGATTGGCTGTCTGTACATCCTGGTGTACGCAATCCCATGCACCAGATTTAATCTATCCAGTGAAAAACACAGTTTTGCAAAGATTTACTCGCTCTGCAGCCATGCCAAGTCTTTTTTTGGTAAACCATATGCACTACTCATTTAAAAGTTATCCAGCAGTTTGTATATGCATTTAAAAGTCAGGAAGCAAGATGTCTTAGCATGTTTACCAGAGCATTTCTCTTCCATGTGTCTTTGCTGCAGCCCCTTTGTGAAAATCATCTACTTGGTTAAATTGCAAGTCAATCAAACAGCCTTTTCCTATCAAAGTTGGCAGTTCATTGCCACTTTCAATGACAGCGCACTAGACCATCTCTGACGACATACAGAAGCCTGGCTCGTGAAGCTAGATGTAATGTAGCATGCCAAGTTTCATTATAACACTCTGAAATCCTCCTGCAGACTTTTAAGGAAACAGTGCAAACAGGAACAGTCTTTTCAGTGGCTCTAGTGCATCATCTTACTAGTAACTTTACATCACATCCTGATTTATTCCCCAGTGCAAACACCTTTCACAACAAATAGTATGTTAAGTACTTGATTTGGAACTCAGGGAAGATGTCTTAAAGTGGCATTTTACAACTTTACAATTTGGCTGGTATAAAAGTCACACTGTGGTAAGGTAGAGCGAATGGAGGTACTGTGGGTGCGACAGTGACAGCTTCTCCTACGCTGTGTCGTCGCACTCTGAGCTGTGGCTGTGTGCTGCTGTCTGAAGGTGCCGTTTCTCTGTGATCTTGGTCAGAGCTCGGCCCGCTTCAGGAGATAACTCTTTTCAGCAGCAGTATGTCTGAGCTAGCCACTCCTGTTTGTGGCCAAGACCTGCATAAAGTGCAACACAGAAATGAATGTTAATCCAGAGAACAGGGAACAAAAAGGCCTTTGAGAGTCTTAATAATATCTCAGTGTGACAGCCAGCGTAATGTTTCCTGAAAGAAAGGCTCCATCTTGTTCGGTAACCCCTGGAGACGCCAAGCTTTGTTGCACACATATGAAGTGTCAGCTTCATTCCTCATTTGGTGCAAAAAACAATCAATTCAGAGGTGCTATACCGTATGGCATCCTTGTGAAGGGAGTGCTGCAGTCCCACTCGTGAGGTGTTTCTTAGCGAATTGTAGAATTTCTGTTTTTAGAAATGATATTAGAATGAGTGTGAAAAGTAGAATCTGTGAATGTTTATATGACTTTCAGTCTTTCTTAGTATTTGGTATAGCACCCTTTTGCTTTAATGACAGCATGGGCTCAAGCTGGCATGGATTCTATAAGAGCCTCTGCAAAAGCCTCTGATCAGCAGATCAAATCCACCTGAGAGTCGTCTGAACACGAGCTTCAATGGCAGGAATAGGACTTAAAAAATGTAGTCTTTTTAGCTCAAAGGCTTTAACTTGGCCAGTTGCACGGATTTGCTTGAGTTTGAATAATGACCTAGAAACGGTGCAGAATGTCGAATATTTCTTTATCATTTTAACCAGATTTTCAGCGTGGTTTCAGACACGCAAACATTTTTTTTCACTAAAGTGTGAAAAGTATACTAATAAAAAGCTAAACCATAAGGACAGGAGTTGGGCAGGAATTATCGGGGTGATAATTCAAACCCCTCCAAACCTTAGAGAGACAAATCGACGCCTATGGGACTACGTAATTAGATATGTCAATATGTTATTATTTCTTAATAATACAGCAAAATAGTGTGGCAAAAGGGGCTATTATGACTACAGTGAATTCTGCCTATCACAAACATGTTTAAACAGGAGCCAGAACAGATAGTGGTTTTTGTAAATGCTGCATTTTAAGGAGGAAGAGCCGTGAGCTGCTCTTTAGAGATGATCAGCAGTGTACACTGCTGAGAGATGCTTTTCTCCCTCACACAAACCAGCAGGAGGAAACACACCCAATTATTCAGCCATGGGCCAAAGCTGCTGCTGCATGCTGAAATCAATCAGAACAGCGCCTTGCTCCTACAAAAGCACACACCCAGCATGCATGCATATAGGCAATTATTCACATACTGCTGCACACATGTGAAGGCACAAGACAGAGATCCAGAAGGGATAGATTGTTTTTGAAGATCTACAGGGAACACGCTGAACAACAATGAAATGAACATACTGCTGCATCTGTGTTGAGGGTGTTGTGTATATTAAGTCGGTGGAGTGGCCTAATTTGATGTTTTTTCGATATGTCACATTTTGACAGTAAGTTTATTCACCAGACAGTAAAGTTGATCCTCCTAATAGAAACTTTCTAGTTTATGCAATTCAGGCTGCCACTTCTTCCACCTAAATCTTTTATATGGAAGCTAAACAGAATTGTGAAGTAGTCAAATCAACAAGCAGGAAAAACGTTGTCTTTTCTTGTTAGCAGAGGTTCAGCAGAGGTTCTTATTTGCAACATGGAGAAGCAACATTTAAAACAGGTTTTCACCTAGACACTCTTACTGATATGTTATTACGGTGTTTCTGATTTCTGGCTGAACAGTGGAACCGAATCCCATTCTCCTGTGAGTGGGTCAAGTGTGTTATCCACTACACTACCTAATTATTCATAACAGTAACTCAACTGACACAAGGCTTAACTTCACCACAACAAAAGGGGCTGCATTGGGCCTCCCAGGCATATGTTGTGCATTGAAACACCCTAGGTACTGAGCAGACACATATTTGTAATGGTCTTGCCAGATGAAAGATGGTACCCTTTCTGTGTGGGGGTGTTATCCACTATGTGATACATTTTTGGTGTGTTTGAGAACAACCAACAACAAAATGCTCCCCACTAGTAACTGTAGTAACTAGCAAATGCATGAGCACAAATGGTGTGTGCTGATTGGTCAACTCACCCACTTTGTTCTGATTGGTCAACCGCCAGAGCAGCATGGTTCTACAAGTTCTTCCCCCAAAACAGCTGTGACTATCATTAGAATGGTGTCGGTTCCTAAAGGTTGGTAGACCCGATCACAAACTAGACTGGAGCAGGACATTTCAGAGTAGTAGGTTAATATATAATTAGCTTTCTGTACCATGTGTGAGGGAATGTCAAGCTGGCAAGTAGGTGGGCAGAAAGCATTGAGTTACGAGATTATGTCACCTTGTAAAAGAAAAAAGTGCTGGAATTCCAACAAGCCATTTCAGGCAGCTGAGAAATCTCGTTTCTGTGGGAGAAAGTTTCTCCCTCTGCAGTGTACTTTGGGCTTTACTTTGTAGATCATTTACATGCATAAGAAAACGATATGACACACTAAAGAAAAGAGAAAAAAGGAAAAGCACAATAGATCCCCTTTAAAATGGAAACTGCTTATCAACAATGGCATTGCTATCACCTTTCTACTAAGACACATGTATTTGAACACAGACTTCTCCCTGTTCCTCAGCTCTTCAGGACGACTCTGTGTGAGTCACAGGAGTCCCAGTAGAGGCTTCACGGGAGGAAGCTCAGAGCACACTCAAAGGGCTCACTATGATAATACTTAGGGGATTGAGATGAAGACACCCTTGTCAGTATTTTGATTCACTATTCTGGCTTTTTGAGAGAAATGTCATGTCTCGGATTCTGCACATTTTAAAAGTAGCCAACTTTATGTCTAGAAATTTCAGTCTAGTCTAAACCTGGCCTTTGAGAGATCGTAGCGCTTTTCATCAAGGTAAATCTTTTTTACTTCTTCTTCTTTCTTGGATCACATTTTTTTTCTTGACATATTAGGGCAGATCTAAAATGTATCTTGCTGCTGTACTGATTGAGGACTGTATAGTGGCCTGTGCTGGTTATAGGCCTCTGTGTAACACATCCAAGCTCATTAGGACCACAGTGGGTCAATAATGTCCATTCAGTGTTCCCTCACTGGCAGGGATAAACTGAACCGGAAGACCGTTCAGTCTGTGCTGTTGGACTCAGAGCATCAGTATTAATGTTGTGGGTGTCGGGAGTCATGATTTAACATCTGATTCATCCACTAGTGGACTTGCCAACCTTTCGAGCAGAAGTAAAGTAGATGGGCGTGTACTTTCCACCCCATTCATCCTTAATGGGAAAAAAAAATCTGAATTGTTCTGTAAAACTTAGGTCGGATCAAAAAGCTGTATACAAGCACACCATTCCCATTCAGACTGAACATTCCAGAGTTCCTGAACATTCCAAAAAGAAGAAGAAGAAGAAGAAGAAGAAGAATATAAATCAGATAATAATAATGGTGCACATTGCACAACCACCAATTAGAGTGCCAGATCAATGACTACCTGTATAGTGACAGTAACCGCTCCTCCCATAATGCTATAACATGCCGTTGACAGTCCTACCAGTGTGAGGATGACCTCTAAATGGCCTCTATAGCATCAGAGATAGAGATCAGTTTTCAACTGTAACAACTTGCCTAATCTAACTCCATGGCAGGTCAGGTAAATGTGAGAGACTGCACGGACGACAGCCTTCTACACCTGCCCTACCATAGCAATGCAGACTTACTGCTAGGGTGCAGTAATGATTCTGCCTGTGCTGGACGACTGAACATGCTCCGAGCATGCTCCAAGCGGGACAGAGCAGAGCATGCTCCAAGCAGGACAATGCAGAGCATGCTCCAAGCCCCCCAAACTGCAAAGAAAAGGCTGATGCCACTGATCATGTTAAATACTTACTATGATCATGTAGCAAGTGTTTAGCATCGTGTCAGCATACAAGACTGTTTGTTGGAATGACTGTGAACGTGGCAGTGTTGTCACTAGGACAGTGAATCAGTCCCTAAATGATTCTCATATTCCAAGTTTTCAGCTTTCAGTGTCCTGGCAATCTGTCTAAAAAAGAAGCATCCTTCTGCAGTCCACACATCATTAGGCTGAATCTTACTTTGGACAAAGTGATAAACCGAGTAAAAAATAAAACTTGTAATGAAAAATAGCTCATGTACAACAACAGTTACACAATATGTTTATATGTCTATGGTCAAAACAAAAATCTTGCAAAAACCTTGCACTTTGATGGTCATTCAGTAGCAGCCACCCACAGTCACGGAGCAGATATGCTGCTTCTCCCAAGCTGTATGCCACTAAAGTCATATTTACATTCTGTACACTCTGGTGATGTTATTCTCTCACAAGACCTAAAAACACTGGAAAAACAGAAGTGACACAGAGACATTCAGATTTGCTAGCCGTAATCGAGACATCTTTGTTCTCCCAATAATGTATCAACTTCTGTTCATGCTCGAGCATTCCTGGGAATTTCACGGGAGCTGTTCCAGGTCTCTTTCAGGTACATTTATGTGTCACCTTCAGTTGGTTTCGACTCCTGCTTATGTCCACACTTAACCTCTTCCCTGTTAATTAAAATTCCCATGTGGAAGTGCATGCGTGCTTAGGTCTTGTTTTTTGAAACTGAGAAGATTATCGTGTGGAATTAACTCGAGTGATTGGAGCTGACTCTAGAACAAGGCTTGGTGTACTCTCTGTAGCCTGGTGATAGTAGAGATGAGACTGCAATCAGGAGGTTGTGGGCTCAAATCCAACGATTGATTATACTTGATTGTGCTTTGGGCAAATTATTATGATCTTCTTCACCATCACTACGTTTGTTGCCAGCAGAAACTTTTAACCCTGTAATTTAAAGATGCATGGAAGTATGTGGGTACTGAGGGTTACAGAGTGTGATACTGATGTACATTCAATTTTGTACGTAAAGGGAGCATAAATGAGCCTTTAGAAAACAATGTGACATTTTCCCCTGTAGGACCAATTAAGTACATGACATCACCCTTAAAATCAGGATTTCTAAATGGTTCTGATTTCTAAGTGTATGTTTGAAAAGAACAACCTTTTATTGGTGTAGAACCCTTACATTAACCAGGTGCTCTTCCTATCCCACCAAGGCAGTTCTCTAAAAAATCATTCTTTGAAATGTTCTTTAGAGAACCAAAAGTGTTTCTTCTAAGCCATTGCTTCATAATACTCTTTTAGACATGGTTATTTTTTAGTATACATATAGTATACAAGTGTGTACATATACATGTGCTTGTTATTTCAAGTGAAATTGAAAATCCTAGTATGGTAACATAAAAGCAAAGTAGGATACAAACACAGTCATCACTGGAGACCTGAGGACTTTAATGGGCTGACGTGCTGTATTAGTATTTCTCAATTTGTGCTAACTGCATATAAAAATAAACCATGGCCTCAGGGCTTACTCACTTATTGGGACATCTGGGCTTGAAATAAGTCTGATGGCAAACTCTGCTCAGAGAGTTCATAACAACTTACATATCTGACTGTTCAGTCAGTTCAGTGATGAGGCACCTAAAACTCATCTCCTCCTAAATCACTTCTAGAACGGTTGTCTAATCAGAGGCACTTGATTGCAGTCGTGTAAACAGTCATCAGTGTGAGTTGGGTAAACTGAACGATGATCAAGCTATTGAGGACAGGCCGTGCTAATCATGCCAGGTCTGAGTGACTGCGCTGAGTGCTGATGTGGCTCTGAACAGCAGCGGGCTGTGAATGGTCCTATAATGATCCACACAGAGTGAGGGTAGATTGCAGCAGTAAGTTTCCACTGGAACTAGAGTTGGCCATTGTCATGCTGTGGCCTCTCTTAAAGAGGCACATGTGAGGCTCCCAGGGGACACTCAGGTGCAATTGACCGGTTCCTGGTTTGTGCACAAATGCGTACTTTCGCGATGTAGGACAAGCAACAGAATCCTGGCAGAAAATCCAGTTCAACCTAACTGTAGAGCTCAGTTTCTCTAAGCGGAAAACAGAAATCCCTTGTTTATTATGTGTATTATTTTCAAGTAATATTTATTTCATATGCACATGACAAGTTATGGCATTAGGATAGTTAAGTTGTGGCTTCTGTCTTGTAATCAAGCTAACATCAGCATTGTGTCAAATTCATTGCTTATAACGTGCTTGGTTTTGATTAGATACAACAGCGTAGTCCAGCTGCTTTGGACACAGGCATATGTGAGCAGTCATGTTGATCTTCACCTGAGAAAGAGAGAGGGGCAGAGCAAAAAACAGCCACTAGCTAAACGAGAGCAACAGAAGCATAAGGCGACAAAGAACTAGACGGAAATGGGCCAGAACACAGTCCTGTAAACAGAGGAATGTGGCCTGGATCCAGGCCAACATCCAAAAATGCTGCACGCCTCTTTGTTCTTTTTTTCTCTGTAAATATTGCGGCCTTGCACAATTTGGATTTGGAGTTAATTAGCGTGACTGTAATTAGCGAGGAACGTAATAGAAAACCAGGGATTTATTTGAATTACTGACACAAAAATGATCCATCTGCTGGTATTCCTGATTAAAGACGGCTAAGATGGGACATGCTACTATTTCATAAAATCACTGAAATGCGCAGAAGATACTACCAGAGTTCAACGATAACAGTGTCACTTACAGTTTCATGAGATTTACTCTCTTTTGCAAAGAAGCATTCATTCTTATTGATTTGATTAGACCGAATGACTGTGAATTGGCAGTGTTGTTACTAAGACATTGAATCAGTCCAATCAATCAAATGATTCTCATGTTCCAAGCTTTGGACTTGATTCACACAGCAATGTCCTACACCCATGTACACGTGAAAAGATGTTCAGCTTTCAGCGTCCTGGCAGTCTGTCTAAACAAGAAGCATCCTTCTGCAACTCACACATCATTAGGCTGAATCTTACTTGGGGAAAAAAAAGTGATAAACCGAGTAAAAAATAATGAAAAATAGCTCACATTCCATATGTTTATATGTCTATGGTGAAAACAAAAACCTTGTAGAAACCTTCCACTTTAATGGTCATTCAGTGGCAGCCACCCACAACCAACTGGCAGATATGCTGCTTCTCCCAAGCCGTATGCCACCATGTTGTAAAATTATGGTAAATAATATTTTCATTGCAGTTTGCCTCAAGATTGCTTTTGCACACAAATAGAAAAATCTCTGATGATTTGTTCCGACGCTGATGCTGTACACATCTATTTAAAGAGGACACATCTGACTGTGCTTTATTTTATAGCCAAAGGGCCCATATAGTGGGGTGTGAATGGGAATTGCTGGTGTGATTTGGTGCACAGCCTTAGTCGTTCAGAAAGCTCATTGTCATGCTCTCAGCTTTAGCAGGAAGAACATTAGGTCAAGAGGCTATCTGTGCTGTGCCCTTGTGCCTTAACCTCGCTTAGTCTCTGAAACAGGCAATACTCTGCTCTATTGTCATGCTCTATATTGTAATCTGGATTGGCTGCTAGTTGAACTGAAAGCTAGATTGCTGCAAGAAGTAACCTGATGGTCAGGAATACAAAGCAGAGACATAAGTGTGCTCCATGGAGGTGGAGTGTAAAAGTATAGCACGTTGCACATAGAGATTTTAGCATATAGTACCTGGACGTAAAGGGTAAAATTAAATTATAATACATATACATATATGTATAATCCATATACATGTAACCTCACTGGATGCAAATTTCACCAGTGACTAAAACATACCTAATAGCGTAATACCTTCCATGATTTGATTTGGCATGGACTGGACAGGTTTCTGGATGTAGGCAATTTCAGTCATTCTTGCATCAACGAATTGTGCAGTTGGTTCAGATTTGGTGGATGCCTTCCCTGGCACAATTCTGAGGAGAACTTCCTGTAGACTGTGATTTTAGCCACTGCTGGCAGACCCGTATGACCGTACACTTCCATACACCTGCAGATTCAGCTACTTCCTTCACACTATGGCCTTTGGCTCATCCAAATACAATCACTCCTTTTAGCCAATCATTAACATCTGCTTTGCTACCCATTTTCAACGCTTCAAACGAGACATTCACTACACTGTACCACCTCTTCTCAATCTATGAATCCCGTTGCTCACACCCCGCAGGTGTTTATAGCCCCATCATCCTTGTGCAGCGCCATCTGCAGGAGCCTGAAGTTACTACCCCCTCAACAAGCAAGTTGATTAATTTTTTGTCTGGTGAGCTTACATATATAATGTATTATACATGGAGATAAAGAATATAAGCATGTAATACCTGGAGGTAACAGAAAAATAGTATTTTAGAAAGTACAGAAGTAAAGCATAAAGCATGTAATACATGGAGGTTAAATGTAAACACAAAGCCCATAGTACATGGAGATGTATTCTGTTCTCTGTCAAAAGATCCTGAAGAATAATGTCTGCATGATAATTCATGACCTAAAACTCAAGCACAGTTGGGGTATGCAGCAGGACGATGCAACAAGCACACAAGCAAGTCCACCTCGAAATGGCTCTAAAGAAACAAACTTAAGGTTCTGGAGCGGCCGAGTCAAAGTCCTGACTAAATCCCATAGAGATGCTGTGGTAAGACCTTAAACAGGCAGTTAATGGTCAGGAACCCTCCAGTGTAGCCGAGTGCAATTGAGACTGGATAACAATTCAAGCAGTGGTAGAATATAGTACATCAAGCCTTTTGGGGAAGTAGATTTTTATATCATTGAAAATAGCCCAAGAATTGTATTTTGTCCATAAAAATGAGCATATTCTGTATTGAATGTTGTTCCGAAATGATTGCATTCCCAAACTGATGCTGCTGAACTGAGACACCCCTAGTAAATTATTGGCACCTGTGAGAATTCACCTAAGTAACCAGAAGATGAAAACATGTAATCAGCCCTGAAGAACATGGAATATAAATACAAACTTATCACATCAGATAATCACAAAACATAAATACTCAATGGCTCATTATAAACATATGACACATTTTTTTTTAAGAATAGTTGCACAAATGCACCCAGAAGGAGTCAACCGACAGGAATGAAACTTGATTGGTTTGACATTGTGAAACATGTGAATGATTTTCACGTTCGGCCGTGCATTTGGTGTAAGCAAGGACAGACCTAATTGCTGTACCTGACTGATGCAACAGCCACGATTGTGGACATTCAGTGAGCAGTGATGCCCTCCATGAGTCATCCTGCTAGTGCCAACACCATTGGCAGATGGCTGCATGACTACATACACTGACTGTTACGACAACTGCACCTAACACCACGTCAGCATTGCCAAGGAACGAAATGGTGTCATGCCGTAGTGTCATGAAATGTCTCAGAATGGCAGCGAGTCATCTTCAGTGACGAGTCCTGCTTTTGTCTTGGTGGATACGACCAACAAATCCGTGTGTGGAGGCACTGTGGTCAGTACCAAGATGAACGGTTTGCTGTCACATGTCCAGAAGGCCTGGTGTCGCTCCACCTTCACCCCTACCGCAAAATCTGCAGAAACTGTGTGAGAATATTCAAGCTGCATGGGATGGATTATCGCAGGACACCGTTAGGAACCTGTACAAGTCCATGGTGAGACGTCTGGCAGTCGGACACCATACTCAGAGACACTACTTCTGTATGAGTAGCTCAATAAATATTGCCCATATCAGTCTAAATTTGTCATAATTTATTGTTCCTGGTAACCTTTATCTTCCTTCCCAATATTATTGTAATCCGACCCTTCCTTGTGGGTGCAACTATTGTTTTGACGATGAAATCAATCTCTTATAAAAATATTGTAGAAGATTTGTACACTGTAGTATCAGTGCTGTAAATGGCATCCAACATGTTTTAGGTGTGTCTTTGTGATAGTCTTTCATGATATCAGTTGCCTCTAGTTTTCTCTTTCTAAACGCTGTGTTCACAGCATGACATTTTATCTGAAGATATTTCCCCTGCAGTGCTTGAGGAATGATTTTTTTATGTATTTCAATGCATGCATGTGTGCATTGTTATGGGTTGCACCTCTGAGGGTGAGTAGATGTGACAGCTTATGCTGTAAAAACCCGTCATCCTCTGACAGAGGAGTCTTCTGCGCAGAATGCGTGTGCACGCACGAGGTTAAATCACAGAGCTGCACAGGCCAGCATCTTCCCTCCCTCTCTTATAGATGTGCTGATTTAATTTAAGAGTGGGTGGAATTAATCAAAGCTCCCTAGGGTGTTTGGCGGCGGCCAGCAGGAGAGCCACCTCTGTGTCCACTTCGCATTAACAGCACATACAGCACCTCCTGCTCTTTGCTAATGCTGCAGCATACTGCTCTATACTCTAACATGCCAAAAGGGTTCCCTCGGAGCAAAGTCTTGATCCATCAATGAACGATTCTTTCAGTGGATGTTTCAAAACAAAGCATGCTATCAGGGGTATGTGGTATCTAGATACTCATGTAAAAATTAGACAGTTTTGTAATTTCACTGTTATCACTGCTTGTTAACAATGTTTGTTCTGAGGAACCGGACAGTTTTTTCTTTGCCCGATAGAGAAAGGAACATTTAGAGATGATTGTGATTGGCTGAAAGTGGTGACAGTCATAGGCCCAGACTGCAAATAGAATGCTTTTCTCAAATCAGATCTTTTGAGACGACTGACCGCACAACAATTTGCAAGTGATCAGCTCGGATTTGTGGGTCCAGACATCACCAATCCTATTTGCATGGGGTGTTGTGGTAATGGCATAGGTGTCATTAACTATGTAGCAAATCCCAGCACCTCTGTCACTCTGGATATAGCAACATAGTTGTAACGCTGTTGGTCATGTTGTGAGTGACACAACAGACACTTTGAAATCCGATTTGGGCAACTGCAGCTTTTGGACTGAGACACATCAGTTTCAAATCACTTCCAAATGTGGTTTGGATCTGATCTGCAAAAATCTTGCATCATGTGGGGTGGCACAGAGCCACGTGGGTAGCGCTGTTGCCTCACAGCAAGAAGGGTCTGGGTTCAATTCCTGACCTGCGACTTTGTGGGTTTCCTACCACAGTCCAAATTGCTGCTAAATGTGTATGTATGTCTGGCCTGTGATGGACAGGAGGCCTGTCCAGGTTGTTTCCTGCCTTCTGCCCAATGAGTGCTGGGATAGACTCGGGCACCTCCTGTGAAGGATAAGTGAGATAACTGAATGATTCCATGTGGTTTTTTTTACTGTCCAGACTATCAAAAAAATTACTGGATACAATCTGCATATCCCAAAAAAGATTTGGGCTGGCAGTCTGAACAGGGTCTTAGTTTTAAGGAGAGGGTGGAAAACGGTCATGTAAAAATAAAAATCTGGCTGTTTTTGGAACATTAACCCACTTCAGATAGGATAAGTGGATGTTAATGAATAAATTAACAAATAATTAATAAAACAGGTAAATAATATAGGATATGGTATTCAGGGAAATAAACCTCAGAACACAGTAAGCCTCATTCACCAGTGTTTATTCAGAATTTTTTATGTTTTTCTGCTGTTCTTCAAACACAAGGAATGTCATATAATGCTTGTGGTGAGCAAAGGTATGTTATGGATGTATTAGACAAAGATAGGCTGAGTACATCTACTGAAAGGTTCTTTAGGGAAGGCAGCTTTTTTTTCTGTCACAGCATTGCTTATGCTAACCCCGACCATACTGCGTTCTCCGGGGATATTTTGAGTCCTGTGGTTTTTGTTAGCGCTCTCCACTGTCTTGTGTGTTATTTAGATTACCACACGCAGGGCTGATTGTTCCCACGCTGCTTTAGATGTCATGAAATTACAGTAACACTGTGAGTTCCTGCTTCAGGACCAGAGCGGGGTTTAATAGATTCCCAGATTTTCTGTCTCTCCCTCCTTCCCTCTCTCTCTCTCTCTCTCTCTATCTTTCTCTTTCGGAAATTGAGTTCTAGGGAGGGGGATGCATAAGTGAAAAAAAATAAAAATAAATAAATAAAGAGTGATGAATAGTGAATTCTCCGGAGGAAGGCAAGCGAATACAAACTGAAAGAGAGAAGAGAAGGAAGGCAGATAGAGAAAACGTTCCTAGAGGAAAAAGGGGAAGAAGAGTGATGTGGAGGAGAGAGATAGAGAGTGAAAAATGGAGTCACAAAGGAGGAGATAGAAGGAACTGATAAGAGGAGCAGAGGCATGGGGTGAATAAGAAGGAGGGATAGAAGACAAAGACACAGTGATAGAAAGAGCAGAAAAGGCAAAGACATGAGGGAAGATTACAGCAAAGGCTTGACTTTGGTAAAAGGGGAGTAGAATACAGAGGAATAAAGATGAAGGGAGGGTGAGAGGGGAAAAGAAAGAGTGTGCATGTGAGAGAGAGATGGGTAGAGAGGGAAAATAACTGAGGAGAAGAGAGAGAAGGACAGAGACAGAGTGATAGAGAGGAAGAGAGTGAGAGAGAAAGATATTGAGATGGAGAGAGATAGATATATAGATAGGACGGGTGAGAGAGAGTGTCAGAGAAAAACATTGAGGAAGAGAGTAATAGAGACAGAAGGAGAGAGAGAGAGAGAGAGAGAGTAAGAGAGAGAGAAATGGGCCAGCATTCCCCTGCAAGGCACACCCTGGCATTCAGCCATTTAGTAAAGCATGAGAAATGTTGAAGGAGCGAAAGAGAGAGAGAGAGAGCAGCGTTTGTTAAGAACTGACGAAACAGTGTTTATACAGTGTCAGTAAAAAGAGAGCGATGGGGAGGATAGCAGACCTGAAAGCACACGCCTTTTAGAAACTCGCAGTGCTATGGAAACGCCGTCTCAGGCACTTCCGCTACTATTTATCCTCATTCATAGACCGTATGAATATGTATGAATGTGATTACGTAGGCAAACATCGGCACAGCGCTAATCTGCTCATTTCAGCACTGGCTGAAAAACAGCACATACATTTATGTGTATTGAAATAAGAGGGGAAATCTGCTGATGAGGGCTTTTAAGGATAGTTAGACTGGCTGATTAGTTTTGTTTGTGGATTTGTTTGTGAGTTGCTCTTTTTCAACAGATCTTTTTGGTGAATGAACTGACCTGAACTTGGGACAAAATGAATCACCTTTAGACAGTTTCCTTGCTAAACTGATCTTAACATTAACAAACGATTCTGCTAGGTTTTAATGTAGCGGTTCATTTTTTTTTTTTCATGTGAATATGTGGTGTGTTCTGATTAGAGGTGGCTGGCTATTTCTTTTTGTGTCCAATACTGATACTGCAACCTTGCGTATCTGTCAATACTGACCGATCTTAATAGTATATTTGTTTGGATGCACTTTGAGCTACACATACACATATGTCTCGGCATTTGAGTTGTAGAGGGTCCTAGAGGTATCCTGTGATAATCCATCCCATGCAGCTTGAATATTCTCACACCGTTGCTGCAGTTTTGCGGTAGGGGTGGAGGTGGAGTGACACAAGCCCTTCTAAGAAAAAACTGTTATTGGTGCTGACCATGGTGCCTCCACACACAGACTCGTTGGTCGTCTCCACCAATGCAAAAGCAGGACTCATCACTGAGGATGGCCCTCTGACATGTATAATCACATTCTGACAGTTTTTGAAAACATCCTGAAGATGTCTTTTTGCTTAGCAAGCACAAATTCACTTTAAACTCTATATCTACTTATGTCAACACATGTGTGTTTATATCTACATATCGAGAGTTTTTGTAGAATGTTTATAGTTGAATGTAATCTAATTATTTAGTGAGTTTGTCATGTTGGATATCATAGAACTCACTAATGTCCACTATTGTTTTCCAGGTGAATGCAAGGTAAAAAAAGGACTAGGCTAGTTACGTTAGCTATGGTGAACAGATGCTTAACGTCTGTCTGTTTATGTAGAGATTTTAGATGTATTTTCTTTGTCTGTGTAAATTTTGAGACACGTCACATACCATTGATGTCTGTTGTCTCGCTCAGTGTTTAATTTAAAGCAGTAATAGCAAAACGCTGACTGTTGCACTTTGGCACTCTGAGAGAGACTGAGCAGTGCTGGAAGCTATGATATGTCAGCGGGAATGTGCACGCCTTCATTAAAAACAGTTTTGAATGGAGTTATGGAAGTTTGGGTTTTAGGATCATGCCTGAAGTCCCTCATCTTTCTTTCCTAACATCTTATACATTCTCCCATCTCTACCTTCTGTCTCATGTGATGAGGTTTTGGAGCTCACCACCACTTCATCTCCACAGTCTGTATTTAGTGAGTAGCCACACATTTGAGCCTGTACTTTTACATGGCTTTTTAAACATAGTCGATTCAGTGGTTGTGTAGGTACTATTTTAAATTGTAGCTTGTAGAACTCTTTTATTAACTGACAGATACTGCTGTTTTCTTTCTAATAGCATGTCTTGCTATCTTGTGTCAACCACAGGAGGACAGGTTCCCATTTTGCGTCTTTGTTCCTCTTGAGTTTTCTTCCTCTTGCTTTGAGGGAGTTTTTCCTTGCCACTGTTGCCCTTGGCTTGCTCACTGGGGGCTTGGCCCCGGATTCTCTGTTAAGCTGCCTTGTGACAACATCTGTTGTGAAAGGCACTATATAAATAAACTTGACTGTGATTTTGTTTTACATGCTGCTTTCAGATAGCAATAACCTGCATAAACTGGTCATAGTGTTGTTGTAAAGTTGTTTGTTATAGTTTAGGTCAGTGTAAAGGAGTTGTTTAGTAGATAAATTGGTTCACATGTTAGAAAGTAGTTGTTGAAAACACATGAAAAGTCTGTGAACCCATGTAGAACCATGTAGGACTGAACTGTGTTGACTTAGAGCATTAAATGTTTCTTGGGCTCATGATTTTTTGGGTGGGCCTAAAATCATGATTTCATGATGCAGTGGAGCCATACTTTGCATGATCCCTCCCGCAGCACTATATGAAAAATACAGTACATTAGCATCAGCTAGGTCAGTGCCCAGCAGCTACATTATACACTGCAAGCGCTGGCTCCTGTTATGGCTTACCATCTCTGTTCAGACAGTGCCTGCTATGCTAACTTCAGCCAGGCTAATGGTGCTGTCAGCCACCAGGCCTTTTGAGTATCCAAGCCTACCCGACTCGAAGACCACGCAAGGTAAGCGTGATGTGTCTTTGCGGGATACACGTATGGCCATAGAAGTCCAGTCAAGCTAGATGGAGCATCCATATTTTAGGTCGTTTCGTCATTTTCTCTTCATTTGGTGTCAAACTAGTGGAGGATGGGTTCCTACCTTGAGACTGGGCTCCTCTTACTCGTCCTTGCCACTGTTGCCTTTGACTTGTTCAATGGGGGCTTGGACCAGCATTCCCACTCCTTACATCTCTAGCGAATGATGTTCCAGTCTAATCTGAAGGGTCAATATCAGAGCTGATCAAGTGTTTTTAATGGCTTGTTATCGGCTGTGTAAAGCATGTGCAAAGCACCACATTATCCACAATTTGCACCAGTGTTGCACATTATCAGAAGCACACAGTTTTGAAAGTGTTGAAAGTGTGGAACTATTCTGAAGTGGAAATAATCAGCTGTAATAGATTCAGTGTAAGTGTTTTGACTGCAGTTAAGCAATGTATTCAATTATTATTTTAAAAGGTCCAAAAAAGATAAATATGTATCAGAGAGTGACACTGTAATGAAGCTAATTAAATATACCAGATTAAAGAAATTGTCAGTCTAACTTGTCTTGAGTGACCTGGTTAATGTATCAGAAATTTGAACTCTGTGAACTGTGCTTTCTACAGAAGCACAGTACTGGGAACCTGCTCTTGAACGACTCAGATAAGGATTGCAGGCAAAAAACCCACTAGTTTAATGGTCTCTCTATGCTGAACACCATGTCTGACGGTAAACATTCAGCGTGTGAATGAGTGTAATGGTCATAGTGGTAATGGTCATAGCTCCTCTCTCCTCCTGCAGTATTTGTTCTGCTCCGCCGAAGTTCACTGCACTTCCCCCCACAGTTTGTGCACACATTAAGATGTTTTGGCGTAATGTATTCTAAAGCGACAGCAGTGTTGAATAAGATTGTTGCGATTGTGACATTTAGCAGGTAAGTGGTGGGTTAAAGCTGAACTTGAGACAGAGGAGGTGGGGGGCGGCGTGCAGGTATTCTTTGATGCTTTCTCTTTCTCTCTCTCTCTCTCACTCTCTCTCTTTCCTCTCACTGTTAATGTCTGTGATGACGAATTTTCCAAATGCCACTGACAAGTGTCCGTTTATCCATTTGCATCCAAGCATTAGTCACACCAAAGTCTGAGTAAGCCAAAAGCAGAGTGATGGCAGACTTATTGACTTCCTCTCTCTCTCGCTCTCTGTCTCTCTCTCTCTCTCTCTCTCTCTCTCTCGTTCTCTCTCTTTCTCTCTGTCGCTGTCACTTGCTCTCTCTCAGTTTCTCTTGATTTTTTTCACCATCTCTCGCTTTCACTCTCTTTCTGAATATTTCTCTTCTGTCTTTCTTTCTTTCTTTCTTTCTTTCTTTCTTTCTTAATTTGTTTCTTTCTTTCCTTCTTTCTTTCTTTTTTCTTTTCTTTTTTCTTTCTTTCTTTAACACTCTCACTTGCTCTTTTTGTCTTGCTGTTATTTTGTCTCTTTTGCTTTCTCTGTCTCTCTTTCTCTATCTCTCTTTCTACCCTTCTTGCCATTACTTGCTCTCTTTAACTTTTTTCTCTCTATTGCTGCATCTTTCAATTTTTCAATCTTTATCTCTCTGTGTCTCTTCTTTCTCTATCTCATTCGGGTCTCTTTCTCATTCTTTCTCTCTCTATTGATTCTCAGTGGATGAAGAAATCGATTGTGCTGGTCTGTGTAAGGATGTAAAACACACTATTAGGGAAAACACAGTCCTCTGTTCACATGCATGCTACTGCATAAGAGTGAGATGATTTATTATTATACTGTCTTTTATTTATTTAGTATTTTTATTTTAGTACATTACTTTTCACACTGATGTCCCAGGCAGTGCGATACTCCTCAGAAAGGTTTCTAAATGATTCCTAGCTGGCATGTACTGTTTTGCTAAATACCTTGCTTAGAACCTTCTACATTGTGTGGAGGTTATGTCAGCTTAATACAGCTTCTTCACACTCACACATCTCATTCTTTTAAGAACCAGCCACTGAAAGGTTCATTAAGGAAAAGTGATTTTTATGTAGCAACAGTCGCTTTATTGTTAAGAGTGTAGTGCACTGCTGGCTGTAGAGAAATACAGAAAATGCACTGAGTTAGTGCTTCTCTGAGAGGAGCTCCACCACCGCTGCTGTTCCTCATGTGATGTGTAAGTCCATTAGTATTGATGGAACAGTCGTGTCCGTGGAGAGATGCTCTCAGCCTCTGTGGCTTTGCTGTGAGTCAGAGTATCAGACAGCTCAGGGTTACATACCTTAAAATATGTACTTTACTGACTGGTCCAGCTAGTGTGGACTGTATTTATGACATCACCATAAATTAATGTCATGATTTGGTTTCGTTTCTGCATTTTTGCAGACAAATTGTTGTATTTCCTGAAGTAAGCAAATGCAGAAAATACCCAAATCTCTTGTACACAGTATATGCGACATCAGGCAGTATGTCTGCTGCAGTTATGTAGCCTAGTGTAGTGTTTTAAGCCCTTTTTGCTGCTTTTGTTTGGTTTTAGCTGACACTGGGACTTTATATATGTAGTAGAGCGTAATGCAAAAGATAATAAAGAGATTATTTCACTTGCTAAAGCAAACTGAAATGTTTTAGAGCACAAAAGGAAAACAAGGACAAAGTCACAATTGTGGGCCTGTAATAATGAGGGCCTTAAAATCTGCGTTCGGGTGTAAAAATTTGATCACATTTTGATTATGAAATTTTACCCCCTTAAAACATTTTAGGCTCTGTGAAGGAAATTTGCTATTCCTGAATGCGTCTAACAGTTGTGTCCTGCTAGCATGGCTTCACGCATCCCTCACATAGCTAAAAGCAATGGATTAGATTATGTATGCATGTATTTATTTATTGTCTAACAGAAGTTCTACACAGTATTACCGGCATCCTTGTCAATGGATATCCACACCACAAAGTCATTTTCCTTCATCCAAGCTGAATTAAAATAAGTGTATGTATTTTTACAGGATTTCTGCATCCTTAGTCACCTTTGGCTCACACCTACAGCCATCCAAGCAGGACCATGTGTATGTTTTCAGCATGCAGTTATGCAGGGTAATGTTTTTGTTTGTTCAGCACAATCTCCACTCTTGAACAGCCACTCTTTGTCATAATCTTCTCTACAAATTTATCTCCACATACCTGAAAATGTGCATCCTATTGTCACTGAAGTACATACCAATAATGGAATATTTTTTTAGTTCAAGCTCACCATAACCTGCACGAGCTTAGGTGAGCTTATGCTGATGCTAATGCAGTAGGTGTTATACTACATAAATCACTGGAATGTTGAGTCATCTCCACTGTATTTCAGCTAAATGTTTGTTTCAGTTGTTGCTTTAATTTTGTAGTCTCACTCTGTAGTATGCAATATTTGATCTTTGTTTAGATTACAGGTTTTGTTCATTTTCTAACTGAAAATAAATAAACACATCCCCTACAGGGATAAATCTAGCATAGACGTTCCGTTATAACATGAAAAATAAAATCAGTCTTAATTTTGACACAGGCCATAATAAATAAAAGCAAATTAACAGCAAATGCTCATTATAATGTGCAGACATCTGAGGAAGTATTAACTTGCTTTTACTTAGGAAGTAAAAATTGTTCATTATAATGTTCATTTGTTTAGTTGATCATTATATGACATATTGACTTGTCATTTGATGTCCACATTTTTGCATATGACTATACATGCTTCAGTGCATGAACAAGGAAAAAGTTGGATTATGGTGTACATCTCTAATACTGGACATGCTTGAATTAATCTATAAGTAATACTTGAATTCACCCAGTTCCTATTTCTCTATTTTACTTGAGCATGATAGCACCTGCGGAAGGCTGCACCAATGTGGAATTTCAGGGCCCGATAACAACTGATAATTAACGCCCTGCTGTGGCCGATAGTGATACCAGTAATGCTAATCTGAGTTTTTTTGCATCCACAGAACTCCAGCTAAACGCCTCTAAACGCTTTCCGCCTAGCGCCCATTAAAGCTTTATGAAACTGAGCTACTCCCTCACCCCACATCACCCGCCATGTCCTCAGCAGTGCCAAGGCTTTTTTTTATGTCATAATCTTTAAGGCTTTGCCGTGAAGGAGGGGGAGGGTTCAGGGGAAAGCCTGGTCCATCTTTCTCCTCCCAGGGGCAACGTGGGAGATGAAGTCAAGCGCACCGAGAGTGAGGCTGTCAGCGGCGTTGATGCGTGAAACGGAAAGCAGGCTCTGTTTTTCTGCATTTCATGGTTTACATAGAATCAGGAGCCTGCTCGACCCTCACTTATTTTCCTCACGTTTACCAGACTCATCCAGCCCAGCAACCGCAGAGAGGGGAGTGTGTATCTGTGTGTGTGTGTGTGTGTGTTGGGGGGGTTGAGAGGAAAAGCAATACCAGAACGCTTTCATTGGATCGTATATCATTCTATCCCCATATGGATCATGTGAATTACAGCAAAAGCCTGTTTACTCAACCCGTGGGAGACATATATGCTGCCGGTATGAGGACTGGAACATAGTTTGGCAAATTCTTACCTGGAATTCATTATGTAGAGTTTTATGAACCGAATATGGCAACAGTTTGGTCACTCTGTAATGGCAGCTGTTGCAGTCCCACTGGTTAGATCAGCTGTGAATTGTTTAGCCAAAAAATTTAATTTCACTATTAATCACTATTGAAATTATCATCATGGACTTTATTTATTTGTTTATGTATTTTTTTATTGGAGAGATTATTTCACAAAGACGGTGCTGTTCAAGGCTGGATTACAAAGCTTCCTAAAGGGATATGATTGCGCCGGAGCCCAACTGTATCCCACCGAGAAAAAAAAACTCTCTCTAGTCTCTAGTAGGGCTGCCCTCTAGAAGTCGACGAGTCGAATCGTCAGTGGGAGACCCTTTAAGTCGACTGAGAACCTTCAAGTCGACTGACAACAGTGACGAGGTTTTTTTTTTTCCCGTAAAACAGACAAAAGCTTACAAAATGCACAAGAACTTTAAGAATGTAAAAAGACATTTTAATAATTATTAAAAGGGGAATAATAAATATATATTTAAGGTCTAACTGGGCTATGGCGCATGCTTGCAAAAAAATTAAATCCACGTGACAACGTGCGCTGGAAGCTAAAACTGTGAAGCTGAGAAACACGGGTGGAACGATGTCTCAGAAAAAGTCTGGAGGAGCTTTTGAAGAAGAGAATCCGAACAAATTAAAGCTAATTCTGTTCGTCATTTAGTCAGACATCGAACACTGCTTCAAACCAGTGAGTTAACTTTCGTTTTAGACATAATGGCTGTTTGCGGTGAAGGTAAAACGGACCGAAGATGTTTGTTTTATTATAATTTCATTATTTTAGAACCTAAATTACAGATATTTTTATTTATTCATTTACAGCTAAGATTATTTTTATTTAAAGATAAGTACAGTCACTTAATATGCCTTCCGATAAACGAGAAATAATTATTTCAGCGCAGGTGATATAATTAAACGGTTTCAGGTCTACCATTCTTCTTTTCATCTAAAAATAATTGAAATATTGACTAATTTGGTTTTATTTAGGAGTTCATTATTTATGAGAGATGAAAGACGAAGGGTCATCCTACTGAAGAAGCTGTTAAAAGTGAAATTAAAAAGACAGGCTATAAGCACTAATTTTTTAGCATAAATACGTTGCTTGAGCCCGATGCTATATTCTGTAATTAAATCAGGCTCCAGATCGTTCATCATATGCCACGTTTAGTTCAAAAATATGTTCCTGTGACTCTGCTGACTTTCTAAATGAGGAGGACATCAGACCTGAAACGTATGCAAATTGATTTACTGATTACTAGATAATGTATATGGAGAAAAAACATGAACGAATAGTCGAATCGTCGGTCAGGGCGGGCGTATCCGATTAGACTGACAGTACAGCCCTAGTCTCTAGCATGTAGATTTATTGTTTAATCATCCACCTGAAAGGGTTAAAGTGAAACAGTCAAGAAACGTAACAACTCATATGGGTGAGAACTGTGATTCATCTTGTAGTTTTAAGAGTTTGTGTTGGACACCCACTTGACTGTTCTTATGCCATGCATTTAAATAATGCAAAAATAGCTACAAATATCTGTATTCGTATTTTTCTTTGTTTAACTGCTGTACTTACAGTTTTAGTACTCACAGTTTGCATTAGCTGTATGAAGCTAATTATTGTCCAGTGTACACCACTATATTACATAAGTCGAGTAAATTGATATGCTTGGGGTCTGTCCCCCTCACTTCAGTTTTCTCTTGAAGCCGTCAAACCAAAGGCTAAAGAGGATAAAAGTTTGAAAATGGGATTTTTGGCTGAAACAGCAGGATCTCAGGAGAGGACGTGGCTTACTGGACAGAGCCAAGGTCAGACATGTTAGCTGCACCAAGCCAGGATGTAGACACGCAGAGACAGAACAGCATGCTGGTTACACACACGCACACACACCCACATCGATCATATGAAGTGCAGGATAACTGCACTGACCTGCTTGCTCATTTGAGTGGAATGTTGCCGGATGCTGTGTGGGGGTCATCAGTAGTGAGGACCAGAGCACAGCACTGACTGCCTGTCAGTCACAAAGATGTACCAGATCTCTCTGTGAGATAGATCAATGATTATGATGCACCCTATTAAAACATCGGTAGTAAATCCCCAAGCACCAACTGCAAACCCAGTCAACTAGTTCCACATTCTGTGTCCACACCAAGAAAGCAAAGAGAGAATTCCTTACTGTGGCCAAAGCTGAATGATAATGTTAGCCGTAGAATAATATTCCACATGACTAGCAAACTCTAGTTTGTACCTGATATAAGGATTGTTGTGGTAGTACTCAGTCCAGTCTGAGTCTCAGAGACAATAAATTAACAGTTTCTGTCTTGTCTTGGCCTTAGCATCATTTAGACTCAGTTTTGGGATCACCAGTGCTAGGTGAGAGGGTGAGAGAGTGAGAGAGACATGTTGTTTGGTTTGTGTTCAGTTGACTTTTGCTGGTAATTCTGAATAGGTTTTAGAGCAGAGGCGGCAGAGAGAGAAAGTACCTCACTGTCATGGTAGGCATGGCATTGTAATATGATATGTAATATGATAAAATATGAAACGTTACAAGTTTCAGACATTCACAGGCTTCAAGTCTCTCACACTGCTGCTGCAACACTATTCATGGAGATCCAAGCTTGCTGCTCCACATGGCCATGCCTTCCGTGTGTCCACAGTCAAACCAGCCAGCATTACTTATATATAATACAATATAATAATAATAATAATAATAATAATAATATAGTGAAAAATTGGACTTGGATAGGACTCTTGGCTGCACAGGACAGTCTTGGTTGTGCTTAAATTGATGCAAAAGTATGACTATTGGTATGGGACTTATATGATCTTTCATAGTTTATATTAAGCACTGATCTACTGATGTCAGTCTCTTTCAGCTTCATATTCTCCCTCTTTATGCGATCTAACATTAGCCCCCCTTGCAACTGCCCAAGTAACAGCCCTGTCATCAGGAGAGACGGATGGGTTTTAAAATTCTGGGGTTTTTTTTCCGGATATTTTGACACTGAGCTGAAATGTAACTCCTATTTAGTAGAACCTCCCAAAGTTCCCACCGCAAACCCAGTCAGCTAGTTCTGCATTCTGCGTCCACACAAAGAAGGTAAACAGAGAATGAGCTTTTAGATCCAGGGCTTTTTGATAATGTCAGGTGAAAGCTGTCTTTGGGCTGTATTCCTAAACAGCCGTGGCCCCTTTAAAAAGGTCACGCTGACCCAGAGAGCAGCTAAGCTGAGGTTCGGTCTGGGAGTAGATGGTAAGAATGTTGTTAAGGTGATTGCTGCCTTGATTGCTACAAGCAGCCTGCATGTCCCCCTTTAGTGTGCGCCCTCTCTATCTCTCTCTCTCTCTTTCCCTCAGCTTCATGTTCTTTCTCTCTCTCATCTCTCTCTCTTGTCTCTCTTTCTCGCTGCTTCCTGCTCTCTGTCTTTCTTTCTTTCTTTCTGCATCCTCTTATTTCTCTCTCTCTCACTCTTCTCTTTCTCTCTCTTTGTCTCTGCTTCCTGCTGTCTCTCCCCCTCTTTCTCTCACCCTATCTTTCCTTCTCCGTCTATCTTTCTCTCTCTATCACTCTCCTTTGCCCTGGCTTTGCCCTGCCTCTCTCTCTCTCCCTTTCTCTCTCTCTCTCTCTCTGCCTTTCTCTGTGCTTCCTGCTCCCTCTCTCTCTCTCTTTCTCTCTACTTCCCACTCTCTTATCCTCTTTGTCTGTCTCTTTTACTCTCCCTCTATCTTTCTTTCTCTCTCCCTCTCTTTCGTTCTCTTTCTCTGCCCCCCTCTGAGCTGTCTCTCTGTCTTTTTCTCTGCTTCTTGCTCTCTCTCTTTCTTTCTTTCTCTGTCACCCTCTCTCTGTCCTGTCTCTGTCTTTTTTCTGCTTCTTGCTCGCTCTCTTTCTCTCTCTCGCCCTCTCTGTCTCCCTCTATCTCTTTCTTTTTCTCTCTCTCTGTCCCCCTTTTCTCTCTCCTGCCCTCTGCCCTTCTGCCCTCTCTCTCTCTCTCTCTCTCTCTCTCTCTCTCTGGAATTGGCTGGCAGTGCAGTGGTGATTTCTCCATTCACCCAAGGTAGATAGAAGAAGATAGAAGACGTGGCTGAAAACTATAAGGAGATGGAGGCAAGGCGGGGGGATTGCGTCAGTGAAATTCACCACTGCCCAGGTCTCTGAGCTTCGCTGCTGCATTTGCCGTAATGAAGGCAACAGGGACTTCCCCTATAGCCAAACGTCACTGCATTCCACTCACAGACACTTCAAAGAGACAGCCTGCTTTTTATGATAGCAGATCTTTGCATCTGAATATTTCCTTTCCTCTGCCGTTGATGCTGATAATGTGCTTTGCACATATATTTCAGAGCTGTCAGTTCAGTTCAGCAGAGTCCTGAGGCACTGTCTATGATTTCTGTGCAGGAGCGCTCTGTGTGGAAAAAAAAAAAACAAGAAAGAAGCAAATTACAGCACATGGAAATTTAATAGAGAAAAAAGGGGAAGAAAACAAGACAATACGCTTCTCCTTGTAATGGTTTTATGTTGGGTAATCATATGAGGGGCTGAAATGACAAACAGGCTAAGGGAATCTTTTCGGCATCAGACAAAAGAGTGTTGACTGTGGAAATTGGGCGAAATTGAATGACTGTGGTGTGAAAAGGGCCATTCGCGAGCCGCGGTTCTCTCACACTTCTCCCGACTGGATAAGAAGCTCAGCTCTGGCAGTTCTTTTCGACGTGAGCAGGATAAGAGAGCTTCTTTGGAAGTGTTCAGTATCGAAATTTGATTTATTTACTTTTGTGGCATTGAATTGCTTAAAGGGGAAGTTCACTGCATAATTACATGGTTAAGATTTCTTGAGGGTGATTTGATGTCAGATGCAGAGTCAGAATTGTTGAGTATGCTACCTTGATATGAGATCTGATACATTATTTTATGATAGTTTTGAGAAGGTTTCCATGTACAATATATTTGTGGTGATCCATTCATAAAGGCATGTTACATGCAGGGTTTTGCAATACAAAAAAACAATCCCCAAAGAAAGCTGATTTTTTCAGATTTACTACTACTGCAACATATGTGTAGGTTCCATGTTTGCTAACGCAACAGTCCAGACGTCTCCACATGGAGTTGTAGAGGTTCCTAATGGTGTCCTGTGATAATCCATCCCATGCAGCTTGAATATTCTCACACAGTTCCTGCTGATTTTGCGGTAGGGTTGGAGGTGGAGTGACGTGTGACAACAAACTGTTCATCTTAGCGTTGACCACGGTGCCTCCACACACGCATTCATTGGTCATTTTCACCAAGACAAAAGCAGGACTCTTCACTGAAGATGACCCGCTGCCATTCTGAGTCAGTGCATGACAGTCTGGTATGACACCATTGCAGTCTTTGGAGGCATTGATGTGGTGTTCGTCGTATGGGCCTGCGTGCGCAATTTCCAGTCCTACTTTGAGTCTCTGCTTGTACCAAGTATTAACATCCATCTCTAGTGATCTGATTCAAAATGAACAAATGTGTCTTCAGTGACCACATGTGTTTGGAGCGGAGGAAAGGTATTGCATACATTTACTACTTACATTTGCTGCAAAAATCTCCTGCAAGTCATGTACAGATGTTTGAGTTGCATGGATCTTAACCATAACTTTGTCTCTTTTTTGATCAGAAGTTGCCATTGCCTATTGCTCGCCACCCCAGCCACTAGGGGCTCACTGCCCCCTAGTGTGTGTTCTCTGGTGTGTGCGTGTTCTTTCTCTTTAAATTATGCACACAAAAGCAAGCACATACGTGTGTTGTAGCTAATGTAATAAGGAAAAACATTTTGTAACATTGGTTGTGCTTCAGACCACCTAAGCAGATGAATTTGATGACTGACAGAGATTTAAAGAGAAGTAATATTCAAAGAGAGCTCGGTCAAAACGGTATGAATGATGTGTCTTCTGTGGATGTGAGTGAATTATCTACTATCATTATCATCATACCGTCATCACTATATTATTTGAATTTGCTTTTAAGCAAAGCATTGACTAACAACAAGACCTAAAAAATGTCCTTCTGAAGCTGTGCATGTGACATTAATACTGTACACAAAGACCTACAATATGGACCTGACACCTCCAGCTTTTAACTGACTGTTTGGGCTTTACATGGAGACTTGCAGCAGTACATGCACACCATGTATGTTAGCATTTTCTCCTGACTTAGTTATGCTACTACTTTCAGTTTCACCTAATTCTTACATAGTGCAGCACAGTGCATTCATACTTGGTGGCCTGCATGGTCAGTGCAAGTTCTTTTATCTGTCTGCCCCTGGATGTGATGATGCAACATATTTACAGGAGGCCCCAAGAAGTCATTCCACTGGTAGAATGGAAATGGACTTCAATGTTTTTGATTGTTATGATCAGATAAAAGAGTTCTTTTTCCCTGTAGCTCTGGTATTGGATTAACTGGGACACTGTTGCCTCTCTGGGTGTCAAATGTTGCAAAATGTTGTGTTAAACTGCTAGTGAGCAATAAGGAGGACTGGCAGCCCCATTCTGTGAAGAGAATTCACACCTCCCCACAAAGACAGCCACACCAAGATGAAACAGATGCAGCTACAGCTTTCTTGTTGGCAAAAAATGATGTACAATTACCACAAAAACCAAAAAAAAAAAAAAAAAAACATTTCTGCACAATAAAAACGCTTGACTTGATTGGTCATAGCATTTCATTACTGTTATTCAATATATAATTTGACAGAGAATTGTCCATAATAGGTGAGGTGCAATTGGTGGCTACTGTGAGGCTAAAACACTACTTTCTTGCACACAAATGTACATCCCCAATCAGTTCTTAAATTTTTTGAGTGCTTGGATTATAACATCTTGCATGCTGGCCCTCGCTTTTCCTAACACTAACACATCTGACCCAACCAATCAAGTACTACTAAAGAATTTAATTAGCTGGAGCAGGTGTGGCAGAACTTGATTTCACCTGAAGGTAGGCAGATCTCCAGCACCAAGGTTGGTGACCACTGACCCAGGACATTCATTAATGCCAGGTGTGAACGGATGCAGGTGCGTCTACCACTGCATATCCACAGCGAGGCAGTGTGAGAGAGTGCAAGAGAAAGAGAAATCTGCGGCCCCAGGAGAGTGCCGAGATTCTAGCCAAGAGTTGCTGGCTTCGAGGGGTTTGTGTGATGGCCGCGTGTGTGTGGAAACACAGATTGGCCTCTATCCCTCTGGGAGAGTGTTCTCCACCCCCAACCACCCCCCAACCCCCCACCTCCTGGCACCCATCCACCTCCTCCACACATGCACTCCAGGCTCCAGGTGCTGAGATACTCCTCCCCCTTCAAGAGATGCGTAGATAGTCTCTGCTGTTTTCTGCAGACATGGCAATAGCTCTCTTTCAGCACATCCATGATCAAAGAGCCTATGTTTAAAGTACAATAAGACCCCCGCTAATAAACTACAATTACCCTCAGACGCATATGAGTGGCAATCAGCGTCATTGGAGAATTACGGAGATGACTAGACAAAAAGACACTTCAGTCGGGTCTATATTCAGCGAAGTGTAATTATGATACAGACCATTCACCATAGCACACCACTACCTGATGTTAACAAATATTCCTCCGATGCCGAGCGGCGAGCGCAAAACGAAGCATTGTTTTGTTCATTGTTAGCTCTGACATGGCGCTGTCTTTTGCTTTGTGCTCGACGGACGAAGAGGAAAGTGAAAATCATCAAAGCCAGGAGGCTTTCCATCAGCGCTGTACAGTTAAGCTCCAGGCTGCTCTCTGCTGAGGAG
Source organism: Semaprochilodus insignis (assembly GCA_034552555.1). Taxonomy (NCBI): domain Eukaryota; kingdom Metazoa; phylum Chordata; class Actinopteri; order Characiformes; family Prochilodontidae; genus Semaprochilodus; species Semaprochilodus insignis. The sequence goes on along the minus strand of CM067487.1, from coordinate 22,934,600 downwards.
TTGGATTGGCTGCTGGGGGAAGAAAAATAAATAAAAAAAAGCAAGCAGGACTGTCAGGAAGGAGAAACGTTTTAGAGTTTAGAGAAGGCCTTATTTATCTGCTCGCCTCAGACTGGAGCTGCGCTTCAAACGGAGCTTTAGCAGCCACGGACGACTCTGGGAAGCGCAAATCAGGGCCACGAGGGAGCATACCAGCCATTACGCTGCAGTATAGATCCAGCTCATGCATCTCCAGACTCTAGCAATTATGGAAGACATAAAGACAGAATAATGAGCGAGTCTTTCTAGCTGATGTATGGTGGTCCTTTCTCTTTTCTTTTCATTCCTTTTTTTTGTGTTTTTCTTTTTACAAACTCCAGCCATTTACAGAGGTGATATGGTCATATTTAATATTAAACGGTCCATATCATGGGAACTGAATGTTCTTCACTTTTCTAAAAGTTTGATATAATGTGTTACCATTATTAAAGTTGAATAAGCTGAAAGAAGTAGCATTAGGAAAAAGCTGCCCAGTTAAATATAGTGTCCGGCTAACAGCTAGTTTGGCAGTGTACGCGGAACACTGAGGGAAGCGCCACAGTTGCTGTAAGAGAGACATAAAGATGTAAATAGTTAGGACTCTTAGCTTAAAGATGTGTATATGTGTTGCTTGTGCTATTCTCTGCTGGCCTTAGGGTGGCCACTTTCATAACCCCAAAAAGGAGGAGATCCCACCCCCAAAAGGAGGACATCATAAAGGGAGCGGGGGTCGGACACGATACTAGAACAGAATTAAAATCATAACCTAACTTATATAACACATAAACGATTGCTTTACTCAGCTACCTTCAAGTAGCTGGTAGGCGAGTCATGATGTCACATGACCTTTGTAAACCAGTGAAATGCAAGGCATGTCCTTTGTCCTTTGGCATGTCCTTGGATGTGAGCCAATGGCAAACATAATATTGTTTGCAAGTGAACATTTTAAATAGTTCATCCCGAAAAGAGTACTAATAGGTCCGTCCAGGTATTGCGCCGGACGAAGGACTGGGTGTTGAAAAAACGGACTGTCTGGCCTAAAACCGGTTGTGTGGCCTCCCTAGCTGGCCTTTGGGACTGTTTAGTGGGTGGTGGTGCGGTGTTGGTGCCTACCATCAGGGAGAGTTGTATAGCTGTTGCTTAGCTGTTTAGCAGCACTGGGCGGCAGTCTCCGCTGCTGCCGCCGTGTTCAGTAAAGAACGCGCATTTAAAAGCACACTGTTTCCCGTGGCTTCTTACTCTACATCGACGCTAGCACATGGTGTCCATGCATTGCTGTAAGTCTTCATGTAAAGTCTGAAGTAGTATGTTAAAAGTCAGAGGCATTGAGCTGTATTTTATAGGAGTTTTTTGGACCACGTCATACGTTTTACATATTAATGCCATGTGCACAGAATCAAAAAGTAGGTCCAAGTCAATGTGTAGGTCTCAAATGAAACATTAACATTATACTGATATAAATATGATGACAATAGTGGATAGTAGACCTTTATCAAGGTTTGACTGCTTTATTTGAATATTCATTTGTCCGCCTTGGGAAGGGGTCTGAAGTTACAAAATATTCCTACATATCCTCGCTGTCCAAAGAAAGACATGTATTTCCATTCTTGTCAATTTTTACTTTTATGCATCATTTGAACACCGTTTACAATGTGTGAAAATTTCAGTTTGGGAAGAAGTCTGGTTCCATTGACTTACATTAACATTAAATGAGGTTTTGCCCCTCTCCTATAAAGTTACAATTTTGGAGACACATGACAATATGTTGCATGCAATTTCTATCAGAGATCTTAGCGCAGCTTCAACATAGAGGTGCCCTTTTGTCATCCATACCATCTATAAATGGAAACTAAGGGCGTATTCAAATATACAGTACCAGTTTAGACACACCCAAATACATGGATGTTTTTGGTAATCTTAAAGACTCTACAGGCTTACAATTAACAGCTCCAGCTGACGAGAGTCTGAAACAATAAATATCCTGATATAACACATATACTCTTGATGTATCAAAGTATTATAATTCGCCACCTCTAATATATATTTTACTGCACAAAAAACCTTTATCTATTTTTTGCACAGTTTAAAAGCTCTAGTTCCCCTTTCAATTTAGTGAATATTCATAAGGGACAGACCAATAGAATTGGTCCAAAATCGCTGGTAAAAACAAACTTGTTATATCAACCTCTATTGCAGGTTAAGAAAGCTGTTTTATCCTTCTGTAAAGTTCAATTTTCATTTTTTTTTAAAGTGGACGGTATAATTCCATGACTGTTATTGTATAGTCTGATGTATTCACTTTTATTCTAAAGTAAAGCATTAAGCTAAAAATAAGGAAACCTTCAATGATTAGCCATGTCTAAACTTTTGGCTGGTACTGTAGTTTGTTTTAAATGAACTGAAATGAGTTCTGTTTAAATTTGTGTACACAATGAAAGTGAACTCTAAAGAGGTCTCTGATTCTCTTTGTGCTCTTGTTTAGCATTAATGAGATCTCAGACCTTGTCTTGTTCACACCACAACTTCTTTAGAACTTTATGTGAGGAACCACCAGATGCACCTTCTGTCATGTATGATTACAAAAGCAGAAGAATGACCATGAGTATACAAGTCAAATAATTTCAAATAAAATCTTATATGCCTAATAAATATGAAAAAAAAATGAAAATAATGTATTTGTACGAGCGGTGGTGAATTTTCATTCATTCAGCGTTCATGGTGAAAGCAGCTTCTCAGTGTTGCTTGTGTGTCTAGCATCAAGCCTTCAACACAGTAAAATCACACAGGCTCTTGCATCTAATCACTTTAATATGTCAGTGCTGCCGTCTTGTCACGAGATCACTAGCAGGCTTTATCCTGTAGTACCTTATATGATCTTTGGTAGTCTACTTTTTAACAGCTGAAGTGTTGGAAATGTATGGCTGTGTTTGTACAGCAAGCCTCACACGGCAAAAGAAGACTGGGGGCGTTTCATTTTCACACTACACCAATTGAGACTAAAGGGACGTATTTACATAAGCTCATTGGACAAAACATTTGCCACCTTGCATATTTAAGGTGGTAGTAATTTCAGGCTCCTGCAAATGACATGGCAGGTGTATGGAAGCGTACGGTCATACGGGTCTATAAGCAGTGGCACAAATCCCAGTCTACAGGAAATGCTCCTCAGAATTGTCCCAGGGAAGCATCCACTAAATCTGGCCCAACTGCACAATTCTTTGATGCAAGAGTGGCTGAACGTTGATGTGGCTTACATCCAAAACTTGTCCAGTCCATGCCAAATCAAATCACAGTTGTTATTCTTGCTTGTGGAGGTGTTACAAGCTATTAGGTATGTTTCAGTCACAGATGACTCATTTTTTTGCCCGGTGAGCTTATAATAGTCTTAAAAGAACAGACAATGGAAAATAGCCATGTAAAAATTAGTCTGGACCTGGAGACGTAAAACCACATAAACATTATAAGTGGAGCTCAGGGGAAAAGCTAAAATGAAGGAATGATGTAGGCTATGGGCTTTTAAAGGCTGATTTCACAGGACATACATCAAGTCTGCAGTTCTATGGAGCAGGCAGTTCTTTGACAAGTAGTCAAAGCCATAATGCATAAGGTAAGGTGACCTATCTGAATGATGTAGAAATTCATGTACTGCTGCACAGGTTACCTGCTGTTTAAATGGCCTTGCTGAATGAGTCTCACAGGCACTCTTGTGAATATTTCAAGAGTGGCTAAATGAATTCTACATGCACAAAGTAATCTACTTTATGTGCAAATGTTATAGAAAGTGGCAAAATGAATGTACTTCTTCCCTTGGGGTGTGTTGTTTAATTAAACTTTTAGCTTACCTAACTAACTCTCTCTCTCTCTCTCTCTCTCTCTCTCTCCTTTGTTTTCCTCTCCAGTCTGCTCGCAGTACTCAAGGGGCGTTTTTGCCATTTTCGGCCTGTATGACAAGCGCTCCGTACACACGCTGACATCGTTCTGTGGAGCGCTCCACATCTCTCTCATCACCCCCAGCTTTCCCATCGAAGGCGAAAGTCAGTTTGTGCTACAGCTGAGACCCTCCATACGGGGGGCACTGCTCAGCATCCTGGACCACTATGACTGGAACCGCTTTGTTTTCCTCTATGACACCGATCGGGGTGAGTATCACACACACACACACACACACACACACACACACACACACACACACACACACATGCCATGGCTAGTTTGGAGTCACTTAGGCACATTTGGAACAAAACCTCCATGTGACTTTACAGGATAAAAGAAGAAAGACATAACTTTACGTTTTACGTGTACATTTTTATTCGGAGCAGTTTGGAACATTTCTATTGATCTGATTATCATGAAAAGTTACCTAATGTAAAAGGCAGATGGCATTTTCAGATTATGCTAAAGCAAAATTTGTTCCTGGCACTAAAAACACCTGAGATGTTGCTGCAGGTCGCATAAGTGTGTAGGCGTGTACCTCATAATGATTCACTTTGATTACAATTTTTATGAAATGATTCAGTCATGAAATCATGAAATCAGACCTGATTCAGTGTGATTATTTTGAATTTTTAAATGAATTATTCATAATAATGAGTCACAGTTTTTGAATTTTTAATAGTCATGGAAGAATAGAAATTAGTAGGCTAAATGTGGAATTTTAATAAGCAAAGTAGCTTTTCAGTAACGTTATTTGCTCTCATATTTGGGTCTAATTGGTTCAAAGTCAGGAGTTCAAAACACATTTTAGACATTTAAACTGAACTCATTTTGCTTTGAGTGACCATAAACTGTAACTGTGTTAATTATAAAATGAACGATTGAAAATTTCATTGTGTCTCTAATAAAGCAATCACAACACTACCGAAGCTTTGCCAAATCAGGAGTGACTGTTTCAGTAGTGACATTCTTAGCTATTTTTGAGTATAACTCAGAAACGCCAGCCAGTGCATGGCTAGCAAACACAGCTTTGAACACACATAAATCGCATACACGTTAAAAAATACTTTTCATTAAAATGCAAAAAAGTTTACTTCATTGAATAGTAACAGTTTTTAAGGTTACACACTGATTTTCTGACTTTTGGGATATTTACTTTAAAACAGTGGGATCTAACTGCTCACCACGTGGCCATGAGGTTCTAATCTGCTTAGTCACATGCAGGAAACCTAGGAAGACTACTGCAGCTATTTAAAGGCTACTGAACAAGAATCACCACATTGCTCAGTGTCAAATAAGAAGTGTCACAGTAAAGCAGCAATCAATTTCAAGCTCGCTGTACATTTACATACATTCCAAGGAGTAAACTTTCTAGTTTATCACTTTTGTTTTCAGCCAAAGTAACTCAAGTAACTCTTCAAAAAACAGTTTAAATAGCTAAGCAGCTAAATAGTAAAATTAGTATATATACTCATCATCAAAAGAACAGTCACACGCAGAAGGGAGTGTCGGACTGCAGTGCTTTTGGGAAGGAAGGTAAAGGTTGCCAGGAGCAATAATGATGATAAATTTAGACTGATATGGGTAATATTTGTTGAGCTTCACATACAGAAGTAGTGTCTCTCAGTATGGTGTCGGGCCGCCATGTTTTCTAATGCAACATGCCAGACGTCTCAGCATGGAGTTGTAGAGGTTCCTAATGGTGTCCTGTGATAATCCATCCCATGCAGCTTGAATATTCTCACACAGTTCCTGCAGATTTTGCGGTAGGGGTGGAGGTGGAGTAACACCAGGCCTTCACAACATGTAACGTGTGACAACAAGCCATTCATCTAGACGCTCACCATGGTGCCTCCATACACAAATATGTTGGTCGTTTCCACCAAGACAGGAGCGTGATTGGTCACTGAAGATGACCCGCTGCTATTCTGAGTCACTCTATGACTGATGTCACCTCCTATCTGGCACGACACCAATGCAGTGTTTGCCACTGCTGACGTGGTGTTAAGGGCAGTCGTCATAACGGTTGTGCATGTTGTCCTGCGTTGTGTAGCCGCCTGCCAGTGGTGCTGGCACTAACAGGATGACTAATGGAGAGCATCACTGCTCACTGAATATCCGTAATCGCGGTTGTTCGTGGGTCAGTCAGGTACAGTGATTAGGCTGTTGTTACTTACCTACCCACCAGGTTTCATTCCTGCCGGCTGATTCCTTCTGGGTACAACTATTTGTAAAACTATTCTTTTGAAGATGACTGTATTTTTTATATATATAGTAAAAAAATTGAATATGAAAGTGAACTGAAAAATCCTTATTTAGTTTTAAGAATATACTGATTGCAAACAAAATAGTCCAGAGAGCAAGTCTTTCTTTATTTTTACTTTTACAAATAGGTAAAGCCTTTTAATTTAAATACTATTACGATAACCAATAAAACACTGCAATGTCTGTGCAGTTGAAATGCCACCTTGCAGTATGCATGGCTGTGCATTTTTATGCTCCTAAGAGTGAGTAATATCAGCCACGTTTTTAAGAACTGGGGTCCTCTGTTGCTGTATAGCTAGCAAGTAAGTGCTTCTAGGATATTGATTTTCTGGATAATGCATGAAAATACTACTACTGTATGCCTCTGGACAGAAGTCTTAAACAATATCTCTTCTCTGCCTCTGTAACAATCACACAACATTCTCCACTTTGCAGCATATATACACAGGACAAGGCTATTTTCATGTTGAACAGCATTGCATAGTAATGGAATTAGCTGTGGTGGTCATGTTGGGTCTCAGTATAAAGGCAGTAGTATTTCACAGTGGAGGTTTTGAGCACTGTTTAGTACTGATGTAATGTTTAGTACTGGCAGTGTGATGACCTGAAGTGATGGACTGCTCACTTTGGGAAGTATTTTTTAGTTCCTGCTAGGGTTTTATTAATAGAGTTGGCTGCTGTGGTTTTATTCTCCTGGAACATACCCAGGCCATGAGCTTCCAATGCCTAATGAACACTTCCTTAGCCAAGAATCAGAGCCTTGTCTGCACTCCCCCCACTTGTCTTTTCTCTTTCCTCTCCATCAGTGTCTTTTCTTCTCTCTTCCTCTTCTCCAGCATGCTAGGCTGGTATACTGGCAGGAGACCCAAAGGAAAGCTGTGGCTTGTGCTCTGACACATTTCCTTAAAGCACTCACTTCCTGCGAGAGCCTGCTAGATGAACTACTGATACATCCTACTTTATCCTCCTGTCTTCTGACACTGTGGGTTTTCTCTAGGCCTAGATTTGGTAAACAGCTCCAATACCAACAGAAATACAACTCTGTTCTTTTCAACCCAAATAACATGAAGTTCTGCTGCTGCAGTTGGCAGTCCACTGAATCGCAGAACACGGACAGCGGATGGTGCGTTCCAAAATCTGCACGAGCAGATGGACCTTACCGTGCATATGACTGTAATATTTACTTTTATTCTTCAAGCTAAAATCACTTGTAGTAGTGATATGTAAATGAGTCATGCACTTGGTTTACATGTAACATGTAAACACCAATGCTACAGTTACACAGAAGGTAAAAGTGGCCCAAATCCGATGTTTCGTTGTCAGACTGTTCACATAAGCTTTTAAATGTGTATCTGACATTAGTCTGAACAGATCATGTTCCTAAACTGACCCATGTGCGCAAAAGAATGATGCGTCACTTGTCACTCTCATCAGAAGTAAACAATCACAAAAAAAGCAACAAACACAAAAAGGATCAGAGTTTATAACTGTAGGTGATATTGAATAAGAACTGTTAGTGACAGTTATATGAGAGACTACGATGATAGTTTATTAGAAAGAATAGGAGAAGTGATGAGTGTTTTGGAGGCAGAGGAAGAAATGTCAGATTTGTCTGTGATCAAATCAGAGCTGAAAATACGAGATACAGTGCGCTTTTTGCTGTTCACAGTGCCACACAGAAAGGAAAACATTAGACTTGGGCCACTTTTAACTGCTGTATGAACAATCTTGATTTTAGCTAGTCCTTTTCCAGATACACTCCACTGCAGCACAGTCTGATCTCATAACATGAAATTCCCCCTTTATGCCCAGCTTTAAAGATGTCTGCATTGTTTTTTTTTTCCTGTTTTAATATCTGACGGTGTCTATTTCACATGTTTAACACAAGGGACAGTTATTCCTCTGCACAAAAGGGCAGCCCTTTCTCCTTAGCTTAGATTGACTAAGACTTTAATCAGACTATGAGAATTAATTATGTCCTGTTTACATAATCATATCTTAATTAGGGTAGCAGTCTTAAATACTATTTGGGATTACACATTCGAGTCACATTATTATGGCCATTTCCTACTTTCGACAGCGGCAGCACGTAGCTCATGAAGGATCTCATGTTTTCGTGGCATTGTCTGTGGAAGGCACGCTTACCCAATCTTCCAGCAAGACAATCCGACATGTCACACAGAAATGTCAGAAATGTCTGACACTGGTTGGAGGAGCATGATCAAGATTTCCAAGTACTACCCTGGTCCCCTAATTCACCAAACGTGAACCCAATTGAGCATCTGTGGGACCACCTTGATCGTTGTGTTTGCTCTATGGGCCCTGCTCCACACACCCTTCAGCAGCTGTGGGATGCATTGCAGTCGGCATGACTCCAGATACCTGGGACAACCTACCAGGGCCTTATTGAGTCACTCCCCAGCAGCCCGTCTACCTGCTGTCCGTGCTTCACATGGCAGTTACTCTGGATATTAGCTGATGTGTAGTTGGGGGGAGGTGTTGCATAATGCAAGTTTCCCAGTGGATGCCCAATGTTTATGAATGGTTTGCATAGGATATGAAATCCTAATAAATGTGTAGTATAAGTCTCAGTATAAATGCAAATCTCAGTTTAAAGAATGGGAGTGACTACTTGATTTACTCACTGGACTCATTCTAGGGGAAAAAAACAGAAAACATTTCAATTAACCAGTTTATCATAACCATTTAGCTGGCTGTCTTAAGAGAAAGCACCATCATTAGCACTGTCATTATCTTGGGAATTTACAGCCAAATCCACAAAGAGCTTCAGTTGGACTAATGCTGATCCGTCAAGTTACATGTAGTTTTACTGTTGCTACTTTACTGTTTACTGTTAATGTTGGTGAGTTTGGTTTTGGCATTCTTTTAGTATGATGGTAATGTACAAAGTAATTGCATGGACATCTGTGAAAGGGACCTTGAAGGGTCACTAATGTTAGAAGGAATAAAGTTCTATAAACTGTATGAAAAGGTATATGTGAAACAGATGCGGTTTGGGGGGTAAAAGTGACCCTGACTGCCTGTCAGTCACACAGATGTACCGGATCTCTCTGTGGGATAGATCAATTATTATGATCTAACCTATTAAAACCAAACATTGGTAGTAAATCCCAAAGCTCCCACTGCAAACTCAGTTGACTAGTTCTGCATTCTGTGTCCACACTAAGAAAGCAAACAGAGAATGTCTTTCTGGGGTCGAAGCTTTTTGATAATGTCATGAAACATTATTGTGACATTGTGTTTCTAGGGAGCTGTGGCACATTTCAGCGTTCGTAGAGGAGTAGTACAGCACCGATTTATTGCAGTATAAAGGCCAAAAGCAATTTATGGGTGTGTTGTTCATGTTTAAAGGTTGACTTGACAAGTGAGTATTCATGTTTTTATAGCTGTATGAATGGAGAGGATGTAAATACGTTACTTGCCTAAAATATCTTGGTTCTAAAAAAAGCCTTTAACAGTGTTTACAGCTGCGGTTGTGTAGGTAGTGCGTGTCTCCCTGCGGGCGCCTGTTTTGACTGCTGGCTGAGTGGGCCGAGGGCAGGGTGGGCTTGGCTCAGACTCACTGGACTGTGAGAGATTTCAGCAGACACGAGCAGAGCACGAAGAGACATGATGAATGGCTCAGAGACAGAGAGAGAAAGAGAGAGTGAGAGTGCGAGAGAGAGTGTGCTATCGCAGTTTCTGTCTCTCTTTTTTCTTTCTCTCTGTATCTCTGTCCTTTTTCTCTGCTCTTTTTTCCCTGTATTTCTGTTTCTCTCTTGCACTGTCTGTCTGTCTGTCTGTCTGTCTGTCTATCTATCTATCTATCTATCTATCTATCTATCTATCTGTCTGTCTATCCACCTGTCTGTCTATTTATCTGTGTGACCCCCTTTCTGTCTGTCCCTCTTGCTCACACTCTCTTTCTCTTTCTGTCTCTCAGACGCTTCCCTCTCCCTCGCTCTCTCTCATTTCTCTCTCTCTATCACTTTCTTTGTCACCCCCTTCTGTCAGTCTCTCTCTTACACTCTCCTTTCTTTCCTTCATTCTCTACATCTCTCTCCCTTTCTTTCTCTCTGTCTCTCCCTTTTCCTCTACTTCTCACTTCTGTCGTCCACTGCTCTTTCTTTTTTTCCTGTCCTCTTTTTGTTCACCCATAGAACACTTCCCTATGCATTGTTGCTTCCCCCTGCTGGGCCGGATGATGAACGGGGGGAGGAGAGTAGGAGAGGCTGTTTTGGCATCATGTACGCTAATGTGAATTTCTGATACACACACACATACACACACACACAGCCCGAGGCTACAGATTTATCAGATATTAATCAGCGCTCTATTCTCTTTTGAAGGGCTTGAATTATTAGCAGTACGGGCTATAGCTGGGAATTGGAAGTGAAGGCATTTCATATGATTACACAGTGCAGAGAGTATTACTGCAGGTGTGTGTGTGCAGCTACTCGGAGGCAGCTCTGTGCATATATGCTTGTAACACGTCTGGATTTAATGTATATCTTTGTGCACACAGTCTGTCGCATGTGTTTATGATCACTGGGCATTGACTGATGCGGTTTACAGACGACCACATTCACAGGACCTTTACGTGCTCCATAATGTACCGTGCTTTGATGTGTTAATTCTTGTGGAAATTTATGGAATGGCAAATCCCTAGATCATTGTGGCAACCAGTGTGCACTACTTAAATACCTCAACCTACCAACCAACCACACGTGAACATAAACACATATGAGTGAATACATCGATATACAAGGGAATTTAATGGCTACCACATAAGTGTGGATGATATGATATCATGGTAAATTGTATCCCAATCTCCTTTTCTGATCATATTGGTGGATATCAAAGGTATTTACATTAAAAAACTAGTGCCGTCTTCATTTTCCCTGCTCTTTTGTCTAGCTGTAGAGCTACTAGCAATTTGGCTTCATAGTCAAGAACAATTTGAAAGTGTCTCTATATAAACACTATATGCAAATAGCCTCCTCTTTTACACTCATCGTCAAAAATTGTTTCACAGATAATTGCACCCAGAAAGAATTGACTAACAGGTTTGACGTCATGAGACATATGAAGATTCAAGTTTCAGGCCGGCCATGCATGTGACGTAAGCAAGGACAGGCCTTATCGCTGTACATGGACATTGTTAGTGCCAGTACCATTGGCAGATGGTTGCATAACACCTGACTACATGAATGCAGACCGTTGCCAACTGTTATTTAGTGACTCAGAATGGCAGCAGGTCATCTTCAGTGTTGAGTCCCGCTTTTGTATTGGTAGAGACCACCAACAAATCCATGTGTGGAGGCACCATGGTCAGCGCCAAGATGAACAGTTTGTTGTCACGTGTCACACATCCCAAATGCCTGGTGTCACTCCATCTCCACTCCCTGCAAAATCTGCAGGAACCTCTACAACTCCATGCCAAGACATCTGGAACAGTTGTGTTAGCAAACTTGGCAGCCCAAAGCCATACTGAGTGACACTACTTCTGTATGTGTAGCTCAATAAATATTGCCCATCTCAGTCTAAATTTGTCATCATTTATTGTTCCTGGTAACCTTTATCTTCCTTCCCAATAGCATTGCAATCCAACACTTCCTTCTGGGTGAAACTATTCTTTTGATGATGAGTGTATATTGTCAATCTTAATACCGCCTATATTGGAAAGTCTACAATTTGGTTTGGCCAATACTCCGGCTACAGATTGAAGTTACATAGTTTTTGTCATCTCCCTATCTAGCACACTCCTAGAATGCCAGAAAGTTTTCTTTTAAACTTCTTTGGGATTATTTGCCAAAAATGTGCTGCCACTACTAAAACTGGACATGAATACAAGGGCCTCATTCTCTTAATTCCTCATAGGCCATGTGAGCCTGTTCAAAATGGTTGCCCTGTCCAAAGGTTTGTGTGTTTGTGTTTTCCAAGGGTGGGCAATATGCCAAAAATATCATCATGTTGCCCACCCCTAACCTCTTCTAACACATCCCAATTCTTTTAGCCAAATCATGTATTGTTTTTTGGAGTAATAACTGCTCAAATGAGTTGGAGGCTTGGCCCTTCCCAACTTTCTCCAGTGCTACAGGGCCTGTAATACACATATGTCTATATTGGGTTGACCTCAGCCCCACCACCAACAACCTTCTTTCACAGAGTTCACTAAATTCAGTTGCTCCTGACTTTTAGTTTCTGCATACAAAGTTTCACATAACCAAGTGGTCACCAGCTCTATTAAGATTTGGCTTCAATTTAAGAAGGCAATATGGTTTGCATAGGACATCAATTATATGTATTGAACAATCATTTATTTTCTCTTCAAAAGATTACACTCTGCATTTCAAAACCAGATGTAAAGTGGCAGCTAATGAGTTGTATAAGAACAGAGTCTTTGCTTCATTCTCTAACTTAGCAGCTAAATCTAATCTCCACAACAATCATCTTTTTTGGTTCTTCCTAAATAGACAGAATCTTTTCTTCATTTCCTGAATTTACCGCTAAATCTCTTGATTGACCAGTTTCTTACCCTAAACCTGCCATTTATCATCTAATTTGTACTATAAATTCTAAACCTAACCTGCTCCTCAGAGGAGCTGGGTTCTTCTGTTTGCACCATCCATGGTTTACTGCAATGCAAAATAGTTCATAAAGCCTAGTATACCACTGCCAAACTGGTGAAAGCATACCCGGACCGAGACGATGCCTGTGGGAAGTGGAAACAATCCCCTGCCAATCGTTTACAAATGCTTGGGACATGCTCTCGACTATCAAATTTTTGGTCTGAGATATTTGATGCTCTTAAACAAGCCCTTGTTGGCGAACTTGAACACAACCTTCTAACTACCATATTGGAATTCCTCCACAACCCCACATGTTCATTAAAAAGCAATACCTGTACAACCTTAGTAGTGAGATGGGGTCATTCTCCTTAAATGGAAGCACAGCACTCCTCCAACACATGATAGGTGAATCCAGGAAATGTTAGCTTGCATTAAGCTTGGAAAGCTGATATGGTTCCTAAGGGGATCCCTTAACTCCTTTTACAAACCCTTGGACTCTATTCTTGGATTTATTAATGACAACATTGCTCTGATTAAACAGGACAGTGATACCTGATAGACTTTGTCTGGTTTATCGAGTGAGTTAACTTTCCATTGGCATTAAACTGTTTTTATGCTATTGATTTTTCTTTCTTTTCTTTGTTTGCCTTGTCTTTTTATTTTTCTTTCAACTTCATGGGGAGGCTGTGGGTTGAGGGTGGATAGGTGGTTGGATAGACTGGAGGAGTGGGGGGGGGTTGCTGTTGTTTAGCTTCATGAAAATCAATAAACAAATACTAAATAAATAAAAAACCTCTCCAGAAATAAAGGCAATGGAATTTCCTGAAAAATTTTGCCAGAATCATCTAAGAGTTGGCCCTGTCGATGGGAGATTGGAAGGTATTTGCCCTATCCAGGGTGGAAATTGGCTTTTACATGGGGACTTATATATCATGTGACTGTAGTTTATTTCCAATAGTTTATAATCAATGTTGCATGTACTTTCCATTCTGACTCGTGCTGTTGTGTTGAATAGCTCGAATGCAATTTGAGCAGCTGGAAGAGTTGGAGAGGAGTCGCATCGTAGGGCTCTGGAAAGCGCGATAGTCATATCGACATACTGTGCACCATACCTGTCGTGCGGTTATTACCGTAACACGCTGTTGGTGGCAGTGTATAGAAGAAGGCATGCAGCAGCAAAATACAGGATCTGTAAGACCTACACAGACTTCAAAGATTGAGAACTGACAAATTGTCCAGCATGCGCAGAGTGACCCAAAAGCCACGGCTGCAAACGTTCAGGGAGCAGTGATGGCCTCCATGAGTCATCCTATTAGTGGCAACACAATTGGCGGGTGGCTGCACAACGCAGGACAACGTTCACACAGACCATTACGACGACTGCCCTTAACACCACGTCAACATCTCCAAAGACTTCAACTGGTGCCAGACTGTCATGAAGTGACCCAGAGTGGCAGAGGGTCATCTTCAGTGACAAGTCCCATCACTGAAGTATCAACTGCACTGAGAAGGCTAGATATCAAAAGAAACATCACCAAAGGAGGATAAAATAAGTTTCATTACCCATCATGGAGTTTGTGGAGTTCTTGGCTGACTTCATGTTCCAGATTTTCTGCATGCTGACAGAAAACGATACAGACAGAGCTTCAACATAAATCAACATAGGTTTTGCTCTTAGTTGCATGATATGCAATATGAACTGCATCACGACTGTTTCAGTGGTGCATTATGTTTGATCCACTTATCAAACCTCAGAAATATATAATGGTACACTGTGAGCCAGTTCCACAGACACTGATTAAGCCTAGACATAAATAGGATTTGTAATGCTAAAATATCATTGACACTCCAGTTTAGTCCAAAACTAGGCTTAATCCATGTCCACAAAACTGTGCCTATATATCTAAATGTTTGTAGACACCTACATATCCAGCGTTTCAAGGTTAATAGGTAATACTACTCTTCTGGGACATTGGAACTCTGCTGTAAGCATTTGGTTGCATTCACCCGCATGAGTATTATTGGAGTCCGGTACTGATGCTGGATGCTTAGTTCTGGATCACAAACTCCTCTCCAACTCATCCCGAAGGTATTGGATGATGCTACACCACTTAAGACAGCTCCAGTGCTGGGGGACTGTATGCCCCTGGACCCGACACTCTGGAGCATCCCATTCTGCTGTTAATGGTTTTCTATGGAGATTATTTAAGCAATGTGTACAACTGTCAGCATTAGGGTCTCCTCAAAGTAGTTGAATTCACTAGCTAGAAGGGGCATCTGGACACATGCAGTATACAGTATAATGGATCATGAAAATTGTGATTATTATATTTCTGCCGTGTTGCCCACTCCTACTATCTAGCAGTCTGCTCATTGCTTAACATAGCATCACCGGTTGCCATTGAATTGAATTCTCTGGCACAAATACTTCACCATGTGGGAATTTAGGCTAAGGAAGAGCAAGGGTGAACAGACATAGCTCCCAAATGGTGAAACTACAGGGTTGCCAGATTAAGCATAGGTTAATCCACTAATTAGGGGAGCAAGAGGGAGCTTTTGCTCTCCCTGTTGCCAAATTCTGATTGTGACCATAAGGATCCGTTTTACAGGGACATCTGCTCATCTTGGAGTCAAGTGGCCCTCAGAGGCTGCGGGTGCCTCTCTCGAGCAGCCAGATTAACATATCTAACATCAGCCCGGACTGATTGGAACAAGCAGCAGCGTGGCAGGCTGGAATTAAAGCTCTGGTAACGGTGCTGTCCTCCTAGAGCCTCAATAACACCTCAGAGATGTGAGAGCATGCAGCTTTTTCCACCTGCCA
This sequence comes from Semaprochilodus insignis, assembly GCA_034552555.1. Lineage (NCBI taxonomy): Eukaryota > Metazoa > Chordata > Actinopteri > Characiformes > Prochilodontidae > Semaprochilodus > Semaprochilodus insignis. The sequence goes on along the minus strand of CM067487.1, from coordinate 22,918,991 downwards.
ATTTGGTCTAATGAACCGATAGGTGCGTGGCTGCATCGCGGATGTGCATCCTATTTCGACATTGCCAGCAGCTAGTTGAATGCAATGAGAAAGATCTCTTTCAGATGGTGAAAACGGCATCTAAAACTAGCTGATGTGTAGGAAAGGACAGCAGGCTAATGAGAATATTAGCATATAGATATAAAGATGTTAGCTTGCGGCATCTCCGCCATAGCCATGAGCACGCTGTGCTGCAGTGCCTCTGACTCACTGCTTAAATCACACTTCACCTTCTCCTTGTATGTGTCGAGCTTTATGATGGAACTGTCACCTCCTTTCCCACAGGATATTCCATCCTGCAGGCCATCATGGAGAAAGCAGGCCAGAATGGCTGGCAGGTCAGCGCGATCTGCGTGGAGAACTTCAATGACGCCAGCTACCGACAACTCCTGGAAGACCTGGATCGCAGGCAGGAGAAAACGTTTGTGATAGACCTGGAACCAGAGAGACTCACCAACATGCTGGAGCAGGTACATCACAATGTATTTGTCCATAATCGGCCATTTTTACACGCATTGCTCAGTTTTAAGCTACAGCTGTTGTGAACAGCCGAGGATGCCGAATATCACATATTTATTTATTGGCCTCTATTTACACCGCTATTAGTCAGGTTGTACTTACTGCTGGTGGGATTCCCAATTGTCTTATGATATATATGCAAAAACTGAACCAGTTCGTGCAGAATGACATCTATTAGCCTTTATCTGATCTTCTTTTGAGATGTTGTTTCCTCAAACACCCTCTATAATTTTCAGCACTGAAAATAATTTGTTCAGACTGCTAGCCCAAATCCAACTTTTTGGCATATCCAGATAGATTTTTGATAGTCTTTCCAGATAGTTTGATAGTGTTTCTCAACCCTGGTCCTGGAGGCACCTTGGCCTGCAGTACTTTCCCTGCTCTCAACACATCTGCTCTCAACACATCTTATCAGCTCATTTACAAGCCTTGCCAGTTGCAGGGGGTGTGTTAAAGCAGGGAATCCACTACAATGTGTAGGGCAAGGTGCCTCCAGGACCAGGGTTGAGAAACTCTGGTCCGAACAGCAAAAAAAACTCCGATCTTGTAAATAACAGTCTGGACAGTCATCTAAAAAGAGCTGATTTGAGAAACAAATCCATTTTGCCTGCACTCTGTATAGAGCCTTAGAGTGCCAGAGTGGTAAGTGTTCAAAGTTTTGGATTGAGGATCAGAACAGTACAGTCACTTTCAAATAAAAACTTTCAAGTGTTTACCATCAGTACTGAAAACAATGTTTGATTTCAGTAACTCTCTTGTTATTGCTTTATTGCTCTGGCCCATGTACATTTCAGTTAGAAATAGCTGAACACAAAATGTCCCATTACTGTTGCCATTCAGAAAATCTATATAGCTTTAAAAAAAGCTAGCCTAATTGAAGAGACAGAAACAATACTGTTTGAAATGACTCTGAGTCTGTAAGAGTGTCATTTGCTATTACCAGTGACAAAGTCCCACAAAATTGCCTTTTGGAATCATTTCCTTTGCTGTCAAATGTATCTGAGATATGAGAGACTGTATTTACTTAATATCCCTGCAGTGACAGAGCATTATAAACGGAGACAGACGCTTTGATTACTGATAATTAAAAACAGCAGAAGTCTCCTTCCCCTCCCCTGGTTGGAGGTGCAGCTATTTCATTCTGATGCGGACTGAACGTAGACGAGTGTGTTTGCATTGCGGATTTTGCTCATCGCTGTGTGTCTGGCTTACCTCCGCAGATTGTGAGCGTCGGCAAGCATGTCAAAGGCTACCATTACATCATGGCAAATTTGGTGAGCGAAATTGTTTTCTCTTATCGCCCTATTCTCCCTGTCAGCTTTGCCTCTTTTCATCTCCATGTTATCTCTCTCTCCCTCTCACTTCCCTCCTCCCTTCTTTCCTGTTTTCCTCCTCTGCGTGTCTTCTAGCGCTCTTCCTCTCCTCTCACTGTCTTTTTTTGCCTGTATATTCCTCCCTTCTTCCCCTCCCTCCCTCTGTGGCTGTTTTAATCCGCTCCCTTTTCCTGTGCGAGATACGTCAGTTGTGGAGTCTAATTCGTATTCCGGGCTGCAGAGCCAGTGACAGTGTTTTAAAGCAGAGAACAGGCTCTGCACAGGATTGGCTCATAGGGCCAAGCAGGGGAATGTGTGTGTTTGCAGAATCACTCTTATCACAGCCCAGCTTTAATAATTCCTCTTTCTCTCTGGTCCTCTCTCCCTCTCTCTCTCTTTTGCTCCAATAGGGCTTTAAGGACATCAATCTAGAGCGTTTCATGCACGGCGGGGCAAATGTGACAGGTTTTCAGCTAGTGGACTTCAGCAATCCCATGGTGATTAAGCTCCTGCAGCGCTGGAACAAGCTGGACCAACGCGAGTACCCCGGCTCCGACAGCCCACCCAAGGTAAACTCAAGCTCCCTGTCCATGACCAGATACGCACCTCATACTGGGTCTCAAACAGACTGGTTCCTGCTGAAATATTCATTTCCAAATGTTTGCTATTCTAATTAGGGTTGCACCAATCCAACTTTTTCCATCCAGAGATTGATTCTGATATCTCAGCTCAGTGTAACGATGCCAAGGGCTGCTCTGATACTAGTACTCGGTTGAAGTACTTTTGTAGTAGGATGTATAAGCATAAAAATACAGTGGATGTGGAAACAGTCATACACCAATTGCATGGTGCGGCTCAACTTGACTCACTTTTGGTACTAGCTACTTAATTTTCCAAAGGTATAGTACCTCCTCAATAAAGCTGGTCATCATAATGGCATGGCATAAAACTGCCATGACGTGAAGGAAACTAATTTTACTCTTACTGATGGCAGCATGGCAAGACTGGTGACAAAACAGGAGTTCAGGCAGATAAATGATTCTGCCTCCTCAAGAGAATATGCTAACTGGGTAGCTATCAACATGTGTTTAGGGACGAAAAGAGGCTTCTCAATCTCAGCCGTTCTTTCTAAAGCAGTCAGTAGTCTGCAGCATTTTTACATCACTTTTTGGAATCAGCACACCTCACTTCCAAAAAGGTAATCACAAATATAGTACCCAGTACCAGTTGCCAAGTTTGCCTAAAGGAAAACCAAAAAAGGCGAGTAGAGCCGAGCCGAGTCAAGCCAGTACCATGCACTGGAAAAGCGACTAAAGGATGTGTAAATAGTAACATTTAAACTTCCTTATTTGGTACTGATGTGACATAAACATATCATAACAGTAATACGCTGTCGTAAGTTGTCATGACAGATGCCATAATGCTTGACGTCATGACAGTTACTTGCAAGTGTATTACAGCTAGCTGTCATGACATCCATCATGACAGTTAATGGTAAATGTAGCATGAAATTGTCACTGGACATAATCTATCACAACAGCGTTTGACACTTGCCATGACATGTTTATGGCATGATTACGCCAAGGTTATGTTGGAGTCCAAGTAAAGTTTTTCTGTGCAAATTATTAAATGATACTGTTCTAGGTGTACACACTTGCACAGTTTAATACAATTGTTATAATGATATAATGTTAAGGACTAAAAAAACATGTTTCATGATAAATTAGTCATGTCCAACAATACCTAATCCAGCTAATAAGGTTAGTATCAGTGCTGATTCTGATATAGTATATCAGATTGGTGACTCACTTATGAATTATCCAATTTGGATATCCACGCTAGTCCAATAGACCTCGTTATTAAATGTCACAAAAATTGTATTTAATAGTGTTGAGGATCAGATTGGCGCCTATCCAGGGCATATTTTAATGAACTAAATACATTGCACAACTGTTTTAGGGGAAATTGGCATTATCAATAACCTGTGAAAGTGAGATGAGCTTTCGGAAGTTGAAATATGGTTTAAATAGCTGCAGTGTGGAGCTATATTACAATGGAATATAAAACTTCATGAAAAGTATTCACAGACCCAGCATTTTGACTGTGCCTGAACTAACTGCCTTTTGTGTATGTCTATTTTCTGTTGTTTACCGGGAGCAACCTGCCAATAAAACAATGTAGAAAATAAACTCCCACAAAATACGCTTGAGTCATAGAGAAGAGAAGTGTATCATGCAAAAGTATCATCCAGGCATTCTGCTTTATCAGCTGAAGTGGCTTTGCTGTATTGTGCATCATTAAATAGGCTGAATAGGAGGATGTGTAAACATATTGGTTTTTGTGACATTACAGAACGATACTTTAAAAACAGGCTGTTTTTGCATATATGGACAACATGCTGTTCATAAAAGTGGGAAAATGACATTGTATATAATATGGGCCTTTTAACTGGCACCCTGGCATATCGAACCTAAGTTGTGTTTTGTTATCTAAGGCTCAGTACGTCAGTTAAGTACACAAATGCAAAGTTTGCATATCCGTATATTTGTATGACAACACCCAGACCTAGTTCAGAGTCTTTCCCATCCTAATGGGAATGCATAGCTTCCCTGCAGTCAAGCAGCTGTTTTCCAATGAATTTGCATTTTCAGCAGAGTTTGAAGAGCATTAAGCAGCCTTGGCCAACACAGGTGATAGTATTGTGTACATCCCCTAAAGCCCCATAGGCAATGTGTCAGGCTGCGTATTACAGAGGCACTCTGTATGCCATGATGGGCTTATTTCAACCTTCACATTTTCCCATTAGCGATCCCATGTCTAACCTTGCTGGAGTGTAGCCGTGGAAGGCGCGGCTGTATTTCTGTCCTTTTTTCACTGTGACTGCGCGTCCCCATGGGGTCTGACGAGGATGACACTGTGAAGAGGGCTGTGGGACTGATGTGGTAAAGGAAATCCCTTTGGCATGGCCTGAGGGGATGCTGCTTTACTGGGTGGCTGCTGCTCACTGCACACCACTGACTAGGGCTGGGACCTGCGCCCTGTAGAGGCGAACGGCTTTAAGGGCTCAGAAAGAGGCAGCTGGTCAGCACGGTGTGTGTGTGTGTGTGTGTGTGTGTGTGTGTGTGTGATAAATGAAAATCCTGTCATATGTTGCTTTACAAAGTTTGAAAGTGCTGTTTTCAATAATATAAAACTGGTTCTGTTGAAAATACAGTATATATCTTAAATAGTTCGAATATGGTAATAATTAGTTTATGTCCAGTCAAAGTGGTCATCAAGTAATGGAAGAGATATTTCTGAAGAGATTAACATAAAATATCCACTTGCATAAAAAAAAAAATCAAAGGAAAATTAGTGTAAAAAAACTTGAGTCCTGTGTTGGGTGGAGACGACCAGAGAAATGAACGGTTTGTTGTCATGCGTCGCGTGTCCAGAAAGCCTGGTGTAACACCTACACCACTGCCAAGATGCATGGGATGGATTACCACAGTACACCATTAGGAACCTCTACAACTCCATGCCAAGACGTCTGCTGTATGCTGTAATATTGACCAAAATTAGGCTAAATTTATATATGTTCTTTTTTTTTTAATTGTAATTTTTTTTTTTTTTGAACAGTATTGAACAGTCGCTCAGAGACAATTTTCAGTCATTGATGCTACTGAAAACTCACTCAGAGCTCTCTTAGCTCTTAATTAAAGCCCTTTTTGTGCCATGGCTATTCTCCGAGCCCCTAAAGCACGCTCTATCCTCTTCATCATGCGAATCCTCTGCAGATGCACTGGGCTCAGTCCCCTTGTTTAAGGGCTTTAGACAAATTTGCCCTCTGTCCACCCAGTAGTGGGCCAGGGGGAAGCATAGGGCATTAGTGGGACTGATTGAGCTGCAGAGGAACTGCTCTTTAACCCCCCCTCCCCGGTGTGAACGGTAGGCTAGCAGTGCCGCACTGAAGGCCCTAATGAATCTGAGAGAATGATGTAATATCCTCCCTCCAGCCTGGGGGAGATAATGAACTCCCCGCCATCTTTGATAATTAATACATGACTATAACGCTGCGGAAGTCGCTCTGTATGTCTGTCTGTTGTGTGTGTGTACCTCTCGTTTTCTCGTTCTGTCTCTCCCTCTCTCACGCCGTCTCCCTCGTCTCTCCTGCTGATCTGATGTTTTTGCCTTGAGGTCTCTCCCTGGGTTTTGTATTTTTGTTTGTAAAGGAACAAAGAATCAAAACTCCTGTACCACCAATCCTTCAGCGGAATTCCAAACACCTTTTTTGCTGTGCTGCGAGAAAACAGGATGCTTTGAAGTGTCAGCCTCCAAAAAAAGAGATAAGACTGGCTGAACAGTTTGCAAAGGTGTTGCAGAGAATAGTGGGACATGGTGGAAACATAGTTTAACCCTTAACCCCTTAAAATGCCAGCCTTATTACATTCTAAGGCTCAGTAATTACATGGACTACATTGCAAACAGAACAATTTATTCTAAAGTTATAGGAGTGTGTAACAAAAGTCAGAACCCGCCAGCAAATCCTGCCCGTTTATAGGGAAAGTCACAGCTAGCAATGACAATAACGCTAGCAGTGCATAGTATAACCCAATATTAATTGCTTATTTAATTATTAAGTACAGGCTTTAAACCTGGAGCATCAAACTAAGTTCCTTCTGGGTCACAGCTCTGCAGAGTTTACTGTTCTGCCTCATTAAGCACACCTGATTCAACTTATCAGCTAATCAGTGAGACCAAGGCTCTATTCGAATTGGCATTCTACATATTACTTGCGTATTAAATCTACCTAAAAGTAGTATGCAGCGTGTAACCAAATTAAAGATCTGTAGTGCGCTGGAGATACCTGGATGGTGTACTACACCAGTCAGATGTTCTAGTAGATATTCTAGTATCATGCACCGTGGCCTTACCAGCTCTCAGTCTGCTTCAGCCAAAGAAAATGGTGGCGGGTAATACTGGTGAGCAAAACACAGCCAACTCTGAGTATAAATGTGGGTGTAGTGATTGTAGTGGTGTATATATTCATCAGTTAAAATATACAGATCTGAAGTTTAATAAAAGACGAACATGCTTTGGAATCACAAGCTTTCCACTGTTTATATATTTCCCTATTTCCCATTTCCCATATAAATGTTTTAGATTCTTGAGATGCAGTTCGAGTGCATACTAATCATAAGTAGAACATATTCACTTTGGGTAATTAGTAATAACAGGGCTGGGCACTCATGGGTGGTGGAGCAGGAGGTAGTGTTGATGACAAGTGACCAACCACAGCCTGAGATGTGTAGGGCAGGGACGATTGTGAAAATCCCAGGGATATGCTTCTTCCTCGAAAGATTAATTTTTCATCACAATGTGTTGTGACGAACAGCTGTTTTCTATTCCCGATTAAAATTTAGCAGGAAGAACAACGGCTTGATTCTCGTCTGAATGATAAAAACGCTGCACAGCGGTGTGTACACTGAATAAAGTGCCTGCTTTAAGTGTGTCGAGTGGAGCACAAAAATAAAATATATTTCATCAACATAACTGCTTTATTTAAGCTGATTTAGTTCAGCATTAATTGTGTTCACGGAATACGTTTTATTCATTTGCAACATTTTGACACATTTGAGTCAGTTTTTTCAGTGCACACACGAACGTGTGGATAGCCAGTCCCAACACATCTGAAATCCCAAAATCCCAAAAGTTGTGGCCTGCTTTGTGTGCGAATGCTCCATTTCTATGTGGTCAGAGACTGAGACAAGGTAAATGTTGGCTGGTGGTAAAGTCTGAGTATTCAATCAAATTTCATTCATAAACAAAGTCATTCTGAGTGGTTTGGTGTGAAATGGTCCATTCTAGACAAACTTACCGAGTCTGAATGGTTCATAGTAATGTCATAGTCATAACCAGACATTTAAAGTGTTCTTTGTGTTCAAAAGATATGACTTGAAATGGTTCTGATTGTATTACCTGATGCTTGAGCCTTTGTTTCACGTCTCGCAGATTGAATTATCAAAACATCAGCGGAATTCTCTTTTAAGCGCTACTTAAGGAACAAAATACGCAAAGTGTTTTTTAGGATGGCTTTAGGCCCATCAAATACAGAGGAAGACAGTATTATAATCATTTTACGATTATGAAATAAATTTGTTTTTCATTTTGTTTTTATTAAGCAGTGCTTAAATGGACAAGCCACTTCTAGATGAGATCTGTATGAACAAACTCACAAACTGCTCCTGACTCAATCCTGTGACACACTGTCAGTGTAGAATAGACCAGCGTCAAAGCGCACGTCACACATGCTGGAAATAGCCCAAAAAAAGACAAACAACAGGAGAAAAACAGGGACATTAAGTGCGAGACCTTTTAAAAAAATGGGCTATTCATGTGCACGTCTTGGTCTGCCGCACTGGCCCTATTTCCGGCCAGGGGAGACGTATTGGGCGCACATGTGTGTGTGTCTACCATCTCCAGTGATTCATTCTGTATCCTTTTATCACAGCATGGGAAAGAGCATGGCCCCTTATTGGTGCAATCAGACCCCCCTTCCCCCACAAGCCGAACAGGCAGTGTGTGAGAGCACAGTGATTTTGCATGCTCGGCCTGCTCCTGATATGTGCAATGACAAGCTTGTGTGAGTCGCCCAGCTCTGACTCTTCAACGCACCACTGCTCCATTCTCTCTCCCTCGCTTGTTCTCTCTCTTCCTCTACGTGCCACTCTCTCTCTCTTTCACACGTTCACACATGACGCACTAACCGAGCCCAGTTTTGTGCCGGAGACATATGACGTTATTCCTGTAATGCAGCTGTCCTCTGCAGAAAAAAAAGCCCTCTCGTCCGCTGTGTAGCCTTCAGAACTCTGCCGCATTTTGCTCCCTACTGGAATCTGAACAGTTGACAGAACTATTTTGACTAGACAAGCATGTGTCCACTCATTTTGTGGACACATGACATTTAACCAGGATCGGAACCATGGAGAGGTCATGAAGGGGCCATGCCCCCTACGCTTTGCATTCCTGTTTGGTCCTGCAGGATAGCCAACGTTTCAACCTGCATTCGCATGGATTTCCTACCTGAGCGAGCTGTTTAGATCTTTCTGAGGCTCATATAAGCCATATATAGCCAGCGTAGATATAACTGTATCAGATGTAGCTGGAAATGTGCGCTCACTTGCAGTGCAATTTTTTGCAGACATACTGAAAGCTTGTCAACCTTTTTTACCCTTTGATTTGGAAAATGATTTATTCAGCCTAGTTAGTGCCTTTCTACTGTTTACTTCATGTGACCATGTATCTGGGTAAGATACTTACGGGATACAAAACAACCGACATGGAGACAAAACACCAAAGCCAACACAAAGGGAACAACTGGGAGTATAAGTACACGAGGGCTAACCAGGAACACCTGGGACGGGGCGGAGCTACAAACTAGGGACAGGTGAGGGGCATGACAAGAGGGCTGAGACAGGAAGAGGTATAAAGCAAAACAAACGGAAGCACATGGCACAGGAAAACAATAGGCACATGGAAGTGACAAGAGAAGAAGAGACAGAAATAGAAAACCAGAGACAAACAGGGCCAAGACAAGGCAGAATGTGACACTTAAAAAGACCTAAATGTGCAGTATGTGATTTAAATCCAATACACATTTTGTCAAATTCAGTGAATATCTGCTCATGGTCCACTAACTGTGTGTTCTGTGTGTACACTTTTTAAAAAATCATACCGGTGTTGGTACACAGCCCTGGCTCTGTAAAAATGGGGCACCACGCTATTCTAGCCCATTAGCCACAAGAGGCACTTGTGCACAGAACAGGGGGGAAGTGGAGGGGCTACGTGCTGAACTCTAAATTCTAAAGAATAAAGATTCAGAAAGGAGATCTTAGATCAAGGGCGGCAGAAGGAGTTGAAGAAGCTGAAGTTGATGTCTAGTTTTTTCCTGTTCTACCACACCAGTTCCATTCTGGCACATGAGTTCTATTCTGGCCCTTTTTTCACTTTTTTTTAATTTTATTAAAATTTGAGCACGATTAATTATAAAACATTTATGAAATCTACCCACACGTCACGGCCGCAAATGAAAATGTACACAGCAGGAGTATTTAACAAAAAATTAAGGTCCAGCTATGTCAGATTCCCTGCTTTGATAAAAATGCCAAACAAATAATGATTTGTCCAGGAAACTACCCAAATAAAATTAGACACATCAAATATATGTTTATAAACAGTTTAATTTAAACATTATTTTTAATAGTCTGTGTGCTTTCAAATTGCAGGCCTTTAACTGTTGTTTGCCAACAAGAAATCGGGAAAATCGAATGTCTACAAAAATATTTGTCCACAGAGGAAAAAGGGAAATAAATGAAATAAATTAACAATAAAATTCAGTTAAATACTTAAGGCTGCTCTTAATGAGCATTTCACGCTCTTGCGTTGTCAGGGAATAGACAAGCACTCTCGTGGTGCTTTCATGTTGAGCTTTGGGTTTATTTGTCCTCAGAACTGAATTATGACACATTGGTTTCAAACTTGCAACAGAAAGAAAAACAGCCCAGCTTTCGTCATCGTCTTTCATTTTTCTTATAAAGCCACCATTTCACTTTATTCCACCATTTTTTTTAATTCAGCTTTGCTACAGACCTTTTTTCAAGTGCTTGATTCAGTCCAGCCGACGACCCCTGTCCTACAGTTTTTGAATGGATACAGTAATTCAATGTTATTCTGTATTGTCTAAATCAGTGTTTCTCAACCCTGGTCCTGGAGGCACCCTGCCCTGCACATTTTAGTGCTTTCCCTGCCCTCAGCACTACTGATTGAACTTACCAGCTCATTAACAAGGTCTTTCAGAGTTGCAGGGGGTGTGTTAAAGCAGGGAATCCACTAAAATGTTCAGGGCAGGGTGCCTGTGGGGACTGTGAGTTGGTTAGCTGCTTCAAATGGTGCTATTTTACAGCCACCAGGATGGCAATCAAATAACAATTCTGTGGACTCATGATGGCAAAAAGTTGTATTCCAGTACTTCATTGCTGTTATAATTTGCTCTGGGAATATGAGTGGTCAAAAAGTGGTCAAAGCGTGTTGCTGTTGAACCTTTTTAGCTACATTAAAATAAGCTAACCGGACAAAAAAATACTCACCTGTGACTGAAACATACCTGATAGCAGCTGTGACTGGGCAAGTTTCTGGATGCAGTACAGGGCTATACAGTATAGCAAAACACTGTCAGGCTACTTCTCCTGTGCAGTAGTTAACAACAGATAAATAGTAAGTACAGTAAAGACAAATAGACAAAGGGCACATTACAGTATTCCCTGCTGGTAGACCTGTATGACCGTATGCTTCCATGCACCTGCAAATTTAGCTGCTTCCTTCACACTATGGCCTTTGACTCGCCCAAATGCAATCACTCCTTTTAGCCAATCAATAACATCTGCTTTGGACCCATTTTCCACACGTCCAACAAGACATTCACTGCACTGTCCCACCTCCTCCCAGTCTATGAATCCCGTCACACACCCTGCAGGTATTTATAGTCCAATCATCCTTGTGCAACGCCATCTTCAGAAGCCTGACGTTACTACCACTTAAACACACAAGGTGACTAATTTTTGTCCGGTGAGCTAATATATGTTACATTTTGTTATGTTCTGTCCCACGTTTCCTTGCTTTTTGTATTCTGCTGTTTAGTTGAATTGGGTGTGATGTAGCTAAAATAAAAATCACTGTTGCATTTTAGTAAGGGTTCTTCTTGATTAAAGGCATGTGATGATTGGAACAGATAAGCCTGTATCTCCATGTAGTTCTCTGGCCCCCTTGGCTAATTAATCTTGTCCTGCATTTAACAGATGAGCTGATCTATTAGATTTTTTTAATTCACTCTCTCTATTATGTACACATAAAGAGTGTCACAATGTTCTTATATGTGTGTTTGCTTTGTGCTTTCTCAGTGACATTACACTGACAAAGAACACAGTACAAAGCCTGGCTGGGGGGAGGGGGTAAAAGAAAGCGCCATTGAGTGAGCACTGTATTGGATGCTTGGTATTTATATGACCTTTATATGACCTTATCTCTCCCCAGTACACCTCCGCTCTGACATACGACGGTGTGATGGTAATGGCGGAAGCCTTCAGGAATCTACGCAGGCAGAAGGTGGACATCTCTCGCAGGGGCAACGCTGGAGACTGCCTGGCCAACCCCGCAGCCCCGTGGAACCAGGGCATAGATATGGAGCGGACCCTTAAACAGGTTAGAAGGGTTTAGACTTGACAGCATATTCAAACCTCTACATTTATTGCCATGTGTCGCTGGATTGCTATGCCTTTCTACCATATCACTGCTATCATATGGAAGCTCTATCATTGGTAGGTTGTAGGTTTAATCTCCATGGGATATTGGGAGTTCAGGAGATCATGAATGGCTTTCCTTTCTCTGGGTGTGTAGGATGGTGCCCCTTCACTTAGAGCGATCCTAACCGGCGCAGGCATCTGTTACCTAACATTACATGATATTATAGGTGTTTAACGTTCTCTTTAGAGCTTTATTGTCCAATGATGTTGTGTTGAAAAAATGTGGTGGCGCATCACATATCTCAGAGGAAGCACGTGCTAGACTTCAACCTACTAGCTTGGCAGCATCATGTGACCCGGCTAGGATGTAGTCTTGTTGGGCTAGATGTGATCTGAAATTTTGGGCTGAATGTGGGTGGGTCTTTTTAGGACAGGAACAAACAACGCAGTTAATCTGTGGCTTTCATTATTCCCGAATAAAATAAGAAAAAATAAATCTCTGTTTTACCTTCACTTAACTGGAGAAAGTTTTGTCCCATCGGGGTTGGCCAGTGATGTGCTCAAGGCATTTACTAAGGGAACCAAGGGTACCATAGTTGTTTGTGGAGAGGGCCAAGTAAATCTGAGCATCATCTGCATAGCTGTGGTAAGATATCCCATAGTCTTGTAACATTTGACCAAGAGGAAGCAAGATGAAGTACAAAATAAATCTGAAAAAAAAAATCAATAAAAATCTGGTGCTGAATTGAGGAAAATAAATCCAGCACCAAATTTGTATTGATTTTTTTTCTTATTTATTTTCTACATGCTTCATCTTGGTCAAATGCTGTAAGACTATGGGATGTCTTACCACAGCTATGCAAAAGTTTCATTAGTTGTCTCTAGGCATATTTTAGTCAATATGTCACGTCATGTCTAGAGGGTGGAATTGGATACAACTAAATTGGGGAGAAAATTGGGTAAGAATATAATAAAAAGAAGCAAGAAATAAAGAAAGGTAAATGCAGGTGCCTTTTACAAGCATGAAATTTGAATGCCTTGAAACACTCATCTGAAAATCTTAAATGTCTGAGGTTTGGTCAGGATGCTTACAGAATCAAAATCACAAACGCTTCCTTGGCTGAGCACACTTGCATCTACGAGCCATTTGTCTTGGCTAAATTGGTGCGTACACAAATGGTGAATGCAAAATTCAAACACTACATAGATCATTCAAATATATGCAGAACACAGCCAAGAAGGGCATCACACGTACATATTCACAGCATGCAAACTAAACACTGTCTGTGAGCTCACAATAAAGTAACCTTATCATTTGTTTAAGGGGTTCATTTGCACATTGCACTCTTTTGTGCTGCCAGTATTGCAAACTTCAAGATTCTGCTAATGATTAACAAATGATTCATTGTGCAGGGGAGCAAGGCTCAGACTACAGACAGTGGAACGAGCATGAATAGGTTGCATTAGTGGGGACATGCAGTACTAGTGGAGTAAAACAGGTCTAAATAGGTGGGGGAGGGTTGAAGATAAACACAAGATCGTGGATAAAGGCATGTTGGACAGACCTGAAAATGCACAAAACCAAGCACAACAAAAAGAGAGAGAGAGAGTGTGAGAGAGAAGATGGGGAAAGCTTGGAGAATGATTTAAGAGTGAGTAGAAGTAGCAGAATAATATGGCTGCAAGAGGCAGCAGTTGGATAAGCAGTAATTACATTGTTTATCGCTCCAATCCAGGTCCGGCTCCAAGGATTAACAGGAAATGTCCAATTCGACCACTACGGGCGCAGAGTCAACTACACCATGGATGTGTTTGAGCTGAAAAACAACGGCCCCAGAAGAGTAAGATCCCCATCTTTTTGGTTTATCTGCATCTTCACATATTTCCATTTTCAAGTAATAAATTACAGCATGAATATTAAAATAAGTGACTTTGCTTTTCTCACCTTCCAGCAAATGTGACTATACCAATACAGACACAGTGCATGTGCACCTGCCCTCTTTTTGGTGTTTGTCTTTGACTGTACCAAAGTGTTTTCCTGCTTTGTCTTTAGTCTGTCTGCTTACATCTGCAGAGTGTTGTTCACGGTCTTATTCACTGTCTTTTCTCTGTGTGTTTAATGCTCCATGGTTTGTTTGATGCAGCTGTTTCAGCAAGAACAATACCGATCAGCCTCATATTTGTTTTCTTCTGCGTTTTCATCTGGATTCCCTCCGAAGCTGCTTCAGGGTTTTGCACTGTGCCTGGTGTACTTGAGGATATATCTTTTCCCACACTGAAGCATTTTATAGAAGCTTTAGATTTTTAGTGACTCATTAAAAAGTGTAGTTTATACAGAGCGAATCCTAAAATGATTGATTACCCTCCAACATATTGGTTTTAATAGTGTGTCCCCCTCTCGCAGTAAAGTCGGCTTCTAGTTAATAACAAGGCTGATAATGGCAAATAATAAAGAATTTCTCAAGACGTGCCACTTCAGCTAGCATGATTGCTCGCATTAATTTAGATGCTATATTTGTTATAGTCGGAATAATTAGTAAATGGGTCAGCCTTGAATGACCTCATGTAGTTTAACATAACTTGCATGACTCATGACCATAGATCACACTTACAGTCATAGAAGGGTTTAAACACCCCTGGTCAAATGACACGTTTTGTTGATTTTCTAAGTGAAATATGTTACCTCATAATATACAAGGAACATGCTCAAATACTTAATGCTTACAAACACTTATGAAAAGTTTAGTTTATCTGCTATTTATCCTGTTTATCTATAATGACTATTTAAATGAATGAATGAATAATTAACATATTGGGGAAAATAAACATAAACTATAGAATATATAGAAAAAAAAGTGCATATATTCAAGGTTGGGTAGTAACAGAATACATGTAACAGTGTTACGTACTCAGGATACAAAGTGATTACCAGCAGGATTACATGCAAATTCAAACTTGTCATCATTTTCCATTATAGTAATACAAGGATTTTATATTTACATGTACATACATTTTTATCACGTAATTTGTAATCTGTTGTGGAATATGTTTTTTAACCTTCCCAACTCTGTATATATTATATATATATATAAAAATGTAAAAAATATAACTTAATGCCACATGTGTTTTATTTTTCCTCAATATATTAAAATTAGCATATAAACAGTAATTGTGCATTAAATTGTGCAAAAGTTTGTTCTTTTTAGAGGATGTGGTAACTTATTTTCTCTTAGAAATTCAACAAAGCATGGCAGTTTCACATATGATTGCATCCTGTAATTTTTAGGTGAGAAAATATAAAAATATAACACTGTTTAGGGTACACTTCAGTTGTGACTTCATGGCTGTATTTTTAAAGAAAATTAAATCTTCAACAAATGAGTGCACACTTGGCTGGATATTATTTATTGTAATATTGTAATATAATTTAATTATTTATTATAATCACTTCAAAAATCTATGAAGTTGAACCATTGCCTTTAGATGTATTTTCATGCCCCTGTTATTATATTGTTATCATCAATAACATATTTCACAGTTCTACGTGCATGACTGTAGTCCAGATAGTGTTAGAAATAATTGTCAGGTAACAATCTGAGGTGCAGACTCACAGATTTAGGGGTTAAGGGTTAGGATCAGAGTTTAGTAAGTGCTATAAAGGTTGCTGTCACATACGTCTTCTCTAAAGTTGGTGGAGGCTCTGCGCGCTGCTTTATGGAGTGTGGCGGCTGCTGGCTGCTGGCTGCTGGCTGCCTGGGGAGGAGTGATAGAGGGAGGATGGCAGGGAGGTGGGATCAGTAAAGGCTGGCTGCCTTTGGGGAGCATCAATCAGACAGACTGAGAGGCTGCTGGAGGTGGAGGCTGAGAAGCTGCTGCAGGCTGGAAGGCTGGCAGGCAGATAGACTAAGAGACTGACAGCCTGAGAAACTGAATTGCTGAGAGTTGACTAAGATAAAGACTGAGAGGCTGTGAGACTGTGAGGCTGAATGAGTGAAAGACTTAGAGGCTGCTGCAGATACAGTCTGAGGGGCTAAGAGACTGAGGGGCTGAGAGATGGAAAGGCTGAGGAGTTGAAGGACTGAGGGACTGAAATACAGAGAGACTGAAAGGTCAAGAAGCTGAGAGAATGAGAGGCTGAAAAACTAAACGACTGAAAGGCTGAGAGCCTAAAAGGCTTAGAGACTGAGACTAAGAAACTAAAGGGTTGAAAGGACTGAAACAACAAAAGACTGAGAGACTGAAAGGCTGAAAAACTGCAGGCTTGAGGGGCTGAAAGGATCAAATGGCTGAGAGGCTGAGAGTCAGAAAGACAGAAGGGCTAAAAAACTGACAGTAAGTAACACTAAAAGGTTGACAAACTGAAAGAGTGTGAGGCTGAGTGGCTGAGAGACTGAAAGGCTGACTGACTGAGAGGTTGAGAAACAGAAAAGCTTACTGCCTTAGAGGCTAAGAGACTGAAAGGCTGAGAGACTGCAGAACTGCTGCATGCACAGGCAGGTCAGTCTGGCTTGCTTCACCCTGCTGCTTCCTGGAGGGACAGAGAGCTCCTCCCGCTCCCTCTGCTCCTCAATCATCCTCCACTCAACATAATGTAATACATGGCGACATTTCCCTCCACTGCACTTGCTCGAACTACACTCTCTGACATGGCTTCATGCTTCTCCTTCTGCATCTCACTCGCACAGCAGGGGAGTCATGTTAACATACACATTTTATACCCCTCACACTCGCATAGCCTACATTATACAGTCACACTGACACCATTCATTGCTATGAATACACTGACATATATGCAGCCATACATACACATGTAAGTTTAGAATCACCTGTCAAATTTTGGTTATTCTATATACAACAATAATTACACAATACAGATTTAAAGGGCTACCATCACAGATAAACAAATTATTCTCATTATACAGGACTAGCTAATTAGACTACATTTAAACAGTCTTCTGGAATCAAAATTGGTATTACAAGATTCCAAACTGTGAACAGCAGCATTTACACATGCATGCACACTCAGGCTGCTTTCTAACTGCTTTTCTAAACTCCTAACTGTGTGTCCTATCTTTAGATTGGCTATTGGAATGATGCTGATAAGTTGGTTCTGATCCAGGATCAAGCCTTGCTTCCAAACGAAACCTCCGGAATGGAGAACAGAACTGTGGTCGTGACAACCATCATGGTGAGTGTCTCAAATGTTTTCTCACTTTTTTAGACGAATGATATTCACAGTAATAGCACACAGGAACAGTTGTCAGGCTCAAAAAAAACTGTTATGTTTGTCTCTCATCCAAATGCTTCCACCTAATGAGGTGTCGCGCTCATCAGAATGAAAATTTACATTGAGGGTTTGGGAATGGCCCCAATGAGCAGCCCAATGCCTAAACACATACACTGTGCACTTGCATTTTGATAAGTGGCATGTCCAGTGTGTCACAAATTGGACTGCAAAGTTCATACAAACCATGATCCTGCTGTCTTGTCGCTCACCAAAGTGAGGCTTCTGTTTGTGTATGTGGTCTGTCAGTCATATCAGTTTCTAGACAGAGATGGAGACTTGATTTAGCAGCTTGGACTTGCGTGTCGACTGACTTGTGACTCGACTCAGACTTGATACAAAAGACTTTAGCCTCAGAAAAGAAACACACACCAATTAATTTGATTTGAACAATTATTAAAGGGGTAAATGAATACAACTTGTTGTTACCCCCTTCGCTAGTGGGTGAATCTTATGACTGTAAGCACATTAAAAGAGTATTCAAGAGTCTTCTGAGGATGTATGTGAATTGCCTACTCCTGTGATCAATATAATGCTTATTTTGCTTTTGAGACCTGAACATAAAAGCGGAATCTTCATTTTGAGTCCGTACCTGTGATGTTATAAATAATGTTTTCTGAAATACTCCCACGAAATCTGACACTGACGGACCCTCAGACTTCTGAGACTTGATTCAAACTAAGACCCCAGAGAACTGCAAGTCGATTCTCGCTCAGCAACATGTGACCATCTCTGGTGTCCAGACAGATATCCAGAGTTTATGACTGCATTGCTGAATATCATTTTTCAGCATTGCTACTGCAGTAACATGTCATCTGCCTCTGTCATATATTGTGTGTCAGAAGGTCTCGTGGTTGCCCTTCATGGTACCAAGGATGTCGTGTTTTGGTTTGTTTTCCTCTGTTCTGTCTCTTGTACTTGTTGGTTTTTTTTGCAATGTATTCATTTCATGGGGTTAAACAGACAGAACACTGCATGACATGGAACACAGTGTAGCTTCAGCAGCACTGCACCGTGTTCTTATGTTATTGAAGAAAGAACATAAAACATGTTGAAGAATAATATTTGTGCCTAAAAGGTGTGGATGTTGATAGAGAAAGAGAATGAGAGAGTTACACCTGAAGCCAATGCTCCTCTTTTCAGCCCCTGTTGAGGAATCCTCTTTTAAGAAACTGAACAGCAGACGGACTCTGCCCAGCTGAAACGAAGCCTCTTAATAAAGCGCGGACAGACACATCCCGATTCGGAACCGAAAAGCAATAACATTGAGCCATGGACAGACACTTCCTGTGCCGAAATGAACTCTGTGATGAGAAACTGAGCCGTGGACAAACATGCGCAAAGACAAAGCCAAGCCCTCATTAAGCAACTGAACTATGGATGGACTCCGCAAGCACCATAATGAGTCATGCATAAGCATGGAGGAATCCACAGGAGTTTTCATTTAGGAGTAAACAAATAGGTTGAATTGAGTTGTATTGCACATGCATAATGAGATCTGGTATCACAGCATGGAAGGTGTGGGCTGACTGTAAATTGTCATTTGTGTTTAGAGTTGCCGGTCTATTTATCTTGTACCTACACTCATTGGCCATTTTGTCAGAAACATATTGGTACACTTCAAATCTTGTGCCCACCTCATACATCAATGCAAAAAGGCCAACATATGACTCAGATGAGTAGATACTGTTCAGGTCATGGACCTTTTCTTTCTCTCTTTACCAACATGATAATGACATATATGTGATGTGGCATCACTGCTGTGGTAATAGTTCACCCCTGGAGAATAAAATCTGCTCAGAGGTGACCATATGGTGGTCACTTTCTATTGATTAACAGGAC
This sequence comes from Semaprochilodus insignis, assembly GCA_034552555.1. Lineage (NCBI taxonomy): Eukaryota > Metazoa > Chordata > Actinopteri > Characiformes > Prochilodontidae > Semaprochilodus > Semaprochilodus insignis. Next base: position 22,899,717 of record CM067487.1, on the reverse strand, counting down.
TGACAAAATGTGCCTAGCTTCAGATATATAGTAATGGCATACCCCCTACAGATGGCACCAGTCCAATACTAGGTGTCAGTATCAGCAGAAAATGCATCACAGATCTGATCCAATCCTGCAACAGATCCAGTGGGGGGCAGTAATAAAGTACTTATCACTGCTGTCCAGAGGAAAACAAGTGTCTGTAAAATACTAACTTTACAGGAGTTACAAAAACAAATTACGAAGGACAACTGCCATGCTCAAAAGAAAAGAAAACTGTCAACGAACATGGCGATGCTTGTTTTTCTTTGGGCAGCCATCACTGCACTTCTTTTAATTGTCTGTATTTTATTTAAGTATTTCCATTTTTGAAGCTTTACTTATTTCCATTTGATTTATTTCCATTTTTACCATGCTTTACAGTAAAATATTCACTTCTTTCTACAAGATATTATGAAGTGAAAGCCTCAATATCTGACATAATATAATGTACTTTCACAAATAATACAACTAAATGACAGTAAACCTTTTACTAAACACCTCACCCCAAAAATGGACGGTCTAACCATAGAATAGCACTGTAACTGTATAGTAAGCTTTTAGAGCCAAAGAAAATGCTGTAATGCTATGCTGTGTATTTTTGAATCATATAGCCAGTATTCCAGGAGTTTGGAAAGTTAGCCATTTCCATGTTGGATTGTTAGAAATACTCTCTTTAAATAAAAATAAACACTCAACATTCTCTCAGTAACACACCAACAAAATAACAATGATGTAGCAGCAGTGTTGAATCGGAATACATTCAGTAGATTATCAAGAGACTCTTAATGAACTGCATACATAAAATGTGTTTATGATCTGCTATTGTTAAATGATCTGCTAAATGATCTGCTAGCTGGTTTTCACTTTATATGGAGAGCCCAAGTATCTGTAGATGTTCACTTAAGAAGTCACTGATCAGGAATAAAGCAGACCATCTCAACATCCTCATTTAGCTGTTACAGGCTTTGCTGTTGACACCATTAACTAGAATTAAATTGGAGTAGGTCTTGGCTAAGGTTACGATTATGTTAGAGGGTTAGGGTTAGGATTAGGTTCTGGATATGCCTCACGCAAAATAAGGTGTTACCAAAGCACAAACGCAATTACTTAGAAAGATTTTACTAGGGATGTTTAAACTTGTGACAGTGATACTCAAAAGTTTCAACATTGGTATTGCAAAAGTAACAGTGGCATTGTGCTATCTTTAATACCTATAAATATCATATGCAAATGCTCTACAGGGAGCACACTCAAATATGACACTTACCTGCATAATTTAATGCACAGTTTTGATTTATTTCCTGAGTTTAACATATTGGAAACAACATGCGACGTTCGCACAGGCCACATGTGTCATTTTCTCCCTGTATGTTAAATTCAGCTAATAAACAGTAATTGTGCATTAATAGAACAGACTATGTTCCGTGTATAGGACGTGTTAAATTATTTTTATTTAGGAAATCAATGAAACATGAAATTTGACCGGGGGAACCCGGCTGTATAAGGTATATGATCATTTGGCCACTGACTGTAGGTGCAACAAGCTAAAAGCACCCAATAATGGCAACTCTGTGTTCATATATTAATACTTATTCATATTCTGTTGACATTCACTGGGAATTTTTAGTATTCTCTAATGCTTGCTTGGTATTTCTCTCCATGGCGGCTTTTAAGGTTGGAGCCTTTATGTGCAGTAGCTTTTGTGTGGTCTTTCCTGTGCTGTAATTTTGCATGATTGAGTATCCTCCACTAAAGCATGTCTTAGGGCTGCAGATAACCCACAGTGGTAGCACAGTGTACCACAGATGACAAATTGTCTGTCTTTTCTTATACCTGTAGATTAACACGATCCAGGAATAATACTGCATTGCTCTTGTACAAATGTATAGATATGAGGAGAAAGCCGCATTCTCATACATCAAACAAATTCAAGATGAAACGAATCCTCCGTTGGCATTCAATGAAGAGCTCTCGATTGGCTGAGGGTGAATGCTTGATTTGTCCTGCTGGGCTTTATGCCTTTCATGGTTGCGGGCTAGCCATATGGCTTAGAAAACAGAGAGTGGCAGGATTTGTGGGGTCTTTATGGAAATGTGCTTTCCTCTCCTGGCAAAGATGAGGGTATTTTTTAATGTTGTTGGACAAATGTATTAGACTTATGTTTCTTATTATTGGAATTGTAGTAATGTATAGTGGTGTCTTTGTTTTTGCGTGTAGTGTTTTCTTTATTTCTTCATATGTAGTTTGTTTGTGTTTTTATTAATAATATTAACACCATCTTTTCTGTGCTTTGATTAAATAAGCGGTAGAAATAATGTATTTCAGAGTTAGAACAGTAGTAACCAGAATAAATTGTAGCACAGACGTGTACATTTCAGTGAGCTTTGTTGTGGCCAATTTAAAAATGTTGCATTCTGCATTGTACTTATATTAAATTAATTGCTCACCCACCAACACTTACACATGCAGTATTTTGCACATGTCAGAGACCACCATTTCATTTATATCATTTTCAGTCAAAACAGTAATTAAGTACAGTTTTTAAGTCATTCATTTATCAGCATCAGGTAAAAACCAGAAAACGTTTTTAGCCGAAAAATGACACAGGAGCCTCAATAATTGTATTTTATATTAGCTTTTCTAGTATTTACTGTGTCCATCCTTTGTCTTCATTACAGCTTTCAGTCTTTTCATCAAATGAAAACTTTAAAGGAGCAATGTGTAAGAATACGCAAACTGTCAAATTGTCTACCCCATCATTAGAAATACACTGTCATTTTACTCGCCAAGAACGTTTTCAGCATTGGAAAGTGACACTCATGTTACCTCTTGTTTTGCATTTTTATAATGTTGGTCGTTGTAATGCTTACTTCCCAAAAGCTTCAGCCTTTGTTGAGTATAACATTTCTTTCATCGGCTACCTATCCTTAAACAATCCAACCAGTAGCTGGGACTAGCTAGTTAGCATACTAACTATCTCTGCAACACGATACATAGACATCTTTGAAGTGCCATCAAAACTGTTATTTCTTCACATTCTGTTGATATTTGTAGTTCATTTTTGAATGTTTAAACTACAAAAATTGCATATAATGGTTTCTGATGGGGCTCCTTTGGTTGCATGGCATTCCCAGTCGCTGTATTTAATTCATTCAACTCCAGTCTTGGAAATGTATTTACTTGTGACTTTCCCTACCTTATGCAAGTGGATTATCTACTACCTAATATCCTCCAAATGTCTAGGAAAGACATGTGCTGAACAGCTAAGGTGTGTTTGGGTAGTTGCTTTTGTGAATGTAAGGGTCTCTTTAAAAGATAACAGGTGACTCTTTAGTGACTCCTGTAGAAACAGCTTTTGTTGGGAGCACCCAGCTGTAACCAGTTGGTTTTGAGTCTGGAAGGATGGGAAAGGTTGGCAGTCTGGTGAAAAGAGTGGACAAATAAAATATTGATAGATTTTATATTGTATTTAATGTTGAAGGCTTTTGTGTAATTGTCTGTTAAATATATAGTTTTTATTTTTTTTTCTGACACTAAAAAATGAATAACTTGTAATAACAGCTGTTTTTTTTTTTTACTGGAAATTAGGTCCACTGTATAGGTGTACAATTACACACTGTAGTCCTTCTGTTGTTGCGCACAATTTATCAGCTCTTTGGTCCCATTCATCATTCAGTTTTTGACCACAGGACTGCAGCTGTGCAGATTGTATTACACTGATGTGGTGGTGTGAGGTGCTGCACAGAGACGTGAATGTGAATGAAACTTGATTTTATAGCATATTATAAGAACCCATATCAGGAGATTCAGTATATTATGTTTCAGAGGAAACCAAACCTGGTGTCAAGAGTTTTTCCCAAGGCAGTCATGTAAAGCAGTCTGACCCTGTAGCTCTGTTCCTGGGGTGATGCTGAAAGTCACCAACAGATCTGTTATTATAAAATTATTATACGCGTCAACCCAGAGAGCATTTGTACGGTCTGAGGGCACAAGGGCAGGGTCTCAAGCTTCCCTTGGGTCTATCAGTACATATGCCTGTTTGTCAATGTCACCAGTCAAGAATATCCAGCCAAGAGTAGCTCTGTGGTCAGAAACTGAGCATTAATGAAGGGCTAGAGTATGACTAACACAAATTGTGCCTTTACAGTTGGGCTACAATGTCTAGCTAAGGTAACTAAACATGAATCAACAGCACTTTGTATTAGTGTGGATAATAATTGCAATGATGGTATCGACGGTAAAATCTTGTACATTGATTAGCAATTTGCTCAGTTGTGTTTATTGTTATTGATGTGCTTATTTATTGTATGTTACGACCTCACTTATCTGTGAAGTAAAGGAGCTTTTTATGATGTTATATTTTGATTTGATGTAAATCTACATTTAATGGAATTGCTACTGTACTGTTGGAGCTGTAATCATATGGTGTTAGGAGTAACTGTGAAGCAGTAACTGTGATCTCTGTTACTACAACTTAATTGTGTTTCTATTCTTTGATCTTAAGGCTCTTGGAAACGAAATTCTTGCTGTATTAAATATGAATTGAATGTGTTTCTTTGTGCACAGTCTTTTTATGTTCACATCCTGAGATGAAAGCAAATGTACCAAAATCAACAAATCGGGTGCTTGGTTGGGTTGGCTGGAGTTGTTGACTGGTTGCCAGTTTGAATCTCTTGTGTGGTTTGCTCCTTCCAGGAAGGACCTTATGTGATGCTGAAGAAAAACTGGGAGATGTACGAAGGTAATGACAGGTATGAGGGATACTGCGTGGATCTGGCCTCTGAGATCGCCAAACACATTGGCATCAAATACAAGATCTCTATCGTGCCAGACGGAAAGTATGGAGCTCGGGACCCGGAGACCAAGATCTGGAACGGCATGGTTGGGGAGCTGGTGTACGGGGTAAGGATTTACACACTCTTCAGCTCTCTCAAAACAATTCTCTGTTCGTTTGTTTAGGTCAGCACAGGTAATACTGCATGACTGACATGAAGATGTTCAGATAGCGGTAGATGATGACTGTCTTAGTAGTGAGCAGAAGCTGACCAGGAATTTGTCTTCTGTTACACTGTAACTGACAGTAGTTTAACACTCACAAATATATGAATTCCTGTAGACATTCATATATATAGAAACAAAAAATATTCATATTTATTTAAAGATTAAAAACTAAACTACTAATGCTAATTTCAGCTATGAATCATAATAGTACAGTATGCCTATGTCAGCTATGTCAGAGCACATGAGCAATGTGGCAGTTTTGCCTGTTCTGGACTAAACACAAATACTTGCTTGTAAAAGCTTGTAAAAAGACTTTCATTAGGATTGAAACTTTCAACAGACATTCACACACACACACACACACACACACACACACACACATATATATATATATGCATATATTGACTTTGTATGCAAATGTATCTAGTAATGTAGCAGTATGAACATCAGTCATTCAGTAAAGAGCCATAAAGCTGTTCTCCTTTGCTAACACCTGACTGTGACTAATCAATCTGTAACACTCTGCCCATATTATACTTCTGGGTTATTTCTATGTTAAGTGTGTTAAGTGGCGAAACCAGACTCTCCCTAGAGAGAGTGTTTTTAAAACCATCAAAAATTGTACCTTAGGTGTGTGTTTATTATAATGTGCTAATATGCAACTTAATATATTGGATGTATTGGCAGGTTTTTTCATTTACTGATTGCAATAAATATGTGGAACTTGAATATCAGCCAGTTTTATCAGCCAGCTGGTATATCAGTCTGGCTGTAGTTCTACTGTAAATCCCCTTAAAATCCCAGACTCAGCACATACTAAGACGTATTACTCAGTAACTACAAAGGACTACAATGCAAACTGGTTGGGTTATTTTAAACGTATTAGGAGCCTATAGTAACACTTTGGTTCTGCGAGTGGGCCCTGGCCGTTTAAGGGGACATACCAGCATGGACTGAATCGGCCTGAAAAAAGACTATAAAAAGCTGTTTAAACACATGTTTAAGACATATTGGTTAATTTTTTTAACATTGAGAGACAGGCGGTTGATACATGCAGTTACCAAGTCCTTAAGGGTCTAAATTGAAGGAGGTCTGAAAGGTTGGCGGGTTTAGTAGGTTTAGGACTATTTTTGGGGGTTGGAGGTTAGGGAACCAGACTTGTGACCGGAGGGTCGCCAGTTCGATTGCCTGAGCCGACAGTACTGACTGAAGTGCTCTTGAGCAAGGCATCTAACCCCCAACTGCTCCCTGGGCACCATGTATTGGACTGCCCACTGCCCCAGGCACGTGTGCTCACAGCCCCCTAGTGTGTGTATATGTAGGTGTTTCACTTCACGGATGGGTTAAATGCGGTAGACAAATTTCTCTGTGTGTAAACACAAATGACAAAAAATGGCCCGGAACTATCTACTACGAGAATGTTTGGCCTCACCTAAAATGTCTGTGTGCTGTGAATATTGCAAGTTGCAAGTGAAAGGCTCCCAGCCTGTTCAGTAACTTCCCTCTTATGAGGAGTAAAACAGCTATGGAATGGAGTTTCTGTGCAGAGGCTTTGAGAGAGACTCAAGGTGGATTCGAGCAGAAACCATCAGCAGTTTCATTTCTACACCTTCAGTTGTGACCAAGCGGCCACTGGGAGTGTGTGGCAGTCCTGGCACCTCTGCAAAATAAACAAGCTCTGAAAGATATAGAAATGCATGTCCACCATACCGCCCGTCTTGGCATCTTGTAGATTTATGCTGAGCATGGGAAAACATATATCCCTTAAGTTTTTTTCCTTGTATTTTTTTCTCTACAAAGTGTCAGCCTATTATGATAAACTTTAATTTCTTTTTTGGATTAGTTTTGAGCCCTGCACAGCCCCGGCGAGGTCGAGAGTGTTGCTAAGTCACCGACAATAATCGAGTTTGTGGATTTACCATGAAGCAATACATTGCTCCCAGACCTTAGCGTCTGTATCCAATTTTTCTGTCTTGTGCTGTAAGCATATTTCTCTGAATTGATTGGTTCATCCTGCTCCCTCAAACTTCAGCCGCAGAATTAAGCCCTTCGGATTAGCTTCTTAGTTTTTCCGGCATTAACATGCAAAGCCTTGTCCAATTAGAGAAATTGTAAAATATGATGTGAAAGGAGAGGTGGAAATGGATGGATTATTCTTTATTTCCCTCTACTTCGTAGAGTATTGTTCAGCAGTGTGAGATGCCATGCATTTTGTCAGGTTTAGTCATGAAGTTCTAGCCGTGTCATTGTTATCTGTTTAAATGAGGGTATTAACCGCTCCACTCAGTAGCAGCGGCTACTCGGCTTCTTGTTTATTTATTTATTTATTTTTATGATGAAAATGTCAATTCTTTTCTCTCGGGCAATGCCCTAATGAAGTGCCCTCTGATTTCAGAAAGCGGAAATCGCTGTGGCCCCATTGACTATCACCCTGGTCCGGGAGGAGGTCATCGATTTCTCAAAGCCCTTCATGAGCTTGGGCATCTCCATCATGATCAAGAAGCCTCAAAAGTCCAAGCCGGGTGTGTTCTCCTTCCTGGACCCGCTGGCCTACGAGATCTGGATGTGCATCGTGTTCGCCTACATCGGCGTGAGCGTGGTGCTCTTCCTGGTCAGCCGCTTCAGCCCGTACGAGTGGCACACCGAGGAGCCCGAGGAGGGCACCGACGGTCCGCCCAGTGACCAGCCCCCCAATGAGTTCGGGATCTTCAACAGTCTCTGGTTTTCCCTAGGAGCCTTCATGCAGCAAGGCTGCGACATCTCACCCAGGTAATCTTACTACCAGAAACTCTTTGATATCCTATATAGGGATATGGGTCCACAGTTCAGATCCTCACTTAAGTAATGTATGTTACTATGTAAGTTATTTATTAGTTACATAGTAATTACTTGATAATAAAATGGACTGAATGATAAGCATAGGATTCAAAGGGTTTTATCCCTTAGAAATTGAAGCTATTGCTGGCCCTAACAATTTTTTAATGTTAATTTGATATGAATATGAATTTTTCACTCTTAGCTCATTGAAACAAGCAGATGTTCTGTCTTGAGTGTGGATTCTAAACCTTCAATCGATACCACACATATAAATGTGATTAAGTAGTAGAACAGATTTTTTAATAGTATTTAAACTTCATGAAAAATGATTTCTGTGCACACAGTCGCTTTGCAAAAGGGAAAATTAACCTTTACATTTACACTTTTTGTGACATGGAAACTTAATCAGGACCTATCAATATGAAATTTAAAGTGAATGTAAATGTAATGTAGAGTAATTACAGATGTAGTTAAATGTGTATATGTTTAATTACCCTTTCAACAGTTTAACGAGAGTAAAACCTATTAAACTGTGTATAATTCAGTAACCACATAGAAAACAATTGACTGAAAATGATTTAGTTGTGAGTAAGTTATAGAAATGAGTACTAGAAGTCTGGACCAGCTCCATGAATGTTAAGGAGTTAAAGCACTCACCTTTGCACTTTCAATTGCCCCAAGGGCAGGTTATTTAGGGGAATACTGATTGGAGAAAGAAGTGGAATTAAGTCTCTTAACCTGGGGTTACCTCATGAAAAGGTCTCCCGGGTATTGATATGCTAATGCCAGACAACCTGAAATGGACATGCGGCTCTGTAGTTACCATGGCGATGTACCAAGGAGCGTCCGAATTTGACTGGAAAACTGCATGCAATTTGCAAAGAGTGGAAAGAGGACCGAGGGACGCATAATGATAATCAGTATTCTGCAGAGGGCTAACCCTAATGTAAATTGCTTTACCGTTGCATTGTGTCTGCTCTCCTGCTGGGAAAGGAGCTGTCATTCTGCACCGTATGTGTCCCTTATCCGGACGACATGACACAGTCATATCCCATTGCTGCGCAGCTGTGCTCTGTTGCTATGTGTTTTAGCGCATCTCCGTGCTTATCAAACGCATCATCCTCGTCTCAGTCTGTCAGCTAAACGACATGTCTCACCTGCGCGGTCGTGCTGTAGGAAGTAACTGGGGTGTCATTGTTGGTCTTCATTGCTTTTTGATGAATCTCGCTCTCTCTCTCGGCAGGCGTTTTATCGGGAAACTATCATTGGGGGGTCATTGCCCATTTCTGTGCACTCACATGTCCATTTGTCCTATAGAGAAATTCTTGAATTCTACAGGAAACGTGCTCATTATAGAGCTACAGTTGGTTGTTTTGTGTTATTTGTTTCTGGTCATTTCCCTCGCCTGCTGGGCTGACCTCAGTCTTTCTGTGACTATCTGTGCTGCCGGCTTTCTCCCCCTCTTTTTTCCCTTTGCCTTATAACACTTGCATGACCATGATAGAGCTTTTTAAGACCTGTTATCAAAAGCCAAGAGCCAAAAACAGACTCTATTTTTCAGCACCCCCCCCCCACTACCACGGCCAGATAAGAAATCACTCACATGACAGGACAAGGGAACAAAGGAGCAATAAAACGAGCGGCACGTGGCAGAAGACAGCAGGTACTTAGAGTGCTATCAGAACCATAGAGTTCAGCAACTCTGCACTATAGCTTGCTCCCTGCGGCGCTATAGCGGACCTATGGTTCTGACCTAGCATAAGGAAACTCATTTAGGATTCCATTTAGGACTGTAAGAAGCCCATGCCTTTCACCAGCCTTGATATAGCGTTAATAAGGATGCATGGAGCGCATAAGGAGGGAGATGCTGAATATGCATTTATTGTGTGTTCAATACAGACAGTACAAGCACAGAGAAAAAATGAACTGCACCATTATTTTATGTACTGTTAATTCCTCAAGCCACCATGTGCCAACTTTTCAGTGTTAATATATGTTGTTTTGCACAAAGCCAATGCAATAACACTACAACATATGGTGAGGCATTGTGCTGAACTCCATATAAGCCAGTAGGATATTGATAATTCATATTGGTAATCCTCTTGATAGTTATGGGCATGTTTTAAAAGTGCTGAAGTCTTAAGGGGAGATTTATCTTTGCTCTCATGCTGTGCACATTTGAATTATTTATCATCATTGGATAGAGAACATGAAATGTAATTATGCTTGCTCCAGATTGTTTCTTGAACTTGTATCTTATTTCACTGTAAGCAATTTAGACGTTAAGCTTAACTCCATTCCATCTTCTATTAATCATTTCCTTCCCTAGCTATCTTGTTCTTTCACCCTTGCTACACGGTGATGGTTACTGTTCTATCCAAAGCAAGATGAATGACAGTAGCATGTGAACGACGTGCTATGAAAATGTTGAGAGCAGCATCTGTGATGGCTTTAGACAAGGTCATAACTCATGTCGGGTTCCCTGTGGTGTTTTTTTTGGCTCAGCTGTCTGACAAGCATCGTTAGCAGGCAGGTAATATAGCTAGCTTCCTGGGCCTCCGAACAACTGGCATCTGGCAGGAGCGCTATTTGGCTCATCCTGGAGCCATAATGTACATGAGCAGTAGACGTTATCAGACACGCACATTAAAAGACAATTTACGTTTTGCTAATACATATGTTAGCTATTGGAATAGGTCTAAAATTACAGCAAAAAATGGAGCATTGAGCTTTAGCTGTGCCAGGGCTGGCGCATGCCATTGCGCTGCTCTAGGCAAAGGACAATTTTGCCGTCCTCAGCAGATTCTCAATATCACAACCCATAGACAACACAACCGATGCTCCATCCACAAACACAGACTAAATATTATAGTCCTAGCATACTTTCGGTTTATGAAACAATACGTCACACTTGTTAAATAGTCTAGTTATATCACCAACACAGTTTGGTCATGTCCCTGCTCTAGCATACCAACACAACCTGGTAATCAGCTGATGGGTTGAATCAGGTGTGCTTTTGCGAGAATGCGGCCCTCCAGTTCCCTACCCCTGATGTAAGCAATACATTGTGGAGAGGCAGGTTCCAAATACTTATATCACCAAATACTTACTAAGTCCCAAATAAGGTACCTTATACCTGCATTTACATTAAAGCGAAGCAAAACAATTTTCATTTAATTCGTTTTTATGGAGACAGGTGGCAGGTGTGCGAGAGGGATTGTGGGAGCAGCACAAAGCGTGTGGGCCTACAGAAAGTGTTAGCTAAACTGTGTAATTGCGATTAGGCTATCACAGGCAAGCTAGCTAAGGCGTGTTCTGTTTTTTTTTGTTTTTTTTTGTTTTTTCATGTGTCTAATTAGTAATGCAGTTTTCCACATGTTTCCTCAGATTAGGATATGGGTAAAAAGTAACAGATAAAACAAGCTTATCTAAGTTTTCATGGCTTCTCAGCTGTCGATGAGGAAAAGTGGGTTTTGTGTAATTAGGACGGGTATAAGTAGAAACGGTGGAGAAGTACCTCTGTGTCAGCATTACACTGGTGCTGCTTAACGTTACACTGGAGGCCGAACACGCTTTAAAGTCAGTGCTGTTCCCAGCCGATTTCAACTAGAACAGACTTCATGTTTCTGCTCAAAAACTGTCTGCATCTGAGAGAGCAAGTGCCCAGCAGGAAGTAGATATTGGTTCACTGGAGCCACTGGTTGTGGAAAACATCTACAGTGGTGTTGCTGACCATGTTGAGGGGACATGCCAGGGATGCTATGAAGGGTTTCTTCCACAAAGAGTTTACATTCTTTACTGAGTTTAGACTCCGTATTGTTGCTGGGTACTTCCTTGAATTCCAATCTTGGCAACTATAAAAAAGGGAGCAGGAGTAGGAACCGGGCGTGTGATCTGTTGTAAGTACACTGCCACTGTACATTGTTTTTTGTTTGTTTTGTACTATTTGTGTGTATGTTTTGATGTTTGCCCACTGCTTTCCCTACTAGAGTTGGGCATCGCATCCACAGGGATAGCAGTTGAGAATTTTTCCACCTGTGGCTCTGATGCTCCTTGGGTCGGCCGATACAAGTGACCGTGCATCGCAGCTACTGTGTAATGCAGCCTGGACCAACTGTATCAGTGTATCGTGGCTATAAGGCTGCCTGGAGGGGACACCCGTTTAATGTTACATCACAGCTACATGGCTGCCTGGGCCTGCTGTTTGCATGATGCAGCAAAGTGACTGTTGTTTTACCTGTACTGGTGGTGTTCGGCTGCACACATGAGCAGTGCTACACCTGATCTACAAAACCTTTGCAGCTACGTGGTTACCTGTACTGGCTACCTGAGTGACGCTTCATTGTAGCTATAAGGTCACCTGGACTGGTGGTTTTCAACTGCATGACTAGCCCTAAGAACATTTCCGTCCTTTGAAGCCTCCCAGATCAGTCCACTGTGTGACACACCGTAGTCGCAAAGTGAGATTTCCAGACTAGCTAAGTGGTTCTGTACCTTGGTCTGGAAAATCCACCTGCTAGCTGTGGGAACTGTGGATGGTGTGTGTGAGTTGTGTGTTGTTTTATGCATTGTTGATCATGTAGTCTGATTCTAAATTAAATTTTCATCTTTCCATGGTGAGCTCAAGTGATGCGAATAGCCAATCTAGTTTTTCATAGGTTCCTTTTGAAACCCCACACGGGAAGCTGCAGTAAAATGTAAAGTGAGAGCTTGCCTGTGCACGCCTAGGTACAGTTGTTAAGCTATCCAGCTGGTTTTAGCCTTGATTTTAGTGAAAGAGGGGCAGCCAGAAAAATGATTGCACTCTGTGATCAAGTTCCTTATAGGTGACTAAATAATGTGGTGCATGCCACTCAAATGCCACTGTAGACAATGGCTTAGTTCACCTATATGGGTAGGGCAAGGGCTAGCGTGCATTTTTATTGCCTCAGCTGCCCCATATTAAGCCCTCAGATAAGCCATTTCTGTCACGTATGTAATTTCCACCATTTCCATGCAGTCTTCATGCTTCTGTGACCCGAGTCCTTGACGCCCCGTGATTGCCTTGAATCCTACTTATTTTCTGCATGCACGTGTGTGCGTGTGGTACAGAAAGATAGAGTAGGGGAGCTATGTGTTCGTCGAAACATGTCTTCTAGTATCCACATGTAAATAGGGTGGTGGATGTGTCTGGTGAGTGTGAAAAATAGCACTATATTCCTATTTCAGCCCTTCCTCTGCCTCCTATTTGTCTCTGGATTTCTAAAATTTCCCAGCATGCTAAAATTCTCCCCCTCTCTCTACCTCTGACTCTCTCACTCTCTGACAATCCGTCCTTCACTTTTTTTCCCTTTTCCACTTTTTGTATTTGAGGGTCGATCTTGCCTCAGTAATTGCCTTCATTCAATAGCTTTCTTTATTCCGGAAATGACTAGGAAATTATTGCGGGGCTCGCAGGAGGGAAAGATCGCGGCAGTGATGCTAGCAAGAGGATATGATTCACTCATCAGGGCCAGTGTTAGGAGAGAAAGGGAGGAGGGTGGAGATCACACTACAGCTGAGGACATTTCACTCCAGGCTTGCATCTTGCCAAAATTATGACTGCAGTGCATGACTTAAGCACTTAAACCGAGAGTTTCTATGATTACTCTATTAAAATTGAACACGTGATAAATTGGCAGTGGTTCACTGGCAGTGATTTGCTGGCAGTTTGCATTATCATAATGCATATTTTAAACTCTGCTACTTGTCTCCATAACAGCAAGACCAGCAAGACCTGATGGATACACAGTTTATATGCATTTTAGCTATATATAGTACCAGTACTAAGTCAGAGATCATGTAGCTTTTGTGTGTGTGAATGTTCTGCAAAGTTATAAAGCCCCAAGTACATGCCAAAGGGAGACACTCTCTTCTACAGAATCCATTTTTTTCTCAGCTGCCTGAAACACACGTTGGAATTCCAGCACTTTTCTCTGTTGCAAAATGCCGTCATCTTGTAACACAATACTTATTGCCCGCCTACCGGCACACCCTCAAACAAGGCACAGCTACTACTGGCGGTCGTGTTGGGGCAGAACTAATAGTTAGTAGTTCACTAGAAAGGAGCTCTAACAGAGCATTTCAGACAGAGGCTGAATACAGATGTACAGTATGAGAAAATGATTGTTTTGAAGAACTGATCCATCACGGAACAATGCAAATCTATTGTAGTAAAGCCAAAAAAAATATTATGAAAACTGAAAATGTCACCTTTAGTTTCCAGTCAAAATGGCCATTAAGTACAAATTATTCTTCTTAATTCATTCAGCATCTGGTGAAAAAAGAAAATATATACTCAATATGAAGTTGCATAGATTCTATAGCAACTACATATAAATTTTTTCTTTTCAGTATTTAGTGTTTATTTAGTATTTAGTGTTGGTGGTCTACCAGGACCTGCACAGTTTGACCTGCACAGTCACGTTTGTCTACTTTTTTTTTTTTAAAAAAGCAGTTTCTCCAGTTTTATTCTTTTTTATTTTATAGGTAATATCTCCTGAATAATGCATGACTTAAAGGCCATTTTGACTAAAAATAAATAAAACAAATGAAGTGTGATCTCTGACTTTTGTACAATACAGTTGTTGTTTTAAAAGGATCCCTAGTTTATCATTTTTAATAAAGTGTTTGGATTTTATGCATGCTTTATTATTGTTTATAATTTATTATTCATCTTTGGTTATTTATTATGGTGACTTATTGTTTTCAGGCCCATTTAAATGCAACTCTGATTTTGTTGATTGTTATATAAACACTAGATTACAGCTAAACTGTCGCATGAAGCTGTAATTGTATGTATTACACAGGCCGTGAATTGCAGTCTACAGCATAGCATAAGCTATATCGTGTTCATGCCACTGCAACACATGTAGCCTGAGGTGTTGCCAACAGGGTCAAAGCCTCATTCTGAATCTAGCAGTGGAAATGGAAACTGGTCTGAAATATGATTGCCTGCTGTTGAATCAGGTAATGGGAGCGCTTGTTTGTTTTTTTTTCTTTCAATCTGCCAGTGAAATTAGAGCTCAGTAATGTGGAGGGTGATTGCGAATGGCTTTGGCCTCATGCGTAGAGAAATTGATTTGCAGGTATTAAATCTTAATCAGGCCAGTAGAGAGCAAGCCATGAATAAATAAAGCACTGGAGGCTTACTGGGGGCTGCAGGCAGTGACCTTTTCATTTATCTACACTGTTTCAAGGTCCTCCCTTCTCCCTCTTGCTCTGTCTCTCCCTCCCTCCACTCTATCCTTATTCACCCTTTTCTACTCTCAGTGGGACGGTTTTCCAGACACAGATTATACCTAGTCCTTGACTAAAAATAAGGCTTTTCGCTGAAAGATCTCCACTCAGTGTGTGTTTTAGCCCAGTTCTGTCTTTTAGTCCAATGCTCAATGGACACCGTCCAGGATAAAACATGTTTTTTGGGAGTTGTTTAGGGCGCAACTTAGTGCTTTGAGTTGAGACTGAGGCTCATTTGTTACTGGTCATTTAAGACTGATATATGTAAATGACTGATTGGCTGCCCTGTATTGTGTCTTATTCAGAAAGCAGTCCAGACTGAAACTCTTAGAACTTCAGTTAGATTGGGCGGAGCTAAACTACTGTAGGTTGAAGAAGGAGGATAATTGTAAATGCACTGTTTTTTGTAACTCTTTCTCTCTTTCTCCCTCTCTCTTTCTCTCTCTCTCTCTCTCTCTCTGTCTCTCCCTCTCTCTCTTTCTCTCTCTGTCTCTCTCTCTCTCTATATATATGTGTGTGTGTGTGTGAAGATTTGATCTCAGTTGCATGTAGTTAGTGTGTTGTTTTGTCTGCCTGAGATAATACTTAAAGGAGCTATTTGTAAGATGGCCCAACCCTTCAAAAATAAATGCTACAAACCACTATAGGGGGCAACATATCACTAGACGGCTGTGGTGTCCACCACTTTGGTACAACACACACAGTCCCTTCTCATCAATTGTAGCTTTACCAGCTGTGTAATTACTAGTCTAGGCAAAACACTGCAAGTTCAGCATCAAGCATCCCTTTACTCACCCAGACTGTCTCCAGTGGTGGACAGTAATGCCAATGTTAACTCTTGATTTGCTTCTTTTTATATAATTTCTTTCATTTACTACTGGTTACGACCGTTATGATAATCACTTCACAAGAACTTCAGCCATTATTGTGTTTACTGTTCTGTTTATTTGCTGCTTGAGCTAAATTGATCTAACCTGGAGCTGGACCTTCAACATGATTGACAAGAGGTTAAAATACAGTGTTGGAACAGTCCTACCTCTTCATGTTAGACTAATGGCAGACTCAACAGTAGAGTACCTCACCATCACTTCTTGAGGTACAAAGTGGTATCACAAGACAGGACAAGCCAGGGCTAGCTGGTTAGCATGCTAACTTTGTAGATATCTCTGCAATAGAATGCATAGATACCTTTGACATGCCATTAAAGCTGGTTTTTTTCACATTCTGCTGGTAAGTATATAGGTTTTTTTCAATTATTGCATGGAAAATAATAAGAGTAAGGGGTAGGTAAAGTCCCAAGTAGTTTGCTTAGGGCCCCCACATGTTCACTATACACTTCCTCAGTTCAAACTTTAAGATATATTCTGTTTTCTCTCTCTCTCACTCAAGAAAACGAGCACACAAACCAACTGATGTGTCTGTTTGATGTCTAATGACTGCACTGAGCGTAGTCTGCAGGGACATGAGACAAGAGCATAAAGTACTGACTGCACTGACAAATGCCGAGCGCTTCACTGTCAATAGCGCACTTATCGTGCTCCACTAACGACACTGCCTTGATAAAGAGCTGCTTTGAGACCTGCACTGGTGACAGGTGTGTGTGCGCGTGTGTTTTTGTGCGTGTGCTACAGTGAAACAGTCGGCCTCTCATCATTGTGCCGTGATCAGAAAGACTGTATTACAAGCAATGACATGGGAGGGACCAGGGAGAATGCCTATTTGTCCATGGCTCATATGTCCTCATGAATGATCCTGTATGCCAGGCGGCGACGCAGCAGAGCGATGCGGCTTTGAGTCATTGGTGTCGTGTCCGCTCAATTGAGGCTTTTATTAAATTGACTTTGTCTTATAGAGTCAAATCGATTAGCCGCGCTTGCTGCGATCCCAGACGCATCTGTCCCTCAGACGTCGCCATGGCAGACTGTGTGTCTGCATGCAGGTTAGTGCTTAGCAGAAGACGGCACTCGCTCTGATCCAGCGTCAGTTGCACCGGGCACACTCGGGCATTTAGTCTGAGATTTCTTGAGACTGCAGTGTTACAAAACCTTCTCTTTGTGTCAGTGTTGATGTGCTCAGAGATGTATCAGGGTGACAGCGTTGCTCTTTCTCAGCCACTGTGTCTGAACACTGCCATTCCAGTCTGGACTTGCATAGATGGTGCGCTCCGTAACAGAACTGCATGAAATGAAAGAAAAAAGAAATGCTTAAATTCGCATCATGCCTCTTTCTCAGTCATGAAATGATTTACATAATCAGTGTAAGGTGTCAATTTAAGCGCCGCTCGCGTTTCTCACACCACCTCCATGGAGATACTCGTCAATGACGTCCCCTCCTGCCCACCATGACTGCCAATCTGTCTCCATGGCTCCCACTCCAAGAAGTGTCCTCTTCCGGAGAGAGGTTCTTGGGCAAGCCTTCCTTATAGGGGTGAGCGATATGACTAGAAATCTAAATGCAATATATTTTCTATATCATTAAATACAGATAGCCGTCAGTATTAGATGCATTTTCTATTGCTTGATTTTAAGTCTGAATGGCAGTTTGAACCATTAACAAAGTGAAGGATGCCTGATGTCTGGTTTAAAGGCCCTGACCCATTCCACACTGCAGAGGATGTGTGGTTATTTTTTTGAAGTACTCTCTTACAGATCTCTGAAGTGGGGTCATCATTTTGTAGTCCATTTAAAGCAACATTATGTAATGATTTTACCCTAAAATAACAGCTTCAAAATCATTTCAATGGTACACTGACTTATAATAGGGTGAATGCCATCTCTGTTATTGCCACCATTTGCCCGGAACGGCTGTTGTAGCACTATGTAGTGGAGGACTATGTAGTGTATTTTGGAGGAGTATGCATTGACATGACATCAGCATGGACATCATGGCAAAGGCTGCAAAGAGGCCAAAAAGGATGCTGTCGGAGGAAGTGAGGAAGAGAAAAAGAGATATCGAACAAGTGAGAGATCAGAGTAAGTCTCAGACTGCTGTTGGCGAGAGCTAAAAGAGATAAAAGGATGCAAGACAGTCTCACGACTAACGGGGAAAACAATGAAAATGGAACAGCAGAGTGTACATCTCACTTTGGGTAGCCTGTAACCTTTTTGGTGTGATCCCTGTCTCATGGAATTCCATAGTTTTTCCGGATGCCAAAAGTCGGTCCAGTTTCAGGCTAGCATGCAACACAATATATTCATTTCACAACTAAAGCTTTGGTCAGTCTTTGTCAATTTGACACCAAATAAGCCATGAAAGTTTGCAACCTCGTGCTCCACTTTGTAAGTCAACATGTTTCTTTCTCTTCTGATGTTATCCTTGCCTGTGTTGAGCCGAATTTCAGCTCCGCTTGACATGCACATGCTTCATGCTTGGATATGGATGCTACAGATTAAACATGTGATATCAGTTGTTTACACATAGAATCTTTAGAGTCCATATGCCTGCCTGACAGGTGTGCATGTGAAGGAGAGTTGGACACTAATTCTTGTATAATACTGCTTTAAGGTAGGTTCTACACTCATAGCAGTATAAACTAGCTAATTAGTCATTTTCAGGATTTCAGTAAAGGAAAGCAGAAAAGGGAGAGGGTTCGAGGAAAATGTCTTGAAACAAAAGACATCATTTTGTAATATAATTGTCATATAAAGAACTCCAGGTGTAAACCTTTTTCCCTATGGGAATTGACATCCTAAGGCAACCACCCCACCCGCACAGACCAGCAAGCTTTACTAGATGTGCTAGGTCGTGCAGTAGTAGCCACACACAGTTTGTGTAGGTGGTGGTGTTGGATAATGGAAGTAGTGCAGAAATTATTTTACATTTATTTGATTTGTCAGAATGAACTAAAGTGAGCTAAATATGCGCACACATGGAGGTAATTCAGTTCTTTGTGAATAGTACATCAGTTTGTCACACATGTTATTGTTCTAAATCTTCACATTTACAGTCCACATTTATGGTGAATAACCAATTATTAGCCAACTGATTTTCATGAAAAATCTAAATATTAGTTTGTTGCTAAAATGTAAATACATTATACAACATAATTTAAGATCTTAGAAGTGTTGGTTTACTTGTAGCATAGTTAAAGCAGTATTTATATTTCAACATATAGCTTAACAACCTCTAAATGTTATTTAGAGGATCCGGTCACATACTTTGAATGACATACCCATTTAGAAAAACTGCTTAGACCCAGAGTTTCTTATAGGGGTATACCGCCAACTACAAAATGACTTACAACTTTAGGGGTCTTGCAGCCTTTTTGCCCTGAAAATAACTAGATAACTAACTACAGCTGTGCTGGTTTACGCTGTTACAAGTGAATGGCTAGATGTCTTCTTCTTGGAATGTGGAACAAAACGGTATAATCATCATATCAGAAATATGTTGTGATCAATATGAACAAAATAAATAATTATTGTTATTGTTTTATTACCCAGGCCTATTCTCATATACCCGCCACAAGCTCTCACCCAGAGCCGCAGGCGAGGTTCTAAAAGCAGAGCAGAGTTCATGATCTCTGACTGCCTGATGATCACTCCTGCTGGAAGGCATGTTTTAACAGCCTGCGCTGTTCCATGAGCCGGAACGCGTCTTAAGCTGGGGGAAGTCTCTCTGCCGCAGGCTTGCCGTTCAGTATTCTCGGGATGTTTTTTTTTTTTCGCCGCCACCACCTCGTTGCTCTGGTGGTCCACTGCATGTTTCGTACTCAGTCATTGCACCCATACCAGGGTGATAAGCCTTGGCCTCATTATAGTTGATTATGGATCTGTCCAAAGCTATTAATCTCTGCTTTACATGCTGTGCTAACTGATGCTTCTCCTCTTTGCCTCTCCCTCCTGCTTCTCTCTTTGCTTCTACTCCCTTTACCTCCCTGTCCTGCTCACTCGACACACTCTGTCTGGCACGTGCGCTCTCTTCATCCTCCTCCACCACCACTTCTCCTCCTCTTTCCTCGTTTCCTCTTCTGCTCTACTCACCCCTCCACAATCCCCCAATCCTACCCGTGGTGTAGGTCGCTGTCTGGCCGCATCGTGGGAGGCGTGTGGTGGTTCTTCACCCTCATCATCATCTCCTCCTACACGGCCAACCTGGCTGCCTTCCTCACTGTGGAGAGGATGGTGTCGCCCATCGAGAGTGCTGAAGACCTGGCTAAGCAAACAGAAATAGCATATGGCACGCTAGACTCAGGCTCCACCAAAGAGTTCTTCAGGGTAAGTAGACAGAACAGACGGGGAAGAATTACTAATTACACTGTGATGATTTCCATCCTAAATTAAGCCATTTAAAAGAAATGTTTGAGTAAATTATAAAAGGGTAATTTCTGTTCAGAGGTTTGGAATCACAGTTTAACATAAAAACAGTCCTGGTGCAGATAACCAGCTCAGTAACAGTGAAGTACCTTTGAGTCATCAAAGTAACAACGTCATAGGATTCAAATATCATTTTAAATATGGAGGTGAATTGGAAGCAGTAAAACATGACATCTACGTTTTCTAAAATGGCTTATGAGGTAAGGGAAGGTAGTGTTACGTGTCTTGCACATAAACTCTCATTGGTATTGAGCCCCAGTCTGTAGGTCTTAGCCACTACACTATAGCAACCGTGAAGAAAGGTTAGTTGTGTACTGAAAGATGATTCCGTATCTGATAAAACAGTATTAGGAGTATAATAACATGATCTAGACTGCAACATTTTAAAATTGAAATTGATGATCAAATGTTGATCAGATAATTCTAAATATAAATATGTATATGATTAGATATATACTTTAATCCACTTCACTTGCCATGTGGGTGCGTTTTGTAGATCTGCAATGACAGAATGTACAGACTGTTAGCCCCTTTTCCTTATTCAAAGTTTATTCCATATTTATTTCCATATATTGCAATGTATACTCGTCATCAAAAGAATAGTTGCACAAATAGTTGCACCCAGAGGGAATTAACCAAGAGGAATGAAACTTGGTGGGTAGGTTTGACATTTGGAGACATACGAATGATTGAATGCGAATGATTGAATGATTGAATACGAATGAAGTTTCACACTCTGCCACACATGTGACATAAGCAGGGGCAGGCCTTATTGCTGTACCTGACTGATCCAACAGCCACAATTGCGGACATTCATTGAGCAGTGATGCCCTTCATGAGTCATCCTGTTAGTGCCAGCATAACTGGCAAACAGCTGCAGGACTACATGCACACAGACGACGACTGCCCTTAACACTACATCAATGTGGCCAAAGACTGCAATGGTGTCATGCCAGAATGTCATGGAGTGACAGAGAATGGCAGTGGGTCATCTTCAGTGACAAGTCCCACTTTTGTCTTGGTAGACATGACCAATGAATCTGTGTGTGGAGGCACAGTGGTCAGCACCAAAACGTCACACATCCAGAAGGCCTGGTATCACTCCACCTCCACCCCTACCACAAAATCTGCGGGAACTGTGTGAGAATATTCAAGCTGCATGGGATGGATTATCACAGGATACTATTAGGAACCTCTACAACTCGAAGCCGAGACGTCTGCCATGTTGCGTTAGACACTACATCTGTATGAGTAGCTGAATAAATATTGCCCATATCAGTCTAAATTATCATCATTTATTGTTCCTTTGGAATGGTACTGCAATCTAACACTTCCTTCAGGGTGCCACTATTTTTTTGACAGTGAGCGTATATAACTATATTTGCATTATAGACGTGACCATCCCTGGTTCTATACCAGTGTAAAAAATCAATAAATCAATAAATTTCTCTACAATTAACTATTTGTCATCAAGCCACTATGAATGGCTTTTAATAATACAAATATTAATAATATAATGAGTGATTTCAGACCTCTGAACATGTGCTTTAGGTTGTATTCACTGTTATAGCAATGACACAACCTAGCATAAATTTGACGCCTGCATTTGTCCACTTGAATGCCCTTCTCTCCCCCTTTACCACCTCCCAGAGGTCAAAGATCGCTGTATATGAGAAAATGTGGGGCTACATGAAGTCGGCCGAGCCCACTGTGTTCACAAAGACCACGGCGGAGGGCGTGGCTCGGGTGAGGAAATCGAAAGGGAAGTACGCCTTCCTGCTGGAGTCCACCATGAACGAGTACACGGAGCAGCGCAAGCCCTGCGACACCATGAAGGTCGGAGGCAACCTGGACTCCAAAGGCTACGGAGTGGCCACGCCCAAGGGCTCACAGTTAAGGTGGGTGGAGTAGTATAACAATATGTCACGTGTTGTTATGGTATTCCACCTTCCCTGGCGTGCCTATCTCTACTCAATACTTTCTTTCTCTTATTTTTGTTTTGCTCTTTGGTTTGCTTTTCTTGCTTACATGAGCATTGTTATATGGGGTGGAGTTACGGCTGCTGTAGTGTTTTTTTTTTCTTCTGATTTTGCTTCATAGAGCATATGTTTATGAGAAGCTTCGCACAGGTAACTGAGTTGCATGTGGATGTCACTGATATTGAAATGAAATGTTGAGATGTTTAACATATGATGAGGATGATGATGCATTTATCTGAATGGAGAGTCCAGTGAATGCCCAGCCTGTTCTGACACTGCCCTGCTCTCGCACTAACTGTAGAATTTACAGACTGGAAGGAGGGCCTGAAAAAATGAACTATGAACTGAGACTTCAATGACAACCCAAAAAAATTACGTGTAAAGAATGTCCCGAATGTCTGTACCTATTATTATACCTGCGCTTAGATTTGCTCCCAGTCTAACCAATTAATACCATTCAGTCTGTAAACTCCACCACGTTCGGTCTCTTTAAGGAAGTCCAGCATTGCTCAGGCTTTTCTCGCTGACCTTGGTGAGAAGAGTAACTTACAGATGAGGGTAGCTCCCTGGGTCAGCCATTTCGCTGGAGTTACCATTGTCTGTCTGTCACTTCTCCTGCGTGTGAGGAAAAGGGCCTCCACCAGCGTGGCAGAGAGATGTGTGCGTGGTGTCAGAGCGGAGCTGAGGCTTTCCCTCGGCTCCACGTCTCCAGCACTCCTTAACACTCTTCTGTCTCTTCCCCTCCTCAGCTCAGACGGCCCTCTCTGCATTCTTTTTCCTTTTCCACTGCAGTCTCTTTGCTCCTGTGGGCTGTGTCTTTATCAGTGTTGCATTTAGGATGAACTGCATTCAGGATAAACCTCTCTTGAAACCACTGATGCTGATTCTTTTTCCAAATTCTACATTTTTCTTACTTTTTTTGCTTATTTTTATATAAGTCAACTTTTTAAAATTTATTTTTATTGTCTATCATGCATATGTGCTGTGATATACAGTGGAGGGCAATAGTCTGAGACCACGGTTTTCATTACAAGCTACATTATCTGCATAACTGCAGGACCTTTCAAATTATTACATGAATTTCAGGGTTTTTTCCCTCTCTTTTGCTTTAATGCTTTTTGCTTTATCTGTTGTTTATTTCCAGGTTTAAAGGAGCAATATGTATGTGTCCAAAATTAGCTAAATTTCCAACAGAATGTGAAGAAAAAACAGTTTTGATTGTATGTTAAAGACATCTATGTATCTTGTTGCAGAGATATATGTTGCAGACATATCTACTGAAGTTAGCATGCTAATCGCCTAGCTCCAGCCCATCATGTCTTATAATATTACTTTGTACCTGAAGAAGCAAATCACTGTAGTGTGAAGTTAAATCAGTCAAGAATCCATGTCTAGCAGCAAACAAAAGAAGTGATACTACACATAGAAGCTGGAGATGCTCTTGGCCAGAAAAAGGATAAAAGTTGCTAAACTTTTGCTGGAAATGGACTGTGCATTTTCTGGTAATAGTTTTGTTTGCAGTGTGAATTTGGCAGGTTGTATCTCTTACAAATTGCTCCTTTAAATGAAAAAAAGTGGTCCTGGACTGTATGTCCAAGTACACATTATATTTTACACTATACTTTAATTTATAGTCTCGGTCAAAGCAATAACTTTAACTCCAAATGATAATTTTATAGAAGTTACGTTAAAGATTCTTAACATTTTATTTCAAATAGTTTGGAATTGTTTCTACTTTTACCAGAATTATTTCTACTTTTACCATTTTTATGTACTGTTCCCATAGTGTAAAGGGCTGTTTTAAATAGTATAAGACAACAAAAATCGGGTTCTTATATGCCAGTGACAAAATAACACTGAGTTCTTTGGGTTATACCATTGAATAACCACTTTTGGTTCCCTAAAATCCTTTCTAAGGATGGTTCTTAAGTTTAAAGAACCTTAAGGTAAAGGTTGCAGGAAGAACTCTTAAATGGAGAGTTAGCCTAGGTTCTTCACAAGCACAAATCTCTTTTCAAACATGGTTCTTTTGGGGAAACCAAAAGCGGTTCTTCTTTGACAACCCTTAAAGAATCTTAGATGGCACTTGTTTAAAAAGTGCACATGGACGGGACTCCACTGGTTTAAAGGGGTGTTAATGCACTGTTAGCCAGCTCATGTTGAGCTCTATAGGCCCCAGTTATTGGAAAGTGAGAATGTGGCTTGAGGATAAAGGAATTTTGAGGTGAGGATCCTCCTTATTCAGCACTTTTCCAGATGCTACTGAGCTCATTTAGACTATTTGAAAGTAGCCCAGGGGGATAGAAACAGGTATTCAATACTGTGAAGGTCCTCTGTGTCTCTCAAAGCAATATTGACTATAGAGTAATGAGGAAGCACGAGGGAGAATATAGGATAGGGGCAGAAGAGAGCGAAAAGAGAGCGTACGTGCAGAGGAGATATAGATTTTTCACTTCTTTCATATTAGTGTTCCTGTGTTGTTCTTGTTTTAAACTAATAATGCGTGTGCGTTTGGCGTCAGAAACATGGGAAAAGAGAGGTTTGTCCGGTGTGCTTATATGTTTTGTGTGGGGAGGGTGGGGGTAGGGCACTAAAGCTCTAGAACTTTCCACCCCTATAAATATATTTAAATATATATATATATATATTTCTGTAATTTTTCTCTGATTGGGTACTGCTCACTCTGACAAACTATGTTTTATCGTTTCAAGAAGTGCAGTTAACCTGGCAGTTTTAAAACTGAATGAACAAGGCCTGTTGGACAAATTGAAAAACAAGTGGTGGTACGACAAAGGAGAGTGTGGCAGCGGAGGAGGTGGTGAGAAGGTTAGCTACTATGTCAACAAATGCGGGTAAACAGAATCCTCTGTAACGTGCACATCTGCCGGGGCCACACCCCACACACACACACACACGTACCTGACCATCTCTTCTAACTCATTGAGCCTATGACGAGATACGGAAGAAAGCAGTTACTGTCAGAGCACAAACATTTGCCTTCATTCAGGCCCTGATTCTTTCTTTGATGTGCTGCACCAACATTCTTGCGCCATATTTAGAGTGCCGATACCGAGGCAAGTGTGCACTCCTTTCTTTCCTCCAAGATTTAGCGCATAACAAAAAAAACTTAATCTGCATCCTTTTGTAATTCCTTTTCCCTCCTGGAAGAGACGCCAGTACCTGCATCCTTAAGGATGAATAATGCAGGACCTATTCAACGGCTTTTGAAAGGAGCTTCAGCAGACGCATTATGATGGCACATTTCAGACTGGCACAGAAAACTGCTCAAAGCAGTGCCATTATAAAGAGCTTACATACAACTCCATCGCCACCACTGATACTGCTGCAATATTTATCAGTTGCCAAGGACAGTTTTGTGGATGGCTCCTCAAAACATGTTTTGCCATCACTTTGACAAAAAAGTGATTTTCATTGTAGGAAGGATGTACACTCTTAAAAAGAAAGGGGTTCTTTGGAGCAAACTCATAGAAGAACCAATTTTGGTTCCCTAAACAACCTTTCAGTGGAAGGTTCTTTAATGAGCAATATGTGGAAATGGGAAAATATGGCTTTAGGAGCCCATATTTTTTAAAAACAGAACTTTCCTTACTTAGTAATACTTTGGTGTAGTATGTAAACATTGATAAATGTTCCAAACATACTGTTCCATTATGTCCATACGGTTCATGTATGGAAATTAGCTTAGTGGCAGTTCCATCAGGTGGATACATTAATGGTCTAGTATATGAACTCAATTC
The DNA here is from genome assembly GCA_034552555.1 of Semaprochilodus insignis. Taxonomy (NCBI): domain Eukaryota; kingdom Metazoa; phylum Chordata; class Actinopteri; order Characiformes; family Prochilodontidae; genus Semaprochilodus; species Semaprochilodus insignis. Next base: position 22,873,566 of record CM067487.1, on the reverse strand, counting down.
ACCAAAATACCCAAGATTCAGGGTAGCCAATCAACAAATAGGCTATTTACACATAATTCTTCTTCATAAACATCAAAAACGTGGATCTAAAGAAATAAAATAAGCAAAAAACAAAGGACATGACCCCTTTAACGAACTTCCACATGTTGTAAAGGTCTGTATGTCCAGCCAAAGAACCATTTAGGATCCTTGACTTTTAAGAGCGTAGAAAAAACGGATGCAGTGATGTATACGAAATTGCACATGCATGTTTCCTTCTGCTGATGTGTGCCAATGTTTGTGGGCTAACAGTAACTGCCTCCGGGGTTTGCTGAGAAACAGGCCGTGGCAGTATGTGCTCGTTGCCCAAAGCGATGGAGCAGGGTTCCATTCATATGTCTGTAGCTCCGCCCCTTCCCAGGCCCTCACGCTTTTAGCTCCAGGAGCATAGAGACATGTACTCCAATGGGACCCTGGCCTCCGTCACTTTGCCAGTGCAACTGCTGTGTCAGCTTCTGTAACTGAATAACATAAAATAACATGTCATATGATGTTATTTATGTTATTTCCCCTACGTGATTGAAGAACTCCCGTAAACCTTGCCGTTTTGAAACTGAGTGAATCAGGCATCTTAGACAAGCTGAAAAACAAATGGTGGTACGATAAGGGCGAGTGTGGACCCAAGGACTCGGGAAGTAAGGTCAGTCTCCACAAGTCTGGGACCATCACTGTTGTCTAAATGCTCGCAAAGACATGGTGACAGCCTGTGTGTCAGTGAGAGACAGCTAAAGAGTGAGAAAGGGAGAAAGTGGGGGAAAAAAGTCATGCGTTTAGATACGGCAGGCACTTGTTAAGGGAGGAGGACATGTCAGTTTCACTATACACCACTTACGTAATAGGTAAAAATAACAAGTGTACCACTCTGTGCATGCAAGAAGCTCTCTAGTTTCTCCATGCCCTGGTCAGGTTTTCTCCCTGAGCTTGGGATGTCTTACTATCTCTCAAAATCTGTCACCAAACTTACACTAGGACATCTAAAGCAACAGTCACACTAGATATTTGCAGTTTGTGTCACCTTGATGGGCCTGACAGATGCAGTATCTGCGGCGATACTCCCTGCCATGTTGGTCCACCTAGCATCATAGGTGCTGTGTTGCTCACATCACCATAGCTTAAACTAACGTCACAAATGAAAAGTGCTGAACACACTGTATTTTTGCTAGGAACGAGTTTTGTTTGCCCAAGTGCTGCTAAAGTTACGTAGACAGTTTGTGGGCAAACATAGTTCCATGAAGGAAGTAACCATACACACTGGCATAGTATCAGGAATAAATGGGAATCAATTTGGATAAGGAACAATTCAAATAGGAGCAGTTAGCCAGTCAGTTAACATTGTTTTATGTTTTATTTTAGATTAAATTAGGCCTGATTCACTTCATAGGGGACCTTCTGAGCAAGGTATAGTTAGGATAAAACCTAGGGGCATCTAACAGAGGTATGTAAACAAAAGGCTAATTAGCTCGGTAGTGTTTGCTACTATCACTCTATGACATAAAAACTGAAACTGGTCTGGTCTTACCCTGATCATAACCATCCTATAGTTACAGTTGCTAATCAGCACCTGAAGACATAAAGTAGATCACATGACGGACCAGTTCAGCAGGTAAAACTGCTATGGTCACTTCACCGAAAAAATTTTGATGAAAAAACAAAAACATTAGCAAGCTAGCTAATGCACCTCCCAAAGCGAGGAATAAAAACAAACATAAGCATATTTAAGACAGATAATTATATTCCTACAGTCAGTAATGGAGATGGCAATTCCCTGTGAACCAGTTTCGAGACACTTACTGCAAGATAATGAATAAACCTGTTTGCTAATTAAATCTAGTTAACAGGACAAGATAGATAGATAGGATCCGGGAGATAAAAAAAGGCAGTGCAATAATAAAATGTGCAATAATAATAAAATGTGCAAATGGGCGTAGGTTTCAGCAGGAATGACAATACTGAATAAACATAAACATGTGAAATAAACCTATGATTTAACATAAGAGATTCTTAAGTAAATTTTTGGTAAGTAACTTAGCTTAAGTTGCTTAAGTTACTTAAGTTAGCATCATTTGTAGCATGTTGACTGTTTTGATGCACAGATTTTAGAAAAAGCTATCTTGCTAAGAGGCAATGCTGTGTGTATGTGTAGTAGGAGAAAAACTGCAGTTTAAGGTGGACTGTTCTGAATATATATTTCCTAGTCTAAAAACAGATCCCACTCCAGCACAGAGCATTTGGCCAAGCAGCTAACCTAGCAGTTAAGTAAAGTTGTTACCACGACTAGCCTATAGGTGCCTTACTACTCAGTCTCTTATTACTCAGTCTTCTGTGTTTATTGTCAATAAGGAAAACATTAAATGTTTAAATATCCGTGCTTATGCAGTGCTAAACGTAGCAGTTCTTCCATGTTGGATCTTCGGTGGTGTTATGTGAAACCCTGCCCCTTCAGGAGTCAACAAAGCCCAAACGGTAGTGCTAGTAGCCGTATTTCAGTGTCAAAGCTCACCAAAGTTGAACTTTGAAAAGTTTTATTTGTGAAATGTAGTCATTGTGGAAGGCTGGGATGTGGAACTGTTCATTGCAGAGAAATCCATAAAAAATGAATACCTGTGACAATGCGCTGACAAAGCTAGTGTGACTGCGTCTTAATACATTATCTAAAAGAAGAAATCATTAATTGACTGTTCAGCTAAGTTTACATCTTAGCAAGCAATTTTTGCTCAGCATACATAGATTTGCTGCTTGACAGACCAACCATTATGAGCCTGATTCTTTTGGACCCCTCAGTGGAAGGAAAGCCTCAGTTGTGGAGCTAAGCCGTGAGAAGCTAAATCCTGTGTCTGATCTCTTTAAGAGAATTCACAGTGTAATTACATATGCGGCGATAACAGGGGTTAGTAATCCACTCCAGAGTTCAACAAAAACCTGTCTGACATTTTTTTACTGAGCACCAATTGTTTCAAGCTCTCAAAAGATTGATGCCTGGTTAGTGAAAAGCAGATAAGGTGGCGTAGTCACATTCAGTAGCGGAAGGACAGTAAGATGCGAATCGTCGTAGTTCGAGGGTAGTTTGGAGACAAATGTTGACCGTTGCATTGATTGACGTGTACATTCCCATGTGTGAGTGAGCATATGTGTGCATGAGAGAGAATGTAGTTTTGTAGTAACACTTGCTAGTAGAGAGTAGACCTGTGCTTTGTGCGTCTGAATGAGATCTCATGTGTGTGTGTATGTGTTAAAAGTGCTCTCCGTCGTTCTAACTGTCCCTCCCTCCTCCTCCTGCCTCCAGGACAAGAGCTCCCAGGCCCTCAGCCTCAGTAACGTGGCTGGGGTCTTCTACATCCTGGTGGGGGGCCTGGGCTTGGCCATGCTGGTGGCCCTCATCGAGTTCTGCTACAAGTCGCGAAACGAGGCCAAGAGAATGAAGGTGGAAGCGCCTGAACAACTACGCCCCTCTAACTCACCTGCCCCCGCCCCCCTCCCCAGCCCCGCCCCCAGTCCACCCC
>CM067487.1:22850078-22869644 GCA_034552555.1 Semaprochilodus insignis | reverse complement strand
GGGGCCCAGTCCCACTCACAGCACTCAGAGCTTAGCCACATATAGAGAGGGTTACAACGTCTACGGGACTGATGGCGTAGAGATGTAGGCGCTCAGACGTACGTAAGGTGCCCTGCTGTAGTAAGTGGAGCTCCTCTGTACCGCTGCAGTAGCTTTGCCGTGTTGAGCGTGTGAACCCGTGGTAAAGCTGCTTGTGTTTTGTGACGTCCTCCATCTCGTCTCCTCACCGTGTCCTCCAAAGTGGAGACTTCTACATCATTTTACACATTTGTCTGTAGCCATAATAGCCAAATTTGAGTCATATCATAGCTGAAGCTATCACTGGTCCAAGGAAGTATAACTGCTCTGCCCATATGTGGATTCTTTAATAGCTACTGTTGTGAAGTTAGGCAGGTTTAACATGACACTAGCAACAAATTGTAGTGCACAATGGAGCTTTGTGAAATAAATGTAGGTGTGCTTTATAAAGTATAAATAATTAGAGGGAATTATTGATTTTAACATGGAATCAAGTGAGCCTCTGCTGTTGTAACTTTAGCTAGCTTTTTAGCTAGCTTAGTAAGCATTAGCTAGCTTACTTGGCTATCCTTCGCTGAGTAGTTTTCATAGCTTAAGAAAACCATCGCTTTCTATTTTTGCCATAATGTCAGAAAGTATTTTATGGCAAGTTTGAAAACATTGTAGACAAATGTGAGTAAGTTCAGCAATGCTACAGTTGCAGGTAGAGTGTTAGAATAGCTGAAGCTGGTTAACTATATACTTAGTTTATCAATCAGATCTTCACCTGCATAGAAAATAAAATGTTTTACGAGGTGTTCTGATAACAACCAAATTATGTGCTACACTTCCACTTTAGGTTAGCATTTTCAGCATCATTATCATAAAGCTTATTAAACAGTGCACCAATAGCTATGAAAGAATGCATTTCCTGGCAGAGCACTGCTGTCTGAGTGGGATGGATGGCCTTATTTCCCTTCCCTTCTGTCTTTCAACGTGATGACAGCCAATGTGTTAAGTCTGGGGTACAATGACCCAATGTTCTCCAACAAATCTATGCAAAGAATTAGTGCTCTGGAACTGTGTAATTGTTGCATGTTCTTCCCCAATACACTCTATATGCACAATATATTTGTGCACAGTATCGTTAAATTCATGTGGATACTAAATCAGTTTGTTAAAGGTTTTCGATCAAACCGCATGCTGTCGTATTGTTAGTGCATTGCCGTAGCCTACACTCCAAAAAATAAGTAACAAGCTTTTTAATTCCAGTGTAAAAACTTTTTAAGAGCCTTTTATGCGTATTCAGTAGCTAAACACTGTGCTTAGAGCCTTGGTGTTTTTGTTTTATTGTGAACGACCAACAGTTGAGGTGTTGTTAACGCTTGGAGGTATAAAGTAGAGTTCAGACAAACAATTTGCTCTGCTTCCGTCTGCAGTCCTATATGACTGGTCTTCATCTGCGTGAGTCACGAATGAAAGTGATTGCCCTAGCTCTATTATTGCCCTAGAGTTGCCATTAGTTAGTTGTACTAGTGCATATTTAAACCCTTGACGAAGCCTTTCTATCTCCGCTGCGGCCTGCTTATAGTGCTAGAATTTTTTGTTGTAGCTCTGTTGAAATCAAGGGACAGTGAAGGACAAAGTGTGCAAACTATATACTTACCCAAGATAAAATTTTCCTCGAGTAACAGTAGAAGTTCCCCCCTTTAGACCTCCACTTGAAACCTTCAAATGTACGGCAAAAAAAAAGTATAGCAAGTAAATGTAGCATGATTTATTATGGCTCTAATGTCCTATTATCATTTCTGGAACAAGACTCCTTTTAGGTGAAGAGACTCTAATGTCACTCTCAGTCCACCAGTCTTTTGATAGAAGTTCATTGATTAGTCTGATACTGACGTCTATTCAAATGATCATAAGCACAAAACATAGCAGGAGAACAGTTTCCATTAGCTAGAACCGATCTCTGTCAAACAAATCTCAGATCTCTGGTCAAAACAAGCTCAATATAAAGTGATCGCTGTACCCTGATTGGTGGGCTCGCTCTGCACTTCTTTAGGCATGTTAGTTTTATGTACACATAAGCCAAAAGGAAGGATGAATTTGGCCGTAATGTAGTGGAGTAAGAAGTAAGATGTTTGACTTTGAAATGTAGTGCAGTTAAAATAAAAGATTCCCAAAATAGAAGTACTTCAGTAAACATACAAGGAACAATTGCCTAATTACAGAAATTAATTTCATTTACTTTGTTATCATCCAAAACTGACAATGGAATATTCACTTTATAGCCATTTACTGCACAGTTAGTTCCCAGATATTATGAATGCAGCACAATTACAGAGCTTTATAAAAATCAGTTATTAGTGAATACTGCTGTTTGTTGGGGAACGTTTGGTCAGTGTGCGGTGGGCTTGAGCTCAAGTAAGAGAACTTAGCATTCTCCTTAAATCCCTCTCTGACGTTGCATGAGCAACAGCTTGAAATGATATGGTGGCTGCCTTCACGTGCTTCAGAAAGAGCATGTTAGCCTTCTTACTAATAGCTGGGTAGAGCTGTGAGATAGGATGAAATTTATCTAGCGGGTGGGAATTGGCCACAGCTGAATTGGGAGAAAACCTAGGTAAATTCATTAACCACAGTGCAGGATATACAGCAGATAAAGAAAGAAGCTTCACACATGCCAAGATATCAGACATGACATGTAAGATTCCATAATGTGCACAAGTACATCTGTGAGCCATAATCTTCTTTCAGTATGGCTTAGAAGCCTTCATTAGAAGTGCTCATTATTGAACAATAATCTGTCGCTGTGTAGAAATGCAGGACTTTGCCAGATGCGTTTGAGATGCTTCATCGCTGAAGTGTGTTTTAATCTGGTGTTTTTGTCTGTGCTTGCTGATAATGTGTGTTCACTCAAATAATGATGATCTTGAGTAGCTTCTCTCTCTCTCTCTCTGTAAACCTGCGAGGCCTGACTTCTTTCTTCTCTCTCTCTCTATCTCTCTGCCCCCACCCCCCATGTCTCTCACCCTGCCTGCAGCTGACCTTCACTGAAGCCATGCGGAACAAGGCTCGACTGTCAATCACGGGGAGTGTTGGTGAGAATGGGCGTGTCCTGACCCCTGACTGCCCTAAAGCCGTCCACACTGGCCCCTCCCTTCGACAGAGCTCCGGCTTGGCTCTGGTCTCATCCGACTTGCCATGAAAACCAAAAACGATCAAGTGCCTTAAGAATTCCACAGAACCACAAATAGCAGAACAACCAACCCAAACGGCAACAATGGTATCGAGCTGAGCAATCACCGTGACCAATTTTTAGAGGGATGATCAAGGGGCCCTTCGGCTGCTCCATACTCTGAAAAACACTGGGGGGAGAAGATACAGATTCACTGTGGGGCCGCAATGAGATACGCAAGAGATATTTTCAGCACAGACAGCAAGAAGTCTGCAACCACTGTTTGTAGCCTCTGTTAAGAACTTGTTCTCAGGGCTGCACAATAGGAGCTAAGGAAGAGGACAAAAGAGGGTAAGAGGACCACTAAACTGTAATTCTGAACAGAACTTGACTTGAATCGTTTGGCGAAGCGCTTCTTCTAACACCTGGCCAAACTAGAGCGTTGAGACATCTCAATATGGATAGCTAAATACGGATAGGGCATTTGAATGTCCAAAAGGGTTTCTATTGTAACATGAATAATAATAATTCAGACAGTATTAATGATACATACTAAAAAACTGTGAAGAGTAAATGTATATTCTATAAAGTTATAACTAAAGAAATTATTTACATTGCTCTGTAAATAGAAATGAATACTGTACAACTCGCTTGCTTTTTAAACAAATGTAAATAGCTGATTCTGTAGTGGACAAAGAAGTATAATTCTCTTTTTTAACCATCTTTAGAAAAGAATTCATTGCAATAATGAATAGAAAATTGTGAAGAAATAAAAAAAAAAAAAAACAGTTTATTTATATAGACTTACAGTATGTGAAAATCTATAAAGTGAAAACAATGGGCATGTTATCAACTGCAGTGAAAATATGCTCAGCTGAAACCTGGGAAGGGCAGTTTTATGATGATATCTGAATTAAAGCCCTTTCCCAACACCATGCCCTGCATACTCACTGTGCAGTTGTAGACCATGGAACTCCTAGACTGTTTTATTTTCCTCAGAAACAGACTTTATTATTTTTTTTATTTATTTTATGTGGTTGGTCAAATCGCACATGACGATTGTTCATGTCTGAATTTTTTCAGTAGTTTTAATATTTCAGTGTCTGACCGTTCATTTTAGAGCAGCCGTGTGTTCATGAATGAAACAACGAGAATATATATGTGGGTGGTAGGAATTCTTATGTTAAACATAATAAAAAAAAGGAAACAACTTTTCACTAAAGCTACTTTATCAACCAAAAAAAAAAAAAAAATAAAACAAAACAAAAGAACAAAAAAAAAGAGGAACGTGTCGAGAAAAGAAACGCTGAAAACTCTGAAGACACTGTATTGTTGTGAGCCATGGTCAGAGCCCAGCTTTGGCCTTTTCTATAAAACACTGTGTAACCTCAACCAGGCCTTTGAGCATGTTCTCCTCCAGAACCTGTAGCAATGGAGTCGTCTCCAGTCAGAGGAATGAATCTGTCCTCACAGGACGCTGGACTTTACTGGACATTTGGACAAAAAGGACAAAGAAAGGACATAAAGGCTTCAGGGCGGGACACAGACCTATCCTCTTCAACCGACTACTGCCCAAACCTCCTTCAGACCCACATTTTACTTTACAAAGTGCAATTTCTGCTCTGTTTTTATGTTCAGATGAAAGGCAACTACACTTACACCTCCAAGACCTCTCTCTCTCTCTCTCTCTCGTGTTCACAATGTGTTTTTCTGTCCCTCTCTGTCAGTCTAGTTTTCTGCTCCTTTCTTTCTCTCGCTCAAATAGAGACATGAAATGAAACCCTCTATATGAATCCATAGAAACACTTCCTAGAAATGCTGTACACGATACATTACAAATACATTAATACAGCATTGTATGCCTTATAATGAATAGCATAAACCATTATACATAGTAATAAGCACTTTAACACATGCCACATTGTAACGCAGGAATAGGTTTCTTTATGAAGACCAATTATTCTTAAGAGTATATTCCAACAGTATTGGAATCATGTGGCATTATAACTCATGCTCTGGTTTTCTGTGTAACACATGTTATAATGCGTTAAAACATATGACTAAAATACATGACTTAGATCTTAAAGAAAGTGCTTTATTATATCCTAGGACAAATCTAAGAATTTTTCCAATCTTTATAACACAATAAAAGCACTGCAGCATTTGTTGTCAAATTGTTATGAGCAGTATTCTGTAATGTGTTTATAAGGTTGTATATTCCTACTTATTAATGTGCCACTTGTGTACTCAAGTCACTGTAAGTGCTTATGATGGATATGCCATTCATTAGTCATACCTTATATTATTACTGAGTGCCATCAAGTCAAGCATATGGATGGTGTTTCTCCAGAATATCCTGTCCTCTGTTTGGGGTTTTAGGCTTCTCTTTATGTCCTCCTATTCCAAGCATAATTGTGTTTCCAATGAGTCATTGCTTCTCATAATTTGTCTGAACTACAGAGGTTCAGGTTTGGTTGTCTGGGTTTAGAGTGAGAGCTGAGCTTTGATTTGATCATGAGTCCATTCAGTTGTTCTCCTTGCCATCCAAGGTACCCTCAAAAGTCTTCACCAATATTAAAGTTCCCTAACGTCCCACTTCTTATTTCCCAACTTTTACGCACATAAAGAAGCACAGAAAGGACCACAGCCTGGACAACCTAGGTCTTTGTTTGTAGACAGACTTCATTACATTAGAAGATCTTTTTCCAGCTCCTTGAGTCCGCCTGCATCCTACTTCTTCACCATCAATGCATTTCTAATGTATTTTGTATGCAGGATTTACAGGAAGTGTTGCATATTTTTTCCCCTCAAGTACACCAGTTTAAGTCTGAAATGTAACAATAAGCCAGAACATCTTTTAATGATTTACAGATCACAACTCACAAACCAACTGCACATAGTCACAGACAGTCCAAACAGTACATCCGGGCAAAAGATTATTTACGCAGAGCAAATTTACATTGGACTCTTTGCTTATGAATGAATGCTTTCCATACATTAGGGTTCTTTTCTGAAATGTAATTTTGTGTATTCGAGAAAACGTGCTGGATCAAGTGCAATTTTTCCTTTCATGTATTAGGGTAGACGTTGCCAGGAAATGAGTTGTCAAGTTCAGATCCCTGAAGAGGCTATTCTGTGCAGTGATGAAGTACATGGAGTTTGTTACCACCACTTCACACATATACACAAAGAGATACGGTGGCCCTGGTTCACAGTGAGGATCATTACATGTCAAGGGGCCATGAGCTTTGCTCTGTAGCTCTATAAAGCTCAAAGCAAATGAGTGTCCTACATTGGCTTAAATTGTAAATATTTATTTTGATCTTCATTTTTTTAGTAAAATATTAATGCCAAATGATTTGTCTATGTGTCTTTATTGCATTTATCAGTTGCATTTGTCTGACAGAGTGAGAGAGTAGCTAAAATGATATGTTTGTTGGTGATGATGCTAGATTATCTATCTGTGTGGTAATATCAAGAGAGGCACACGGAAAAACATCATGACATTACTCAAACGTGTGCATTATTTCTCATTACTACAATATATTAATGAATTTATCCACAGGAAAGGTTCATTTAGTATATATAATCTCCATAGAAAAGCATTGTTGATTGAATGGGATGCTGTGGAGCAACCATGCATAAGTCCAAGGCCACCATACCCAGTGCCTTTATCAGTTTCTGCCAGCATTTTCAAACTATTTGGCAGAAAAAACACAAACCTAGCAATGTCAATAAGGGGTCTTTGCAAAATCGAAGTGAATGTTTTTTAACCATTTGGGCTTTTTGCCGATAACCCTAATCTTAACTGTGATTGGATGATTGAAAACGTCTATAACTGGACAGATTGAATACGCCCACTCACTCTGTCCTGCAGAGATCGCTTCTTGTGGCCAAGAATGTGCATTAGCAATCTGATGTGTCAGTTACATATTGTTGCTGTCTGAAGAAAAACATGTATCTCTAATGTCAGTTTTTACTTTTATGCATCATTCAAACACATCAGCTGCTGTTCAGATTGTCCACATGATGAACGGACCAACAGAAATGTTTTTGCCCTGTCCTGTAAATGGATATTTTTCTTTGGACAGCAACAATATATGTTATTGATGTTTGCCAATTATAGCACATTATGACACATAATGGTTATAAATGTACCATTTTTCATTTGTGTGACCTCACTGTATACATTTTGCCACCCCAATGTCCCTGCTCCAATATATATATATATATGAAAATAACAAGATGTTAAGAGCAATGCATTTCTTTTTCAGTGTACAGATGAGGAGATGAGTATCCAGCTGTGCTGTGATGGGTTTTCTGACAGCAAGTCCACACCTCCTCTTTAGCCCATGACTCAAAATAATAGTGATTGTCTCTTAACAACAATGGCAGTCATTAATATGTATGCAGAAAGTGTTCATTAAAAAGAGTGGATCCACAAGACTGCCAAATAACAGCTAGGTTGCTGAAAGGCACATGGACAGAATAAATAGACTAATGCCTAATGATCAGGCTCAGGGCAGCCCCCAATCAAGAGTGGGTTTCTGCCTAACCGTCTAAAAAGACTGGGGATTTCTCTTGCCTGATCTTACAAAGACAGAGATCTGATCGATTGCTCTTGCATGGTACTCAAAGGTTTGCAACATTTCCTTTGCAATGTTTTCTTTGCCTAAAACAAAGAAAGCCAGTAAGCCTTTAGCTTAGTGTAGCTGGTGATCCTGGTAGATCAAAGGAAGACCATTAGAGGACGAATCACATAGTCAGAGGAGCAGAACCGGCCGGCCCTATATGCTCACTACAGACATTGCGTATGGCCCTGCAAATTACGGCAGGGCCCCGCCTCCTCCTCATATCATGTCTCGAGAGGCCGAAACTTAACTATCCATCATGAGAGTGAATTGCGGGAACAGCTATCAGGCAAAGTTTTCTCCTGTTATCAGTAAGCTAGCTGAGTGGTGCATCTCTCTCTCTGAATCCAGCTCCTGGTATAAAGCAGGGGCAGTTAGAGCATTTAAGTAAATTAAGCTCCGCTCAAGGCAGAGGTGGTTCATTGGTGTCATGCTTAAATGGAAGAGATGGATCAATTCAGTTGTGTAATTTACTTCCAATAGCACATTTGAGAACTCTGATTGGACAGTTGACTTATTTGTCTCTCCTCTTTTTGAGCTACTTAACAGTGTTAAGCAATTGACCGTTCGCAAAATAATGACTGAACCAACTCCAAACCAATCACTACTAAGCAATCTCCTCTATTCTTCACTTTCTCCAGCAAGCTAAAGAACCTGAAGTGAGAATGGCAGTGGCAGTAAATTAGATTTATCAGGCTTAGAGATGTGAAAAGGTGTTCTTGTGTAGCGTTTCATTCAAACACATGTTGTCTTGATCTGGGGGGCTACTGTTGTAATTTAATTCCAAAAGCTGGAAAAGAAATTGTATTGAGTAAAGAAGTCGCTAGAAGTATTACCCAGTTTATTGTGTTCGCTATCACTCATTTTATTTTGATCCATATTTTGATAGGTACCAAAACAGAACACTTAATATCATTAGCAAGAAGCCAACTAAACTAGCTTTCCTTAATATAACTACTAAAAGATAGCGTGATGATAAAAAACAGGCAACAATAAATACTTACGCACTTATACATGCGCCATCCTTTGCATTGATATTATTGAGGTTTGATAAAACATGTCGTTGCAGCAGATATCTCTAGTGTTAGTTTGGGGTTAGCTTATCTGAAAGAGCAGCCTCCATTACTCAAAGCTCTTATTTACGATGAAAGAAATATATATGTTTCACCCAGAAGGAAGTGTTGGATTGCAGTGCTATTGGGAAGGAAGATAAAGGTCACCAGGAACAATAAATGATGATAAATTTGGACTGATATAGGTAATATTTATTGAGCTACACAGACAGAAGTAGTGTCTCTCAGTGTTATGTTTGCTAACACAACATGTCAGACGTCTCGGCATGGAGTTGTAGAGGTTCCTAATGGTGTCCGTGATAATCCATCCCATGGATTACACACGTTGCCTATTTTGAGCATAATAAAGTGCTTAATACCCAAACCTGACCACCAGCCACCACCGCTAGTACAAAGCTCCCAAGCTTTGGGCTGTGGAACGCTGAAACTGATTTTTCTGGAATGATGGAGCTCTATTTGATACCTTTGGAATGAGATGGAGTGACTTTTGTGCTCCTGAACTACCTAACTTCACTAATGTTCTTCTGACTGAATGCAATCAAATCCTCACACCAATATTCTTACATGTAGCATGAACCCTTCTTAGAAGAATAGAAACTATTACTGCAGCAAAGAGGGAACAAACCCCCAATTAATGCCCTGACTTCAGAGGAACAAGCGGGTGTCTACAAGCTTTTGAACATATAGTCCCAGTGATATTAATGGTCTGCAGTCCTGCAGTGCCCTAACTTGGTGCAGGCTGTACAGCAAGGCGTCTTACTTAATGAATCTAAAGCACATGCATGCATGCACTTTAATACAGGCTTGTACATGAGATCTTCATTATCAAAAACAGCTTTAATGTCAAATTCTGAAATACTACCATACAGGCAGTGATATGTTCTGAAGCTTATGTTTTAGTCCATTTCATTATGAATCCATAAATCCATGAAGGACTTTCAGTTCTCAGCCTCCTCTTGTCTCATTCTTGCTCTTTTCTGATGATCTGGCACTGCAGCTTTCTGTCTTACGCCACAGACCTTATCTTGCTCCACCTACAGCAGCTTAGAGGACGACACATCATGCATGGCATACTAATCTCCCATTATTGAATATGTGGATTCCAGCCTGCTCATTATTGCTGCCCATGAAAGCCCTCCTGCAGGGAGAGAAACCAGCAGAGCATGGTCAGACACGAGCTCTAATACAGGGAAGTGTCCAGTCTAATTCTCAGGATTGTTCCTATTTTTAATAATATGAAAAAAAAAAACAGTGTTTGCAGAAACGCGGTGGAACATTAAGACAATGTGCAAACACATTTTTAGAACATGATCTGGAACGTGGTTTGAATTTGCTTTTACTGATTCAAATTGGACATAAACCAGTAGATCGAAGTTACCATTCTGCAGGTAATTCAATGTCAGAAAGCAGCGACCCGATGCATAAAGGTCAATTGATGTTAGGATGCGCGTTCTTCGTTTTCATAGACACCTTGCTGAAAGGCAAAAGTGCCATGCTGCAAATAAATTTTGCAGAGTGGCAATGTTTGGAGAGGGGGAGGAATAAGAAGCCCTCCTCCTCCAACAGATGTTACTACATATGTCAGAGCTGAGAGAGAAGCGCTAATAACCTTCAGGGGGAAAAAGGAACTGGAAGACCTTCTTAGAAACCGCAGTATCAGTGTGAGTCAAACCCTCTGCACTGGGTATGTTGCATTGAAGGTTTATAAGGTGTACTTAGGAATCATATTGGTGCACATTACAGATAAACACCGACTGTAGCTCCTGTGTTAAAGTGATGTTGTCAGCTACTCTCTTCTCTGTGCATCAGTAAAAGGGGTGCCTATTAATAAGCTTGCTGCCTGGGTCAGATTTCTAGCTTGTCATTAACATCCATTATTGGGTCAGGCTTATCATGAGACATTATGTCTTTTTTTCCCATAATTTTGGTACTGAATTTTTTCAGTACATTGAGATCATAGATCTCTTTTACTGGCTAATAATGGCAGCAACACAACACTTCAACAACTAATTAGACCATATTAAAAACCACTTACATAAAACATCTACACAAAGACAACCTGGTTTTAACTGACTTCGCCTTGGCCTTAAAAGTATTCATCGGTACAATATTTTGAATCTTTAGTTCATTCTGTAGACTGTTTCAGGCAGATGGTACAGAAAACTTAAAAGCTGTCTTTCCTAGTTCACTCTGAACTTTGGGAACAACAAATTTCTACACATCAAGAGAATGAAGACTGTGAATTCCATGCTTCACATTTAAAAGAGAAAACAAATAAACAGGAACCAAGAATGGCCTTGTATATATAAACACATACCAGTGACTGAGACGGTGTGTAGGGTTGTTGTGGAGCTAAATAGCTACATTTTGTGATACTGGGTGTTGTGAACTTAATTCTTCCATCTTCTGTTCTCCAATGTTGTTTTGGACCTAAATTCCTCCAGTTTCTAGAGGTCAGTGTTGTTGTTAACCTACATTTTTTCATTTTTTTTTTAGTTTTTGGTGTCGAATGCTGTTGTGAAAATTAAAATTGCCTTATTTTTTATGTAATGTTGTAATGCAGTGTTTTCCCAATTACTAGTAATGAATATTGTTATGATATTTTACATTTTTTATTTTTTTCCCATAATTTGGTACTGAACGTTGTGGAACTAAAAATCTAGTTTGTGGTGCTAGTTTTGAACCTATTTTTTCCATTGTCTGTACCTCACTGTTGATTTGGACCTAAATTTGGATCTAAAAATACATGGTGTACTTGGTGTTAAATGTTTTTGTGAAAACAAATGTCCATATGTTTTGTCATTTAATGTGGGAATGGATCATTTTTCCATTCCTGGTCATTTCTTTCCCATTTCTTTTGTTGAATATGGTTATAAACCTATTTTTCAGTTTTTATCTTGTAACATGATAAAACATGTTGTGAACATAAAATTATTCCATTTTCTGTTTAATGTTGAGCTTGGTACAAATTGCGTAAGCAGTCACAGCAAGCTTGAGGAATATTGATTAGCTATCCAATTGAGTAGTCACCATTGACGCACTGATGAGGTGCTGAGGTCATGGGGAGGTCCACAAAGAACCAGCTTGTCTTTTATCATGCCATGCTCATTGCTCCCCATCTACATCAAGCTGTGGAGCTGCAGCAGGCCCTCTGGACCACCTCCTGCAGCCTCAAAATGGCAGGCGTTCACAAGGAGGGGGGACTGGGCAAATGCAGTGCAGCCCTGAGCGGTGGGCTATTTTCATCCATTCACTCCAGCTAGGTCGCATTCAGTCACTGACTTGTGGATTATGCAATCTAGACTACACCCCTGGATGAAGCTACAGGAGGCATTTGAATGATTTATTGTGCGTAATTGGTATTCGGTTAATAGAGAGATGGCTCCATGTCTGCTGCAAGTAATTTCCTCAGCTATCTTGTCATGCTTTAAGCGCTCTTAATGTTTCCTGACACCCCTGTCATAAAATGTTTGGACATTATGCTAAGCACTGTCACTGGCCTACACCACAATAAGGCACACGTGTTGAAAAGCGGGACCATGCGTGTGACAGGCTGCGTCTGATGTCAGATCAGCTGTCAGGTGGTGTTAGTGCTTCTCCGTCTAGACTGTCTGCTCGATTGAGCGATAGGACAAACATATAACATTCCTGTCAGGCCACAAATCCACATGCATCCAAAGTAAGATTTGTGTATGTTGCTGCCATAAAGCCCGAGGTCTGAGCATAATGTGTCTATAATCTGCTTTAAATTGGACCATAACATTTAAACTGTTGTTCCTAAATACATGTATCTGAGTCCTATCCCACAAGAGTTCAGCCTGTAAGTGACAGAACCATTGACAAGTAGGGAATAGCTTCTCTGTTGTGTGGAAATGTATCTATTCCATAGACAATGCTGCCCCCTTGTGTGAGATATTAGATATAGTTCTCTGAATTTGATAAACTACTGCATGTTAGGCCTTGCTCTTCACAGTCCACGGTCCACAGTACTCACAGAATGATGGATCACCATGGTCTACACTCAGGCCACTATAAAGCCTCCACAATTATGAACTTAATGCTATGATTTATTAATGTTTATTTTTATTGTTGCTGCTGTTATTTTGATCTATTAATGTGCATTTCCAAAACAATCTATTACTTTTGTACATAAACAAATGGACACTGTTAGATATTTACCCAAACAAAATCTTGCTTTTGGATGAATAGCGGTGTCACAATACAATGTTAAGTTGTGATATTGCAATGCAAAACTGTGACAGTGTGCATTATGGAGGTGTGACAAGGCATTATGGAGAACTGACACTGTGCAATGATAGTTATGCAGCTGCACTTTTTAAACAGTCAGCACCAATTAACTCAATTATCTCACTCCAGCACTCCTCCTGCCTCCCATTTCCAGTGTCATAACAAAGTTGTGTAATCACATGATTTTATATATAACGACATAATTTACCTTAAATTCAAATTTTTCTTCAAAATATTATAAGAATACAGAATCCCAGGATTGTAAATCAAATCAATTGTATCGTTACACCCCTAATTAAGAGCTGTAACACAAGCTCCCTGTGACTGTCAAAGACACACATTATTTTATATTAAGTGCTGCATACAGTTAATAACATACAGTCATGTTCGAAAGTTTGAACCATCCTAGTGAAAAGTTGATATTGAGCACAAATTTTGTTGCAGAATTTACATTTATTTGCAGAGTTAAACATACTGGAAAATTAAAACTCAAAAAAAGAAAAATAAATACTTTTTCACTATTTGGTAAATTCAGCAAATAAACAGTTATTGTGCATTAAAACAGGTGCAGAAATAAACTCTATAGACTACGTGTTAAAGGGAACATTGACTTAGATGAAATAGATGAAAATACTGTGGACTAATACGCTGGCTATCTGAGCACCTGAAGTGGTAGCTCTCTCTCTTGTCTACTGAGTGCGGAACAGTGAGCTAAATATCTTATTTAACTGTAATATATAATGAAGCCCTTTCAACTTCAGCTAGAATGTGACGTTAACTCAAGAGACAAACTTACAACTGACTTCACTGCAACCATACGACATCATTGCAGTGCAACGAAAACAGCCTAGTAGAGGGATTTTGGACTGTTTTAAGTGATATAAGTCTAGGTTCGGTTTAACTTGTTTAACTGTGTTTAGTAAAAGTTATTTTGTAATAAAGTACTAAACAACACAACTGGAAAGGAGTACTGTACTGTCTCACTGTGAAACAGGTTGTTCTTACTTCTAAGTTTTAGCCCTGTTTAAGCCTAGGCCATTACAAGATGATTACATCACTTTGAACCTGAACTATATATGTATTACAGCTCCATTGGAATGATCATTTAAATCCTATGCTTAATTTCCCTATAGTTCAATTTCAGTTAAACTAACGTTTCTCAATGTAAAATAGCCAAGAACTAGGGGATTTCATCATCTACGCTACATAATATCATTCAAAGATTCCAAAAATCCAGAGAGATCTCTGCATGCAAGGGACAAGACCGAAAAACGATATTGGATGATGGTCTTCTTCAGGCTCTCAGGCAGCACTGCATTAAAAACAGACACAGTTCTGTAGTGGAAATCACTACATGGGCTCAGGAACACTCTGGAAAGCCGAGGTGATGTAACATAGCAGTAAACTTAACCTTGTTACAACATGCTGCTGGCATCACATTCAAAACTGACTTTAACAATAAAACAATAAAATATCAATTTCATGTTTTATCTTACCAAATGAATGTTTTAATAACTTCACCAAATAGAAAATCATTTTACAATCAATCGTGATGTTTTATTACAGGCTAACAGAACTGGTGAAGTGACTCGGCTTTATTTTACTTCTTATAACCCTAATTAAAATTCCACTTGACAGGGGCAGCATGTCACCAGAAATTCCCTCCTCTACTTCACTCTAAGTTCCTTACCAGTTTAGAAGAAATGTTGTGAGTTCAGCATCAAACTTCATCCCATTATGCGGATTCCTGATGCGCGCTGCTGGAGGGAGTTGTTCGAATGGTTGCTTGCTATGAGCTTCAGCTATTGTTGCATTTACTCTTCCTTTTATTGGCTACCTGTCATATACAGGAGCTGAACTTTCAACATGATTGGTGAGAGGTTAGAAAATGCCATTTAATGTTTAAATTAAATAACTGCTTTTTGACTTCATTTCGGAAATTAAAGCCTGTAAATGTGGTGCCATGACATGTGCCAGCCAACCCCATGTTGGCTGAATGACAGCAGAGAGCCCAGGAAATCATTTTCTAACAATATGAAATCTCCCCTATACCTTTTTCATTCTTCTATACAGTGTAGAACGGGTCTCCTGGCAGTAAGTTAGAATCTTCAAGTATAGAAGTATAGAAAATAAGCTCATAAAGACAGCCGCTAGAAGTGGTTCCCGACTTGCTTTCTTACTTGAGTAGCTTTTGAAAGCACACTTTCACTGAAGTAAATTTACTGAAGTGAGCTTATTGCAACACTTTACCTGTCAGTTCTTATACTGTTTTCGTGTTCGTCTTCAAGTGTACCATAGTCTGACTCGGTGCTTAATGTTTTTCCACATTGTCTTTTTATTACACTGAGTTTTGATGATGACTTTAAAAAGCACCCCTTTCACACAGCACAAGTGATTCACATCACAAAAGCTGCTGGCCACTAAAAAATCACTAAAGCCTCCTACAGTGATCCAATACAAGAGAGAGAGGGAACAAGAGACCAAGAAAGAGAAGACAGCAGTTACAGTATGGATTCAGCCATGCACACCATGATACGTTTTATATGATAAAATCTAGTTCATCTCTTAAGCAGTATATACAGAGAGTGCTTCTAACTCCTCTATATAGGTGCCACTGACATTGTTTTTAAAGCCTTACAGACGCTCAGTATTTATCACAGTTGATTGTAGCTTATTGATTGTAGTTCAAAAACAGAGACCACCACATAGCGCACTGATATCTAAAAAAGGCCCAATACTGCTAAAAGCAAGGACATTCACAGTATAAGTAACTTACATTAGTTAATAGCATTGCATTGAAATGAAATGAATGACATTCTGACTAATTCCCATGAGAGCAGCGTGTGGTAAACTTAAACGCAAATAACGGAAAGCTCACAGGCAAAACTCCATGCACACCCTGTGACCGCCAAGAATTTTAAAGGGTCTAAAGGACAGAAAACAATACAGGCAGCATGAAAAAAAATCACATGCATGTGGGCAATTAAAGAGCTATAAAAAGCAAAAGGACTGCAGAAAGGAACGGATTCTCTGTGCTGTCCATTACGGCTTATTAGTGTCTAAATAACTAAGACTACGTACTACAGGCACCAGCTGTGCAAAAGAAACAAACAATACTGAGTGTTCGCTTATTGCTTTGGTGGCTCAAACAAAAAAAAAAAAAAACGCAACATTCGCTGATTTTACATCAACACCAAAACACATATAGTGCTCAAAACAATCATGAGTTGTACATGATCACATTCACAAAATGCTCACTTTTTATAATAACCATTTTGGCAAGTAAATATCTTTTAAGCTCCACTTCTTGGCAACAAAATGTTTTCTACTTTGACATATGGCAGAAAAATGTGACGGTTACAAACGGGGCTGACTTGCGTGCGAACGGCCACATTATTAAAGGCTGAAAAGACTTGTCTATTCCATTATGCCTAAATGGAAATGTTTTGTTCCCATATGTCGGGTCTTGTTTCTTCTACATTAGCTGTGTTGCTCAAATATTGTTGCTGCAGTATGTCTACACAGTAAAGATCATTTATCTCTAAACGCATTTAATATCAATGCAAGATCAAGCTGTTCATTTTGGCTGAGTAAATGCCACTACCTCCAATAAAGGCTCATAAAGGTTCATTACCTATGGACTAACAGCTCCACCTACTGGTAGATAGGGAGCTGTGCCACCGACGAGCTAAGCTGAATATCTCTGATGAACCCAGCAGGACACGTTGAAAGTGATGATGTCCACAGCCAATATAACCCTACAATCAAGGTTGTTGCTGCATCCTAAGGAGCCCAGTGGACTGACTATAATGTGGTGCAGTGAAACGCACTATTACAATCACCATGGTCATCAGTGCTGGTGATCTGAGCTAACTTCACATCTGGGCAGGTGTGTGAGAGGGGGGCTGTTCAGGCATGAATACTGACTTGTGTTTGTGTGGGTAGGGGTGAAAGACCCCACACAGTTGGCAGTGATGAGAAGAAGCTAAGACAGAAGCTTGGGAATGGAGACATGAGTCAGGGTTGAAGGGGCAGATGGACAGCTACAGGTTCAGGGGTCTGATGGGTAACTACAGGTTGACCAGGTGAAGGTCAGAGGCAGTGAAATGGGGACACAGTGCCATGTTGGGATTCTTCAGCTGCTTCAGCACGCGCTTGTGGAACTTGGTGCGCACACGGTTAAACTCCATGATGTCACACGGGTCCTCCTCGATCCAGAATCTGTGGAACTCCTGCATCAGATAACCTACAGAAAAGCATCATAATGAGGTAAGTGTAACTGAAGGTATCAAAGACCTTAATTTATAACAAAAGGGAACCCAGCTTATCTGAGACGGGTCAATGTCTTTTTGGGCTTGCAACATATCATCGCCGTATCCTTGTTTGTTTATGTGTTTATTTATTCTTTACATAATAATGCCAGATCTTCATTACACTGCATGAAAATTCATGGCGAATGCATGAACAGAAATGCTGGAAAATTACTTGTAAAAAATCTTGTTACATTTAGACACATTTATGGTCAAGACTGTTTTTCCTCCTGTAAAGTTACCATTTTGAAGATTTTGAAGGTTTTGTTTTGACTGCCTGGATATGCTTGTTGTGCCCATGAAATCTAATAAAATACACTGGATTTCATATGTCTAGACAGCTCATTCAGACTAGTTTGAGAAATGCTGCATTGTAGAGACATTTACAGACTTGAATTTCTGTACAGTGGTGGTGATAGGAACCAGGAGTCCCCAATGTCTACTACAATGCCAATGTGTAATGACTACAATATGAATATAGCCATTTTACTTAGTAGCCAAAATTGCCAGTGATCCTACATGAATTTTAACATATTATGCTAATGATGATAAAATAGTAGTGAAGTTGAAAAATTAGTTTCTTTGGGAACTATTCTGCCCTATAACACCCTGCATGTCCATCTTATCCATGAGCGCATGTAAAAATACATTCTAGGGCAAAAACTCATTAAGCATTAGGTTATTTAGATGTCCGGTTCCTATTGCCACCACTGTCAATAATTCTGATCCTGTTTCTCTAGAACATATAGTTTCCCATCAAACCACTCTGAATGACTTTGTTTACACCTTAATGATTTAATTTTGCTCACATTTAAAACAAGTAGTGTAATTCCCCCCTTTATCTGATAGCTAATAGTGCCAAGTATTAACGTTAGTACTGTAAACTCAACAAAAAGAATTATGTCTGAAAACACCAGGCAAATACTTGTGGCGGATCATTACAAGCTATGATAATAAAACTAATATATTACAGGCTACCATAACTTCAGTTAGTGATAAAAAGAGTGAACGAAGGTCAGTCATGCCAGACTGTGTTTCCAGTACGGTGTAGTGTACTGTGAATTTTCACACGTACAGAAGGTCTGCTGGAAGTGCACCAGGCTGGGCATCTCCGGCGCCACATTGTAAAGATGAGTCTTCAGCGCTCCGCTCACCAGCAGAGAGTAGGCCAGGTCCGTGATGTTGATGCCAACGATGGCGAAGGAGTATCTACAACACAACAAACTGAGCTCAGTGCCTTTAAGTAAAGACCACCATAGTTTGTTTACTCTGTTTACTAGTGCTGTAGGCCAGCTGTGTTTGATGTAGATAAATATATATATATATATATATATATATATATATATATATATATATATATATAAATAAAACTGCCTCATTGTTTATGACTCAGTCCTCTGTGGTCCTGTAGGTCATTCTGCTTCCATTTGTCCATCTGTGTGCTGCAGTCTGTTTATGACCGTATGCGTGTGTATGGATGCATGCTACGCTGCCTCCATGGCGCACATCAGTGCTAATGTGTGCTGAAAGCTGATGACAGGCTCGGGCAGCAGTGTCCTGTTTTAAATCCTCACACAAAGCCTGGAGTGTGGAGACACGCGGCCATCCAGACAGGCTTCTACTCACCAAAACAGCCGGCTGCTAATGGCTACTGAGCAGACTGGAGGATTTACAGCACGCCAGAGCCGTAACATAGACAGGAATTTGGACTACCGCTACTGGCACAAAAAACCAATAGCCTGGCAAGAAATATCATCTTAAATCCACCCGTTATTATTTCTTTATCTTTACCGCTATATAGTTCTATATATTTTCCAGCACTGTGAAAATTTTCAAAAAAGTTTACAGGATTCATCACATAAAATTAAACCCTAAAAGGAAGTTTTTTTAATTTAAGAAGCAGGAATACAGAATACTTAGTTACAGCTTTAGGACCGGACTAAGCATCATTAGGAAGCATTTATTACTTTTAATAATTCTATAAAATCATGTGACTTCCATAAGCTGAAAGACGTTTTCAAGTTTTCATCACTGATGTCCAGTAAGAGCAACACTGGGTGCATGTTTAATATACTGAGTGTATACTATGTATATACTACGTATATACTACGTATGTATATATATATATA
>CM067487.1:22826408-22840392 GCA_034552555.1 Semaprochilodus insignis | reverse complement strand
ACCACCACTGCAAACCATTCCCTAGAATGACACATTTCACATCAAACCACTCTGGATGACGTTAATTATGCAGAATTAGAAACCAACTGGTGGAATTCCCTTTAACATTCCTGTTCTCTGCTTCTTGAATACCGGCCTATTTGAGATCATATAAGAAAAGTATTATATAACGTAAACGTTGATAAAGTCTCTGTACGTGCAGTTTAAGGGGGGGCTGAGCCATGCGACAGAGCAAAGTATCTGACCTGTGTTTGGGCTGCAGAGAGTCATGGAGCACTTGGAGAGCAGTGGCTTTGTCATGTTCTGCAAAATACCTATTACAGCAAAGGAAACGAAAAAAAAAGGGATCACAACCTCCAATTAACAGGCATTATAAATGATAAAAAGGAATTACACTGGTGCCAGTGTGGATAATTACTGCAATATTTCTGCATTTGCTGTATGCGAGTGTGGTCCAGACCAAGCAATTTAGGACATGCTGGGGAAAGCCGTTTAATAGCAAACGATAAAACAGTTTTACAACCAGATTTGTTCTTTCACAGATGCACTTCAGACACATCCCTCACTGCTCTCAAACAATAAAATGAATTCATCTTTCAGCCGACACATTTGGTCACCGAATTGCTTTTTCTCAGAGCCAGTCAGTGTATAGGCCAAAACATAGCATACAGGTGCTCGCAGAAATGCTATCAAGGCACAGTCAATCAAAAAAGTTCAGGAGATATAATAAACAAATATATATTGTCTATATATGGGTATAACCTGACACACATACATCAGTACTCAACAGACTCACTGATCTACTGTTATTAAAGACATTCCTGATCACCCACAGCAAACAGTCACTGGTGTAAAATGTTCAACCCTTAAGAGGGATTGCTTCTGTTTTGATAGATCTTTCACATGATGTTATGCAATTACATTTTTGATTACATAGGAATGCAATAAATTTGTGTCTGATTATGATAATAGGACACTGTGCACAACATTTTCATCAAATTCAAATCAGAATAAAATACCACCTTTTTACTGACAGAATATAGTAAAAATTGTAAGTTTGTAATTTCTGATTGAATTTCTCAGCTTGTTTCAAAGATCACGAGGGAAAAATGTATGGCTGGATCTGAATATTTATTTAGATATTTATTTGTTGCCTAAATTCTTTCTTCAAACACGGCGAGACGAAAACACAGCTTCTTCAGCACTAACAGCTAAAAACACTGCCCTTTGTTCTACTCAGGGAAAACCCACCACTTCACCTGTATTCAGGCTCTTTAACATTAATGTCCTTGCACCAATGAACCTAAAATGCAGAAGCTACGTATGCCCTTTGAAGCATACTCTTCGATGTACACCACTTCTGTGAAGCGCTGGTGAACCCATGCATGCACTGTGCTATTACTCCTTAGCCTAGCATTAACAGAGGCTAGTGGGTCTGCTAAACAGAACAAAGCCTAGTTGTGAGCACCACTGCAATTTGCAAGGGTGTGGGACGTGGATTATCTGAACAACGTCCTAAACCCTAATTGCTCAGTACAATTGCTACAAAGATCAACATCAGATGGATGTTTCCATTTGACTGACATTCCAAAAAGTTGTATCTTGTATGGTGTCTTTATTCTACTATAGCAGAACATTTAGGTCACACTAAGCTCCTTTGCTAAAATGTCTGCATTTCACACCTTTTTAGTTCTTTGTATCCTTATAAAATAAGTGCTACATTATTCCTTAATGATAATTTCGATGTAGGGTGTAGCACCAATTTCTACATTTTATACAGGTTTAGGTTTTGGTATCGTCAGGTCAATAAAACGTCTGAATATCAGCATCAGCCTTTCCCACATCTGTGCATCATTAATTAAGCATAATTAAATGTATTTGTAGCTAATTACACTGAAATTTAATTTTCCTTCATTTTGAGTCAGTTGCTGCTGTGGTCATGACATCATATGAAAACAATAGTTTGTCAATTACTAAATTTGCACTAAACCGTTGCTGAATCAACCCTCTCAAAAAGTTTCATTCCCAACAGACTTGCATACTCACAGTAGGTTGTGCAGACCCAGTAGACCCATGCCCCTAAAGTCAGTCTTGGGGTCACTGCCTTGAAAACCGATCTCACACCACTGCTTAGAGATGCGTCCAGTGAGGGGAGATTCAGGGCGGAGTGCCTTCCACAGCTGGACAAGAGAGAAGAGAAACTTCACTTGCTTTGATTCTAACATGAAGAAATATTCTCCTTTAAATTTCCGAATATATTATTGCTATAAAGATATAAAATATATTAGTGCTATAAAGATATAAAGCATATTAGTGCTATAAATATAAAGTGTATTAGTGATATAAAGATATATCACTAATGTAAAGACATAAAGCGGATTAGTGATATAAAGATATTAAAGGTATTAGTGATATAGAGATATAAAATATATTAGTGATATAAAGATATAAAGTGTATTAGTGATATAAAGATATTAAGGGTATTAGTGATATAAAGATTTTAAGGGTATTAGTGATACAGAGATATAAAGGGTATTAGTGATATAGGGATATTAAGGGTATTAGTCATATAGAGATATAAAGGGTATTAGTGATATAGAGATACAAAATGTATTAGAGATATAGAGATATAAAGAGTATTAGTGATATGGAGATATAAAGAGTATTAGTGATATAGAGATATTAAGGGTATTAGTGATATAGAGATATTAAGGGTATTAGAGATATAGAGATATAAAGGGTATTAGAGATATAGAGATATAAAGGGTATTAGTGATATAGAGATATTAAGGGTATTAGTGATATAGAGATATTAAGGGTATTAGAGATATAGAGATATAAAGGGTATTAGTGATATAGAGATATTAAGGGTATTAGTGATATAAAGGGTATTAGAGATATAGAGATATAAAGAGTATTAGTGATATAAAGATATAAAGAGTATTACTGATATAGAGATATAAAGAGTATTAGTGATATAGAGATATAAAGGGTATTAGTGATATAGAGATATAAAGAGTATTAGTGATATAGAGATATAAAGGGTATTAGTGATATAGAGATATAAAGTTTATTAGTGATATAAAGTCAGATAATCTGTCAGCGTTGATACCTTCATAAGCATCTCCTCATGCGTTGGATTCTCACAGTCATACGGTTCCCTGCGTAGCTTCTCCACCTCCAACACCAGGTTCCTGTAGCCCACGATCTGAAAGAGACTGGCCTGGAGAGAGATGGCAAGTCTGTGGAAAATACATATTCACATTAGAACTGTAAGGAAATTTGGTCTCTTTTACATTTTCACATTTCATGTATCTAGCCTGTATTTGATTGGAGTTTAACCAGATGCATTTACGCCTGATAGTCAAACACTTCTCTGGTTAACCAGTTTGAAATATGATTGATATATGGCATGCAAGGTAATGTAGTTCACAACATGGCAACCAACTGCCTGTGCAGTTCCGCAATTCGGCATGCTGTTGTTCATTTACTTACACTTAGCCTAGATGGAGGCATCGGGCTTGGTAGTTGATATTCACATAAAGACAGCTGTTTAGTCTAATTAGCCTCATGCATGCAGCAGTATATAATGTACTGTAATGTACTTACGTACAGTACTGTGTAAAAGTCAGAGATCACCATTATTTTTTCCTATTTACATAGCCATAGCCAAAGCTAAAATAGTCATTATGTACAATACATTCATTCTTTGCGTCAGAAAAAACATATATCTTCACTGCCAAACTGCCTATTTTTGTTACACTGAATGAATGCATTAACAGAAATGCTCCCACACTGCATGGAATACAATCACCTATATTATTTAACATTCAAAGTAAAGAATGTTTATGCCTTCTCCTGTTACCACTTTGGGAATACATGTTTTGTATACATACATGGACGTATACAAAACCTCATACATAAATAGACACATGCCGAAGTTCCATACTCGCAACATTACAGTGAGGAGGAAAAAACAATTCTTAACTTTGAATGGAAGTTAATGAAACTATATAAGTAATTTTATATCTTTTCCATTGTTACGTTTATCATGACATTTTAGATCGTACAGGGAAGCGGGCATTTTAAACCTCTGTACAAAACGATTTACATTACAGTACGAAATTACAATTACTATACTATCACAACCATAGCAATACATACTCTTTGCAATACAGAAGTTCAATCTGGTTCCATATTCAATTTTCACAGTCAAAGTCATCAGTGATTTTCTATGAGAGCTGTTTTTGCTGATGGAAGCAGTTTTGGTGATCTACCAAAACTTCTTAGTAGTCCCATTTTCTTTATGGTTTATTTGTAATAACTGTTTGTAATAACTGGTGTTACTGCACATGGATCACCCTATACGTAATCTCTCACAAATGCATGCTGGAAAAGGAATAGCTTCTACTTAATGTCTTTCCTGGAAATTTAATAAATGAAAGATGCTGTATGTATATGCATAACGTCTCTCTAAACTGCATCTCAGACCACCTCCTGAAGTGGTCTGAATGATGGGTGCATTTACACCAGCTTTTTAAGGTGGATAATATGTGTCCAGACAATAATCCTTATAGTCAGGACACATGAAAACAAGCAGATGTAAAAGGAGGATCTGTTTGCTTACTGTGGATTTATGTCTGGGTTGATTTTTTTCAGGGCCATGATATCATCTATGGTCTTCTCGACAGCGTCTGGATGGACACTGACAGCAGACTGGAGGAGCTGTGAATAAGTGGTAAGGGATAATCAAGCGTTAAGCTTAGACATATTATGTTAATACACAGTATGTTTGTGATAAACACTAAAATTAAGAGATGTTAATGGTTTAAAATGTTAATTTACTGCATCAATTTGTGCTGAATGAAAGTGATCAGAAACTTCACTCACCTCATTTTTAGAACACCTTAGTGATGACTCTGCAATAAACAGAGGCAATGTCAGAATATTCTATCAACAACCTTCTGATCTAATGACTTTAACCACTTAAACAGTTAAAAACACTAAAACATGCCTGTCTGAAGTTCAGTCATGCCACTCATTTCTATTCAGTCAAATAAGTGAAACAACACACTTTCATGTATCTGACAGTACTTAGTCATTATTTGTAAAGGTTATTATTTAGGAACTACTATGAAACTAATATGTAAGTTAAGTGGCTATGTGAGAAAGGTATCCCAAGTGAGATCCACCCACAGTTTCGTCAGGTTTATGAGGTCAAGATAACTATTGCTACAAATAACTGCATTTCTTATATACCAATCTTAAGGGTCCGGCAAGCTCCAGGCTTGTTGTTATAACAGATACGCTGTAGCTCGCATCGTCCTGTCACCTTCCTGATGACAAACTTCAGTCCTCGCCATAGACACTTGCAGTACAGAAACACCAGGAACTGGGTCAACACCCTGGGAGAGTGAGAAACAGAGAGAGCTAGGAATAAACCTACATTGAAGAAAAGTGAGAGACTAAAAGGCTCAGTCCACCCAGGTATTCTCTCCTTGAACAGAGAGAACTCACAGGAGGACCACTGAGAACTCATTACATTGGACTGCTCTGAATAGCAACTGCTAAGCATCATTACCAGCGTTGTGCTCCCAGGCAACACTACTGGGGCTGTTTCAGGAGAAATGGATTTCTTTCCTGTCATTTTGGCAGAAGGCTCCTAATGTGAAAGCATGTTTTTCAGAGAGCATAAAGAGGCTCATCTGGGACACAGAGGTAAGTGGGCCATGGGCCGGCCAAACCAATTATGACATTTTGTGGTAAATCTGAGAAGCGCCACTAGAAATGGGTCACTGCGCTGCACAGCAGTGGGCAATATGAGAAGCAGCATACTGTATTATCAAATGGATACATGCCATAAGGTATTTGTCTGTCACCTATCCCTCTATCTAATGCTGGGCGATATATCATGCATACCAGCACAGATATGTTTCAGTGGTATTTATAGAAAGCTTACCTGCAATGTACGTCATTTCCTGAGTGTTTTAGATTGTACTGTACAGGTTATAATACTTAGACAGTATCAAGTTTCCTGTCTGGAAATCTGGTTTCCATCTGGTTATAGTGTACAATACTGTTTAAGGTTCCTTCTGGTGTTACAATAAAGGAGCAATTTGTACGAGAGCGCAACCTCTCGAATTCATACTCCAAACAGTAGGGGGCAACATATCACTAGGAAATGTCTCCCCACCCCTCTCTACAGTCTATAAGAAACGTTGCAAGTCCAGCATCAAACTTCATCCCCTTGCTTGCTAAGAGCATCTCCATCGGTAGAAGGCAACATCAATGCTAACTCTTGTTTTGTTTCTACTGATATCACTAATTTTGTTTGCTGCTGAACGTGGATTATTGCCAAGAGCATTCAGTGGCGGTCACTGTAATGGTCGCTTTCCGAGAGCTTTAACTATCATTGTGTTGACTCTTTCTTTCACTGGCTACCTATCCTTAAATGATCTAACTGGGCACAGGACCTTTAATATGATTGACAAAAGGTGGGAATACACTCTCAGGGCAGTGCTACTTCATCCTCTCATGCTGGACAAATGGCAGACTCGATGCTATAGTGACCAGCTATCGCCTCTCGAGGTAAAAAGTGGTATGACGAGACAGGATGAGATGGGACAAGCTGTATCTCTCTAAAAACAATACACTGACGTCTTGGACACACAGTCCAAACTTTTATTTCGTCACATTCTGTTGCTAGTTTTAACTGATTTTGGAGTGTTTGAATCTATAAAACTTACATATTATTCCTAGAAGTAAAGAAAACAGAACAAAACGATTTACATCATGTTTGGAAAATATCACAATGTGTTTTTTTCTATACCACCCAACCTACAAATCCATCCATCTGTGCAACCAAGCATCTATTCAACTATCCACCATCTATCTATCCATCAGTATGAACATCTAACATCTACTAATCTATCCCTCTATTCACTGAAGCTAAAAGCCACTGCTACGCTAGAATTAAACCTGTTGGAGTCCGACTGGTGATGAGAGTCATGTTGACCATTATGGCTCATGGGACTGACACGCCTCCTCATTGACACGCAGTAGTAAACCTGAATGCAATAAAGATGGAATTATTCATGTCAAAAAATATGCTTAGTGGAAATGACGGCTCAAATAGCTTAAACATCTTAAAGGTAGAATAGAATAGAAAACTGTATTTACAGTGGCAACAGCTGAATAAGGAGAGTTCACAGAACTGACATACAGTAAACCTAAAACTCGGATGTCTCCTCCTTCAGACACAAATCCAGTGTTTGTAAAAGTAAACAGTCCTGACTCCAGACATAATGACACCCACAAAATGTACATATACTAACCCACATTGTACCCGGCATTGTACAACAACAGCGGAGCAACAGCAGTGGCGGAGTATACAAGCAGGAAAATAGCTTTCCAGGCTGTGAAGGGATGTGGACACATTTCATACCCTTCCTAAAGAACCGTCAGCAGGCATGACTGACGTTCATCTGTAAGCAAGCTTAGGTTTACTTCCTATTTGCCAGTTTTTTAATCAAAAGTTTCATTCCACCTTAAATGCTAAGCTTGTGCAGGTGCCAGAATGTAGCTGAGACACCATTTAAGGTGGAATGAACAAAATTGACAAAACGAGCTGGAGAACAGGAAACCAACTTCAGCACCCACATCTTTAACAAGATCCTGAACAACTTTAATTCAACAATAACAATACCCAGGCTTTATGCAGCAAATAGAAGAGCAGTTCCACCTTTACTAGCCTCACAACCCCAACAGCAACCTGTAAGCAGAAGCCATGCTGTGTGATTTTATTTACTTTTTTAAATTGAATGTTTCATAGTGAGCTACAGCTTTGATTTACTTAGTGTTGTTATCAAGATTAATTTTATTTCCCTGCCTGGGTCTCAACAAGTTGCTTCTTTGTGATCACTGTGGTGTCTCGCCAGTAAACCTGTCAGTACCAGTAAAAAGTCATTATAATCCTCGCCTTCCAAGAGCTTTAGGTATCGTTCAGTTTAGTCTTCCTATCATTGGCTAACGATCCTTAAATGATCTAACCGGGCGCAAGACCTTCAATAGGATTGAAAAGGGGTTGGAATACAGAGCAGTGTCAGAGTAGTGCTACTTCATCCTCTCATGCTGGACGGATGGCAGACTCAGTGCTATAATGACTCAATATTGCCTCTCCAGGTACAAATTAGTATGACGAGACAGGATGGGCCAGGACTAGCTCTAGAAAATGATAGACGTCTTGGACACACTGTCAAAACTGTTATTTCTTCACATTCTGTTCGTATTTTAGTTGGTTTTGGAGTGTTTTAATTAATAAAATGTACATATTACTCCTTGAAGAAAAGAAAACAGAACAAAACGATTTACATCATGTTTGTTTACACACAAAATATACACACAAATATAGACATATATCTTGGTAGAAGGAAAATGTGTAATAAACATGTAATAGATTGTGTAACAAACATGCTAGAATCTGAACATTTTAACGCGTCTTACCTCAGAAAATGCTTCATCTCTCCTGTTTAATGACCCAGATTCACTTGCTGAGGTGCCCACCTGCAACAGATCCAAAACCAATGCTAAACCCATACGCCTCCATCTATACTAACGTTACAGCATCAAATGTCGCCTGGATATCTGTGTATCCTTAAACCATGGCGGCTACACCTCAGTATGCAGCCCTCTAGTCAGATAATACATATCTACCATAAAACCACAGTTTGTCGATTTATTACAGGTGATTTCACATGGAATTAGCTTGATCCAGCGCTATATCACAGCCACATAGTCGCTATTTAAATATGCCCGTTATGCAGGTCTGATTACCACTGGTTAGGGAGCCTCGAGGGGATTATTTTCGACGAGGCGCAAATGAATGTGCTTGTTTTAACAAACAAAACAACACGTAGAGGCTTAAAAGGGCCTTACCCGCACTAGACAAGATAAAATAAGTCACGTACGATTTAAGATGGTCGCTGTGAAGAAAACAGGCTGCTGCTGCTGCTTCTTTAGATGGAAGGTACCTGCTCTTCCTCCATGATGTGCGCGTCGCTGAGGCAAATTCTCCACCCGCATTCCGGCAAAGTTCCGCCTTGCTGCGCTGTGATTGGCTAATGGTATCCCGCCACGTCCGCTGTGATTGGCTGATATTTCATAACCGCCTGTAGTCTGTAGTGCTTCTGCTTGTGAGGATGAACTACTAGCCAATGACGGCGCAGGACGCAGCGCTTGTCGGAATACAGGTGTGGAAAAATCGCAAACAGGGAAGCTTAGCTCAGTAGCATTGCGATGCAGCCTTACCAGGCTGGCCAGGGTCTCACTCACCTGCTGCTGCTGCTGCTAAGGCCACTTTGCAGGTATTTTCTCTGAGGTTCTCCCCTACTGTAACGCAGAACAAGTTGTCACGTGATATAAAGAAATGGAGCTCTCAGTTTATTCAGGAGGATAAAGATTTATAAAACATGTAATGTCATGTATTATTCAAATATTGTGCTTTTGATTGGACGATAACAATCACAGGCTCACACTGATTTTACGTTCTCGTGGAGAAGCTTTATAAAACTCAATTTAAAATGTTTGAGCATTTCTGTGCCCCAGGTAAGGCCAACCGGCAACATAACAGTGGTCACATTATGCTCATTATCAGTGTATCATAATTTTATTTTTGGGGTCTACTAGAGTATATTTACATGCTTCAATTTTCCCAAAACACAATATTATACTGCACATCTGTTTTCACCCTCTGTCTGAAACCCTCTGCTTGAGCTCCTGTGTCTTTAAGCACCACCTCCTGATAAGGCCAGTGAGAGCTGATTGGTCACCCACCACAGTGGCATCCCGCATCCCACACCACTGTGGCTGCTCTTACAATGGTGTCGGTCCTGATAAACTTTCGCAAGCTAGACTCTAGCAAGACGTTTCAGAGCGGTGAGATATTACTTTTTAGCTCTCTGGGTGCTGTGTGAGTGCATGCCAAGTTTGCTGGTAGGTGGGGAATAAGTACTGTGTTATGAAATGATGTCACCTTGTATTTGTAGTTGGGATAGGCATTTCAGGTAGGTGAGAAAAGTGGGAGAGAATTTCTCCATATACCCTTTTAAAAATAGCTAGCAAACAATAAAATAAGGTGCTGAAGCTTCTGCTGATATGTGTGCAGACTCTGGAGTGGCAAGACATGTGACGTGGAAAAATCAAATGTATTTTTTTTTTAAATGTGTGTTCTGATAAACAGTCGAAAATGATAGTAATAGTTAACTCACAAGTTAAACATCTTTTAGGGTTTTTAAATTACATTTTTTTTTTCATTGCATTCATTTCATTGTATTAAAAAGGGGCTTTATTTTCAGTTAGTATATGTAAAGTCAGGCTACTTTATGAGATATATGCAATCAAATCTTCAGTACATAAAATAGGATAATTATAACACAAGGTAGAGCATAGTCCACAAAGTATGCAGCTCTTCACACAATGATATTGTATTGAAGGGAGCTGAGATTGTATTGAACATGTTGATATGACAGGTTTAAAAGAGGGTATTGCAATATGAACAGAGAAACAAGTGAACACAAGCACTATCAATTATATTTATTTATAATTATAATTATAATTAATAAATAATATTTCATAATATCTGATAGCCTTTTCAGTAACAGATGGAAACTAATTCAGATGTCGAATAGAGTATTTCCCTGTAACTGAAGTATCAGATCAACTAGGACGCCCTCCTTTGGTGAATTGTTCTGAGACTGTATTAAGCTGCTAGTGAGCAGTGAGGGATGAAAGGTGAGAAATGAGAGGCTGTGAAAACAAGTCATGCTGCTCATATATGGACTTTGTTAAGATAACATAGACGTCAAAACTGCAGCTTTAATCTTAATATCTCAAGATAATAGCATTTAAACACCACAAAACATCTTTAATAATTGCTGACTTGCTTGCTCCACTGTGAAGGCAACAATCTATAGTTCAGCTTTTGGACCAAATCAGACGGAAACCACATTTTTTTGACTACTGTGAAAAGAGGTATGCTTACATAGTAAGGCCGAATTTGTTTAATCTGTAGATGAGAGACAGTTAGGAAGTGATGCTATGACAACATTGTAGTTCTACAATTATTCCATTAGTCCATCTGTTTTCTTTATAAGGCCTTGTCACCATGTTCTTCAATGGTCAGGACCCGCATAGGACCACCACAGAGCAGGTATTATGTGGGTATCATTCTCAACACTGCAGTGACACTGCTGTGGTGCTGGTATGTGTGGATTAAAACACTGTGTCCACTCACTGTCCACTTTATTAGACACTCCTACCTTGCTAGTCCACCTAGATGCAAAGTCAGACACGATGGCTCGTCTGCTGCTGCAGAGTTTGTGTTGGTCATCCTCTACCTTCATCAATGGTCACAGGATGCTGCCCACAGGATGTTGTTGGCTGGATAGTTCTGGTTGGTGGATTATTCTGTTTCCAGCAGTGACACTGAGGTGTTAACCACTCCAGCAGCACTGAATGACTGACCATCCAAATAATACCTGCTCTGTGGTGATGATAGGATCAAGATGTCTATAGCATGAAACGTCTCAAAATGATACCTCACAGGAAGTTATCACTTGAAATGTTTATGAAGATGCTGCCTGATGACTGGGGTGTTGATTTGTTATAGTTTGAAGATAAGCTCAAAACAAGCTAAAACACAAAAGTGTTTAGTGGCACATGCAGGGTGTAATAATATTCGTTTTCCATATTTACAGCTCTTAATAACAGTACCATTAATAACATTGCATATAAAACTCTAAAGACGTCTGCATGTTCACTGGAGGTTTTGGATATGAGAAATTGCTCTGAATATAAAAAATTGGAATGACTGTGTACACCTCAATGACTGAATTAGGCAGGAAATAGGAAGAAATCTGTGTTATTCCCCTTTACAGGGTGTGTGGGTGGAGGAGGTCAGTATATTTACTGACTGCAATGGATTGCAATGCATACAAAGGGGCAGAATAGAAGAAGCTCTGAAATGAATAATGTACAGAACTTACATAATGTAATTTGGACATTTAATTTAGAATTTTTCCAGTGGTCAGTACCATAAACGTCCTAGTTGTTACTCAAAACTGGTACTGCCCACACATGAATGAATGGGAACAGTTTGAAAACTAGCAGGCAGTTCCTGAAGCAATACTCTAACTGGAGGATCAGTGTTTCCAAACAAAAGCCCTGAAAGCCCAGCTGCACTGCAGGTTCATGTTTTTCATGAGTCATATCAGTAGCTCATTTATCAAGGCCGTCTTAAACTGAAAATACAAAACTCCGCAGTGCAGACGGGTCTAGAGAACTGGAGCTGGGAACCAATGAAGGAACTGTATCTTGGCAAAGATCTCAGTATCAACACAAACACCGCAAAATTAAGAAAACAGCATTTTATTATATTATCAAAATGTTACTATAAAAAAGTGCTTTCTCAAGTCTATGGTGCACCTGTTTTAAGCGAAGGAACAACTTTATACAAAACTGACCAACAAGGAGTCACTATAAAACTACATTCAGGAGCAAATTTAGCAGTTCTGGACTACATGCTATGGCATGTACAAGCACAAGTACAAGTGCAAGTACAAGCTGTAAATTCAGAGAGTACAAAAAAAAGTAAAGGCAATAATTAGTTTAGATACAGTACAGCAAAATAAGCTAAAATAACCTTTAGGAAGCTTTAGGACTAGTTTGGAATTTTTAAACCTTTAGACTGTTTTAGCACCTTCAATCTTTAATAGCAGCGCTGCTTTGTATATTGGCACACAATGCACGGGACATTTCAGTACTTGTGCTAATCAACTGAGACGTAAAGGTATGTTTTTCAACCTAATCTATGTATCTATCTACTGTATCTGTAACATATGGCTGGTAACCACAAACGTTTTAAAGTAGCTCCCTGTATGTACTAAAGGAAGATAAAATGGTAACACTTTACATTGCACCTTGACTAACTAACATGAAGTAATACATGAGCTAACATGAAGTAATACATTAGCAATAGTTAATGTTAAATAGGTAATGTTAAATAATTATTAAACTGTTACATGGTTACTTAACATGTAAACATGTACTTGTTGTAGTTGTTCCTTAAGATTAGTTAAGCACTGTAACTATTGTTAATGTATTACTTCATGCTAACTAATGCATTACTTCATGTTAGCTAGTCGATTCTTAATGCGAAGTGTTAACAAGAAAACACATTCAGTCTCAACACAATGGCCATGACTTCTACTTTGTGTAAAGTGACTTTCTGTTCTTTTAAATGCAGGAAAATGCATCACAATCACCGTCCATGGTATTCCACTGTACACTACCAATGTGGCAGATAGTACTATATTTTTTTAAATAAACATCTGACCACTACTACAGCACAGACCACTCTCCAGATTTAGAAAATATATACAACAAAATGTAAAACATAAAACAGTTACAGTTGACCATACTTGACCTTGTCAGCAGGAACAGACTAAATAGAACTAGAGTGTTTTAACGTGTTGGAGAGATAATTTACATTAATCTCAGCCATTTTCAGTCATCCCACCGATTTCACTTCATAAAACATTTTACATAATACAGCATAAAGGCACAGCAAAGTAACACGTTGCCTTTGGTTCCAGTAAAAAGGCACTGCTCCTAATGGGGCATTTAAAAACCACATATTCTACAGTGTAGAGCCATAAACTACACCATGTATTTCAGTGCGCAGAGCGTAGTGCAAGGTTCTCTTTGACTGCAGACTGCCTCAGCTTGCTTCTCCTGACCTTCGTCTAGGATGGTTTCTCCCGCTGCCTGGACGACCTCTGAAGTGGCAACAGTCTGATAAGCTCTCTCATCATTTCTAGACAGATCTGGCGTGAAGGTCGGCACAACGTTAAACATGATGAAGCCAACGGTGATCACCACAAAAGACACGATGTACAGGCTTGAGAACTGCAAATAACAATGGAGATAA
>CM067487.1:22808204-22822201 GCA_034552555.1 Semaprochilodus insignis | reverse complement strand
ATATATATATATATATATATATATATATATATATATATATATATATATCATTATTTATGTAATTACATATTATTAGTCATGCAAAGAAGGAATATCATTTACAGCAACACAGTACAGGTTTATGACAGTCATAGCACCATTCGCAACTTCACTCACTTTGAACTGAAAGAGGAAGATGCCACATAAGAGGCTGAAGAGATCAGCAGTTAGCAGGGAGAGGTTCACTGCCGTTGCACTGGTCATCTTAATTACCACAGGCATGAAACTGTACAGCCCATACATGCACAGCATGAAGGCAACAAACAGCAGGCCTGAAGAAGAAACACCCAGCAGGTTATAAATACACTCAAAATGAAAGGTATTACATCTAATGGCAAGAGAAAATTTGCTTACATGTTTTCCAGTCCCAACTAATGGCCATTATTGGCTCGATTTCAAGGATCGCCCTTAAGAAAAAGGGACACATCATTAAATCAACACTACTACACCCTATACACCCGATATTAATCATGCTACAGTAAAGTGACTTACATTTGTACACCGCTGATGAGGGTCCCAAAGAGACCCATCATACCCAAGAACTCTACCCTGCTCAAGTTCTTCACTGTGTACTCCTGACATACGTTAGACACAGCGTACAGAGCAGCACTGATCAGCACCAAACAATCTCCCAGCAGTACGTTTGTGTCTTTACAAACAGAGAAAACAACATTTTAGATACACTCTGAAACATAAAGGTGCCACTGAGGGCTGACTGGAGTGATTTCTACAGAACCTTATTAATAGATGGTTCTTTACAGAATCATTCTTGTAAATGGGACATATGAGTGTAAAGAACCTTTTACAAGACTCATGTCATGCATGTACTTTATTTTTCCTTCGAGGTTTTAGATCATTGTCATAATTCATTTTATATGACCTCATTACAGAAATTAAACAGGCTGTTTTTGTTACTGTGCCTTCGGGACTGATCAAAAGATCTAAGATAAACAAGCTCTGTTCTGATTGGCTGCCCTGTATTGCAGCTCATTCAGAAAAGAGCTGAAGCATTACCTAGAACTTCAATTTGAGGGAGGGGCTAAACTGCTGTAGGCCGAATAGGTGAATAAGTAGCTATGTAAATAAGTAGGTTAATCTAAGAAATCATGAACTCAAAACAGCCTAATTTTGCAGCTTAGTTTCAGTGTATGGACTGTATGCACTGGCTAGCAAATGTTGCCAATATTTACATATTACTTCAAACTTCCAAATGATGTAAAAGTTCTACACCAATTTCCCTAGTAGTGTAGGAAAGTCAAGAACTATTGAGGAGGGTGTGCAGCTGTGATCACAGGGTATAAGGTAACATCACAAATAGCACTCGATGACTAATCCATATACACCTAGTTTTTCCAATCAATGCCAGTTCTGTTTTAGAACTAAAGTACATGGCATTACAGAACAAGTGACAGTAACAAAAAGACAAACGGAGAAAGGGAAAACAAATATATGGAGAAAAAAGAAAATATTATTTCTGTCATGGTATAACAGCAGTACTCACTTGAGCCTTGGTCTCTTCCAGCTAATAGGTCAGCCCCCACCATCGCCCCAACCCCAAGCAAACACACACCCACAGCTACAAAATGCAGCAGCCTGTACCGAGTCTTCAGGAAGAACCAAGACAGCACCATCAGCACCGGGATCACAAAGCAGTCCAGCAGCTACAAGCACAACAAGACCGTCATCAGACCATACAGGATGGACACAGGCTGTTACAAGCTACAATCAACACAAGCCAAGCAAGCAAACAGAGTGCAGAGAGTTAATAAAAAAAACACACACGTTACAGTTTTCCACACCAAAACATCAGGAGAATTCCAGCCATTCCCCAAAATGTTCATGTAACTGAACTGGTCTGTGTACACAAAGTAATCCAGAGTAGTTTAATGTATGATGCTAGTGGTGATAGGAACCAGACATCCAAAGTATTTATACTTCTATAAACTACATCTGAGAAAGTCATTAGATGATCTGGTTGAATATGTTGCCTGATGCCCGACACCTGATGTTTTACGATAGTTCTAATACAAGCTTTTGGCCTAAACCACAATCTTTGAACTCCATTCCTAATCAAGAGGTACATGTAGGGCGTTGTGTGCCAAACAATTATTTGTTCAGATTTAAGTTTTATCACCATTACATATAAAAACTCAAAAAACATGTGTAGGTTCACTTGTTGTTTTGGATAGTAAATAAAATACCCATATTGGTGCTGTAGACATCAAGACCCCTGGTTCCTGTCACCGCCATCATAAAGAAATCGAGTCTATAAAAAAAGAGTCTATTTGGTCCACTACAACCAACCATTTCACATCAGACCACTCTGATCGACTTCAGTCACATCTCAACAACTTTTGGTTTTCAGAACATTTGGCAGAATCAAACTGGCAGAATTCACCTTTAAGTCAGCTACTGTGGACATCAGAGAGTTATTGAAGACAGAGGGCCATTGAAAAATACCTGAATGCTTGTAAGTGTAGTGAACTGGTAAGCCTTCACAACTATGTAGTTTGCCTCAACATCTGTGAGCGCCATCAGCAAATACTTCCACCACTTTGATTTTAGAATCTGAAAAATACTCTCTTCACCTACACAAACAGGGAACAGTTTTAATCAGTTCCATTCCATGTATATTTAGCATGTAACAAAAAAACAAACAAACAAACAAACAAACAAACAAACATAGAAAACATAGAAAATAAATTATCTGCAAAAATCATGGCAGCACAATATAACCTGATGGGACAATGGTAGAGCAACATGACACTGTCCTTCATACAACAATATTCATTTGAAATAAATCAAAATCCTGTATATATTAAAAAACACATACATCCAAAGATGTACTAAGATTCAAAATAGGCCTCCTTATTTTAACTGCCATTTTAAAAGTCTTGAGCCAGATGTGCAATGACTAGCTGAGTTGATTCACTGTGAAGGCTGGAGTAAACCTCCTACCTTTCCTGAATACCAGGGCAAAGGTGTAGGTCAGAAGCAGCAGGGCATAGTTGAGGAAACTCTGCAGCATCGGAGTCTCCACCTGAGCCTTCCCCAGATACTGACTGGTCACTGCCGTACCACATACCAGCATAGACAGGACTTGACCCAAAGCAACCGTCTTCAGGAGGCGCCTGTGAATGCAGCACAGTCTATTGTAAGTCTCATGTCCACAAAGTAATGCGAGTACCGCTGTTTAGCATTGGCTTTGCCTTGTAGCCTTTTTGCAAGTGGTCCTTAATCAACAGTCTCAGCCTCACTTCCATAATGAATATACAGCATACCTGACATGTGAATATAGAATATCTGAATGATGGCATGCTTGTCACTGCCATCATATTGCTGATATACCAGCAGTCAATGTTTTGATGACAGCACTTGTAGAGCTGTCATTTGTACACAGTTGGTTAGTAAAACATCCTGACAGATAAAGTAGAGCCATGGTGTGCTGTGTGACTTACAGCTGTAGTAACAAGAGCAACAAAAAACACAATAACGTAAACTTTTATAGCATCCTGCCTGTCTGGCATCGTGAAGGCAAAAAGTCCGGGCAGTTGGGCCTGGAGAATAAACAGGAAAACCTTTTAGCCATCTCCCTATATCCATATTCTGTCACAGGCAGACATTTAGTGAGGGATGAATAGTTTTGAGCATTTTCCAGTGTTGAGAATTGTTCATTATTCACAACTGACAATAACCAATGTGGGGATATACTAAGCTTTAGTTAGATAACAAATGCAGAATTCCACAACAACATTAGCAAGGCTTGAATGACTTAAGCTGGCATCCATCAAACATGGATGGGTAGCTACTGCTCTCCTTTGTGATCACAATGTTTGTATAGTTGATGGTTAAAAAAAAAAAAAAAAAAAAAAAAGAATATCGCTGACCATTCTACAAACTAAATACATTCGCACCCAGAGGGAAGTGTCAACCTGCAATGCTATTGGGAAGGAAGATAAAGGTTACCAGGAACAATAAATGATGATAAATTTAGACTGATATGGGTAATATTCATTGAGCTACACATACAGAAGTAGTGTCTCTCATCAGTATGGCGTCGGGCTGGCATGCTTGCTAACACAACATGCCACATGTTTCGGCATCGAGGTGTAGAGGTTCCTAATGGTGTCCTGTGATAATCCATCCCATGCAGCTTGAATATTCTCACACAGTTCCTGCAGTTTTGCGGTAGGGGTGGAGGTGGAGTGACACCAGGCCTTCTGGACATGCAATGTGTGATAAACCGTTCATCTTGGTGCCGACCACACTGTCTCCACACATAGATTCGTTGGTCGTCTCCACCGAGACAAAAGTGTAACTTGTCACTGAAGATGACTCGCTGCTATTCGGAGTCACTCCATGACAGTCTGGCATGACACCATTGCAGTTTTGTCACTGGTGTTAAGGGCAGTCATCATAATAGTCTGTGTGCATGCAGTCCTGCATTATGCAGCTGTCTGCCAATGGTGCTGGCACCAACAGGATGATTAACAGAGGGCATCACTGCTCACTGAATGTCCGCGATTGCGGCTGCTGGGTCAGTCCGCGCATGTTGGAAAATCCGACGGTTCTCCCTCTCTGTGGTTCGTGTAGGTCTCCCAGATCCTTCATGTCTCTGGTGGGTGCCTTCATATCTCTGGTGGGAGCCACCAACAGCGTGCTATAATAGTATCCACATGACCGGT
Organism: Semaprochilodus insignis; assembly: GCA_034552555.1. NCBI lineage: Eukaryota > Metazoa > Chordata > Actinopteri > Characiformes > Prochilodontidae > Semaprochilodus > Semaprochilodus insignis. The sequence continues at coordinate 22,817,477 of CM067487.1, read as the reverse complement.
ATGGCACGCAATAAGTTGATGAGACCATCCCGCTTGCCAGAGCCCTACGATTCAACCCTTCTTAAACTTTTCCAACTGCTCAAGTTGCTTTTGAACCCTTCTCCGAGGTATACTTCGCTTGCAAATGATACTACCAACACAACAGCATGAGTCAGAATAGAAAGCACGTCCAACAGAACGACCTTATATAGTCATTCAGGTACAGCATTAAGGCCCATCCCTGCTTGAATCATTTGCATGTGTCATGTAATAAATTGACTTTTCTTGATATCCTGATTTGAAGCCGAAGCCAAAGCCAACAAACAAAATAAATATATAGTGTCCTCTGCAGCAACATTCTGAGTTCACTGAACGTCTTGTTCTCTTAACATATTATTTTGAAGTGCTGCTCAAACACATTATGCTGACAGAGTTTTGACTGTTGGTTGCACTATTCTGGTTTTGTAAACACTATCTACACTCTAGTAGTTCTCGCACTGGATGCCAGCCTCCATGTCATGTTTGATACTTATGAACATTATTACATTTTAAAGACTAAATTTTCAAAGACAAACAGTTATATTCTAGTTCCTAATTCAAAAGCTATAATTTTGAGGATCTTACCATGTGAAAACATCTTTCAGCTTAAGCTTCTGTGGTCCACAAATGAATGCTCCCAGGCTTACGGATGGTCTTAGGCTCACATGATCAGGGGTGACCTCTCCCGCCTCACCCTCCATTTCTTTTTGATCCTGTGCTGGGAAGACAGCTGAGGAGAACCTAACATTAAAGCACAGGATTTATGATTAATGAAGTCCGTATCAAAGAACTACACAGGTCAGCACACAGTAATCTCTTCAAGAATTTGTGCCTTGTTATGTGGATTGACACCAAGCAGCCACAACTACAGCAGCTACAAAAATGCTACGCAATAACCACACTACAACTCACATGAGATATAAGAAACCCAAAAGCAAAAGCTGACCCGAGGACCTGCAATGCCTGAACACTGTGGGGAATAACATTTGCCCACTGTAGTTATTTTTGTGTGTGCCGAAATGTAATCCTTCAAATCTTTGCCAGAGAAAAACACAGAGATGTGCAGGTCACTTTCCAGAGGGCCCTGAGCTCAGCTTCTCAGAGTCTCACGCTGAGCAAAGTACAGCAAAAGCGAAAACAGGATATTCAAGAACAAACCAGTCTTGGGAGGAACCAGTGGGAATCTGTAAGCCTCATTGTTTGGAGAGCTGAGGGGTGCTTCCATGAGTTTCCACTCTTTAAACATTCAGATAGACAAAGTACGTACTATTCACATTATTGTCCACCACATGCATGTTGGCACTCCACTAACTGCTGATCCATTAAATACTGAGCTGAAGCAGACACAGAGATGTAGTCGAGGCGGAATCTTGCTGAATGCAACAGTGATGTGCTGCATTTATTACCTACATTAGACCTGGTTTTAAAAAACAGTCATTGTATGATCGATCAGACAAATAATTATAAAGCTTCCAAAGACGTATTTAACGTGGAAACTTAACAGTACACATCCAGCTAAATCACAATACCGCAAAAACAGAACACGTCAATACGCCAACGTACAGTATACACGTGGTCAACTTGGCTAATAACAATAAAATGTCTTACTATTACCCTTACTATTCACCACAGTCATACACCCAGCACAGCCCGAGAGCATCAACAAACCGACCTTAACAGTCCTATTTCTTAAGCTTATCGCTAACTGGGTTAAATTAGCTAACTGCCTACATGGAAGTACTCAGCTAACGTTAGCTAACTAGTTAAGGTAGCAAACTAGCTAACAAATACGCGGTCAGCTGTATTTAAACAAAGATCAAATACGAAATGTATGTGTAATCGATTCGCTCGTATTTTCATTCATAGTAAAGCCGAGTAATTCATTTACAGCAGATCATTACCTTCACTGTCATGCCATGCTGTCCCTGCTGCTGCCGGGTTCTCTGACTTCCAATCATGCGCTACTCACGCTGACGTATTAACGCCCCGCCCTCTAACTAAGACCCGCCCCTCCGCCCAAACAGCCAATAGGAACACGGTTGCGAGACACCGCTGGAAATCTTTAACCAATGACAGTTTAATACGCAGGCAAACTGCCCCCAACCAAAATGATGCTGCGCCAAAACACGGAAGTCTAATGATGCTGCATTTGCAACAACGTTTTCTCGAAGCTGTTATTAATACAGTATATACTTAACTTTTGCAGGGGAAAGACGTCCAGCTGGATGGTATCAGATTGGTGGACTAAACATGTGATAGTAATTTCATACATAAAGACATTTAATACATAGCAAATATGTGTTCCTAATAAGGGAAATTCATTATTAATTTATGCAGGAATCTGACTTCTGTGAATCAGAAAAAGAAGCTTCGAAAAAATATCTTCTTTATGAAGGTAAAGCAACTAGTTTTCTTGCCATATTCAGGAACATAAATTTCAGTTTCTTAAAATGTTACATTTCTGCAACTTCACATATTTTCAGGTTTAAGGCAAAATGTATGATTCTGAGGTAAATATTCAATTTGTCATGTGTTAAATTACTGTTTTGGGATTAAATACTACACAGGCTTGGCTCAGAAAACTGCAGTGAATTTTAGAATTACGATTGCAAAGTAGCATGTACTTACATAGTCCCTTAAAACAGTGCAATTGAGCTTCATTAAGATGCCTGATATTGATCACTTACAGTGGTTTCCAAGAAAGACTGCAAATGAGATACCATTGAAAAAGGCAGAGGGGGTATCAGCGGTACGGTTGTAAATTCTGATGTGAGCAGGCTTTTTTAGGATTTTTGACATTGTATCAAATGTGTTTCACCAGCAGTTTGCACTCTTCTGATGTTTCCATTCACTGGATACTGAAGTGAAACTATGAACTGACATATTACAAATGTTCACATTGCAGAACTCCTCACCACACCCACAACCCACCAGCTGTAGACTCCTAAAGGAACTATGTAAGATGAATCTGGTAATGGTGTACTTGCAAAAGGTGTGTTTGAAACACATTAATTTAACTAAGCACTGGATGTTATTAAATTATTTCTTTACTTAATCATTGTTTTCAGTTTAATAACCTTACATACCTTCCCATTAATCATTTATGCTATTGCAGGCTGTCTGCTAAAAATATTAGCTGTATCTATAGACATAAACCTTTGTACAGTACATGGCCCATGACATTGTATATTAGGTAAAGATATTTACACACTCACATTTACCTGGGTCCTGAGATGTCCTTCCCCAACTTCCCGTGAAGAAAAATGTGGGCTATGTGTGCTACTGAACAGTAGGGAGGCAGACAACATACCTCTCTGAAGAGATATGCCTTCAAGGATACTGACGGCTTCACTGGCTCACTGAATAACAAAAAAACAGAGAGAATAAGAAGAACTCTATTCAGCCATTTCTGCGCCAGTATTTTGGCAGCAAAGCATCAGTTTAGTGATTTTACTAAAGTGTACTAAAATATCTTACCTAATTTAGGTATAGACATTCATTTTAATGTGTCTGACAGGTGCTCTGTTTGATCAGATTAATTATCAACAGACACTTAATATTGAATAGCTCAGAGAGTCAGAGGTGTTTAGAACTTAACCTTGTGTGTATGAGTGTTGGGGGGAGGACAGTTTTGTTTGGGCCTGTTACTACCTAACAGACCAAAAATACACAACTAACAACATGTGAGTGTGTGCTATGATATCAGCGTGCTACCAATACTTGTGTCAGACTGGGGTACCATGTTAATTAGAAACATCTGGAAACTGTTAAATGCAAATAAGATGCGAAGTAAACCGCTACATAAGCTTATTTGCAGGGACAGACTACCTGGGCAGTTGTACTTAGGTAGACCTTCAGTGCCAGGAGCCGCTGCAGCTAGACGCCACTATGTTCAGTTCTAAAATTATAAATGAATGTTGTTTTATTGTCATTATCTAATAACTTCATTTAATAATCAACCATGACAACCTTAGCAATGACAAAGCATTGCACATGAGAGTTAAACTGCTGTTGTAATGTGTGTGCCCTGTTCTCCTTAGTCTTGGCTTATTTTACTTTTCTTATGCACTCTTGTTAATTTTCTGTCTCCACACCTGGATTCTTCCCTCTTGTCTCATTCCAGTCTAGGTTCCCTGGCATGTGCTCTCCCTGCTCTGCATTCATGTACACCCTGCACCTGATGTCTGTTCGGTTCCCTCGAGTCCCAGCTGCGTCTTGCACCCTGTGTGCTATACGTCCGGTTTTCAGCCATGTCATATATTGTGTATGTGAGAATGTGTGTTTACTACCTTGGTCTTATATTGCTATTTTGACTTGCTCCTGGATTCCCTGCTTCAGCTTCTGTTCCTGGTCTTCAGTTTCCTTGTTTTTTTTCCCATCATGTTTGTTTTCTAGTTTTCGTACTGGTTTTGGTTTTCCTTGGTTATTTCTCATGATTGTTGCTCATCATGGATGTTAGCACACTGCATGCTACTGCCAACTCAATTTGTTAATACTGTCAATTTGGACAACTCGTAAATACATCTCGGCTCCACATCTCAACCATTACAGCTGCTGTTACATCGATTTACAGTGCAGCTAAACAACAGACAATTTACAGCACATGTTGGTCCTCTGCGTTTAAGGTGCCGGTGGAATGCTGTTAGCGGATTAACGATGCCATACCCCAGGAAACGTTCTACACGTCAAACAAAGGCTAAAAGTACTGTGAATCAAGGTCTCATCTTGAGACACACTCTGCTTTAAGAATAGTTTCTTCTTCAATGAGAACTGGGATCCTGCTAAAATGAGCACACAAAAGGTCTGAATGTCATTATTTGATCATTCACAGCTCATAACAGTATGGAAGTGTATCCACATTCCTGCTGATGCATTGCCAAACCATTAGCCAAACCAACCAAAACCTTCAATGGTTTCTATGACTATATCAGCAGGGGTATGTAGCGGCTAAAGGCTGACTGTCAACATCAAGTCTGTAGCTTGTTGTGACCTCAAAAGTGTTCCACAAGGGTTCCAGTACATCTAGAGCTCTTAATCCATGACTTAATCAGGTCACTAATTTTGCTCCCTATATAGATCACTATGTATGGTAGCAGAGCTCGACTTGAACATTTGAGCATAGTGTAAATTTAGCAAGTCTGTGCACTTGAATCTTTAATCCATGAAGCTCTCACATCAGCATCAGGCATAAAACTGAGCTTTCAACCATTGCCTGTTTCAATACATCAGTTCTACTTCTACGGAATAAATGCCTAGAATACTACACCATCAATAGCAGAGTCAGAGATGTCATTGGAGGTTTATTCAACCCTAGGCCTGATAAGTAGTTGAAAGGATTTGTCTAATAGTGAGAACAGGACTTGAAATTAAGAACTATGTATGCTTCATTATAATTCCATATTTTTAAAAGTTGTACATGTTTTAATCAGATTTAATGTGTATGGCTTTTATTTTTTACATTGATGATAAAATCTCAGTAGGAACACATTAGTAAGCAGCTTCTTCATAGTAAGTCTTGGATTTGTAAGAATGTTTTTTTGTTTTTTTGGCGTTTTTTTTTAGGCTTTTTCCATACAGTTACTATGATTGCTCCTCTTTTACAGACATCCATGAAGTTTGCCTGTAGGATGATAATGGCAGAGCAAGACTCATCAAGCTTTAAAAGAAAATATGCTTGGATTTATCAGGCAGGCACAGGCAGTAAGTTGTGTCTTCAGTGAAATAACTGCTGGCTATTACAACAGGATGACATGAACTGTTATTTTGTATAAAGGTCATGTTGTTCTCTCTGATTTTCCAGAGAGTGTTCAAACTGTGAATACTTTAACAATAGTAGATTCTTCACCAGGTTTTGACTGTGTTCTCTTTGAATACTCTTTCAACATGCTTGCAAATGTCAGATCCATCCACTCAGGGAAGGGGTCAAGCAACAACGAACAAACTACATCACGTATATCAAAACCTTCTGTTGAATACATCAATAGTAATCATATTTTAAAGCTACACTACATAGGCTTTGGGGATTTGGATACCTCTCTGGTGGGAATGTGTAATTCCACGAAGTATACGGAAGAACAGTTTCTTCCGTATACTTCGTGGAATTACACATTCCCATTCCACATTCCTACAGGCAAAGGTTTTGATATACGTGATGTAGTTTGTTTGTGGCTGCACCCAACAAAAAGTTGATTCTTTATTTCTTGTTTTTGCGCTACCCATATTCTGTGTTATATAATGACAGCAATAAAACAGTGCAATAAAGCTAAATAAACAGAGAAATCAGGGGAGTATGACCCTCAGCTTGTGCTCTCTCAGTGGTGCTAGAATCGTATGCTGAGAAAAACATCTCCATTTTCATCCCACAGAGTTGTGAAGATGATCCGAGTGCCTATTATCTCTTGTTTTTCGTCCTAAAGTCTAATGGCAGGCTCTAAATTTCCACAGAGAACTTTGAGAAGCATCTTTACAACACAAATGTAGCCATTTACTTTACCAGAAACACCAGTGAAATCTAAGTGGTGTATGTTTAAGGACAAAACCTTCTTATAATGTTATATTAAGGAGTGAAGGAGTATACATAGGTCATTCTGCTATAACCTCTTGCATGACATGTATGTACCTAACAGAGCTGCATCTCTCATGAAGTCCCAGCGGCATTGTGCCTAAAGGGTCACATCATGAGTGCCCAGCTAGATGACATGGTGGCGTCAGTAGAGGCAGTCACTTATAAGAGAATGGAAGTTACTTTTGACGTTCTTGTTTATGCTAGACGGATCCTGTGAGCTAACAGTAGGTGGTGCTCTGGGATAGGAAACACTTCTGAAACATCAGTGGGAATACAAGAGACTCTTTTTAGTCACTCCTCATTAACAGTGCTGAATGCTTAGAGGTAATGTTCTGATCTTGTTGCTGCATTTCTTAATATATCCTGTTTCTTGTTAAATATTATTTTTGTAGAGGATTCAGAAAAGTATGTGGAAGAACCTCTCAGACGAGTAAAAGGCCTTCCGAGATGGCCCATGATTTCTCATGTCTTCTATTGGGATTTATCTTTTCAAAAATACTTCATGAAAAAATTCTTGACTTCATGAATTGTTATTGTTCTTGCAGACATACGGTACAGTGTACAAATCAGAGACCATTTATTTATTTAATTTTCAGTCAAAATGGCCTCAAGTATAAATTGCTCATTTGCCAGCTTCAGGGAAAAGGAAGTATTGACAAACTGTTACAGGCACAACTTATCTTTCCCATTGGCTCCTGGCAATATCTATTTGCATATTGTTTTACTCACCCTCTTTGTGTTGTTTCTCCTCTTCTTCAGTTTGGGCTGAAAATTTATTGAGTATGTGGATTTCTACAGTCCAACAACTCTCAAAGTTTACTTTTGCAAGGTTAACTTGCATTTACAGCCGACACCAATGTGGCTCAGCAATTAACTTTGGAACAGAAGAAAGATATACTTGATTGGGAAGTATGCCAGGGGGGCAGACAACACGAAGAGGGTGAGTAAAACATTATACAAATAGGTGTTGCTAGGCACCAATGGGAAGTATCAATCTTTCAATACTTCCTTTAACTTAAATGAGTAAGTTGAAGCCAATAATTGAGACAAGTGGCAAAAACTGATGGTAGCAAGTCATCTACACTGTTAAGTACTCACAGTGTCAAGTTCATTTGACTCCTTCAAATTTCCATTTCATTAAAGTAACACAAAAAAGCTGAAATCAGAAAAAAATGAATTTGATGAGTTAAGGTAAATGAAAAAGGGGAGTTATAATGATTTATTGTTTAAATAATAGTTTTTTTTACAGCGCATGTATCCAAAGCTACAAGCTACTGTGACCTTTGCCTCTTGCAAATACACAGCTATCATAGAAGCTTATATAGAGGCTTAACTAAAGTATGTGGTGAGGACACATGGGTAGCATGCTCAGCTAATGTCTTGTTTGTGTTTGTCTTTTTTGAGAAAACCTGTTATACCTCAGTTATACTTCTCAAGTAAGTGAGCGTTCACGTTCAGAACAGAGATATCATTAATGCATGCTTGATCAGCAAGTTTATCCTGGAGACCTTTGTGGAAGTGAGATTGAGGATGGCTGTGGTTGAGAAGCTGAGGGTAAGAGGAGATCAACACAATTTGCGCACCACTTTCATTTCCCCCTTATTTCTCTACTTGGTGTAAATCTCTCAGCTAATGTGTGCTAAAAGGTTGGCCAGCTTTTTTCCTGCCAGGATGTTTCGGGACATCAAGGTATCAGAAGACTTGAATCAGTCTGCACTAGGAAATGCACCAATGCAACAAATTAGCATTGTCAGGTGATTTTCCAGCAGATCTCACCTACTTTACTAAAAATAAAGGTGCTAAAAAGGCCTATTTCAAGCAATGTAATAGAGGAACCTTAAGATTTTTCTGACTAAAATAAAAACGTGAACAATTTGAGACAATTTAGACAAGTATGAATATATATGTTTGCTATATATATATATATATAGAGAGAGAGAGAGAGAGAGAGAGAGAGAGAGAAAGTGTTTTAGAAGTCACCATATTCCGGTTAGCTGTGCTGTTTGCCCGGAACAGAAGGCCCAGAGAGAGGATCAGTTTTGAGAATCTGAAACTGCCCTGAGGGCGGCTGGATGCAGAGCTGTTGAGCTGGGTAAATGGCCTTGTTTTCACCTTTACTAAAGTCATTAACTGTGGGCTGCTTGCTGAATTAGGTCTTAATGGTCTTGTATGTGCTTCCCAAACTTTCCCCAGCAGATGCTGTTCTAAGGGCTGTGGTGGGTTCACCTATAATAACGTTATAGAGCTCTCTTTATATCAGCCAGGAGCTCTCCGTAATGTGAGCTCTCACTCTTTACTTTGCATGTTACTTACATACATTTCAACTGTTGGCATGCAGCAGTAATATTATTACATTATAAGCAGTTTGGAGCGTGTAGTTCACTAAGACTGAATATATAGCTACTTTCAAAAGAAAAGCTTTATCTATGGAATTGTATCTTATATACATAAAAATGAAAAATATTATTAATATCTGTTTAGGAAACAGATACACATTTATAGTTATACTTCACGAAATTTTCAGATTCAGAGTGATTGAAGATTTAAATTTTTAGTAGATGTTTATTGTCACTGTACAATGAATTGTTTATTCTGCACTCTGCATTCTCACACAGACTGTAAGATACTATATGTATCTAATAGATGTTCTAAGCTCCTAGTTCTGTCTTTCTCTCCTCAACCGGGATCGA
>CM067487.1:22784765-22799277 GCA_034552555.1 Semaprochilodus insignis | reverse complement strand
ATAATAATAATAATAATAATAATAATAATCGCTTTGCCATCATTTCCAATGGGAGTCACCTTGAATAATGTGTAATGAAAAGGAGACACATAATATCTAGCTCATTATAACATGTTGTCGTTTAGTGTTGTCACCTCAGCTCTGTAAGATTCCTGGTCACTCCATTAGTGGCTTGATTTTTCTACTGATTCCAGTGGATAGAAAGGATGTAGATATAATCTGTCTAGGGTAATCTTGTGTATACTAATCCATGTATACAAATAATTTTACTGGATAGAAAAGCATACTAAAAATAACACCATCTAAAAACCTTTTTATTAAAGGAATAAACTGTTTCTAACTACAATGTAAACTACAATGATTTTTGTCTGTATTTGTCTGCGCTATATCCAGTTCAACAGGCCTAAATCTCAGTTTGTAATGAAACAAGTAGATAGCCAGCGTCCTTTACCTACTGACATTATCCATACTAAGCTCAGAAAAGCGCATTGTGACATAATTTAGCACAATATCATCATTTTGCCCAATACACATTGTTCATTTTTCAGTGACTAAAAAAAATAAACAAAATTGTCTGTTTAACAGGAATTTAAATCAAAGCATCAGCAAGTAAATATATCATCATCATGTTTCGGTATTTTGTTGTTTCAGTCCTTCTGTTTATAACAGCTTCTGTTTTTTATCCTGGAGATTTGTCTTCCATTTTTCAGAGAATTCTGCAGGGATGCTTTTCCACAACTCCAAAGTTCAGTCCTAGAAGTTAGTTGTTTTCGCTTCTTCTCACCTTCACAATCCTAATAATCTCAAAAATTTAGTGACGTTTAGATCTGAATGCCATCAGCTTCTCTGTTTGATTTGCAAATGATCTACATACTTTGCTCAGTAGGTTCTCCTTGACAGCTACACATCCTTTCAGTTGAGTTGTCGTCTTACAGTGAAAGGATGGACAGAAACCCCTGTGGATTGTTTTTAGTTCTGAAGCATGAAAGGAGCTTGACTTCCTTCTCTCTGTCAAAATGAAAGCTTTAGGTATGTTTTCTGATGGTGACAGATTTGGTGGTCTACCAGGACCAGCATGATTGTTAAGAGTTCCATTTTCTCTGTTTTTTTTTAAATACTTTGACTTAATACTTAACTTTAAGTTTAGGAAGCTCATGTTTTTTTCACTTACGTTCCTTTGACTTCCTCTTCTTTATGAAAGTAGATTATCTTATATCTAATCTCCTCTGGAACATCTCCTGAATATTTTATAACTGCACACAAAGGCCTGTTTGACTGGAAATGAAATAAATGAACAATGGTCTCATTTTCCCAGTATTTTCCCAGTACGGAACATGTGCATGCACATGTATCTGATGCTCCAGTTGACAAAATGGAAGACAAACAGCCCTAGTGTAACTATAGAAGTACTAAGGTATTTGCAGACCACTATTAATCAAAACATTTTAACTTCCTAACTCCAAGGACAGCAGTTGAATTTGATATTTCCACAGTGTGTATCCAACTGTACAGTGTGTAGGCATCTCTAGTGATGTATGTGTAGTATGTGTTTGTGAAGCAATGCAAACTGCCTGCTGCTTAAGTACCTGCGGCTTGGCCTTCACTGTTGGTATTAAGGCCTGTGAGTATAATCTCCACCCACAAACTTCGGCACTCCCTACCTGCTGCCTGAGAGAGAGAGAGAGAGAGAGAGAGAGAGAGAGAAGGAGAGCGAGAGCATGTAAAAGTGGAGTGGTCTCACTGATGTCATGAGTCAGTCACGAGATGGGGCCGGCACCATCTGCCACACTGGCTCCCCACTGCACTGCTTTCATTTCCCCAGGTGCTCCAGTCAAGACTGCAGTGGAGTCAGAATCAACCCAGCACTGCAAACACCAAAGCTAGCCCTAACAAATGCTTCATAATCCTCCATCAAAAGACAGAGAATTAGCAGGAATGAATTCCAACTGTTCCTTCTGTCTTCAAGACATTTCCATTTAAGTGCAGTTTTAGCTCCTTAAACCCTAAAGGCCTGTATGTGAGCTGTTAAACAGGCTGTTTTGTTGTATTTTGTATACACAAATGATACTGTCTGCTAATATTGTGCCTCAGTAAAAAAACAGATCAGGCTGAAACACTCCTTATAACTTTAGTGTGAATGGGTGGGACTAAACTGAAATAGACAGAGTAGGCGGATACATGTAAATTTATATGTATATGGTACCACAACAATTGAATTTACGGTATGCGACTTTGGTCAGGCTGAAAAATGGCCAGTCTTGGTTTTCACAGGCACATTTACAACCCTATGATTTGGTCCTAGAATGGCACTATGATGGCTCACACAGAAGCAACATGTTTAAGAAAAATAAAACAAGCCTGTGTACAAATAAACAGAATCAGAATCAGGTTTATTGGTCAAGTAGGTTGACACACACGGTGTTTGGTTCCGGCAGTTTGTGTCTCTCTAGTACTCTACCAATATACACATAACTGACTGACAGTCCACGATATACAGAATGACTCATATACACAATAAATACAGACATTTGCAATATACAGTCTGCGCAGTATACACAATATACGAGCAATAAACAAACTATATATGGACAAATAACATACAATTTACACATTATATATAAACACAGTATAAGGCAGTAGTGTTGAGGTAGAGGCAGTAGTGTTGAGGTAGTGCAGCAGCATTAGTATACATGTATGGGGAAGAAATTGTAGTGGATAATCTGGCATGTGAGTGAAACTGGTGAAAACTAAGAAGGAATTAAAGCGAATTAAAGTTGTTACTCACTATGGAGCCTTCAATTTAAGGTGATCTGCTTCAACCAGCAAACAGATGCAGTGACAGAGCATGGCGGCTACTTACAGGTCGCTGTTGGGGTTGTGATGCTAATAAGGATAGAACTGCTCTTCTCTTCAGTCTTTTCAGTGTCAAACGCTGAGCGATTCAAGCTCAGTCAAGTGCTGAACTGTATCATTTAAGGTGGAATGGAACATTCGATTTCATTGAGAAGCTGGTGAACAGGAAGCCGACCTTAGCTTCCTCGGAAGATGAACGTCAGCCATGCCTGTTGACAGTTCAGTGAGCTGGTGTATGTGAATTTTGGGGGCATAAATATTAATGATGTAACAGTTTGGGACTTTGGAATTGGCTCGTTTTCCAACCTCTTTTGCACACATGAAATTTGTATTTGAAGGAGGAGACAACAGTGTTTGAGGTTCAGGTTACATCAGTTCTATATACCGAAATCTCTTTCTTCAATGGATGGCAAGATAAATGCAGTTTTCCATTCTATGACAGCAGAGGCCACAAACCAGCAATACCAGAGGCCCTCAGCAATATACAACTGAATATCTAAACACATACACATACATAAATACATCTTTCTTAATCAACTCTTTTCCTCTTGTCATGGTCATGTTTGCCTGTTGCTGCTGATTCCTAAGTCAATTTGCGCTGGCAGAAATGTTGCTGAACATAATAGCTGAAAAATAAGCCTGGAGCTTAGGTGCAGTTTTAACATTAGCCTGGTAATGAGTTGAGTGAGCTGAGTTGAGTGAACTGAGTATAAGGGAAAAGGCTTTAAAATCATCTCACATTGTATTGAGCGCATTGTGCTGTAATGCCTCCAAAAATACCTCATGAGGAAGATTTGCGGCTGCAGAATGACATCAGTCAGAGATTTTGTCATTAGTGTGAAGCAGTGGACGCAGAGCTGAAGTCATAATTAATCAGAGCGGAGGTCTGCGAGTGGAGATGAATAATTCACCGCAGCTTCAGCGCTCGCTCACAAAGCCCTGAAAGAGCTGTGATTGACAGACTGCCCATGCATTTCACACACCCCAAATACAGCAAGGGAAGCGCAGGGGAATCAGCTCCCTGAAATATCTGGAATTCATTAGGCTTTTGTATAACACACAGGCCTACTATCTGAAACGGTACTGAACGCGGGTCAGGACTCCAGAACTTCCACTGATACCAAGCCATACTACCACCTAAAAATGAGAAGCGATTGTCTGGACACCCCACGTTTATTGAACAGCTTATTAATAGCTTAATTGAAGGACATGTTGTACAGTTTTCAACTTATTTCAACGTATTATTTTAACGTATAGTGGGTTTATGTATTCAGTATACTCATAATTCATTTTTTGACCATTTTGCAACCTCTTTATTGATTAGAATAAGGAAGGGTGGTATTGTTGCTGTGTTTTTAAGACTGTTTTTAAAAATGCTGCTTATTGGAACAAAACCTTAATATAATTTGAAAATGCCTGTTGCTCTTTACATTGTTATGTTAATTTCACATTGAATGGACCTAAAGAAATGGCTCTGAATTATAGAATAAATGTCTGGTTCCACTGACTTGCATTAAAAGTAAGGTGTTTTTCATTATTATTATTATTATTATTATTATTATTTTGAGATACAAGGTTTCATTCCAACAGCAACAAACTGATGTCTGTTCCTCTGGCTGCTCTGCATTGTGCCTTATTCCAAAGGCCCTGTGCTAATCGACATGTTGGACAAAAAAGACAGCTGACTGCTGGCTGTAAAGACGGTTGCGGTAAATGACATGTTTGGACCACTTGTGAGCAGCCGAAGGTACTGAGTATGGAACTTTGGAGTGAAATAACTAAATAATTTAAAGATGGCCTCGTTCAACTTGTTCTGAGGGGATTACAGTGAGACGAGGGTATAGGCCTACAGCCCAGCCCGGTTGATTTCCTATTATGACTGAGGTGCATCTGTGCACACTCTACTCGATAATCAGATGCCAGTCTCTGTTTACATGCCCACTACAAGTAATCACATCCCATATTACACATAGGCAGAGTACCAGCTAGTGTAAATCTTACCATTACAGCGAGCATCACGTGAGTCTAGCCAAAGTGAGACGAGTAGCCATATGTTACCTGAGCTTTATTTCAGCTTTGTAATATGCTGATTTGAGAAACTTACATTTATTGAAAGTGCTATTGGTATAAACCCCCTATTGTTCATTTGGCCCTTTGAGCAGCTTGTTATTGTGAGCTTTAGGACCGCCCCTCCTGCCTTTTAAAATGAGGCATATACTTGGTCTCCTCTGCAGGCTACTTTCTGGCTCCCGTCATGTTGAATGTTATAAACTACTGTTATGAGGCAAATGCACATGCATGGATTACAGGCATTTAAATGGCCGTTATTCTTCTATTTAATGGACTATTTACATGATTAAGTCACCTCATTCAATCAGATAGAAATTGTATTTGGAATAGCGTCTGGTGTGGACATGGATGTATTATACTCCGATTGAGCTGTTAGTCGGATTAATAACGGATTATCAGCCTGCATGTAAACGCGGCTACTGTGTTTAAAACACAGTTACACAACGGGTCATACTTTATGTTGACTGTTTCTAGGAGCATAAAGTCATTTGTTACTAAATAAAACACATGAATAATAGATCACAGTGTTTGTATTTCTGCCCATTCAGTCAAATTAGCATGCACTGTTTGATTTGCCTATAGGTAGAAAGCAGCATCATCGTAGTGTTGGCCTACTTACATAGAACTGTCTGGAAAGTTCATAGTATTCAGTTGTTCACCATGTTGTCCTATTGAAAAGCATTGGACTGTCAATGCAAGACCAGTGCTTACAGTAAATGAATTTGCCTTCAGGGAATTGGTTTAGTGTAGGAAAGACCCAGATGAATAGAAGCAGTATATGATGTCATGTTCCTGCCTGACCTGCATTTAAAAAGCAGAGCCCACACAGCACAGGGACAATATTGCATTGGTGCAATAGCGAAGGATCTGTTGAGCAGGTGCTGTTCCCTCTGCATGGCCTGCCTCTGCCCTGTTGCCCGCCGGCAAGAGCGTACGCTCCTAAGACTAACAAGATTAGAAGCCCGTCTTGCTTTATCCCACCGACATATCTCCCTGGCAACTGGAATTTGTCGCTAGCCCCTTATGTCAATGGAAAAGTCCTCCCTTGTCTCTTCCTCTCTGAAGGTAATGATCAGATCGATGTGTACAGGGACCGAAAACCACCCCAGTGAAAATTTGTAGCTTCGCAGGAACCCGATGTAGCCGGGCTGACAGAGGGGCACGCAGGAATCGGGTCGGGGTGTTATTAATAAGAAGTTTTATGAATTCATATTTTGATTTATCATATTTTGTGTTATTCTTTAGCCCAGGAAAAAACGTCAAAGAAGCATTCCGACACATTAACCCTCATTTGGAATGCAAAAACTGAATATGAATAAATATGCATGATTATGTAAATTGCAAAGTCCTTTTGACCCATCTCTTTCCCTTCAGCCCTGCATCAGTGGGCCTGTTTACACTGAATTATCATGCATTTTCGGTGATGAGATTTCCTTCGGATTTAACTGCACTGCACGAAAAGCCAGGTGTAAACACCCCTAAAATGCATTGTGTGAGATCACTCCATCCACATTTGAAGGTGGTCAGAGATGTTGACAACATTTAACTCAAGTGTAAACAAAATACATTTTTCTTATCAGTTTAAAGTCACACCAGTGAAAATGTGTCTGCCGAGCACTCAGTACCTGGTGAGACAATAAACACTGCGTTTACATACACTTAATAATCTGATAACTGCAGAAAATCAGATTAGATTAGATTGTCAGTAATAGTAAACTCTGGGTCTGTATGAGCCAGCTAATGATCAGATTTCTGTTTTTTAGCTAGTCAATTAACTCACAGGATAAAACGTAACTGTAACATCAAACACAAATTTTTGGTGCGGTTTGAAACGTCCTTAGTGGAAAATTTGAACATCTGGAAGAGGAAGAATATTTAAATAATCAGACTAATAAATGCACATAATAGCATTCAGTGAAACAAAAGACGGGAGAAATGTGAGGCTGATGTTAGACCAAAATAAAGTGCCCAGGGCAGTCTTACAGTAACGGTGGAAAAGAGTAAACAAAAGAAAAAATGGAAAAGAAATATGTATTGATTTGCTTTTTGCACAGGAAAAGTACAATCAAATCTGGTCACACTGGGGACACGTTTTAATGAAAAGTGAAAAAGGATCCTGGCCAAATGTTTTTCAGATACTATCCAGACACAATACACATATTAACACATGGTGTAAACAGGCTCAAAGTCCTTCTTTAGAGAATACAGACTAAGCAGATATGATGGAGCAGAGCAATAAAGCTATATATATAGTCATTCAATTCATCACCCAGTAAATGTTAAAACCCAAGACTGAACAGCCATTCAGGACAGTGGCACTGATTATACTATAGTGCTAGGTTAGCAAACTTAGCTCACCACAACACAATATAGGCTAGAAAAACCAGTGTAGACCAGCACAGACCATCAAAATATATTAGTTAATATGTTGAAGTTAATATGCTGGTCATATTGTTGCTATTGGAACAAAGCCATTTTTTGTTGTTTTTCATTCTTTTAACATTAATATTAATTTAAATTGCCCTGTACATTGTGTCATTGTACCCTTTAAATTGCCCTTTACATTTCTTGCTAAATTGGCCAATAGAAATGGCACAGAATAACTTGGAACAAATAATTTCTCTTTTAACTGTCGTTAAAGGTTATGAAGTTATGAAATTTACCTTTTTAGAGATAGGACATCATGTTTTGACAGCAGAAATAAGTGTTTTCATGCTGGCGTGCTGGTGACCAAGCACAATGACAAGATCACTCCACACACAAAAACAGATTTGCTTTAGTTTTCTCTAAACCTGCGTTATCAAACCAGAATTTAACATATGTTGTGGTATCTGAAGATGTAGCTAACTACTGCTATTTGGTACCAGGACCTCTAAACACCATGTTTTACAGTTTTTAAAGAAAAACAGAAATTCAACACTGGCACAAAAGCTGCCATCATTCACTCTTAGCTGCACTACTACACGGTCTAGAGAGCTTAAGCTAGCTTTGTGGTAGTTCTGTAGTTACATTCCTTGTCAGCATGTTGGAATCCTCTCATTAGTTCATTGTAGTATTTTGGACTGTTGTAGATTCAAGCTTACTCATGATGTACAAAACGAAGCTAATACATTTGGCAAAAATAACAGCTTAACTAGCTAGAGGAGAGTGGACGGCAAAGCTGACGGCCCACCACCTTTTGCTCAGCATTTAACAGGCAGTCCACTGTTGGTTAAGCGGAGTATTCAAACTAAATTTCACTTTTCATCGTCCATTTTCCAATTGGCTGATTTTTATTAACGTTTGTAAATACTGTCATTTTAATTTAGCATAGTGTCAGCAGCAACATGTTCAACAACAGCAATTTATATTGGGCCAAGTCGTTAGATTTTGTCAGTTGTTTGCAGTATTTGCATATTTTACAAAGTACAAAAGACTATTTGCATTAAAAATCTGTTTGAGGAGATTTAAACTTGCTTGACCTTGTAATCTGGATGGTCCAGGGCTAGACCAGCAGTGCCATACAGTCCACGGTGAGGGGGCCAAGTTGATCAAGCTAGTGGACTGGTATATGCTTGCTACCTACGTGGGATTAATCATAATAGTTTTTATTAACTTATAAATAAGTTTTTGAGTGCTGGGTGTTTTAAATAGGAGGTGCCAGTTCTGCCTGATGACATCTGTTATTACTAAGATAGTTTCCAGTTTTTTTTTCTAAGCACAGAGCAATTATTGTCCATGATTAATGACCATAATCCACAGATGCAGCAGATATGTACGAGGTTGGAAAATGCTTACGTTTTTCTTGAATATTTGTGTTTTGTGTTCGAGCTGGTTTTCCTTGATCTCAGTGGTTTTGTATGTGTATGTGCATTCCTAATACTTCGGACTGTTTACAAGTCAGTTTTCAGGCAGAGTAGCATGGCGGAAATGGCCACAGGCATGTTTGGTATCCTGTCTGTATTGATGGCAGGTGTGTGAGTAGGGAGGGAGGGGTGTAATAGGGCTGTGATTGAAATCGAACATGAGCAATTTGTCACCGGAGGGGACAGGCTATGAAGAGGCGATAACTCACCCTCAGGTCAGTTAAATGCCAGAGTAGACACTGAATCCATCATGGTCAGTTTTAATGTCCATATGTGTGAATATGCATTGCCTAATTACAAACATTGCACTGCTTCCATACACCAGGGACATGATTTATTCAGGCTACATGGTATAAATGTCTATCACCAAAAAGCATTATATATTGTTGCTGTTATGACAGAACCTCATATTTCAGAAGTAATACCTTTGTGGGAGAAGTAAAATGTGATGCACTGTAAACCTGTAAACCTCGGAATAAAATCTCAGTTTTTTTTTTTTGGACAACTCCAGACAATGCGTCACTTGTCTAGAGTTACAGCTGTTGGAACAGTGGTGTTGTTGTTAAATCCAGACTTTCCTAATTGTTCTTTCCTCTTTTGTAGCTGCAGCTTGAAGAATGTTCTCCTCGGTGAAGGCCTTTGAGGGGCAGCAGTACTCCACCCTGAAGAAGCAATGTTTGCAGAGTGGGACCCTGTTTGAAGACCCTCTGTTCCCCGCCGTGGACGATTCACTCTTCTACCAGGGCAACCGCATCGGGCGCGTGCACTGGAAAAGACCCAGAGTGAGTAATTCCCACCAGCCTCTATCAGAGTCCTTAGACGCTGCTTATCAAAAGTCCGTAATCACTAGTTTATTGTCATTCACATTCATTTCTTTCACAAAATTACATACACAACAAAAAATTATCGGGCCTTTTCAGTAACTCTAAAAGCAGTTGGTATTATGGTTGGAAGTTGTGCTTCTTTTTTAATGGCCATTTTTGATGGTGATTCAAAATGTTTGGGTGGAAGTGTACAGTGATTAAATACGTTTACTGAAGACACTACTTGCTATATGACTTCCTTTCCCTGACCGCTTGACTTCACAGCCTGCTGTGTAGGTTAAATTGCTTCATGTAGCATACACAGTAGGTGGGCCATGGGCAATTTATTCTCCTCTCACGGCATCCTGTAATTCAGCGAGATGTGCACAGAGGGCTGTTGAAGGTTTCTGTTGAGTTTGTTAAATGAACAAAACTGAGTATAAGATTTGACTTCATGATGTACCACATTTAATACTGCATTAACTTTTTTTTTATTGCCCCTTATTTGATTTTTGATGGGCTATCAGTACTCTAGTGTTTTCATGTGAAGTGGCTGTATTGGTCAATAATGCTGGGCCAGTGTAATCCAAATACATAGATACACAGATCTGTTTGGGCTGCTGCAGTAATGATGCCACGCACTGCACCACAATTTAGATTAACAAACTTGCACCATGAGACTCCAACAAAGGCATTAAAGGTGAGTCTGACAGGCGAAGCTGAGACTTGACAGCTATGGCCTACTGTTAATCAGAGCCGGTCAGCCCTATGCACTCACTATGCACATTGCGTAGGGCCCCTGCCTCCACCTCATGTCAAGGATGAGAGGATGAAGCAGAAATATCCATTTAGTTAAAAAAAAAAAAAAAAACATGAGCATGAATTGCAGGAACGGCAATCAAACTTGCGTTCTCTCCTTCCTGAGTTTGATGTCAGCAAATAACAAAAAAAGTGAGAGAGCAAAATATAGTCATTTATTAAGGTTGATGATCGCCAGCAGGCAACTTGGAAGAATGAACTTGCTATGGTTCAGCCGAATATTTGATGGTAATTATGTACTGAAAGATGAGCATCCATACTGTAGGGTATACACAGCTAACATTATTAATTCATTCCCAGCAAACATTTAAACCTTTTGAACCGTTGAAACAATGTTGAAATCACGTGTGTAACTATATTTAAACACGTTTTAGACGTCCACGGATGACCATTGTTTGCTGGGTTATTTAAACAGCAGTCAATATCACTCAGTTGCTTTACATTTTGTATAAGGTCACTGAAATGAAACGAACTAGAATGCGTTGTTTGCTACATAAGCACATTTGTTTGATGAGATAGCTGTCATCCTTCAGTGAATGAAAGCAGTCGATGATGGTCAGACCTGTTATGTCATTGATTCTCTTGAGATACATAGTGCCGCAGGCATAGCAGCAAGTGTAATGATGGTAGAGCAGCATAGTAGAAAACATATATAGAGACATTTATAGCCCTGCAGTTAAAAAAAAGAGAAACTCTAAATGCAAACCATTCTCCCCTGCCTACAATGCCCAGGGGCAGGCTGAGTGTCAGGCCTGTCCGAGTCAATCATCCCTCACCCTCACTCCCTCTCCAGCTCTTCAATCCTGGAGCACTGCCCACCCCCGGAATCTCTCTCAGACACGCACACACACTCGCTCGCGGGGACCCAGCAGAGTGTTCTGGTCCAGAGCCCCCAAACTGCTCCTTCTGCAGCCCCATCATTATTTATCACCTCTAAAACGGAGCCAGACTGCATGGCTGAATCTGCCTGCTCTGCAGTACGACAAATCACCATGTCCAAATCCTGCACCACAGCACCAAGACAGATGACTAAAAGAAAGGCAAGATTTAGTATGATCAAAAGTATCCAGGCTCCCTTTTTAATGAGCAAATTCAGCTACTTTAGAGGAGCAATATGTAAGATGATGCAACCTGTCGAGTTCATACTCCAAAGAGTAGGGGGCAGCCTAGCACCAGAAAATGCACAGTCCCTCCTTCTCCCCCTTCAGCTCTCACCAGTTTAGAAGAAACATGGCGAGCATCAAACTTCATCCCCTTACTCACCACGAGCATATGAAAGTGCTGGTGAACTTGATTTCCTGCCAAGAGTGGGCAGCGGTGGTAGTTATAATGATTTTTGTTGTGTTTACTGTTCCTTTCGTTTGCTGCCTGTCCTTATATGATCTGGAAACAGAACCTTCAACATGATTGACAAGAGGTTAGAATATGCCATGAGGTCAGTGATTCTTCTTCATCCACTCCCCTTGGACTGATTTGACTCGATTCTGCAGTGAGTCACTATCAGCTCTTGACGTAAAAAGTGGTATTACAAGGGAGGTCAAACCGGGGTTAGCTGGTTAGCATGCTCACTTCACTAGATATCTCTGCAGGATGATACAAAGATGATTTGGACCTACCATCAAAATGGTTATTTCTTTACATTCTGTTGATAAATGTAAACATTTTACATATTGCTCCTTTAAGGTGAACCAATTGCTGACGTGGCCATTTAATTGTGCAAAGCACCAATCTCAGATGTGCCTATGGTCACTGTGCCCAATGCGAAAAGGGTGCAAAGCCCCCAGCACCGAGCTGTGGTGCAGTGGAACTGCATTCTCTGGAGTACTGACTACCATAGGTATGACTTGGAGTGACGTTTGTGATCCAGAACTGATCATCTGGCATCAGTGCCTGCCCTCATTAATGTACTTGAGGCTGAAAGAAACCAATCATCTAGGAGAGGCTGTTAATGCAGCAAAGCAGGGATAAACTCCCATACTGATGTCCTTGATTTCAGAAGAAACGTTGGGTGCCCAGGGGTCTACCGACATTTGGTCATATAGCGTAGTTAGGCCTTTTGCAAATTTCAACTAGCGATTAATTGCTACATGAAAAGTTGGTATTGATATTTCTATTGTCTTTTATGACATTTTATGAATCTGTAATAGTATAAGCCTAAAGTTGCCAAATAGGCTGATTTAGCCATCTTACTTCCCAGCTGTCAATGCATGGTAGCTCCCAAATGATGATGGACAAAGCTCAAGCACATAGAAAGAAACATTGCTTGATCATCCTCTGAGCGTGTGATAATATTATAATTTCTATAATTTCTATCTGCTAAAGCTCTTATAGCTGAACGCCGTCAGATCCTCAAAGCAATCTTCCAACATCCAGTGTAAAACCTAATTAATACAATTAATACGAACCTTTGGACCCATCAGCCATAACATTAAAACCAGCTCCTTGTCCATTTTATCAGCTACACTTTGTAGTTCTGCAATTTGTAGTTCTCCTTCTGGTTCTCTGTATACTTGGTTAATCCCCCTACTTACCCTCTACTTTCATTGCCACGACCCCCACTGGACCACCACAGAGCAGGTGTTATTTGGGTGGTGGGTCATTCTCAACACTGTAGTGACACTGACGTGACGTGGTGGTGGTGTGTTAGTGTGTGTTGTGCTGGTGTGAGTGGATCAGACACATCAGTGCTGCTGGAGTGTTTAAACACTGTGTCCACTCACTGTCTACTCTACTAGACACTCCTACCTTGCTGGTCCAACTTTTAGATGTATAGTCAGAGGCGATAGCTCATCTGCTGCTACAGAGTTTGTGTTGGTCATCCTCTAGTCCTTCATCAGTAGTCACAGGACGCTGCCCACAGGACGCTGTTGGCTGGATATTTCTGGTTGGTGGACGATTCTCAGTCCAGCAGTGACACTGAGGTGTCTGGTCCCCTCACACCAGCACAACACACACTAACACACCACCACCACCACGTCAGTGTTCTTGCAGGGCTGAGAATGATCCACCACTCAAATGACACCTGCTCTGTGGTGGTCCTGTGGGGGTCCTGACCATTGGAAAAAAAAGGTGATGGCGGGGGGATAACAAAGTATTTAGAGAAACAGATGGACTACAGACTGCAATTGCAGAACTACAAGGTGCATGTATGTGGCAAGTGGAGCTGATAAAATGGATGAAGAGTGTAGATACCCCGATTTGGATTTAATGATCGACTGATCAGTGTATAGAGTTCTTTGGGGTGAAGCTGTAGTAGTGTGAGTAGTCTTTAGTGGATGGTTCTCTAAGAAAACTGAAACCGCTCAGTTCATAAGGTTGTTTTACTCTGTAAATGGTTTATTATGACGGGCTGCTTTATGAGGAGCTGGGCTGAGATGTTTGATGAGGTTGGTGCAATTAATTCTTCCGTGCCCTTTCAGGTGTAGTCCATTTCTGCCTTCTCTATTAATCTCTCTCGCTTCTGTCTCTCCTTATTGCCTTTAGCCCATCCCTTTCTTTTTTCTGCTTTTTCTTTTTCACTCCCTGTTCACTGTCCTTTTCACAGTCTCTCTTTCTTTTTTAGCTTTATCTCTTCTTTCTCTATTTCATTCTCTGTTTTCTCTCTCTGTTTTCTCTCCTTTTCTTCCTCTCCCTCTGTTTTTTCTGCCCAGTCTCTCTTTCTCTTTGTTTTTTTCTCTGTTTTACTTTCTTCCCTTCTCTCTCTGCCTATAATTGTCTCTCAATGACAGTTTTTCACTGTTCTTTCACTTCTTCCTCTCTCTCCCCATTTTCCTTTTTTCTCTCTCTTTCTTTCTCCCTCTCTCTCCCCATTTTTCTCTCCCTCTCTCTTCCTCTTTTTCCCCCATTTTTCTTTTTCTCTTTCTCTCTTCCCTCTCTCTCCCCATCTCTCTCTCCCATGTTTCTCCCTTTCTCCCTCTCTCTTCCTCTCTCTCTCTCCCCTCTCTCTTTCTCCCTCACTCTTACTTTCTCTCTCTCTCTTTCTCCCTCCCTCTCTCTCTCTCCCCTCTCTCTTTCTCGCTCCCTCCCTCTCCCTCCCTCTCCCTGCCTCTTTCTCTCTCCCTCCCTCTCCTTCCCTTTCTCTCTCCCTTTTCTCTTTCTCTCTCTCTCTGCCCCCCCCCCCCC
>CM067487.1:22639144-22784670 GCA_034552555.1 Semaprochilodus insignis | reverse complement strand
CAGTGAAGACGTTGATATGTTGTTTTTTGGCTCAGAGGTATTAAAATGGAATGGCTCTGCCGTCACATCCTCGTTCGACACTTGATATAAAAAGTGTCCACAAATCAGGCTTAGCACTATTAGGACCCTCATCTCACCCCCACTCATTTGTCTCTGTCGTTCTCTCTCTTTAGCCCATCCCGTACTGTCATTTGTCTTTCACTTGTCATCTGCTGTTTCCATCTTTTTGTCTGTGTCTGGCTGCTTTGCCTCATAACAGATGCCTGCTTCTTCCTCTTTGCTCTTCGTCCTTCTCTATTCCGTCTGAGTGCAAGATGAAAGAGACCAAGATCGAATGACATGAGGACCGTTTCTCCTCCAGCTCTGCGGCCCTGTGGCCCCACTGCAGGCTGGGGCCTCTGAGGTCAGCTCTAAATGGCTCTTTGATTGGCCTGGCTTGATTCTCAGAAATGGACTAGCAACAGCCCCAGAAATCTTTCAGTTCGTCAGCTAATAGAACTCCGGAAAGCCTCTGAGTTGAAGAGATTTTGCTTGAGTGTGTGCATACGAGTACATTTGCTGTTTCTTTACATTTGTGGGACAGAAAACCAGAGAAAAAGAGGGCTAAGCTTTTCAGACCCAACCAAATAGTCACGGTTGGAAGTTGTTGTAGAAGGTGCACCTTCAGCCCACGATGCTTACGCATCAGTGCAATATGTAGATCAGCTGTTTCTCAGGTGATGAAGACTGTCAGCAGAGGATGAGATCAGGCTGTGTGAGGAAGAACAGCCCATCTACAACTGTTCCTGCTCACACAAACCCCTCTTGACAAAGATGAATGCACATTGGAGGGTTGAGCGTTGAGAGCTGGCGCTTGCTTTGCCTTACGAAAGTGATATGGTCAGATGAGTCATCCTTTGAGTGCATGTGTGGTGTACATTGATAGAATGGAACAGGCCTGAATGTTTGAGGGAGGAAAAGGAGGCATGGTTTTTAGAGGAAAAGGTCACTGCAGATCTATACAGAGTTATTCTGATGTTGAAACTGTTCTGGCAGCTCAAAGGTGGCCTAACAACAATGTTTAGCCTGGTTTGAACCCTGATTTGCAGGTCAGGAACTTGACTGGAAGGGATTTCGAGCTGTGAAGTCTTCAGAGGCTATCCAGTCTTTTTGGATATGTTTCATTTTTACAACTCAAGACGTTCATGGGGCAGATTTGCCTTTAAAACGCTGTGCAACGTTTTGCTATGGTTTCTAGACTGAAAGAAATGGTGTGAAGCAGTGTTCAACACATTTGATGGATGTGTCAGCGGTGTTACCTGATCAACAGTGACATGTATATAAACCTTGCCCTATAAAAAGGCACAGTGCACACGATGGATTCCAATAAAGTTGTCCACAGTTGCTGCAGAAGACATGTTAGAAGACATGTTTGTCATGTGTAGCATTTTTTTTATCCGTTTTTTAAACAGGCTCTGTAAATGACTCCAAGAATGGGCTTCTTAGGGGCCATAGTTGCAGTGCTTGCGTAACAGTGTTTAATGCATCACCATTACAGGATTTCAAATAAACGCTTTGCCATGGCTGAACGCAGCACTGTAGTGTAAAATTGCCTGCAGTGTAATTGCACGAGTGATTCAGGCAACAACCAATATGAGAGAGAAAAAAGATGAAAAGACACACAGACACAGAGCAGCAGATTGTTGAGTTTAGGCAAATAATCAGTCTCACATATATAATCCACATAGTACATACTCTTATACAGCTATACATAAGTACTTATACATATTTATATGTACACCATCGCTCGGTGGTGTATGTGACGTAAGCAAGGACGGACCTTATTGCTGTACCAGAGTGATGCGGCAGCCATGACTGCAGACATTCAATGAGAAGTGATGCCCTCCATGAGTCATCCTGTTAGTGCCAGCACCATTGGCAGATGACTGCAAGATGCAGGACTACATGCACGCAGACCATTACGACATTATGCCCTTAACATCACATCAATGTTGCCAAAGACTGCAATGGTGTTGTTCCAGACTGTCATGGAGTGACTCTGAATGGCAGTGGGTCATCTTCAGTAACTTCAGTCTTCAGTCTTGGTGGAGACAACAGATGACTCCGTGTGTGGAGGCACCGTGGTCAGCATCAAGTTGAATGGTTTGTTGTCACACGCCACATGTCCGGAAGGCTTGGTGTCACTCCACCTCCACACCTACCGTACATCATCATTTACTGTTCCTGGTAACCTTTGTCTTCCTTCCGAATAGCATTGCAATTCGACTCTTCCTTCTGTGTGCATCTATTCTTTTGATGATGAGTGTAATATAATACAGCTGGGATATATGTATGATCCCTCATCCTGACATTGTTGAAACACAAACACACACCCTGTATGTGACTTTGTGTTAGTTGTTTTGACAGGTTTTGCATTAACTGTGTTTTTTACCACCTGGCTCTCTGGCTTTCGAGAAGAGCATTCACAGCTACATTCTCCCATGCACACATATATAGACACATGCACCCATACACAGTCTTTGAAACTGTGTAGCCCCAAGGGAAGGCTGCCCCTTGAATGCCATTTTAGGCTGTGATTAAAAATGTGTGTTCACAGAGGTGGCTGTTTTGCTGAGCTAGTACAGGACTGACCTTGAGTCAGCTCAACAGCCCCCTCCCCCCATTTCACGTACATCCTTATCCAATTTCACACACACATACCCAACCACGGCCTGCTGGGTATTTCTGAACATACTACCAAACTACTACAGATAAAGTAAATTGCAAATCTGAAGTAGATAATGAATATATAAGTATGAACTTCCTGCATGTTGTTCCTTTAATCTAGCAGGCAGAATAACTCAGAATGATGCTGGGAGTGTCTGTGTCAGTTTACAGGGTGTGTCGTCATAGCGAGAGTGGTGGGCTGCATTTAATGATGTGGCTATGTAGCAATTATTGCATCGCTTTTGTTTCTTTTTTCCCCTTTCACTCAGTCTCTCTCTCTCTCTCTCTCTCTCTCTCTCTCTTTCTCGCTTTCTCTTATTCATTCAGATTCTCTCCTCAATCGGTATCTGAAATACAAGTGCACTATTGATCGCTAATTCAGTGTGAAAGCACTTGAAGTGCTCTGATTAGTTTTTTTTATTGCATTGCGGTTTACTTGGTGATCATATATGAGAAAGTCCAAAGTATTGACAGAGCCTAAGCACTCAAGTTCATCTCTATTGGTAGATGAAAAATATATATTTTAGGTGTTAATTAGGATTGGATTGATATTTTGTGTGTTAATGTAAGCCTACATGTATAATTTAAGCCATAGTACATAACATATGGTGAATAATCCATTGTTACATACCTTTATGTATTATTATTATTATTATTATTATTATTATTATACACATTCCCAGCAAACCACCAAAAGTAGCATAGAAGCATCTCAGGACATTTGTACTCAATAATATGGATATGCACAGAGATGCAACTTTCCCTTCATTAATAGACATGCTTTTATTTTTGCCAAATAGAGAATACATCCCTCTATGTTTGAACAAATTGAGCAGATCATAAACAAAAATAAGCTCACACTGTAAGAACGAATAAGACCTGCGTTACAGTGTGTGAAGCCTAAGCCGCTAGCTTTAGTGACTTTAGAGAGTTTTTATTTAGTGACTTTATTTCTTAAAAGGGACAGGTGACAAATCTTGCGAGTAGGGATGCAAGATATCTAAAACTTTCATCGATATCTTTTAGCATTTTCTTTATTGAGTGTTCCTCAGTTTACTGAAGATATTTACCCAATTTTATCACTCAGCATTCACCATAGTATATCACAGTACAACAGTTACCATGGCCAAAATACATGAAACTGTAAGCCCTCCTTTTCTTCTACAGATAAAAATGATATCTGACTAAAAATGTCCCCAGTTTACGTCTCAGAAAACTTGTCACCTTATTTAAAACAGTACCATTTTGGAGGATTTTTTTAGGGTGACTGCATCATTTTATGCTGTTTTATAGATGTCTTCACTTTTATTATAAAGCAAAGGATTCTGTGAGTAGCTATGTCTACACCTTTGGCTAGTACTGTATGTTCAAACTTACTAATGACATACAGAAATGTGTTGCTACGCTGCCCCCACAATTAGCTTTTTTTTCTCCCTTTCTGTCCTTCCTGTGTTGCACTTCTTATTTATCTTATTTATCTTGGTAATAGTATCACACAGCACTGCATCCTCTGTATTTCGTGTGTCAGACTGGTGCTTCTTCTTGTACTGCATTTTTATAAGTCTTAACTTAATCTGCCTCTACATCCAGACTGCTGCACTCAGCACTGTAATATACATATACAACTCCACACATTGTAAGGTCTACAGGTATGTAAGGTATAGTGTGTGTGTGTGTTTTGTACTGTGTGAAATGTTGTAGCGCTCTGTGCACTAAGATAACCAAAAACAAATTCCTTGTATGTGTGAACATGCTTGGCCAATAAAGCTTGATTCTGATTCAGAATTTTCCTAAAAGCCTGGAGAAAGCTCTTGTTTTCAAATACTAATCTCTATAATCATATAGACTGCACATGTGAAAATGCAGGTTTTTTAATGTCTTGATTCTGTGGAGATATAGGTATATAATGTACAGGCTTGTTGAATTTAGAAATTTAGGTCATCTGAGTATGGGTTTGGGGGTAACATAAGTCCAGCTACATTACTCTGATAGGATGCACCCACATGCCTAGGTTTGATCAACGGCAGTGATAGTGGTTTCCGCAACGAACAGCAAATGAATAATGGAAGATGCTTAAGAGTGAATCTGCAATATGTAAAAAAATAAAGCATTCTGACAGTTTTGAATGTTCATTCTTCAGTTTATTTTATACTGTACTGGATTTGTTATATGCTTAAGCTCCATCATAAATTAAACTCCGTCAATAAGACTAAAATCTGTTTGACATCTGGCCAGCGGATGAACTGGACAGGTGTTTCTGAAGCACTTGACATTTTGTCGTCTGTTGCTTGCAGCCAGTACTGAATCACTGCGTTAAAGATTTTATTTATATTCTTGTCCCCCGTGAACATTGACTCAACATCCCTGCACACACACAAACAAGAGGGTGATGCTATCATGTCTGGACAAGAGACAGCTCAATGGAAAATCACTCTACAGTAGGAACATGCAGCTGTATGATTGTCTGTTAGTAGACAAAATCAAAAGCTAGCACAAATAAAGGCTTCAGTCTCGTGCTTTGTCGGGTTTTTGAGTGGCAGAAAATGAAGGTGTGGATGTTTTCTAGTGTGAGTGCGTACGTCCATACATTTGAGACATCAACACACTTCGTCCTCCCACCCTGCAGGAGTGCGATAAAATATATCCTGTCTGCGCTGGGAGTTGTTGAGAGCAGATTTGAGATCCAGAGTGTGAGACCAATACAAAACCACCTGCTGAGGTCTGGCTAGCAGTTGATGCAGCATGAAACGAATGGGAAGGTGTGGGAGATATACGTGTATGTGTGTGTTTCATTTGAGCATGGGTGCCTGATATCATCTCCACTGATTTTGAACCTAATTGACCACCACAGTACCATTGACCATTTGCAAAATAGTGATTGACATTCAGAATCATCTCCAAGCACCACTTCCACTGTCAAGTAAAGGAAAAAACATGTACCTGCTGCAAGAGTGACAGTGGCAGTATGTTAGAATCATTATTCTGAGAGACATGAGTTTGTGTATTAATTGTGACCAAGACAAAATTAGCTAAAAAAAGGTTTTGGATTGAACAGTGTGGACGACCACAAACACAGTTCAGAGAAAGAACTATTAACAGGCTCTAAAGTAGCATTTGCTAACACATACACTCGTTGTCAAAAGAATAGTTGCACAAAAAGTTGCACCCAGAAGGAATCAGCTGACAGGAATGAAACTTGGTGGGTAGATTTGACATTGTAAACATGTGAATGATTCAAGTTTTATGCTCTGCCATACATAGCACGAACAAGTGCTTAATCGCTGTACCTGTCTGATGCAACAGCCATGATTGCAGACATTCAGCGAGCAGTGATGCCCTCCATGAGTCATCATGTTAGTGCCAGCACCATTGGCAGATGGCTGCACGACACAGGACTACATGCAAACAGACCATTACGACGACTGCCCTTAACACCACGTCTACGTGGTCTACCAAAGACTGCAATGGTATCGTGCCAGACTGTCATGGAGTGACTCAGAATGGCAGCGGGTCATCTTCAGTGATGAGTCCCACTTTTGTCTTGGTGGAGACGACCAATGAATCCGTGTGTGGAGGCTGCTAAAAACAATGTTCAATGTTCATCTTAAAAAAATGGACATAACTGCACTTTACTGCTCCCTCCCTGTATTTATTGTTTGCTGTTTTGTATATTGTAAATTGTCTTGTGTATCTGTTGTATTAATTGTTCTGTGTAGCACCTTGGTCCTGGAGGAACGCTGTTTCGTTTCACTGTGTACGGTACACCACTGTATATGGTTGAAATGACAATAAAAAACTACTTGACTTGACTTGACTTGACTTGACCTAGGTCAGCACCAAGATGGAACGGTTTGTTGTCACACATCACACATCTAGAAGGCCTGGTGTCACTCCACCCCTACTGCATTGGAATTGGGACACTTCCTTCTGGGTGCAACTATTATTTTGATGATAAGTGCATTTTTATGTTATGTCTAACAGTCCATAACAGAATAAAGTTTTAGCTTCAGTGTTAGCTTTAACATTGACTCATCTGAATGGGGAGCTTCATTCATCAAACCTCCTCATTAATAGACATGAAGTCCTACATGTGCACTGGATGGCTGTGTCTGCATTGAACATCTCATGAAGTTTATTTTTGAGTAATAAAATCTTTCATATATACTCATCTGTGTACTACGTTTTGCTTTGTGCTGCTGAACTTTTCGGCAATGGATGCTACAAGGTGGCTTGAGCACAAGGTATGAGGAGTTTTATAAAGCTTTGATATTTGCTTAACATGACCTTTCCCAATGATGACTGTGAACAAGGCAGGAAGTTTCATCTTTAACCATATACATTTTGGAGATCCGTTCATCATCTACTCATTGAACTATTACAATACATTGAACTACTACGACGGAACAGAAATGATGACCAGGAGTTCTATTGCTAGGTCATACAAAACGTGTTTATGGTAGTTGCATCACAATCATGATGAATACAGTTTTTGCTGTTCGGTTTCTGGAACAGCATGCACCACTTGTGTGGGTTTGCACAGTAAATTGAACTGTTCAATTTCATAAAATTGAGGAAACCTTTCAGTTCATCATGAGGTTCACTGCTCTGCTCTGCGTATTTAAACACAGGGAAACTTGCTGGTTTGTCTTTGTGAAAAAAGGCCCAAAAGGCAGAGGTTCAGACTCTACTGTAAATGCTTAATCTTTTTCCTGCACTCGTTTGTAGAGTCTCCTGGGGGTGAGTGGTGAGAGTAAATGAGCTGTAGCCTGTGAGTCCACACAAACACGCACACACAGCGTCTCTCTGCTTCCCCTCTCTGTAGCACTCTGACTGTGCTTGGCTCTTGCCTGCTGTCCTCTCAGCTCCTCTAACATCTTTGTTCCTCTGTTTTTCTGTCCCTCCTGGCCTGAGACAGTTCCTGTGGTCAGTGCAAAGATATGCTGTGCTCTGTCTGAAGTGACGAGAGTCCACTGACATATTGAGGCTGACTCGGTCATGGTGCTTCATCCAAAATCATAATGATTATGAAATTAATTAAGGGGCCTGTGCTGTGTCTCAGCCCAAAACGGTCTTAGGGAAGACTTTTTGTGTTCGCTGCACTTTTCTCGTTTTTTATTATGATCGTATGGAAATATGGACAATATGCTATTGTATTTATAATGTTATACTACTGTCGAATTTCTAAAAATTTCAATATATATCACAGTACCTTTACATACATATACATATATACTGTGACTGCACATACATATATACATACATAGATATACTGTGATATATATTGAGATTTTAAGAAATTTGACAGTAGTATAATAGTACAAACACAACAGCAATATATATTGGATTTCAAGTTTTTTGAAAGTATTTTGTGTCATTCCTGCATATATGTATAGATCCAAGAATTTGTGAGGCGATTTGAGAGAAAGTAGAAGTGCGGCAATTGCTTTGGTTAGGATTGTGCAGTTGGTATAATGATTATGATGAAGTTTATATCTGAAAAGGAATTTTGCCTGGTACACTGACCGAACTGATATGCTGCTCACTACGAATGCAATTGCTCTGTACTCTTAATAATGTAATTGCTCTGCAGTGTAGTACAAACAAACAAGTCTGTCTTTGTCATATATATAGTTAAAGAATGGGTTGCATTATTTTGACAATGACATGAATAGGCTGATTAATCAAAACACCACTGAAGCATAGTATCAAGAACTGTGATGGGTCACCATGCTTATTGTACATAGTAAGACAAAACACTGTGATTGGTTAGAGGGCTTTTTATGCACATCACAGCCTTCTGCAACGTCAGTAGAGCAGAGACAGTATATTATGCCAAATATAGCGATAATGACTGCAAACAGAACAAACTGTCCTTTTTAAATGAACCAAAACTTTCTCAAAACCAGAAAGAGAAAGGAGGCCTCTTTAAAGTCTGCTGACACTGTGAATGCAAAAAGCACTTGCTTTGCAGCCGTGTCCCCTGCGAGTTCATGTTAATAGAACTGTTTGGTTTAAATGTTTTTCCAACTTTGTCAACTACACCCCAAAGTTTAAATGTTCCTCTCAATTTATATAAAATCTGGAGTAAGCGTGAACAATATGAATATACATAATCACATCGTGACATCAGTTTATTAGTGATACCATCAGTATTTAAAGAATACTGACCTTCTGCATGTTTCGATACAAAGAGAGCTTAATAGTCACCTTAATCCTTAAATGGCCAAGACTTTTCAGCAGGTCTGACGTCTTATTACACACTTCTGTAAGTTAAGTCAACTGGGTTTGCTGGGTTTAGTGTAGCTCTGTATGTAAAATGCTGAACAAAAATCATTGTACTCACAGTGTTTGACAGTGTTTGTTAAATATGGCACTTCTGGGGATTTTCCAATGATATGTGTTGTATACCTGCAGCAGGTAGACAGCAGTACTGTTACAGAGATATTGTTGATGCCCTCCTCTTTTTTTAACCCATTCTATCTGTGAAGTTTTGATTATTATTTTTTTAAAGTTAGATATGAAAAAACTCTCTGTCCTTTTCTTTCTTGCTCGTTGTTGCAAAGTCAGAGTTGGTTTTGAGTGCTTGCTTTTGCCTACAGGAGAAGTAGAGAGGAAATGGAAGTACAGTTTCAGCTAAACTGTCATCTAGCCACAATCTGTTTCTCATTCCTATCCCTCCCTCCTTCAAGTCAGAAGAGTTTTATGGTCTTCATCTCAGACATCCATTTCAGCTTCCTTTCCTTTCTTGTATCATCCTTTTAATCTTTGCCTTTAACCGCTCCCCTGTGTTTATCCGTTCCAGTTTATTTATGTCTGCTACCTCCCTCTGTTTTTTCTTTAACTGGTCCTGTTGGTTTCTGTTTCTACCCTTTAGGAACTCTGTGATGACCCTCACTTGTTTGTGGATGGGATCAGCGCCCATGACTTGCACCAAGGGCAGCTGGGAAACTGCTGGTTTGTGGCAGCGTGCTCTAGTCTAGCCTCGCGGGAGTCTCTTTGGCAGAAGGTATGTTTGTGTTTCTTCTTGTGTTTTAGTTGTGAGGTGCTAGATTTGCATGATGTGTACATGGATTTAAATGTATCAGTCTTTTTGTGTGTTACTCTGTATTGCGTATAATTACAACAAGTATGAACCAGTCATTAATGCAGTAAAGAGCTGTTTTTGAAGAACAAAGTTTGGTTCATGCCATCGATTTAGTAATTCCATCACCACCATACATGATTAGCCGAACTAGGTACTGGATGATAACTACAAATAATAATGGGCTTCCTCAAGAAGAGGTCTGGAAATGGTTAAACAACCACACTGACATACATATAATCACTACTAATTGGATAAATCGCAATATTGGTGTTTGTCTGAGAGCTTACTGTTCAGTTAGATAGCTTGTTAAATATAGTTTTGCTCAAGAGTTTTTCACTGCACTACATTTAATTTTTATTAATATACTTTTCTGCCTATTCTATTGTATGAAAATAAACTTCACTTGACTTCTGTTTCTTTACAACTGGTACAATTCTGCACTAATTTGACTTTAACCAGTCAGGCTTTGAACTATGAGAGGATCAGATTAAACACACTGAGCCAGGTGTACGTTCAAATGCAGGCAATCACAATATGTTCAATATACCAACAATATCAGCAGCAATCAATATTGATATATCAACAATTATGGGACAAAAGAGGAAATCAAAAAGTTTAGACTGCATGATGGTGTAAATAAATGTAGTGCTTTCCCACCAAGATATTCTGTGGGTTTGGCAATAACACAAACAGTGTGTGCATACATCTAATTCTAAGAGTTAGAATGGTGTTATTCAGCTAAACTTTCTTTTGGCATTTAGCACATATTTAAGGCTTGGGCCTCTGTCTGGCTCCATCAGTGTGTGCTGCCACACTGATCAAAGACAACTGCCAACAACATGTTTGTAAGGATATGGTATATTTAAGGATATACATATATGGATACGAGGGAGACAAGCACATTCAGTCAGCTCACCAAGCTTTTACAGTCAAATTATCACCTTCGATGTGTGGAAAAGGGGTCACAAAGCAGATGTTGATGCTTGGCAAAAAGAAGTGATTGCATTTGGGCGTGCTAAAGGCCATAGTGTGAAGGAAGTAGCTGAATCTGCAGGTGTATAGAAGCGTATGGTCATACGGGTCTACCAGCAGTGGCAAAAATCCCAGTCTACAGGAAATTCTCCTCAGAATTGTGCCAGGGAAGGCATCCACCAAATCTGGGCGATCTGCAGCATTCTTTGATCCAAGAGTGGCTGAACATTGATGTGGCCTACATCCAGAGACAGATAACCATTTTTATAGCAACAGACTAGAGTGAATATACCAGATAGCCATGAGACAAAACAAGAATTACAATACTGGTCCTTGGCTCGATGTGTTAAAAAATACATTCTGGGTGCCCATGCCCTGCCCTGTAGTAGGATCCATTAAGCTGATGGGGCCGAACTAAATACCAGCCACCTGCAGATATGTATGCCTACCAGACTTTCCTAGATCGTTTGTCGATCATGCCTGTAGTTGCAGTATAAGCCACTGAGAGTAGAAAGAGTATCCCAGTCTTATAGATTGGGATACACTACAGTGTCCAGACTGTGAGAATGGGAATGGTTGGTACTAATAGCATGTGTTTTTCCAATATGTTTTTTTGCCATCTTTTGCTCTGCTGATGTTCAGTCTACATGCCCTGTTTGGTTCATATACTAAGAGTTATGCAACGATTCATATAATAAGAATTTGTCCTCTGCTCCTGAGTGCTTTTGCCTCTGAGCTGATAATCAGTCATAGAAGACTGTTGGAATCCCCTAGTATTTCATCCTCCCCCTGGAAGTGAGAAGTTTTCCCCTGCCAGTGCTGCATTTGCTTTCGTCTACTAACCCACGCAGACCCGGACAGGCCGTCTCTCAGGGCTTCCCCGTATTACTGCTACTGCTGCTGCTCTCCTCCCCCTGCAGTTTGTTTTCCTGACAGGGTCAGGCATTGATAAATGGGGGACAATGTGCCACTGTCCATGACCTCATGTCTCTGCTCTATTACTCTGTCTTCCACACACACATAGATAGCAGATATATACTGTATATATTTAGACACTCGTCATCAAAAGAATAGTAGCACAAGTAGCTGCACCCAGAAGGAATCAGCCGATAGGAGGTGGGAAGGTTTGACATTGTGAGACATGCGAATGATTGAAGTTTCACACTCAGCCGTGCATGTCACATAATCAAGGACGGGCCTTATCGCTGTACCTAACTGACCCAACAGCCACGATTGTGGACATTCATCAAGCAATGATGCCCTTCATGAGTCATCCTGTTAGTGCCAGCACCATTGGCAGACGGCTGCACCATGCAGGACTACATGCACACAGACCATTCTGACAACTGTGACGAAATCTGCAGGAACTGTGTGAGAATATTCAAGCTACATGGGATGGATTATCACAGGACACCATTAGGAACCTGTACAACTCCATGCCGAGACATCTGACATGTTGCATTAGCTATTTCTATATGTGTAGCTCAATAATATTGCCCAATATCAGTCATTAATATTCAGTGTTTATCATTTATTGTTCCTGGTAACCTCTATCTTCTTTCCAAATAGCATTGCAATCCAATACTTCCTTCTGGGTGCAACTATTCTTTTGATGATGAGTGTATATATGAATGACCTTGCATGATCTGATGATGTACCACCTGTAAGAGTAACAGAAATCAGTTTTTATGTAATTTCATGCTATTGTATGTCTTTATTGTGAAGTTTATTAATATAAACATTCACTTTGCCACAGATGAAATTCGGACTGTAATGATCTTCAGTATTGGCCTGACCAAAATGCTGGTGCAAAGAGAAAATTTCACACAAGAATACCTAAAACTAAGTTATATCTAAACCTAATGATTACTTATCATGATTCCGAATGTGTCCAGAACTAGACAGATTTGCTTCACTGGAATGTGTACTGCCTATAGCACAACTGCACCTTCAGCACCATGTTAATGCCTTATTATATTACCTTGAGCACCCAACCAGAGCAGAGCTCATTCAGAACCGCTGCGAGCCGTGTGCACAGAGGCCACCTTGAAAAAAACATGCAGACTCAGAAGGAAAGGGTTTGGTCACCCATGCTCTCTCTCAGTTACTTACTTCAGGACCTCAAACTCTATGGCGCACTCGATGGCATCTGTTTTGCAGGCTTCCTTAAAGATAAATTTGAAGTACATGTCACAGCTATCCTCTCACTAAACACCTCATTTCACTGGACAGGTTTACCCACACTTCCCAGAGCTGGTACCTCATCATTGGGTTGCAGGAGATATACTCTGTGCCTCCTCTGTTGGCCACAGTATTGCAAAGACTGCACAGCATCTCTGTCAACTGGCTGGGAAGTCAGCTCAGGACATGGTCAGCAGTTGGAGGGAGGGGTTACTTCTTTTTTGGGTGACAAAATTATAGTCAGTTGAGTTGCCACAATGACATCCCCTCATTTACTGCCAGTTAAAAAAAAGTTCACAAATTCATTTATGTTGTGCAAACCAGTGCAAGATAGCATTCCTCCTATAAACATAACATTTGGATGAAGTGATATTGTACATTAATGCCATGTTTACAGCACCTAACAGAGATGAGACTGTTCCAGAAACGCAGCTGTGCTAGACTCCTCCCAGCAGGCCTTGCACACTTCATCTACTGGAATGGCTACCCCCCCTCAGACGACTGACAAGGGCTGCCTCCCAGCTCTGGACAGCGGTCCTCACACTCCTGATGAGGCAAGCGAGAGAATAGCTGTGATGTACTTCCTATTTATCTTTGAGGAGAGCTGCAGATGCCATCGAGTGCTCCATAACACACTCAGCAGACAGATATCATGTCTGTTCAAAAAGCTTGTGTGACATTCACAATTCAGTTTTTTTATTACTAGATTAGTTTTACTTTTGTGGCTTAATTATAGATGATAGTATATTACCCTGCAGCTTTTACTGAACTGTGTTTTATTATGTTCTCTTATTTGACAAAGATTAAGACTCACTGAGTTTTTTTCCTGCGTCACGCTTCAGTGTAACAGGCTGTCTGAAAATTACAGGACGAAATGGTAAAGCAAAAGAAAACAGTAGCAGAGGATTATGTTACACAGTGGTACATGAGGTCTAATGAGATTTGGTTTAATAAAATGTATACATAATTACATAATTAGTTGGCTATGAAATGTAAGAAGAAAGACGCACAGTGTCACTGATGCGAAGCACTGCTTTTGTTGGGCACAAAAAGCTATTTGAGTGCTCATAGCAACCCTTGTGGAGAATCTGAAGCCAGTGTGAGTGAGTGTGTTACTCAGCCAGGTCTATGAGGTGAACATTTTCATACAATGTGTTGTTGCACTGAAAGGATGTCTGCCAAAAATAACTGGAAAAAACTGACATAACAATATTATTATATGTAAAACATACACAGTTGAGTCATATGCAGAATAACCGCTGTGTGCAGCACAGACAGCAGCTAGACAGGCTGGGATTTACTCTGTAAATTCCATTTTTTGCCATTTGTGTTTGCACACAGAGAAATTTGTCTTCCACATTTAATCCATCCGTGAAGTTTAACACACACATACACACACTTTAGGGGGCCGTGAGCACACTTGCCCGGAGCGGTGGGCAGCCCTAACCAGGGCGCCCCGGGGAGCAGTTCAGGGTTAGGTGCCTTGCTCAAGGGCACTTCAGTTGTTACTGTCAGTTCAGGAAATCAAACTGCCAACCCTCCGGTTACAAGGCTGGTTCCCTAACCTTCAGCCCAGGACTGCCCACAGTCACAGGTATCTGGATCTAGGCTGTCTGCAGTGCATGCCACAGCTGTTGGAGGATGTGTGGGAGAAGGATCCGTAGAGCTAGATGACAATCAAGGTGCTCCCAAAGATGCTGATTTGGGTTCAAGTCTGGGGATATCTGGGGGACCAGGGTAGTACTTGGAAGTGATTGGTCATGCTTCTCCAACCAATGTCAGACATTTCTAGCCATGTGACATGTTGCATTGTCTTGCTGGAAGATCCCGTCCGCCCCAGGGAAGACAATCAGCATGTCACATGGCTAGCATGTATGTTTTACCCACGACAGCAATGAAGGATATGTGTGCAGACGGCCCTTAATGTGTGCATGGCACACCTTATGTACCCACCAAGCCAGCTCACGACACATGGCTTCCTTCATAAGCTACTCCCTGCTGCCGACAAACATAGAGGGTGGTCATTATAATGTGACTCAAGTGTGTATAATATATACACTTCCAGGAATGTTGACTAAAATAGCTTGTTTGGAAAGAATTCTAGAATCTTTGGGGTGATTTTGTTGGGGCTGTTTTTCTTGAACTTTAATGCCATACAATTGGTTTCAACACACCAAATGCAGAAACAGGTGAGTGCTGTGTCTGCTCTTCTCTGGGTATCCAATAACCCTTAAATTGGATTTAATTATGTTAAATCAGACGGACTTTCCCTGTAAATTAGTTCCGGAAACTGAGAACCACGCATGCTTTCCTTTTGTATTAAGCAGCAAAAAAAATGTGGCATGATGTGTGTTATCTCATGCCTTACTTGACATTCCACATCCTGCAGTGTGACTACAGCGCATGCGCATATTGCGATGATAATGCTGAAACAATATACTGTGCAGGCCTAATTTTTATGCAGTGCATGTTTCGCAAGGTAGCTAGGGTGAAATTTCACATTTGTAGAATGTTTTGATGAGAAAAAACATAATTTATTAAAGCAGCTATTTTTTCATTTTTTCTATTGGCTTGTTGATGACTCCATCGTTTCATTGGGCCTCACCTGTGCTGATAGTGGGCATGAGTGTGTGTGGTTTGTGTAATTAAGCTACTGTCTTAAAACATTGGTGGTTAAGTTCAGGTGCATTGTCTTTGCTCATCAGGGTGGACTTTACGCTGTGTCAGGACATCTGGCCTTCTGTCTTCTCCTTGAGCTGAATTGCAGCTTCACTTTAGAAAGTGTCCAGTTCTGTCTGCTTTATCCACCTGCCGCACCAGTGTCTGCTCACATACTATAAAGCAAATTGTGCCGCAGCAGGGGCTCCTGTCATGAGGACTTGTTGCTCAAGGCAACTGCAGTGCTGTGACTTCTGCACGTCCCTCTGGGAATATGGAAGCTACATGACAGTTCCACCAGTACCTGTTACATAGTGAACATTGATAAGGATGGTATTGGTATTCGTGGTGTCTAGACCGTGGACTAGAAAAGGTACCAGCAGTCATAGAGCTCTGTGTCATTTGATTAAAGAAAAAATGTCACCCGTAGTCACTTTCAGAGCATGTACTTGAGAAGAGGTAATAGACCTGCTGTTCTCAGAACAATTACCTTAGAACTGTGCTTGAAATCCAATCTCTGTGCTGTCTCATAGGAGCTCCGTGCCAATGAAAGTGAGTCAGTTCTCCTCCACGGCTTCTAAATCACTCTGATGCCTCTCCAGCAGGAGCTGTTATCATTCCACAAATTGCTGCCCATCCTGCTGGGATGAGGGTTTCTGTGTTGCCGGCCCAGATCCTCACAGCGGCTCTTGCTAAATATGCTAAAGTGGTCATCAGAGCAGAGTTAAACTGGAAACCTTGATTGGC
The DNA here is from genome assembly GCA_034552555.1 of Semaprochilodus insignis. NCBI lineage: Eukaryota > Metazoa > Chordata > Actinopteri > Characiformes > Prochilodontidae > Semaprochilodus > Semaprochilodus insignis. The sequence continues at coordinate 22,768,322 of CM067487.1, read as the reverse complement.
AAGGCTCCTCCCCACAGGAAGTCGCTCTCCAGCCCACTTGACTATGTGAAAGTCAAATCGCATGGCAGGCCGTGATTAAGCAGCAAATGCTGACGCAGAGCCAAAAATCACCCCAGATCCATTTTTAGAGACAATTATTTGAGTTCCGAGAGTCATAAATACACATTTGGCAATTCATAGTAATTAATTAACTTGGTCTTTTAGTCAGGATACGAGCTCAGGGTGACAGGGCATGCATGGGGTGTAATTATAAGCTGTGTGTTATAAATCAGATGATGCTGGTTCTAAAATCTGACTGCCCATTATAAAATACCCTGTTTCTACATGCATATGACTGCACACATCTTTTAAGCCTGGGCATTACATCTTAAAATAACTGGGACATAACTGGGAACTATTATACCGCCCCTCCTCCACCCCCACAAACAAAAGTATAGTTTGCTGCAGCTTAGATCTGCTTTCTTTGCTTGTATGGTTTTTAGCTTTAACTGATTCAGATCTTTAATGAAAATCAGATTATAGAGATAAAATTTATTGTATAATATGAAACTGTTTCACCTCTCATTTAATACACTCATTCATAAATCATGTATTTGTGAGCTCTTGCTACCCTGGGTTTGCAACTGTTTCTTCTCTTGAAGTGATGCTCACAAAAGACAACATGCTAACATGCTTGGAGAAATTGTGGACTGCTAAACATGTGCGAGTGAGTTAGTTCCAAAGTCACGTCTATGTGTTTTTTCGAGTGTATTTTATTGCCATAGCAGAAGCGCACAGGAATTCAGCTATATATGCCTTTCAGAAACAACAGAGTATTATAATAATAATAATAATATTACATAATAATATTATGTAATTGCAATAATATTCTAGTATTATAGTAATTTTACAACTCATCTAAACCATTGTGACGCTTAATCAATATGTACATTTCTTCGAATTTTCTTCTGAAGTTATGTCACATTCAGGAAAACCCACCACAGTGTCATTTGCCCTGTTGTAGCCTAATGCCATAATAATGCTCCATAATAACCCATTATAAAAGTAAAAAGGAATAAAGAATTACATGTACATAAAAGGGCTATTGCAAAATGTTTGTAGATCAAATTTGAGTTTTTTTTTAATTGTATATGTTGTTGGGAGTGTGCTTTTCATATACAAGAAATATTAATGCTATTTTTTAAAACCTCTTAATATCCAAAATTGTTACAGATGGATAAACAGCATCTTGGAAGAAAATTCTGTATTTTATTTATTACTATTTAGCAATCTGATTAAAATTGAATTAGTCCTCTCCAGTTCTGTATCAGCTTTTTTGTCAATAATATCAGTAATTGCCTTCAAAACATCATTATGGGTATCATGTGTCAGTCATTGCCAATATCCGATTGCATTCCCTTACAGGCCTATTCTGCACTGATGTACCAAAAATGTCATGGTTAAATCACTGTAATGCGCTGAGTTCTCTACTCTTTCATCTTCAGGTTATCCCAGACTGGAGGGAGCAGGAATGGGATCCAGAGAAGCCTGACTCGTACACAGGAATCTTCCATTTCCGCTTCTGGCGCTTTGGAGAGTGGGTGGATGTGGTAATCGATGATCGTTTGCCCACCGTAGACAACCAGCTAGTGTATTGCCATTCAAATGACAGCAATGAGTTCTGGAGTGCCCTGGTGGAGAAGGCTTATGCCAAGTAAGCATGTTAGCTTTATTATTATTGTCAATTATTATTATCACGTATTATTATTATTCAAAACTTTGTCAGTACACCAAGGAAGGCCTCGGGGAAAACACTTCCATGCAAGCATTACCATGAAATAATGAGAAGAAAACAAGAGTTTTGTCATTATTCGTTCAAGTAAACAAGCCTACTGCTGTGCCACTGCACAGCCATTATACAGATGTAATAAAGAATGAAACAAGTTAATAAGAAAGCTCTGGGTGCTTATCAAAATGATTAAAGTGTGGCACTCTCTTTTCATTCTCTTCGTCTTTGCAGAGTGTACGGTTGCTACGAAGCCCTGGATGGTGGGAACACAGCCGATGCTTTAGTGGACTTTACTGGTGGCGTGTCAGAACCAATGGACCTGCTGGAGGGTCAGTTTGCTCAGGACGAGATGGCCAGAAACCAGCTGTTCGAGAGAGTGCTGAAGGTCCACAACAGAGACGGCCTCATCAGCTGCTCCATCCGGGTGGGGGTCACTGTAATGCTACTTAATTTTCAGACCGTACAGTCTGACAGAAAAGCACTCTACATGTGTCATTATACTTTTTCCCGTTTGCCCAACCACAATGAAGATATATACAATGTTAAAAACAGATTTTGCCTGATTCACTTTACACTACAGGTTTGATATGATTTTTGGTGTTGAAGTCTAGTCATGATTCGCTTATACAGAGCTTATGCAGAGATGATGTACTTCACAGTTCTCCAAATGCTCCAAATACACAACCCCTAAAACCTGCAACATTTTAATGACCCTAAATTTCTTACTTAGAAAGGTTTGGATAAACTAACACTAAGGTGAATGGCAACAATGTTTACTTTCTAAGGTTTTACCATTAACGATTAGTTCAGGCAACTGGACTACAATACAATAGAATTAAACACATTAAAAATATTTTGAATAAAGTTTTACTCTGAATGTATTTTTATGTTGGCTAGTGTTTAAAAAAACAAGTGTTTAAAAACTCTAAAATAGAAATATAATATCTCTAATAAACATATTTGTTTACAGAAGAAAAAACCTGTCTTGTCATAAGATACTATTAATATAAAAAAATAAAGAATTAAATAAATAAAGGCTGTACTTAATGAGAATTTGAGACTCTTGTGCTCTCAGAGAATGGATGAGAACTTTGGTGGAACTTTCATATTGAACCTTGGGTTGATTTTAATTGTTCTTGGAACTCAATTTTGTGGGTAGTTTAATTCAAAGTGATTTGTTTTTCAGTGGTTCAATGTTTTCACGATTAATTAACACCGTAGACTCAAGAACAGATGAGACATGATAGTTTTGAACTTGAAACAAGCAGGAAAAGGTATCTGATATTTTATTTAGGTATTTGATTTTTAGTGCTCTGTGTTCGTCCCCAACATTTCTTTTCTTAACAAGCCACGTTACCAGAACTAGCAAATAAAATAAAAACCTATTTCAAAAATATGTGATATTATTTGCTTTCTGATTGCTAAAGTTGCATACATAAATGCATCGGAAGTGCAACACAGGACTGCTTCAGAAGTTGAGCTGGTTCATGTAAATGTATAAATGTAGATGGACATTTTTTTAGTTAATTGACTTTTCTACAGATTTTCTTTTTTTTTTTTTTGATTGCTTGGTTTGGTCTACTAAATATTTTCAAAAAATTTCAAAGCTTGGTCATTTGAACGGGTGCCTCAATAGCATACTCTGAAAGGATACACCAAGTATTGATCAATGACAGTGTTTTCCCGGAACGAATCGAAATGAGAGAAGGACAGTACAGTTTTAAATTTGAGTTCTCTGCTTCAAATTTGATTTTTCAATACTGTTTTGAGATCATTCCCCATCAAAAAAAAATTCCCCATCATGCTGTATTGCTTAACTAACAGCGAATTTGAGCTTAGCTGAGTAGATTTTTTTGGAGAAGTTTTTTTTGAGTAGTTCCATAAATGCATGCCACATGAGTCTCTTATCCTTTTGTAGTGTCATTGTCTTTCTAGTTGTCTGTAATAGCCCGTATTCATTTGATTTCTAACTATGCATTCCTTCTATTAGAATTTCATGTTGTTGGTACATGAGCGCAGTCATTGATTGTTTAACCAGCTGTGATGCATATCGTCAAAAACGTTTTTCATATGCAGTGAAGCATCATGAACATAATGACAACCAGTGACATTGTGGCTACACAAAGATATCAGTTCATGTAAATCCTTGGGGTCTCACTGAGCTCAATTTTATATCATCACATTTTTCAGGAATCCATTTGCACATCTGAACATATAGATACAATCTCAGGGACACCAGAACAAGTATAGGAATTAAACTAATCTAGAGTAAGGAACAGAGCTCGCCTAATCAAGTCTTATCACAGCTTCAGGGCTGGGGTTGGCTTATTGCTTTTTCGTCTAGGAGACACGGTTTGCATTTGGTTTGAAGAATGCTGTATTAGGAATGCAAGAAAGCCTCTTTAACGTCCTCAGCCGTGTCTGTTCCAGACTCAGCCTAATTGCTTTTTTTTATCTTACTCCTCCCTTTGCTCTAAACACACAAAGCCAATCTGAGAACGTTTGTGTTGACAAATGACAGGTGTCACTGGGAGTTTAGAAGGCGAGTGCTATTGTGAGTGCTTCATTTTCTCCTGAGATACACAGAGCAGTGTGATCACTGGAGTGTACAGCTCCAGAGTCATTGTCACCTGTTTCCAACATTAACGTCACACAGCATGTTCCTCTTAATAGCATAGATGTTTCCGCTGTCGTTTACGTGTCAACAGTGTTCTTCACGCTGCTTGCTATCTTCACAGGTTGCACTGATTTAAATCAAGCATTTGGGATAATTCATCATATTGCAGTGCCATTAGTTTTATCATTATTCTCATCATGGACACAGACGTTGCTACTTCCCATCTTCCAGCAATGTAGTAATGAATAACCAGAATCTACTGTCTGTCCATTTTTGCTTTCCTCTGCCCAGTTTAACCCAAAACAATCAACCAATCAACCACCGTTTTTTTAAATAACTTTTACCCAGGCGACCACAGTGGAGGACATGGAGGCTCGGCTGGACTGTGGTCTGGTGAAAGGCCACGCCTATGCAGTGACTGATGTGCGAAAGGTGCGATTGGGCCACGGTCTGCTGGCTTTCTTCAAGTCTGAGAAGCTGCACATGATCCGCATGAGGAACCCCTGGGGTGAGAAGGAGTGGAGCGGGCCCTGGAGTGACAGGTATCTGCACCAGATGGCTACATTCTTCAATATTAAGGTTCCTAGATTGTTGTCTTCAAGGATCTACAGTTCTAGAAAAAAGAAATAGAATTGGTATAGACTTTTTAGAGAGATGACTGCTGGAATCACTTTATGTGATGTGAATAATCACTGCCCCTGGTTAAAAAATAATACACAAGCTATGATATACTACCAAAAAACTCACCAAAAAATAGCTGTCTATATGTCTTTGGGCAATAAAAAGTAGTAATTTTATTGAGTTTTTTTTTTTAAATATTCATACAAAATTTTCAAATCATTAATTTGTTAACTGCAACAAATGTCAAATTCTACTATTGTTGTTTATAAGCACAACGTCCAATTTATAGCTATTGTTGCATGTTGATGTCCACACATTTGGACGGTTGGTTTCTGAAGCAAGATCAGATGTCAGAGAAAAACTAGTTTTAATAAATCTGATCAGTCTATTTGGCACAAATACACCTTTTATACCTGATTAGGCCTTTTTCAGTCTTTAAAAAGGCTAGGAACTTTAAACAGATATAATAGAGACATTGGCTGCAGTCTTGGTATTGTCAGCCATCTTGGATTCCAAGGCTTCAGCACTCAGGAATACAGTAGAATTCAGGAAAATATCTTTTGTTATAATGGAGCAATGAGCGATGTAGTAATTTGGAGGATATCACACATTGCGTATTCCTTAAAATGAACTGTTATTAACTCCACAAGTGTGGACACCATTCATGAAAGGACTAGAATGACATATTGTCACGCTTCCGGGTTTCGCTTTGCTTCCAAGCTCCCGAACTCCATCTTCCAGAGTTCCCTTACCGATGACATCACTGCCACATGTCCCGAACTCTCCTATCAGAACTCATTCCCCTCGTTCCTCATCACCTGAGTACTGATTACACAGACCTGCTCCTCATTTAGCATTTAAACCCCTCAGCCACACATACACCTTGCGAAGTATTGCCGACATAGTTTGCATGCTGAGCGTTTATCTCCTGTTTTCTCTGCTAGCTTTCTCTGATTTACGACTTCCCTTTGTTTATTCGGTTCTCTCTCTCTCTCTTGGATTCCCCTTTGGTTTTGTTTGCCTGGTATATTGACTCTCTGGTTCTCGACCCCTGCTTGTCTCTCTGTTCATGCCTCAGCCTCGTAATTCTGTAATGTTTGTCCGATTCCTGCTGATTTGATTACCAATTTGTCTAATAAAAGCCATGTCTTTTTTTGTCTAAAAAAGAACTACGTTTGTCTAGTCTGACACATAATTTAGTTTAAACCCACTTTTGATAATATATTTTGAGGGTGGGAGGAACTACAGGAGCTTAGGAGTGTATACTTGAGGGCTGTTTGTATTGTTTTTGTTCAGCGGTGCCGATAGTTGGTTTCAGTTTCTACATCAGCGACTATGTTGGCAGTCAGGATTTTCCTTTCGATTCCTGATGGTTGTATGATGCATTTGCATAATGCATGCTGAATATTTTAATAGGAAAACGCTGATAGATAAAAACACTGAAAGATGCAATAGCATGAACTGTGTATTACAAGCCTAATATATAACCTATTAAATATTAGTTCTAAGAAGGAAAGAGCCTTTAATATAGTAGACTATTATTTAAGTTATGAAGAGAGCCAAAAGTTGATCCTTGAAATCTACAATCTAGTTTGAGATCTATGATCAGTAGCGGTTTACATTAAGTATTGACTAACTAACACGGAGTAATGCATTAGTGAACATGAAGTAATACATTAACAATAGTAACATGTAACAACTGTGAGATTTTTACTTGACATGTAAACGTGTAGTTTTTATACGTTTACTTAATATTAGCTAAGCATTGTCCCCATTGTTAATGTATTACTTCATGTTAACTAACGTATTACTCCATGTTAGTTAGTCAATACTTAAAGTAAAGTGTTACCCTACAGTCTAACTAAGAGTGCAGTTGAAATCAGCAAGCATGACTGAAGGCTGGCAGTTCAATAGAGGTAAATAGGCTAAATTAAACCTTTTAATGGTAATACGCTACATTTGAGATGTATTGTTAATTCACTCATTAATCTTATCACAAACCCAGAGATATTACTGCTGTGCCTTTTATAGCAGCATAATAGCAAATATCCACAGAGACCAGAGAGACATTCTTCTGTCCTCCCCCGAGACACTTTCAGTCTAAATAACACACAGCTGAAGTGTCTATTCTTATCACTCGCCGCCGTGAAATTGAGATATCAAGCCAGGCAGGTGGGTATAAAATTGGGAGTCGGTGGGGTGGAAAAAATGAGGGTTCTGGGCTGTTTTCACATCCATATCGGCCCTTTTAAGTAACTGCCGTCTTGTTTTACGACAGGCAACCTAAATTTCCTCCACAACAGAAGGGTGTGAAAGTAAAACGCAATTGTAATTGAAGGTGGGAAATCTTGTCCTTTTTTCCCCGTTACTTTTTTTTTCAGCCTCTGCAACAGCACAACTATGGGTTATATTGGCCCCTGAATTATTTACCTACCAGCCAGACAGATCTTATTGAGGCAAAGGCAATCTTTCTTCATATTTCTGCCCAATGAAATATTAATTAAGGGTGTGATGAGAAGTGCTGAAGTGAAGATTACTGCACTCCAGAAACGTCTGAGACGCAGAAGCTGCGCGTGAGTACGTTTCCAGTGATGAGCGCCGTGTAAATGATGACTCTGATGTGTGTTGCAGTTCAGAGGAGTGGAAGAAGGTGAGCAAGAGTGAGAGAGAGAAGCTAGGCGTCACAGTTCAGGATGACGGAGAGTTCTGGTGAGAGCTTTTTGCCCTTTTTTATGTGTGCTAAACCTGCTCCTGTCTTACTTTCAAGGACAGTCCCATGAGGCTTGTACTAAGTGCCTCCATCTTGTCCTTCCAGACTGCACTCTGATGGTTACAGTGAAGCTGATTTTATCAGTTGCCAGTCTAACTTCCAGTTAAGGTAGTGCTTTAGAGCAGAGGTTGCACAGAGTTGAGTTATTTTGTCTTCAAATTAGGTTGCCTTAGATTGAACTGGTTAATTTGCTAACATATGAATCCAGCTGCATAATGTGCCCTGTTGGTCAAATAGTAAAAAAGCCAACACTGGGTTTGATGGGTTTGTTATAATCAATATTTCACATTTTTAGCACAGGACAAAATACTATTCAGACATCTGATGGTTAGATTTTTGACTTATTAAAAAAAACATGATTCTCACCCTACTTCATAAAGTAGGGTGATTTTTGAATTTCCTTACATCCAACCTCAAACTGAGCTTTGGCCATTGCTGAAAACAAGTTTGTTCAAGAGCCAAAATAAAGGTTTTCTGAAAAAAATCAAATTTAGCAAAATTTTCTCCTTCCCCCAAGTAGTCAAAAATATTAGATGATGATACTTCGACATTTTCATGATACACGATATGCATCATAGTAAGTTAAGATTTAATAAGTTGGATAAAACAAAATAGAAACTGCAGTGCCACGTTAAAAAAATACTATACTAATAGTTATAGAAAACCTACAATGATTTTTATGTAGTGTTTTACAAATCGTGCTGCACTAAATCCAATTAAAACTCCAATTATGCTTAATAATGAATCATGTCGTTAGTGTTCTTTAAGTACTGACGATTTTCAACATATGCTTGGAAAAGAGCATTGTCACATAATTCATTATCATAATGACATAATATCATCATATTGCCAACATTTTACCTCAAGTGTAGTGTTTCATGTCTAAAGTTTGCTACTTTAGATTTGCACTCTGGTCATAAGGGCTAGTTTAGCAAACAAATAATTTAAGTAGTTTGTATATCAGCTAGTATTGTAGCATCAACACAGAAGAAACCAGACCCGGGTAAATAATAAGCATCAAAATTGCTTTTCACACACAGTGCGTGTTCAGTAGCTGTAATTATGAAGTGTTTACATTGCTTATTCACTAAGAGGAAAACTGCTAAATGTAAACCTAGAAAGCAACCTAAGCAAGATTAATGTGGCTTATAGTACTAAAACATTGACCAAGAATCATCATATGTTTTAATGTTTTTCTGTTAACACAGTATTAAGTTTTACATAGTAACCCCTTCCTCTCCATTCCTCTTTAGGGGTCACACAGGGAAAACATTTAAGATCACTTTTGGATCACTATTCAACAAGATTTCATTTATAATAATAATAACAACAACAGCTATAATAACAACATTATTATTCCATACATTATTTATTTATTTACTTATTTAAAGACTGTAAACAATTAGAATAATACCCTTGTAGAATTTTTGTCTGTAACCCTCATATACATATACAAGAGGAATAGACTATATATATATATATCTCCTTTTTTTTGCCATGATATTTTTCACAACAGGTCTAATTATACAACTATTTCTGTATAAGCACCACTATATAGCCTAAATCTTATTGATGCCTCTATGTAGTGTTGTGTAGAGAGGCATGCAGACACTGAAACCATTATGTGTTTCAGAGCTGATCTTCCAATGTCATTGCTAATGCTCTAGTGTCTGCACTAGTGCTTGATATCGCTAATGCTCTCGTGACTGAATGGGAAAATATTCCCACAGACGCACTCCACGATCTTGTGGCCATCATATTCAGAAGTGCAAAGGGCGGTCAACTCAATGTTAATGATCATGTTATTGGAATGGGATGTCCAAAAAGCTCATATGAGTGTGATGGAAAGTTGTCCACATACTGTTGGCCAGTATATATATATAGTGTATGTCCTTACTTATTAATTAATGCATTAAATAAAATCCTTTTAAAAGGATGATGTAATTGTAGTAGAGTGTTACTCTACTTGTATAAATACAGTATGTCATGAAAGATTATATGTATATTCAGTAGAGCATTGTCAAAGATTTGTTTAGCACCTGTTTATGTTTTGATTGTGCAAAATCAAGATGGATTAAACAGAAGGTTAAACCTACTCCTACGCCTAGATAAGCCCTGTTTTAAACCTATTCTGTGTGACAGGTTCCTGAAACTCCATCACTACAGAGTTTATAATCGTCTCTTCTCAGGGGGAAAAAGCACTTTTGCTTAGTTTGCCCCATAAAACTGTATATGATGTTATCAGATTACGTGCTTGATGAGTAAAATGTGAGAAATAATAGTTGATTCTTGGTCAGTGTTGTAGTACTTTAGGCTTGCCTATTCTGCTATCTAGATTTAATGTTTAGCTGTTTTCCTCTCATTTGAAAGCAACATTACACCGTTTCGATTATACACTTTAGAATTACAGCTACTTAACAGGCACTAAAGTTAAACGGCACTTTAGTCTCCATGAAATACAAGTAGTTTTATTAACTAAAGATCAATGTGATCTACATGCAGGAGCTTGTTATTCTGTGTAAGCGGTTGTAACCAATACAATTACTAGTGTATTTAGTCACTCCGACTTTGGGTTGTGCAGCGCTGCTCACTGAGTCACGCTGATAGGTTCAAAATGGTCCCTGTGGACCACACAAGTAATTGGTCCGTGCTGACCAATTCTACAAAGTAGCTTGATTTGGACAGCCTTTTGAGTTGTTCGACTTCCCATAGATCTGTTTACTAAGAGTACAGCTTATCATGCAACATGAACGTAGCCCCGCCCACTAACTGCTCACTTTAAGACACAGGGTTTTAATGGTACACTGAAATAATAAAGCTGTTAATATGTTTGAGACATAACAGAAAATTCCAGTGATGAAAAGATAGTGGTGTTAATAACTTAAATTCTTTCCCACCAAAACATTCCCATTCTACAGGAGTGTTATTTCACTCCAACAAACAAAGTAGTTAACATAGACATATTGTCCTGAGAGGTTAAATGGGGTTATTCTGATAGCAAATGTTCTTTCTGCACTTATCTGACTGCTGTATTGACTGCTGTGATTCAAATGAAGTCTCTAAACAACACTTTTTCTTAGATCCTAACACAAACATGCACTGGGTTTTAAAAGGTGGAGGAAAATCAATGCAGAAACATTTGCCACGAGTTGCTTAAGCTTTAGGCAAATGAGCAAAACGTGTAGCTGCACATGCAATATCTCCCACATTTTCTGCAGCCCTCGATCAAATGTGTACGTGAAAGAGAAGCTCTTCTTCTGTTTCACCACACAGATGGCCCATAAACTGTTTGTCTAGGTTCATGCACCAGTATGCTCATGTATGCCTGAAACTGGCCTGAAACACAAAACACAAGTACATAAATCCATAAAGCACATCAAGTTGTCAAGTAGTTATAAAAATAGACAAACATGAAAAATACATGCTTCTATAGCTGTTCTTACTGTTTCTAGGAATGCTGTGTAATTTTGTCCATTATTAAATAACAGTGTCTCATGCACTCTAGGAAACTACAGAAAGATTTCCTTAAAACCTCAATCTTATTTAAGGCAAGTGGAGTTTGCACAATGCTAATTTTGGGTGTATAGGCTTATTATTACTGCATTAAGCTTGTTGCTCCAGTGCGAAACTAAAGAAGCAAAACTTATGCCAACAAGCATGTCTTGGCAGACTGGCTACATTGCATTAATTTGCCCTCAGGATGAACTTTGAGGATTTCTGTCACTACTTCACTGACCTGATCCTGTGTCGACTGATCAACACGTCCTACCTGAGCATCCATAAGACATGGGAGGAGGAGGTGATGAGGGGCTCCTGGGTGTACCGGGATGACCCGCTGCGCAACCGCTCTGGAGGCTGCATCAATCACAAAGCCACATTCCTGCAGAACCCTCAGGTAATTGTACATGGCTGTGTTATGCTTAAAACTGAGGAAAAATCCACATAATTCACTGGTTTGGATGTAAAAGAAATCAGATCAGTCAAATTGATCTGATGTGAAAAGACTAATTTAAAGGAATTTGGTCTGCAAGCTATTGTAAAACAAAGTCTCGGACAACCAGTACCTGTTTTTTATAAACATTAATAAACAATAAATTGTGGCAGTCGTCGGCTGGAGGTTAGGGAACCAGACTTGTGACCGGAGGGTTGCCAGTTCGATTCCCTAAACTGACAGGAAATTAATTAAGTGCCCTTGATCATGGCCCCTAACCCCCAACTGCTCCCTGGGCTCCATGGATAGGGCTGCCCACCGCTCCCTCACTGCCCTCTGGTGTGTGTGTTCACTAGTGTGTGTGTATGTGGGTGTTTAACTTCACGGATGGGTTAAATGCAGTAGACAAATTCCTCTGTGTGCAAACACAATTGGCAAATTGTTCTAAATTCTAAATTTCCCATAATTACGTTCTGTGATGTGGCTTTTAGAGCATCAAACTCTTTGAGCATCAAACAACTTTGAACAATTCTGACTTTTTTCTAGAACAGAACATTTTGCTTCAAGCCACTATTAATGACTTGGTGTACATCTTTACTTCATGTGTTTACAGCCATTTAATTATACAAAATATTGGAAAATCTGTGCAATTTGTTTGTGCCAAAAGGATGGAGAGTTTGTTAAAAGTGTGTTCCTCTCTGTAGTATGTGTTTGACGTGAGGAAGGTGGAGGATGAGGTCTTGATCTGCCTGCAGCAGAAAGAAAAAAGAGCCACACCAAAAGAAGGCAAAGGAGAGAACCTAGCCATCGGATTCGACATCCACCGGGTACTGGAACATGCAGTTCACTTACCCTGTACCTGCACTGACTGACCTGTTTTTGTCCGTTTTTGAGAATGGTCCACCACCCATATAATATTTGTTTACAGGCTTCCTGTGGTGGTTTTTGCTGTTGATAGAAACAGAAAAGAGATGAAGTATGTAATGTAAATGTAATGATTGTGGGTCCCAGATAAGTGTACCGATTCTGCACATATGAACACATAGAAGGCATGGATACGGTGTGCGTTCATGCCAAATGTGATGTAACTCGTCACTTTGAAGCATAAAAATATTTTAGGAAATAAGATAATGGAAGGCAATAGCATCTGTAAATTGATATGTTGATCTATATATTGTTTGCTCAACCCTTGATAAGTGCATGACTAATGTAAGTTTTCGTGGATGATAAATGACGTTAAGCCCTAAACCTCACTAGTATACGCTCCCTCCCACCAGGTGGAGCTGAACAGAAAGTACCGCATGCACTCGGCTCAGCAAAAGGTTGCAGGATCAATCTACATCAACTCCCGCTGTGTCTTCCTGAGAAAGGAGCTGAAAGAGGGCCGTTATGTCATCATCCCTACAACCTTTGATCCTGGCCAGCAGGGAGAATTCCTGCTCCGAGTTTTCACTGATGTGCCTTCAGACTGCAAGTAAACCAAACCATTAATGGTTAATTATTTTGCTCTCTCTATTAGTTAAATGTGTTGCTACCTGTATGGGCTAGGACAAATAGCCCCCTAATGTCCTTCTGGAACGTCCAGCTCTAAATCTTTCAGTGATTGCTTCTACATTGATAAGTGCTTTGTGCCTGAAGAGTTATTAGTGGTCAGAAAGTTCTGATGTCCTGCTGTGCCTGTTGTGCCATGTTAGAGAACTGACCCTGGACGAGCCTCCTCAGACTTGCTGGACGGGCATGTGTGGATACCCTCAGCTGGTCACCCAGGTGCATGTGCTGAGTGCTGAGGGCCTGCAGGGCCAAGACTCCAATGGAGGTAAACCACTTGCAGCATGTAATTTGTCTTTGCCAGCTTGTTTCGCACTAATTTTAATATGCAGACATTTAAATCTCCAGTAGTACAGAAGCAGTGATTTCACCAATTCCACCAATATTTTATTTTGAAATTGATGCCTGCAGCACATCCCTAAATAGTTGAGATGGGGCAGTTTAATACTATGAACACTGTAAAATGTTCACAATATCTTGGCAATTTTCTGATACTTAGCACTTGAACAGCGAATAGCAATTTACAAGAAAACTCATCAAAAACCTCACCTACGACAAACATCATTTATTTTTAACTCAGAGTGTAAAATCTTAATAACAGCATGTATTTTCCAAAAGACATAATAAGCTAACCTACTGTTCAACAAGTCATATGGCAGTCATGTTTGATTTGTTTATGCAACAGGCCATAAAAGCGTCACACAAATGTCTATTGTCTTTTTATGAGGCAATATTTTTCTGAACTTAATGTCTGAAAAGTCATTTGGTCGTCCCCTAGTCAGTTCACTTTGTAGCAAATCCTATATAGTGAATAGCACGGATAACGGCATGGATATCTTCCGTATTTGTTAAAGCATCATTAACACTAAAAGATATGCACATACATATACAAATGCTGCCTTCTAGATGACCTCTTTTTCAGAATGTCCTTACTAATTTACGCATGACAAAGCCAAGCCGCCTTCTGCATGTTACAACAGAATGGCCACATAACCGACCTGTCTGAAGGCCGGACCTGTCTCTTACTGAAAACATGTGACACATTATGAAGCCCAACATATGACAAAGAAGGCTTGTATAGACCTGCTGCAGACAAAAAAAATGATCAGCATTTCACATACAAAAGTTTAGGCCTTTACCATTTGATCCGTGTACTAAAGCTAAGGATACTTTTGACTTGTTTTATTAACCACAGATGAGAGGTAACTGTTTATTAGAGTATGAAACAAAATGCTTCTGCATATTGATGTTTTACCAGGGGTATTTTTACGGATAACTAAAACCAGTTATTCAGTGGAAACTTGACAATTTTAACTTAAGCCTGTCATTATTTGGGTTATGTGTATTCCCTCTTTCCTTGTGTTTCTCCTTTCTTATCTGATCTGTTCAGTGGCGCCATGTCCGTGCACCTGTTAGATGCTAAGGCCATTTCTATAGCTTTCTTCAGTTTAAACACACAGGAACTCTTTTGGTTCCACACAGAGCTGCACTGCCTGCTTCCTCACGAGAAATGGTGTGACATCAACAGCAGAGGTATTGAATTTTAGTGGCAGTGAACATAAATTCCCTCCCCCCCTAGAGAAACACACAGACATGGAGACCCAGGGCACCACTGCTATTAATCAGTCTGAGAACTGTAATGTCGCTTTTTCTCCACACAGTGGCTGATTTATTCTGTCTCACTGCAGTTTGTTAAACAAAGTACAGTTTCTAATAGACAAGAAGCATTCATATTTCAGAACCAAGGCAAATACTCATGTGCTTCTGCCGCTTCTTACACTATTAGACTGTAGGCCATCTAACGCCCTTGTATTTGTCCTTTATGTTAAGTGGATTTCCACACAGACTCATGTTCCTAGCTGTAGCCTGTGATGCTAGTTTTGGTTATAAATAGAAAGCATTTTGTGTGTATCCCCTTTTCCACGCAGTCTTGCCTGAATCTCTATATGTGGTGCATAGCTCTGGTGTTATTTGAGGCAGTTAGATGCAGCAGTGCACCCTGCAGAAAGGCACATGTATGAGGGGATGACTGTCAGATGTCTTTTTCCAGCCTCAGATCCGTATGTGATCATCACCTGTGAGGGGGAGAAGGTTCGCTCTCCTGTGCACAAGGACACACGCTGCCCCAACTTTGACGTCAAAGGGGTGTTCTATCGCAAAAAGCCAAAAGAGGGCATTCACATTGAGGTATGTGTAAAGTCTTGTTACTAAGAGTATAAATTCCTGACCTCCTAACACTTTGATTTTATAATGATTCAAAGCATTATTAAATCAATGGCATCATCAAGGAGCAGCCACACCTTCACTCCCAGCAAGTCCCATATGTATAAGATTCTTTGACGTCAGACATCATGATTTTACATCAGACAGTAGGGCTGTCAAAAAATATTCTAAATTTGATAATAAAAACATTCTGTTGTGAAAAGTAATTAAAATATTTGGTTTTGAAAAAAGCCTTTTTCAAGTGGGCCTTGGCCAAATGCACTTTATATATATATATATACACACCGAAATAAAATGTAGGTCCAGGCGAAACAATCAAATAATTTTAACTGTGTGGTAAGTGTAACAGAGAGGTCACACCCCAACTCCGAGCAATCTAAAATGTCTCATTTGGAACCACTGGAAAGTTGTATGCAAGTGGTGGGGGCATATGTAATGCAACACTCTTGTTGTACTGATGGACGAAATCTGCAGAAATTTGCTTGCATGTTTTTAAAGATGGGATAATCGAATGTCATTTTTGGCCAAATTTGACAACCTTGATACACTTAATTAGATAATTAGTACCATTAACTGTAAAATAAGAAACCAAAGTAAATCAGTATGCAGTTTCTTAATTCTAACACTGACACTGTTTTCAACAAGTCTGTATACTATAACAGGATAATAGAATTTCTGATATTCAGTCATGACTTTTGGGTGTGCTAGCCCAAAATTTTCAGTGGCCCTGTCTGGCTACCCCTGTGACAAATGGGGAAAGGTTGGGGGCGCCACTGCGTTTACCATAATTTGATTATATTTAGGGCTGCACATTAATAATAGAGTTATATCAGTGAACAGAAAAACAGATTTATCATCAGATGGTTCTGGGAGAGCAGAGGGTGATTCTGGGCTACTATGGTAAAATGTCTAACATTAAAATCAGCTAACATTTTATTCAGTACGATCATAATTGATCATAATGTAGTTCATAACATTCCAAAATGTTATTCATGTTATGCCTCTGTTCTTTATTCTAGACCTTTATTTTCTGTTCTGTTATCTGTAGCCTCCAAAACCTCTTTCCATCTGCTTGCAGTGCTGATTTCTGTCTCTCTTTCTTTCTTCTCATTGCCTTTTTTCCTGATTGCCCATGATGCTGGTAGATCTACAATAAGAATGTGATTGTTGACACCTTCCTGGGTCAGGTGACCCTCTTCAGCGACCCTAATGACCGGCAGGAGCAGCACACAGTCCATTTGAGAGACAAGGGCAGTCGCCAAGACAACGATCTCCCAGGCACGCTGACAGTGCGATTGATCACCTGCACCACTTTAACCAATATCTGACCACTTAATGACCGCAACCTTACCCCTGCCCTTTCCCCTCTCTCTCTGTCACTGTTCCTCATTAGTTATCCACAGTGTATTCATCAAGTGTCCCTCATTTTCCTGCCTGCCTGTATTATTTCACAGTGCCCACATTCTGTCATGCTTTGATAGTATGCATAAGGGCTATGCATTAGTCTTGCATGAGAAGCTGAGTTAGTCTCGGTATTAGAACCTCGTGGAGTCTTCATCAGTTGATTAGCCGCAGGTTTCCATTGCCAATTGACCTCAGCAGAAGTCCTTTCTCTCCATCTCTCCTTCCCTCGTTCCTTACAGTCAGGCGTCCTCCACCTGTTTAGGATCACGATGAAGAACATTCAAGCTGAAGATGAACCTTCATCATCTCTTCTGGGATGAAGAAGTTGAAGAAGAGACTATTTACAGAGACCTCAGACAGGGAAAAATCTGATCAGTCTTGTCTGGTGGCATTGGCTAGTGCAAGATCTGGTCATTCATCTTAACTAGTGGCCTCAACCACAGCAAGGTCTGGTCAGTTTCAGCCAGTGGCCTTGGATAGAGCAGGATCTGATCAGCTTTAGCCAGTGCAAGATCTGGCCTGTTTTAGCCAGTGGCCTTGGCTACAGCAAGATCTGGGCAGACTTGGCCGATGGCCTCAACCACGGCAAGATCTGGCCGATCTTGGCCAGTGTCCTTGGAGAAGTGGACATCGTCTAAGTGTTTTTATTACCCCTGAAGAGCCAAAAACAAAAAAACTGAGATCCCCAACACTGATGTCCACAGCAGACTCTGTGGTTGCGAGTTCCTGACAGTCATGTGACCTCCTAAACGTCACTTTCACTGGATGCTCTTTGGATGCGCAGCAGCATGCTTAAAGTAGCTTAGCAACAAGGGGTGGAAAGCAGAGGCTGCTGGAGCACGGAGAGGAGTTCAGCCACAACCAGCCGCCTCCGGGGACCAAAGGCCCACCCAGCCTCTTTGCCATGTCATCTCCATGGTAACGCCACTGCCTGAGGACAGCGACGGCGGTTTTAACAGAAATGCCTGTTTGGTTTGTGTGTGTATGTGTACGCCTGCGCTGAACGACGCCCTCAGACATACTTAAAGGACCCTTAAAAGGTCGTGCATGTGTAGACAGAGGGTGGACTCCATCAATGCCAGCAGTGCTTTAAAGCAGAGAGCGGTCCTTGGGACACACACACACTTGGATATGCACTCTGCATGTATGCTTAAAGGGGAATTCCACCAAGGTTTCAACATTTCTGCATAAAATCGTTAAGATGTAAACAAAGGCATTAACAGCCCTTTTGATGTAAAGTGCTCTGTTCTAGAGAAACTTACCACATCACTGAATTGCTCACAGTAGTAGTGATAGGAACCAGACAGTTCTGGAGATGTACATACTGGGCATTCTTAGGCATAATAGTACCAAAGAGAAGTTTTTTTCTCCTTTATTTTTCCATTATAAATATATCATATAAGGTCAGCTCAAAAAGCTATTTAAGAAACATGGAAGCATTCATATTTGCAAGGATTACGATATTTTTAAACCTAACCCAGATAGCATTCGGATGTGGACCACATCCATGTCAAGATATGGCACTGCTTGCCCACTGTCGGCACTGGCAGTTGCACATGAGCCAGAGTTGGTCCACATATTTAAAACATATCTGGTTCACTTCTGGCACTTCTGCCACTAGTGGCAAACTGCATGTGAGCCAGAAGTAGCCCACATATATAAAACCTCACATGACCTACATGTTTCAAAACAGATCTGGTCCATGTCTGGCAGAACTATAGCAAAGATGCCTACTTTTGGCTGAGGTGTGGCCCTAATCTGGTGTCTATGTAGCAAGTGGGCCAGATGAAAATGGGGAATGTTGGCCAGATTTGGGCCAGAACAATTTTTCTGTCTGGAAAGGCATTAGATTAATATTTTTAGGATTAATATTTAATTT
Organism: Semaprochilodus insignis; assembly: GCA_034552555.1. Classification (NCBI taxonomy): domain Eukaryota; kingdom Metazoa; phylum Chordata; class Actinopteri; order Characiformes; family Prochilodontidae; genus Semaprochilodus; species Semaprochilodus insignis. Next base: position 22,749,561 of record CM067487.1, on the reverse strand, counting down.
GAGTGGGATTTTTTTTAGGTGTTTTTAGAGGTTGTCCCAACACTAACCCCTAAATTTCAGCTTAATATCATACTTAATATAACTTACTTTTTCATATTTTGCATTGCTTTTTTAAATAGATTTTTATATTTTTTTATTTAAATTTTTAATTTAAGTTTAAGGTTTTAAATTAAGTTGCAAGATTTGGATTATTTTTAAATATAAAAACTTCATTTAAAAAATATCATTCCATCATATTTACCATTATTACCAAAACACAAAGTCTGTAGCCTGTAAACAGAGCCCCTGCATTTTACAGCTGTTCTTCCTGGCCTTATAGGGGGCAGTTAGATCCCATAATAAATACCTCTCCACTGAAAGATTCTGCAGTTAATTTATAATGAAAAATATGATAATTTTATATTATCATAATTGATAGTCATGTGCTGGCCATCTCTTTTGAGTTGTGCTTAAAACTAGTTGAAATTGGCGCGACTGTAAGAATTACTCCCAAATCATTTAGTGAAGTGTTATTAAATTGGTAAACTGAATATTTGCTTTAAAAAATTATTGAAAATATTATTAAGGCACAGTGTCCCTCAGAAAAAAGAGTTTAATCTAAAGTCTGTCAAAACCCCGAGACATGTTTTGACTGATCCATAAAAACTCAGAACATGCGTGTAGGTTCACTGGTGGTTTTGAAAAGTACATAAAACTGCTTTATTTGCACTGTAGTCGTTGTGATGCCTGGTTCCAGTCACCACTGTAAAGAAATCAGACTCAGAGTTTGTCTAGAATGCACCATTTCACACCAAAACACTCTGAATGACTTTGCTTACATCTCAGTAATAGGTCTATGCTCAATTTTTTGAAACAATCCCCTTTAACTCTGACACCAAGGACCCTGGGACGGTGATGAGACGTGTGTGTATTTTATTGCTGAGGTTTCTTCAGCTCCTGCCAAACAGCATGTGCCATGTTGTGGATCCTCTTAGAACTGTTCTTCCACTCCACTAGGGGACGCTGCACTGGAATGTTTGGAGATTTTTCTCACTTGAACAACAAACTTACAGACACTTTGGGGGATATTATCACCGGTTTTGTGTCTTTTCCAATGGCTAGTGTGCTGTTTCACCAAGAACCGCTACAAGCCTGTTTGTATACCCCCATTACCAGTTAATGTGTTGCAAAGATTTCAGCTCCAATGGACCTAATGGGCTTAGCAAATTAGAAAGAAGCCCATAATAACAGTATTTAATATGGTTTGGTATTTTTCAGTCTCTCCTGTTCTGTTATGATGAACATTATCACTGTCCAAAGAAAATAATGATAATTCAAAAATGGGAAGTTTACAAAAGAAGGCAGAGCACTAAGTTAATGTAACAAGATTTTATTCCAAGCTGTTTTGGAGCATTTCTATTGTATTTCCATTATATTCATCTTAAAACTGGAAGATGAATGTTTATTTTCTTGGACAGTGACAATAGGGTTGTTTGGAAGATGTTTTCTGATGTCAGCTATAAGGCAAAATAGCTGAGTGCTCATTTTGTCAAATCGTATTTGATTAATTTCATGCACTTTTTGTTTCAAACTTTTGTATCGTTTAACATGTTTCCAGTTTATTTGTACCTTGTGTTTACAGAACATAAAGAATTACATGCTACAACAAGAGAATTACAAATTAAAAGTGTTATAGTCGCTGTGTTTACAGTTGTAGGTGATGAAGCGGTATGTGCTAAGGTCGAGCCTGCATTGTTATGAATAAGGACATTATGATTTACCTGAATGAGCACACTGTGACCTTCAGTCCCTCAGTCTGAACGCTTGTGTGCTGTGAGAAAGTAGAGGGTTTAGATTACTAGGTTAAGCATGCAGTGCCAAGCAGATTACATGTGTTGGATGTCAGGAGCAGGAGAGATGTTCATGCCAAGCAGATTAGCCCCGGGGCATAATGGTGCATATCGAAGCCAGAGAGCCAGAGACAATGTGATTTCATTCAGGAAAGAGTTTTCCCTTTGTCCACTGTATTTATTTATACAACCTAATATGATAAACCTAAGCTAACCCAGCAGCAGTTCAGTATGTCTCTCTCTCTCAATCACTCCATTTAATCTGTTCCGTAGACCAAACCAGGGAAGAAATGGAAGGTTGCTATTGATTTGTGTTATGTGTTTTGAGTTGTGTTTGTATGATGGACAGACTCTGTGTGCGGTCCGTTATAATCTATTACAGTTTAGGGATTCCCAGACACACTGACCGATATACTCTTTTGATGTGGAAATCGGTCATTATTAAATGTTCACAGATTTAGTTGATATAGAGAACAGCTATTACATAAAAGGTGACGTAATAATGAATAGACAGCTCTAATGTGAGCAGAACCGTACCGCCTGTCAGTCTTGTACAGTCGTCTACCATTATTCCAACCAGTCAGAACACAGGTTGGGATGCTGTGGAAAGTAAAACAGAATGCAATGATGTGCAAAGTATTTAATCCCTATATTTAATTGGAAATAGTACAAAGACAACATATCCATATTGAAACTGTGAAATGTTATTGTTTTTGATGAATATATGATTGTTTTGAATTTTACTGCAGAGTGATGTTGCTGTCAAATGCGCAGAATATGGTTTGTTATTTTTCTTGCTGGAATAAGCACGACCTTCCCTGAAAAAGACGTCTTCTAGATGACAGAATATGGCAGCTGCTCCAAAACCTGTATATATCATTTTATATATATAAACTGATAAAACACAAACACAAACTATGTACACTAATGCCACACCATGCCATCCTGGATGCTAGCTTTTGAACTGTTTGCTGATAACAATTCGGAAGGTCCTTCTCCTCTTTAGCGCAGAGGACACAGAGTCCATGCTTTCCAAAAAGAAATTCAGTTTTTGATTCGTCAAACCTCAGAGACACTTTTCCACTCTGCCTCCGTCTATCTAAAGTGAGAGAAGGCAGCGACATTTCTGGATCCGGTCTATATGTGCTTTAGTGTTTAACTTTATATGGTAGAGGTTTAACTTGCATTTGTGGATACCGTGATGAACTGTGTTTTAATGCAGTGCTGCCTGAGGGCCTGAAGATCACAACCATCCAGTATTGGCATTTGACCTTGCATATTCTCCTAAATGGAGATTTCTCCAGATTCTCTGAATCTTTTAATGATATTGTTGTGTACTGGAGATGTTCTTTGCTATTTACACTGAGAAACATTATTCAAAAATTCTTGGCCCGTGTGGTGAATCCCTCCTCATTTTCTGAAAGATTCTGCCTCTCTGAGATGCTCTTTTTTACCCAATCATGTTTTTGACCTGTTGCCGATTAATCTAATCAGTCCTGAGATCTTCCCCTGTTGTTGCTCCTGTCCCATTTTTTTAAATCTGTTACTGGCATTAAATTCAAATTCATATATATATTTTTTTAAATTATTAAAAATATTAATTATTATAAATATGTTTTAACATGTCTTTGTGCTATTTTTACTTAAATATATGATTTAAAAGATTTGCACATCATTGTATTCTGTTTGTATTTATATTTTGGATAGACGGGTATAGTTAAAATAATGTGAACATGTAATGTGCAAGCAAACCTACACCTCGGTATGATATGACCAAGGACAACATGTTATTAACTGTTTATTTGTTGAAAAGAAGTGATACCTACACTTTCTGCTGTTTGTTTAGGGCATTGATAATAGGGAGTAGGCAATCATATCACTCTGTAAAGTACTGTTTAACTAAAACTATTGAAGTTAACTTTTAAATGATTTATAAATTATATATAATAAATGATGTTATATATATTTTTATTATACATTATATGACAAATCTAGCATATTCAAATCTATTGTCTGCTATTGTCAAATATCAGAATGTTTAGCTCCTTGACATCAATATTAACAAAGATTTTATATTGGCTGAGCCCTGGAAACTTTAAATAGGAGCTGTTGTGCATGAATCCCAGGGTGGATTCAGGGGTTTCAATTTTTTTATTTATTTATTTTTTTTTTTGAAGTTCAGTATCTGGAATCATCTTTGTTTTTGGTTTTTTTTCTCTTTTTTTTAACGGTTCTTCTGTTTTCTCTTCCACACTTCCAGTTTGCTGGCTCAGTTTAAACGTTATGGAGTTTGTAATGTGCCATTTTGGATTAAGCCTTGAATATGTTTTAGCTGCAATTTGTATCTATCTTGCCAAACAGTTTAGTGCGTGAAGCAAGCAGCCTGACTGTATTAGTCCCAGTCTCCGGCCAAAGGCCAGATGCATTCCAGTTATAGCACACATTACTGACAGCTGACGAAAGTGGGTAAGGTTTGATTCAGCTCTGTGCATGCCTGTATTCAAGAACAAGCTTCCTGTACCAAAACGAACCAGACTGTTCTCCAGTGCGGAACATTCATTAAGATCCCAAACGATAAGATTAATGTCGTGAAGCTCTCAGACTGAACCGCAGATGCACCACAGCGGTATGTGTCATGTGTTGTCAAAATATTGATGTTGCTGCTGCTTCCATATGCAAGTTCCGAGTGCAAAGCTTATGTTGCATGTATTATTTATGGTAGGCAGTAATCTGGTCATTAGTACGGCTGTTTGCCCAGTGTATTTTGAGTGTATGAAAGTGGCAGTAACAGATATATTTGGAATGGCCTGCAATCACGTCCAGTTTAATGGATGTTGATGATGTTGTAGTATCTTCCTTCACTGCTAAAAATAAAGGTGGCTAAATGGTTCCTGGCTTTAGGCAAAAAAAAAATTGGCTCAGAACCACCTATTTGGTTCAGGTTCCTTTAACTTTAAAAAGGTTCTCCACACTTGCATCTCATTTATAAACATAATGTTTTTTAAAGAACCCTTTAATAGGTTGGCCTTTAGGTGACCCAAAGTGGTTCTTCTATGGTATCACTCCAAACAGAAGACCTCTTTTTAGCACCTTTATTTTTAAGAGTGTTGCATCATTTTTCTAGCCGAGTTGTCACGTATTATTGTGTATGGCAAACTTTTCAACAGTTTCTAAGTGCAAAGAAAAAGAAGATCCTTTTTAAGCACTCCTCATGGTTCCAGAAAGATGATTCGGAGATGCCAGAATGCCATTTCTGGATGTTTATGTCCGCTTCTGATGAATGACAGCGCTTTATCTGCTCTATCTCCGTCTGGCCGGCCTGCACTGCTGCATGTACTATCCAAACTGGAAAACTACTGTGTGCTCTCTAACCTTACATAAACCATCATGAACGGTGATGTGCCATGTTTGATTCTCTAGGCATCACAATGCAGCACAGCCTTAAAGAGTCAGTGAATGCTTGTAGAGAGTGACTTCTTGCTCTGTTGTTTTTTCTTTCTTTCTTTCTTTTCCTTTTTTGATATGGATCAGACAGAATGAGCTTGTGATACTCTTGTATTTTTCTGCTGATGCTGAACTTGAAACTGACACACATAAAATACTCTCTTGCATGACAACATTCTATATATGGTAGCAGATACTGAGAACTTTATAACAGGTATCTTTTATCAACATTTTATACACCTTTGTTTAATCTTTTATAATCTATCCATTGAATCTTGTGTTGGACAAAACAGAATACTGTATGTTTACTGATTGTATGAGTTTGGAAAGCTGTGTCTTGCGTACGTTTAGATGTTTTGTTTTTCTTTTTGTGTGCTATTTAAAGTCTCTCCTGGGTTACACTGTGCTTATTTTATATTTACTCTTGAATTATTTATTTTCTCTATTTTGTATTTTATGTCAACTTGTGGCATGACTTTGAAATAAAATATTAAAAATGTCTCTTTTTCTGGGATGTGTCCTCTCTGGGTATTTTGCACATGCATGTAATTAACAGGACCCTCTACTTTATGCACAAATTGCAAACCATGAAATATGACTTTTTTAAAATAGATGTTGGCTGCCCAGCTGACTATTGTGATGAAAAAAAAAACCTTTAAAATTAATTCATTTTCTGGAAAAAAACTGTTGTTGCATAACCTTTGGTTTATCGGTACAAAAGTGGTGCTTGATGGGGGTGCCTCTGTCACTATGACTCAATTTCACAAATGGAGCAACTAGTATACCTTTGGGCTCATGGAGTCCCCGTAACTCATATAGCTGTTTAATTTAATCTTATTTTATTTATTGGAACTATTATATTAGATATCAAGCTTGAGGTATCAGTCTTTTCCTTACATTTAGTAAAGAAAAAAATAGTTGAAAGGAAAAAAAAGTCGCATTCTTAAAGTATTACCATCAATTTCTGTTTCCATAACCCCAACTTTTGACTTTTTTAAGGGTTATAACATTTTTTCTAAAAAAAACAACAAACGAGCAATTGATACAAAGCAATGCTCTAATGAAGCCACAGAATGTATTAGACTGGCACACACTTCGATATTTTCAGCCTGCTAAATGTGAGCGAGTGAGTGAGAAAGACATGAAAAAATACTAAGTAAAGAAATCCTGGTGAAAAGAAGTGCTTTGTATTAAAAAACTTCCATAAATAATTCATTCCATGAATACAATCCAACTGTTCAGTAGCAAATATGGTACCACGATATTTATTTGATGTGAGTAGGAGCTTTGTTTTAATTCAGTTTGAAGCATGCATCTAGTATTCACAAAATAGGTCATGTGTACGAAGGCGAGGGAAAACAACTCAAAAAGCATACAAAGAAAGCATATACCTAACCATACCTAATCAGCAAACACCACACCCTACAGGACAGAATCTCACTTTCGAACATGTACGGTTTCATCTTTTAGCCCCCACTGGAGTTCAAACACTGATGCGCTGATAACGAACTGAAGTCTTGAGAGATAGCAACAGATGCTGTGCAGTGATTGGAGGACTGAGAAAAGAAGGAAAAGTTAGTGAAGAGCATATGATTTCGTTGGCTGTAATACAGTGAGGACACTCGCAGTAAACAGATCAAATTTCTCTTTGCAGAGTTGGCTTATCATAAAATACTGGATACTGCATAAAGGATTTGATTGGACAAGCCTGTGATCAATCTGGGTAGATCTAGGTGGTGAAGGGGGAGTAGCAATCAAGAGGCCCTGAATTACTCGGGGCCCCTCGGCTTCAGCCCAGGTAAGCTTATGCATTAAATTGTCTCTGCTGATCTAGTTGTGACCAGATTCACCATTCATTTTTAACAAACGATAATATTCCTCATTCTTTAGGGGAACAAAGGAGAAAGATCTATGTGATTTGTTGATATAATTGGGCCATTTTGTTACCAGATGTCACTGTAGCTTGTTTGGCTTCATGGATCTTAACCCTTTAACGTCCGCACCAAGAAAAAAGACACAGTTTTTTTTATTTGTTTGTTTGGGGCACTAATAATAAAGCACATATAATTGTAATTACATTAGCTTAGCATAGACACCTTTAGCAAAAAAAAAAATTATACAATTTTTATGAAAATTATTGTACAGTAAATTATTGTACATTATCTGTACAATAATTTGTACATAATTCTGTCATCACTCTCTCACTCATCACCAAAGCCACTTATCCTCCTGGGTCACCGGGGGGGTTGGGCACGGGGGTGTGCTGAAGCATACCCCAGTGCTAATTGAGGGGAAGGCAGGAAACACCCCGGAAAGGTCACCAGTCCATCGGAGGGCATTATTTGTCAGTGTTGCATGTTGGAAATATATTTGCTCTGACTTTAGATTTGTTGTCCTGCTCACAAAACTTGGTCTGACAATAATTGTCCATTGTTGCTAGTGCTACTGAGAGCCACTGCCTTAAAGAATCTTTAACAATCTTTTTTGTAAATGAGATGTAGGAGCAGGAAGAACCTTTCTGAAGTTCAAAGAACCTCCACACAATATTATGCAAATAAATGTTCTTTCTATGACAGTACATCCAGGACACTGTACTGGTCAGAGTCATTCAAATAATCATGTTCATTTTACTTCCTGTATGTATTGTTTCATTTACCCCTGCTTTTATGACGTTGTCCTGTACGTCAGTCTCTTGCCATTTGCCTAAACAAATTGTTCGTGGATTGTATCAGACACACCCGCTTCCATTTTTAGAAACAAATCCCTGACCTTTTCCATGTGCAATACAAAGGCGAAAAGGGAGAGAGGGTGCAGGGGCGAGAGACATGTGCTTAGAAAGTTGGGACTGTGGGCTGTGTGCTGAGCCACATCGCAGACCTTTGCCTTAGCCCCCTCCCTCCCTTCCTCCCTCCCTCAGTCCTGCTGCATGTGCTCCATAAGCCCGGCCTCCTCCCTAAGTAGGATCATGAGTGTGAATGAGGGAGGGTGTCACTGGCCGACTGCCGCTGCCTGACCCAGCATCTCTCAGCTACAGGTAGTTCCAGACCAGCGGCCCCACATGTACACATACACAGTCTTAGGAGGGTACAGGAACATGCAGAAGTTGTAGACGAGTCCAGGCTGCTGGCTGCTATTACTGCTGCTTTAAACTGAGCTGAGCCTGTGGACTTACCCGAAGGGTTTGGAGGAAGAAAGCAAAAGAAGTGAAGAAAGAAAAGGTGAATTCCTCATTCTTTAAGAGGTAAGTAACGGTTCAGACGAAGGGCTTAGCAGTACGAGGGCACCGCATGCTCTCTCAGGGCTTTACACAAAGCCTCTTAATGCTGTTCTCTGCTCCAGCATGCTTCACACCAGGCCTCAATAAGGGACCCTTAATAAGTGACCCTTAATAAGGGACATAAAAGGGTCTAATACGGGTTCATTGTTGTTTGGGTGATTGTTTATTTGGGTGCACTTGCTGCTGTTTGACGCTTAAAACAAAGTCAAAGGTACACAGTATGGTTTCCACCTTTGTTGACCTCCATCTAGGCTCTAAGATTGGTTCATTTAAGGGTGGCAAGTATTTCAAAAAAGTCTTGGAGCAACTTCAGATTGGAAAGTTATGCAATCAAAAACAGTGTGGATGATTGGTGAGTTATAGTCTATTAGAAAGCTACAATCATAAGTCATCAGTCAAAAACTGAGGAAACTTCAGAAAGATTTTAAAAGTTGGAAAACCCAGAAAACAGTGGGCTGCATTCATGAACCGTTCTTAAGAAGAAATTTCCTTCTAAAACTCATTTACGCAGATGATTCTGACATTCACCTATGTTTTCTTATTTGGGATTTATTGGTTGATAATAATGTAATCTGAGCACACTCGAGAGCACAAAGGTGCAAACAATTCTGCAGTTTAAGAACTCTGACATAGACTTAAGACCTTTCTCAAGAACAAATCTAAGACGAAACCTGGGAAGGCATTGCTGAATGAAACTGCAGGTCAGGAATTGCATTAAATATAGTTCTTCAGATCAGCAAGCCCCAGAAAATCAGTACGGTTATCTCTTATTAAGCTGGGATGAGGTAGAAATGAATATTTAAAATCTGGTAAAACTGAAAAATTCAGTACAATGTGCAGTAGGCCCCCAATCTCCCATTTGTTCCTTGCACTGTGCACTACATTACAGAAGACAAAGTGTCTAATTAGGAGGGATCTTGCTGATTTGACATAGATCTAGCAGCAAGAGGTCCTCACACAGGTGGGAGATGGTGAAGAAGTGCCAGTATGATGGTTCAGAGTGGTAATGCTGTTATTCCAGTCATTAATCTCCTGGCACTGTCTGAGACACTGGCTGCAGCATTCGGGAGCAGCGCAGGATTTGTGTTCCTTTAGTGAGTCTTGGCCAGTAGCAGATGACGGGTTATAAAACACAGCGTCCTGGAAATGCATGAGGAATATTTAATGACTTTATACAAGAGCTCAGCAACCCTGAAGTTAATTTTGGAGAACCTGACTATACATGTCTGTCATTTGACTTGCAAATGTGGCATTGCAACAAACAGTGAGGGCCACTACTGTTGTGGTCTACTTCCAGAGATGATACGAATTCTATTCAATAGGTCTCGATTTTTCCTCCCTTAATCTCTAACCCAAAAAATGACCTTGTTATGGCAGCTCAAGATTAACAGCTTTTGTTTAAGGGCCCAGAGCAGAGAGATGTTAATACTTAATAACTGTGTTTTTCAGGACTAAGCTTAGGTGCTGTTTTGCACTTCCTAGATCAACCCCAGAATATCAACACAACGGTCCTTAACGGTTGCTATTTCTGCTTTCACTACCTTCATTGCACAGTGATAGCTTGAGTTCTTTAGACAGTATTACTAGAATTGTTGTGTTGATTTTAAACACTAGCAAAAAGTAAAAGATTGATTTTGTAAATTGGGCAGACTCTGTCAGAGTTTTTAAAAGTAACTTAATCTTAAATTTCAGTAACAAAAAGGTTGTGCAACTCTTTGCGGTGCGTACTTTTTGGGCTGTTGTTGTTGTAGTCGATACCAGTTATCTCTTAAAGGCTTGCACAAAAATAGCAGATCCCGATGGATCAGCCCCTGGACAACAATGAGTCTTTGTTTTATGCTTCATAAATGCCACAAATGCAAAAATCAATGGCAAAGGCCTGCACTGAATATTCCTAATACAGTGCAGTACACAGAAAGCATTCCTGAACCTTTTTAGCCTGTGTAGGTACAAATACCTCTCATGGTTAAGATTTATGCTAGTCACAGGTAGCATTCATATTTGTGGTTAGAGTTCTGTAAGATGTCATAATTGTCAGAGGCTGATATGTAACATTCAACTTAGCAGCACTTTTGCCTAGTGTAGGGTTCATGTGAGCTACATGCTAAGAGATGGCCTGGTCCTCTGTAGTTTAATAGGTCCATATCATGCAAAACTGAACACTCTTTTTAAATGACCAGGTTAACTCCTTAATCTGTATATACCATATATGAAATCTAAATTGCAGTCAGTTTTGACTGTTCATTTGTTGTTTGAATGTTTTTATAATGTCACACATCAAAACAGTGCACTTTCATATATATATACCTTAACGGCCCCCATTCGTGTTGAAGTTACAAGGAGTGTTTCAGTCCACACTGCTTTTTGAACGAGGCACAGTACAGGACAGCCAGTCAGAACAGAGGTCATTTACATATCAGTCCTAAAAAACAGATTGTTTAATTCAAAGATTTAAAGATAGATTAGAAAATGGCCCTTGGAAAATGTAATAATTAATAATTATGAAAGATGTATGCACCAATAATTTAACATTCTTAATTATTCCTACATTAATTAATAATTTAACAATAAATAGACGTCAGGAAAGATAAAATAGAATAAAGCATATTATATAAGCCCTTTAAGGCTAAGTAGGCATTTGCAAACTCGGGTCCTGTTAGTTCTGTAAATACAAAACTGGCTATTGGCTTATTTGCACTAGTTGTTGACCTGAGTTCAGAATCAGTTGGGATATATTGAGCATTGAGGGAATATAAAAAATTCAGTTAAACATAGGACTCAATTCTGAGAGTTTACCGTAAGACCTAAGAGATTGAGTATTAAAAAAATCTGTATATATTATATATATAGTATACATATTATATATATTTGAGGTTTGTATTATTAGTAGTATTATTAAAGTATAAGAATACTACTAATAATACAAACCTCAAATATATAAAATATTATATATCTGTATATATTATATATATATTATACATATTATATATATTTGAGGTTTGTATTATTAGTAGTATTCTCAAAGTATAACCTTTAACACCTTAAATTTTCAAGCTTATTGTATATTAAGGCTTATTATTAGAAATATTATTAATAGAAATTCCATGGGAAATGTTATAAAGAGTGTGTGTGTGGGGGGTAAATTGTTAGGAGGACTAATTCACTAATAGTTGCTGTGAGAGTGTGCACTGAACAGGAGCCATATATCTGAATCTAAGCTATCTAGCTCTAGAGTCATTTCAACAAAACTGCCATCCACATTTCCTCCTTTTTCTTCAAATCAGACTAATAGAAAACATTGTGTTTAAGTATCGCTAAACCCAGGCTAATCTTCTTACTGAGCATACAGTGAGGACAGCACATGATATGCCATATGTCTCAGCCTATGTTTCAACTGCTGTCCTCCAGATTTGCAATTCACTCAGCTGTTTTTTGAGCCACACACTCATTGAACTCTGAACTAGCATAGGAGCATTCAGATCAGCTCAGGTGCCTTACGCCAGTATTTACAGTGTTTCCCAATAAGACAGGAAATCGATCTAATAAAAGCTGTCTCACAGTGAGGTGTGAGATCACACGGCTGAAATAGGGAAATTAATCAACAGGAATATGTAAATTACAGGTTGCCTAAGCAACAGGCTTAGCCACAGGAATCTGTGTAAGCTCCTAAAGGCAGCCCCAGTCTCCATCCTCCTTTCCCTCCCCACACCTGACCAGCTGACCTGCATTAGGTGGAGGTGATGCTGCTGTTAGCCCACAGATGATGCACAGATACTACCACTACACTACTCAGAATCTACACAGACACTACACAGGCACTACCCAGACACTTCACAGAGACTACAAAGACACTACACAGGCACTGCACAGATACTACCACTACACAACCCAAACATTTCACAGAAACTACAAGGACACTACCCAAACACTTCACTGATACTACCCCTACACTACTCAAAGTCTACACAGACCCTACAGAGGCACTACACAGGCACTACCCAGACACTTCACAGAGACTACAAAGACACTATCCAGTCTCTACACAGACTCTTCCCAGACACTACCCAGACACTACTCAGGCATTACTCAGACACTTCACAGACTACCACTATACTACCCAGACAATACTTAGACACTACCCAGATACTTCAGAGACTATAACGAAGCTACACAGATACTACTCAGACACTTCACAGAGATTAGAAAGAGACTATGCAGACCCTGTACAGATACTGCCACTATACTACCCAGACCCTACACAGACACTTTACAGGCATTACACAGGCACTACCCAGACAGTTCACAGGAACTATAAGGAAGCTACACAGACACTACCCAGACACTTCACAGACACTACACAGACACTACTTAGACACTACTCAGGCACTACACAGAGACTATAACAAAGCTACACAGACACTACCCAGACACTTCACAAAGCTACACAGACACTACCCAGACACTTCACAAAGCTACACAGACACTACTCAGACAATTCATAAAGCTGCACAGACACTACCCAGACGCTTCACAAAGACTATACAGATACTCTATTGACACTACTCAGACACTTCACAAATACTACACAGACACTACACAGATACGATATTGACACTACACAGACACTTTACCAAGAATACGCTGACAGTACACAGACACTTTACAGAGAATACGCTGACACTACACAGATACTTTACAGAGAATACGCTGACACTACACAGACACTTTACCAAGAATACGCTGACAGTACACAGACACTTTACAGAGAATACGCTGACACTACACAGATACTTTACAGAGAATACGCTGACACTACACAGACACTTTACCAAGAATACGCTGACAGTACACAGACACTTTACAGAGAATACGCTGACACTACACAGATACTTTACAGAGAATACGCTGACACTACACAGACACTTTACCAAGAATACGCTGACAGTACACAGACACTTTACAGAGAATACGCTGACACTACACAGATACTTTACAGAGAATACGCTGACACTACACAGACACTTTACCAAGAATACGCTGACAGTACACAGACACTTTACAGAGAATACGCTGACACTACACAGATACTTTACAGAGAATACGCTGACACTACACAGACACTTTACCAAGAATACGCTGACAGTACACAGACACTTTACAGAGAATACGCTGACACTACACAGATACTTTACAGAGAATACGCTGACACTACACAGACACTTTACCAAGAATACGCTGACAGTACACAGACACTTTACAGAGAATACGCTGACACTACACAGATACTTTACAGAGAATACGCTGACACTACACAGACACTTTACCAAGAATACGCTGACAGTACACAGACACTTTACAGAGAATACGCTGACACTACACAGATACTTTACAGAGAATACGCTGACACTACACAGACACTTTACCAAGAATACGCTGACAGTACACAGACACTTTACAGAGAATACGCTGACACTACACAGATACTTTACAGAGAATACGCTGACACTACACAGATACTTTACAGAGAATACGCTGACACTACACAGACACTTTACAGAGAATACACTGACACTACACAGACACTTTACAGAGAATACGCTGACACTACACAGATACTTCACAGAGAATACGCTGACACTACACAGGCTCTTTACAGAGAATACGCTGACACTACACAGATACTTTACAGAGAATACGCTGACACTACACCGTTCCTTTCAGAGAATACGTTGACACTACACAGACACTTTACAGAGAATACGCTGACACTACACAGACACTTTAAAGAGAATATGCTGACACTACACCGTTCCTTTCAAAGAATACGCTGACACTACACAGACACTTTTACGCAGACAATGGCAATACTACACAGACACTTTACAGACTGCACTGGAACTACATAAAGAGCACGCAGACACTACATAAACACTACCCAGACACTTCCCCAACACTACCAAACTCATAATACAGAGACTGCACAGAAACTGCACAGAAAATACACAGATACTACACCAAGACTAAACAGAGACTATGGAGATTTAGAGCACATTGCACAAACACACACTGCGCCATCTGAAACTGTCTTTGTATCTCTCCATGCAGTCATAGTTGCTAGAGGATGCTGTCCTGCAGCATAGTTTTCTGTAACACGTGAATTTAAAATCTGCTAGTTTACAGCTCTACTGTACCTGCAGCAATGTGTTAAGTTCAGTGCAATCCTAAAGACACAGGTTCCTAAATGGTTTTGACTAGTACATATGGTTCTGGGGTCTTTGATGCTGCATGTAAGCATTTTTAAAGTTTCCTGAATGTACCATGCACTTCCTTATTACTACAGTTTGCACATGGAAATTAAGCTGTAAAAACAGTCTGATTTGAATTTATTTAAATATATCCCCCTATTCAGCCTATGACAGTTAGAATGGAGAGTCACCCTGAAGATTTGAATGTGTTGTTTTTGTGACGTCATGTTCACATATATCTGCCTATTCAGCCTACAGCGGTAGCCTATACTGCTTGTTGAAAAAAACACAATACAGGGCACAGAGGTCATTTACATACATGACTCTTTAAAGAAAATACTGTTTAATTCTAAGGGTGTAAAGAGTCGTTCTACATGGTGGGACATTGGCCATGTAAAAATTTATTTCTCATAAACTCACACACATCATAAGTGTAAAATTCAAGTTTGTTTAAACTTTATAAAGGTTCTTTCACATTCAGACACCTCATGTTCTTTAAAGAGCCATTCACTGAACTGTTGTTTAGGGAACCAAAAGTGGCTCTTCTATAATATCACCAAATAAACCTTTTTCACACCTTTATTTTTAGGAATGCACTTGGCAAAAGTCTTTGGACATCTGAGTACATGATATGTAAAGGTGTTTATCTGAGCAGTACGTGTTTTATTAGTTCAGAAACTCTTACATTTAGAACAAAGAAAATGCCAGACTCCAAAATGCCAACTTTCCAGGAGAGGGCAAACAACTTTTTTTCCAAGTAATTTTGGGCCTTTTCTGTTTATCCATTTATCATGAAATTTTCACACAAACAGCAGCTGCAGTCTTCAGATGATGCATAAAAATAAAAATTGACAAAAATGGAGATACATGCTTTTACCTTGGACAGTGATAATGTGCTTTAATTTTCAGACCTTTGATTGAGGAAGCCCAGTATTTGCTCCCACTATCCAATTCTTGCCTCAGCTACACTGTAACAAAAAAATGAAGAAGTTGACACTTTACCAGCACCCTGAAATTCAGTGAAGCAAAAACACAAAACGGTAAAGTAAGTCATCTTAATCATTTGAGTAGATTTTTTGCAGAATGATCAATATTTCATTACATTCAATCAGGTGTGCTGATAGTGGAATTTAGAAAAATCAATGCAATAGCTGGTGTGCATTAAAGAGAAAGCAGAAACCAAATAAAAGAAGAAATCACTGCTTGTTCGTGTTCTTATTGTTTTTTTTTAAATATTTATTCTAATGTTATTTTAAAGGCAAACACACTTACTAATAGTTTTAAGCAATTTTCTTGGCTAGGCAAAGACTTTGCATGGTTCAGTTGTTCTTGAAGGACTGAGCTTGTTTTCATTTGTTGGATAAATATCGATTGGAGGTGATTGTGTAGCTGTGCATTTGGTAGTGGAGTAGCCGAGTGTTCAGTCAGTGGCTCTGTGCTGTGCGTTTCAATTAACGTCTTCCAAGAGCTGCACAAACCGATTACCCATACAAGCTCCCGACAGTGTCTGTCACATCAGTCACCACTGTCCTACTGCTGCGTGTCCCACTAATGCCTGTCAGACAAGTAACCTGGCTGTCTTAAGGTTTTGAATTCAGGGAACATCAAATGCATATGAAATTACCAGAACAATAATCTATGTTTTACTTTATGTGAACTTTAAACTGAACTATAAACAATGTAGAAATAAAAATGTAGCCTGGTTACTTTTCAGTTTAGTTACAATACCAAATCATTGTTCTGTTTGGCAATTTTTTTTCACTTTTTGGATCTGTATGTAAGAAAGCGAGGCACTAAATTTACGTGATTCAAATATGTACCTCATAACATCAATTATATTGCATCAGCTGAAATATTGCTCAAGTAATATGTCTCTGTGGAATGTGAAAATTAGCGCCGCTTACTTATCAAAGTAAAGAAGTGAATAAAAGGTTTTTTTGGCGGGGAGGCACTATTGATAGTTAAAAGCATCAGTCCAGCTCTTTAGTGCTTTGACCATGGACCTTAACTATCCTTCTGACCCAGCCAGTCTACAAGCCAATTACTATATAGTACGGGGTCAGTTAAGCTGTCTGCCACAAACTACCTTGAGTTATCCAACTGAGAGGACACTACAGTACAGTCTAGCAACTCGTTGTTGATATACACTCAATAAAATACATTACATGAACACAGTTATTGTTATAAGGACATTAGTGATGTTGTAATATACTGTATTCATGAACACATGTAAATGAGGTAAATCTGAAGCACTACTTTTTTTCCAGAGTATTGAGGGCAGTCTCCCTCCCCATTCCTGCTAGGCCCAAACCATATCCTTCTTTCTGCCACTTGGCTTCCATTAGCAACTTTCTGGCACAATGTGGTGGCTAATGCTAAACTGTGGGCTATTATTCTATTAGGCCATTAAAATCTTCATTGAGAGAAGTAATTTGTCCTTGCCAGTTCATAGCCTTGTGGGTTTGAAGTGCATTGTACATTGTGGGTGGAATAGCAACGCACCTTTGGGGATTAAAGGTTCGGGTTGGGTGATTCCAGTGTTATTGCTGTATCTGGTTACACAGCTGTTTAGAGGTGAGAAAGAACAGGTCAGCGATTGTTCTGCAATGCCAAAGCATAGAATGTACTCACTTCAGATGCAGGAATCGTGGAGTTGCTCTGCATAGCATTTGATCTTCTGCTTAAAATCTATTTTTCAGAGTCAGAATCTTATTTCAAGAAATAAGTTACAAATGGCTCTGACATATTACAGTCCAAAGCAAACATAATAAAAGATACAGTTGCAGCTGTGTCCTCTCAACAAAGACTGTTGTCCCAAAGGAGTCACCGATATTCTGTTCTCCTTCAAAGAGACACTAGCATTAACACAAGCGACTAACCAAACACACCCTAGCTGCTTTACATGTCAGGAGCAATGGCCATTCTGGCTCTACTCAATGACTCAGATCAGTTGGCTTGGTCCACAAAAAGGAACCAGCTTTTTGGGCTCGTCATTGTGCACCCTTGTTCCAGTTTCAGTTCCCAAAATTAGCCATCAACAAATCCATCAACCAGTGATCCAACAAAGGCAGGTAAACATAAAAAACAGAATAGCTATTAAGGCTCACTTGGGAACGAGTCTAAGAATTACATGAAAACCACCCAAAAAACTTAGACAAACTCAAAAAATTAACATTTGTTGGATGATCAGGGGGTGGGGCATAATATTAAAGTGGTATAATATCAAATTAGCTGATTTGCCTTAATTTGCAAAAAAAACAAAAACCAAAACACTCTTCAAACAGAGTCGGTTCCCAGCTTTGATCTGAAAGAGCCATCTCAGAGAACCAACTCGAGCCAGCTCTTAACATGTGCGTCTAAAAATAGCGTTTAAAAATAGAGTTTAAAAATAGTGATTTAAAGATGCAAAAGTGAATGAAAATGTGAAGACCTGAGACCAGTCGGCAAACATTTTTATTATAACACCAAAAGTGGATATCTCAGATGTGGAGTTTATGGACTTAAGAGTCATAATTTGTCATTTTAGTAATTAGGATTACTCAAATCATGAGACACCAGAAATGCAACCAACTACTACAACTAACCTTCGGAGGTATAAATATTCCTGCAGATCGTGAAAAACAGGACTGTAATAAAGGCAAAGAGTTGACACAGCAGGTACTCAATAAACTGATATTATATTAAGATGATGAGGTTTCAGTGCAGCTTTCTGTTAAGTATGTATTTTCCCTGACAATAAAAATGGCTTAATAACTGTTTTGACTAGATATTAAATAAATGGAATGATGGTCTCTGGCTATTCCACAACACTGTAAATATGTGCAAGGTCATATGAGCATTGTCCAGTGTCATTTACATTATATTACATTATTTGTACAGTAGTGCATTATGGTACACATGATCTATTGAAAAATGCATTTAAACATAACATGTACTCAGGATCCACACAGTGTGTAGGTTATAAACAATGCTTGATTTAATGTCTTGAAATGTACCAGACTACTGTTTGTAATTCATGGCAGTTCCATCTGAGACTGTTAGAGGCTGAAGCACTGTGTTTTAATGAGGGCTGTTCAACCAGCAATCATCCTGGCTAATTCCATTGCCAAGTTTGTATGGATTACCATGGTGTCTTGCTGGGAAGGTTAAAATAGAACAGAAGTTAGACTGAGAGAGGAAACCTGATGGAGTATGTGAGGCATTTCAACATTCACTGTATCAAGTGTTGAAGGAATTTGAACTTATTAGTTCTGTCATTTTTAAATTAAGCAGGTTGTAGTTAACAGCAAATTAAATGTAGCTGGTGCAAAGCATATTTAAAGCCTATATATGTTGTCCCCCCCCCAGAATTCTTGAGACATCCAGGAGGTCCATGGGGTTAATTGGGTGTTTTACACATACATGTCAACCAGTCCTGACTGCTAACTGATTTATAGTCAAATAACTACAACCAAGCTAGCATTAGTGTAAATCTCGCCTTATTTGTTAAACAAAATCATAAAGATAAGAATGACGGTCAAATCAGTCCAAAATGAACATCAGAGAAATTCTTTCGGATGAAGTAAAGTATGTGGATATGCAGGTACTTGGCTAACTTTAGCTTTTAGCTTGATGTCCTTCTCATCTGAAAAAGAATTTTTGTCATTGGAGTAATGTATTCTGTCCATTGTAATAATGATTTGAAGACAGTTATACAGGCACAACAATTCCCGAGCAGGAACTTTAGCTAATTGGCTTCTCTGCATTTGTTAACTAACAAAACGGCCCACCCCAAAAATCCACCCCTAAGCAGTTGTAGTATTTAAAGTATTCCTCCCAACAGAAAAGGTGTTTTGTAGTGTTTAAACTGGTGTTAAAAATCTAGAGGCTATTGCAGCATTGCTGTAGTATGGTAGGAAGCAGGTTTGCAATCGATGTTGTAATGATTACATTTGTTCTTTTTGGCTAGTGTCCATTTAAACTAAATTTCAGAGTGCAAAAAACAAAGCCAGTTAAACCCATACAAGAAGATCCATGCAAATGGTTGCATTTGTTTTTATAGTAGGTTGAATACTAATTTTTCAGGAATGTTTCTCAAATAAACATCAGCATGACTACCTAAGAACCTACACCTGCATACTAAAGACAGATGGAAATACAACCCCAGGCCTGTTGCCTACTGCATTTGTCCATTGTTCCAATTGGTGTGAATGACTGCTTGTTGGTTCAGTGCATTTTTCAGGCCAGACAGTAGCAGACTGGCAGTAGTTCAACCCATCCCTCCTCACAAAGCCTTTTCCTGCTGACCTCAAGTCTGAGGTCAGCAGTCACATATTCTCACTGACATTATGGTGGGTTGCATTACTGCAGAGCCACTAATACTTATAAATTTCGCAATAGGAAGCATCTACAGTGTTTGTGCATCAAGAGAAATATTAGCCACAGCCGGCCTAGCCCACACTCAGGAGAAGCTGCGGTAATCTGTTTTAGTAATGGGCTTTGACAACAAGCATATGTGCGTGCTGCTTCTTTCCAGGAACTGAAACATTAGCAATTTATATTCTTTAATTCCTTCTAATTAAAGTGGGATTTGACTTGAGCTCAGGCATTTTAGGATTTGTTTTACTGAAAGAGACAATCGATCTTATTGTACCATCTGTGGGCTTAATATAATGACAGTCGATTGTTTAAAACTGCATTGTATTCAGACATGTTTAGCAGTTGACTCATTGTGATCAACAAGCTGGAAAACGAGCTCATTATATTCTTTTCTTGATTCGTTCGTGGTAGAAGCAGAAGCGATTCTACTGTATATGTAACACGCCCTAACTCAGTATTGTTTGGGTCTAAATTTAACCCTGTTTTCCTGATTCATTGCTGGAGTGAGTCCATGTAGGGTCAATGTCTGATTCGTTTGACCTACATCTGGTAGAATAAGCCCTTTTGTGAGGGGCCATGCTGGCAACAGATATAATCTCTTATACAAATACCTGAACTTGTTTCTTGAGATGCACAAATCTAGGCTGATTTTTCAAATGCAAGATATTATTTCACTGTTCTTTTCTTTTCTCCCATTTCTATGGTTTATCCCTTATATTTGCAGTACTTAATTTCCAGTTAATATGACCATTAGTTATAAGTTACTCATTATGGAAATATAGATATTTTGCAGGATATCAGATGTAAGATAATGCACGATATGCAAAGGAAATAAAAAAAAATCTTAAAATATGTAAACACATATCGTAATAACTGTGCATGCCCACCCAAATTGTCCCCATTAGATAAACAGAGCTTTCGTCTTTGAGAGATATGAGCTTCACTCTTGCTTCAAACCTGAAAAAAAGTGATTCTGTTCATCTTTACTCTGTAAGAAGACACTTCATAGCTGTGGATCTGAGAGGATGTGTAGCTGTCAAGATACTGATACTGAGAAAAGAAAACAGACAACAAAGAAAAAAATATGGAAATCAAACAAAGAAGCTGCTGGTGGTCTCAGAACAATGACATTAACAGACAACAACATCACAGAATACAAAAGTACTTGGAAAGTAAGAAGCAGAAACCAACTTCTAGGACTGAACTTTTAAAGTGGTATGGTATGGCGTCAGGCTGCCATGTTTGCTAATGCAAGTTGTAGGAAGTTGAGTTGTTGAGGTTACTAATGGTGTCCTGCGATAATCCATCCCATGCAGAATGGGATGCACAGTTCCTGCAGGTTTTGCGATAGGGGAGGAGGTGGAGTGACACCAGTCCTTCTGGACATGTGACGTGCGTTCATCTTGGTGCTGACCACAGTGCCTGCACACACGGATTCATTTTTCGAGATTCATGGGTGCAAGCAATTTTGATGATGAGTGTATGTTTTCCGTTCTGTTTTTTTTTTTCTTGATGCTCAAAAAATGAATAATTTGTGTTCATTAGCTCTTTTTATGGGAAATAGATCAGATTGACAATACGTCAACCAAAGTAGGCTCTCATCATCACTCCCCTTTAGGGGGAAACCTGTCCTGCATAGATGGCAAAAGCAAAACAGAGAAAACTGAAACGGTATAAATTAATAACACTATACAGAGGAGTTGCTATGTGGTTGGTTGTACTGACAACAAATTATAAATGCTTATTTGTTCCCTGCCATGTCCTGGTTGGGGGTCAGGCATAGCTAGCCAGGTCAGATGTCAAAGCACAGTACTAAGACTAACTAACATACTATGGTAGAGCAGGACTAAAATGTAAAATATTTAACATAATATTGTGTAATGTTTTGTAGTAGTTCAGATTAATGTGCTGTTTTGATGTATTAAATAAATGCAAATAAGGAGTGTTATCATTGCACAGTACAGTAAATCAGGTATTTAACGTTTTTACATCTATACACATGATCTGTAGATCAGCATCTGTTTTGGTGCTTTTGTATCTTTCTTTGATATTATATGTAATGGTCTATAGAAGCAAAGGACTCATTTATTGCACCATTTCAATTTTATCACCTTTGTCTGATTTTAGTACTAGTATTATCTCTCCATACGTCTTCATATTGGTCTCCTAATCATGACTCTTGGTCTTTATACAGGATTCTTACATGGTGACTTCTAATGTCAAGAAGTAAACCAGAAACATGGTCATTCTTCAACAGGTGAGCCTCCATCCCACATCTCTCTGCAGCTCTCTGTAGGTGAAATGACACCAGGCAACTTATTAGAGCCACAGTGTGAAAGGAGTCTTAGTGCTGTATGCCCTAGAGGTATTGTACTGTCCAAATGAGGACCATTCCCAGCCAGTCCTAGCAAACATGCCCTTCTCTGGGATTTGCCTCCCTGTACTGGGTCTTATCTGGTGCATTACCTAATTATTATTGTTACATTAATGACCCAGTAAGGCTTGCTGAGGTTTTTGGCTGATTCCTTGCTTGACTTTCTCTACAGGGGGACTATGTCTGGTTGGATCCCAAGACAGGTCATGAGTTTGATGTTCCACTGGGAGCTGTGGTCAAGCTCTGTGACTCGGGCCAGATCCTTGTTGTGGATGACGAGGGTCAGGTGAGTATTAAAAACAGCCAGATCAACTGAAAATTTGAATTGGCCTCACAGTTTCGAAATAAATGAGGTTGATATGCATTATCCATTTTCATAACATCCATATATGTCAAGTAAGCTGCAAAACTGGCTTTTTTGAATATATCATGGTTGTGATGTCATACCCATATGAGCACCCATTCAGCCTACAACAGCTAGGTTTACCTGCAGAGTTTATTTAGTTCACATTTGTGCAGATAGCAGTCTGAACATAACACTCTGTTTCAGCCCGATGCAGATACAGAGCCAATCAGAACAGTGGTCATTTACATAATTCAGTCTTAAAGGCACAGCAATAAAAATGGACAATTTTATTCTAAACAATAAAAAAGTGGAAAATAGGCATATAAAAATGATGTATGATGTTTGTTTTTGATGCATAAAGCCTGTGCCTTGGAATAGTTTTGCTACCTGGGAGGGTAGTGCTATTTTTCATTACTCTAATGCCATAACCCAGTCTCTTGGCCCAATAGTCTCTGTTGCCTTGCCCTGTTCATACTGTTTTCCACTCTTTCGTAGCAATCTTGCTGCTTTTTTGTCTATGGTCTTCCTACAACCTAGCTGATGAAATAAATCTCATATTACATCTGTTATTTGTATAGATTCCTAAAAAAAAGCTTTAAAAAAAAAAGAGCTTTCAAAATTAGCCCACTGGACAAAAACGTAGTCACCTTGCATGTTTAAGGTGGTAGTAACTTCAGCCTCCTGCAAACGGTGTTGCACGAGGATGATGGGGCTATAAATCCCTGCGTGCGTGTGCAACAGGATTCATAGATCATAGATTCATAGTGTCTCGTTCGATGTGTGGAAAATGGGTCACAAAGTAGATGTTAATGATTGGCTAAAAGGAGCGACTGCATTTGGGCGTGCCAAAGGCCATAGTGTGAAGGAAGTAGCTGAATTTGCAGGTGTATGGAAGCGTACGGTCATACGGGTCTACTAGCAGTGGATAAAATCCCAGTCTACAGGGAATTCTCCTCAAAATTGTGCCAGGGAAGACATCCACCAAATCTGGCACAACTGCACTTTGATGCAAGATCGGCTGAACATTGATGTGGCCTACATCCAGAACCTTGTACATACCATGCCAAATTGAATCATGGTTATTTGTGCTTGTGGAGCTATTACATACTGTAAGGTACATTTTAGTCATAGGCGACAATTTTTTGTCTGACACACTGCAGACTGGTAAAAACAAATGCGGTAACATGAACATACTATATTATAAAAGCCCTCTGGGGACATGCTTCATTGTCCCATGGTCATTGTCCTGTTTAACATTTAATTCTTTAACATTTTTCTTAATGGCTTTAAGAGGACCACCTCAGCCATATTTGCAGGTTTACTAAACATTGGCACATCACCTTTGGATAATAAAGTAAATCTCCCCCCTCCCATACAGGAACACTGGATCTCCCCTCAGAATGCCACTAACATAAAGCCCATGCACCCCACCTCCATCCATGGCGTGGAGGACATGATTCAACTGGGGGACCTGAACGAGGAGGGCATCCTCAGAAACCTCTTCATCCGCTACAATGAGAGGGTCATATATGTGAGTATCCAGGACGCTTCATCACCAAATTAGCCACAATTTATTTATTTATTTATTTATTTTTTCTGGTCTTTTAAAAGTTAATGCCTTAATTAGCTCTGAAACCATGCATGCGTATTTAATAAATAATATTTAACGAATTCAGTTTGTTTAATTATTCAGTTTAATTACCGCTAATGGATATCCCCTGCCGGTTAAAAGCTTTTCATTATGTTTGAAAGCCGGTATGTCTTAATTCGATCTTGTGCATAGATATATGACCCATGTAGCGATAAAAAAATGGAGAAACATTATATATTCTTCACACAGTGCACTGAATTTGTGCAGTGACGTGTTTTTTTTTGTTTGAATGTTAGTCTGGAAGATTTGTTCTGGACTCTTAAATGGAATAGCTTTGTTCAGATGTCATTGTTTTGGAGGGTGCTCAGATCAGATCGCTTCGCTAAAATATGACCTTTTTCTCTTGGCTCATCAACAAATCCCCTTCAGCTGTTTTCACCACCAGAATACATGATGGAGGGCAGAGAAAGTCTGACAAAGTCAGAGAGAGATGTGAGCTGTGCTGCGACTGAATCAGTTGACAGTGATTGAAAATGCTTCTCTTATGCTAAGGCTGTTCGTGTAGGCCTGTTTTCTGGGAATCCTCTTGAAATGCCCTCTCTGTTTATGCTACTCCTCACAATGTTGTAATTATTGTTTGCAGTCAAATCTTTGATTATAACAGTGTATGATGGTAGTTCTATGCAACTTTATAGTCTTCAAATAATTTAAAAGAAGATGCAATAAAATGAAGAAATGAAGTAGCAGATGATTCGATATCAGAGAAAGCTGTAGAGCATTACAAGTAAATAAATGGAATTTACCAGAATGCATCTGATTTGCAATGAGAAATTATTCCAAAGTAGATCATAATATATTTATGCTTTAATTTGCTTTTCTGCTGAATAAAACATCTCAAAATGTCTTTTGGTTTCAGGTTTATGTTATTTAAATATATATTGCATAGGCTTTTATTGATTTAACAAAAACACATTAATGTGAAAAAGTGTTGAGCTGGAACGTACTACATCATTGCTCAGCATTGTTAATTAACCTCATTTATTTAAGAAAGTCACAGAGTACATTTCTTCTCTCAGGTCCATGTATCTAAACGCTCACTGCACTAGTTAGCCTGTTATGCTATAGAATTTGCTCAAAGTTTAAGCCTGTAGGAGGTCATATTATGTGGTGTATTGTGAGTACAGAGCTGATAGATGTATTTAATAGCAAATACTGATATTATTATATTCCATTTGGTTGCTTATTTATTGAGGAAACTGATCCAATATACATATCTGTGAATAGCAAGAGTATGGAAAGACTTCTTCTCAATATCTGGTGTGACCCGCTTGTGCAGCAATAACTGAAACGTTTCCAGTAACTGTCAATCAGTCCTGCGCATTGTCTTGGAGGAATTTTAGCACATTTCTCCATGCAGAAACGCTTCAACTCTGGGATGTTGGTGGGTTTCCTCACATGAACTGCTGGGTTCTGGTTCTTCCAGAACATTCCCATAGGATTAAGGTCAGGACTTTGTCTTGGCCTTTTCTAAAATAATAACTTTCTTCTTCTTTAACGCTGCTTTGGTAGAACGATTTGTGTTCTTTTGGTTGTTGCATGACCCAGCTTGTCTTGAGAGTCCTGACAGATGTCCTGATATTTACATCTCTCTGGAATGATTTGGAACTCATTGTTTCATCAATGATGGCATGCCATCCTGGTCCAGATGCAGCTAAACAAGCAGAAACCATGATACTTCTACTGCCATGTTTCAGCACTGTTCTTTTTGGAGAATAGTGGCTTACTCCTTGCTACTCACAACACGCCAGACACTCCATTGTTGTTCAAAGTTCTCCCGACCGTGGACTCATGAGCATTAACATTCAGCAGTGTGAGAGAGGCCTTTAGTGGCTAAGAATTATATTTATTTATTAATGTATTAATATATTTAAATAACATGATGCATGGAAACAAAAGAAATAGAACCAGTTGCACTGATACTTTTGAATGTTTTCCCTTCTCCTGTGAAGTAGATATGAGTTATTGTATAATAGTATGAGTTATTTTACAACAAAAATGATTTCTCTCAATCATTTCAGACATACACAGGTTCAATATTGGTGGCAGTAAACCCCTACCAGCTGCTGCCCATCTACACAGCAGACCACATCCGTCTTTACAGTAATAAAAAGATTGGAGAAATGCCTCCACACATCTTTGGCATTGCCGACAACTGCTACTTCAATATGCAGAGGCACAGCAAGGACCAATGCTGCATCATAAGGTAACAGCTGCAAATACATCAGAGTGACCTCTAACCTAGAACTGGCTGTTGTGAGTTCCGTCTGTTCAGTCTAACATATTGTAAAAAATCTATTATTTCTATTATTTCTTTACATTGTGTGAAAATGCCATAATATCAGGATAAATAGAAATCTTCCAAAGTTGTCTTCCAAATCTGTTGACGTTAACTTGCATTCAAATTGAACTCTTTTGTTCTGTTTTGGTAATGCATTTTGTTCCCCAGTGGTGAGTCTGGAGCAGGCAAGACCGAGAGCACCAAGCTGATCCTGCAGTTTCTAGCTGCTAGCAGTGGACAGCACTCCTGGATCGAGCAGCAGGTTCTGGAGGCCAATCCAATTCTAGAAGGTAGGAGTGATAACTCCAAACTGCTTATCTTATTTTTTTGATTGATTCCATTAGTCTGCTAAGGAGCCTCCATTCCTAAATCTTATGACTACAAAGCTTACACGTTACTTTCACAGTAGTTGATGAGAAGTTATGTTTGAAGAAGCTGCAGTTATAGCAATGCTTTAGTGTTTTAGTGTTTTTCTCCGCACATAGAAAAGAACAGAAGACGTGCTGACTCAATATTCAGTTCAAAATTCAATGACAGCTGTTATACTAAAAAAAATACACGAGAGACGAAAGAGTGACTTACAAAAGCCATACATGTTTATTCCAATCCTGCAATATGGAGTAACAGGGGGAAAACGTAGCTCAAAGTTTTGATGAAACATTATTTGAAGATATTACAACACATAAGCATTGCATACTGGGTTTAAAATGCACAACTTTAATATTTACAAACAGCTTCTGTCAATGTTCATAAACTGATACACTTTATTACTTTATGAAGCAATGCATAAAGACTGGATAACACTTTGCATTAAATGTTGATTCACTAACATGGAGTAATACCGTAGTTAACATGAAGTAATACTGTACATTAACAATGGTTAACTAATGTTAAGTAAACATGTAACAACTGTAAACAAGTAGTTATTATATGTTTACATAAGATTAGTTATGCACTGTAACCATTGTTAATGTATTACGCCTTGTTAACTAATGCATTACGTCATGTTAGTTAATCAACACCTGTAAAGTGTTACCCCAGTAAGGACACCATATACCATTACTGCAAAAGTAATGGTATATGGTGTCCTCAAACTTAAATCACATGGGGATATATGTGTAAAATAAACTCTTTAGTTTGACGACATCTAGACCTTTCATGGGGTTCTTAACTAGCCTTAAAAATCGTTTTACCTAGGAATGGCACACGCTGTATATTATAGTTTTTAAAGCTATGTTCAGTCTGCAGGCAAATCAGATCAGATAAGAAGCCTTGTGTCAACACAAAGTGATTTAGTTCATAAAACATTATCTATCATGGTATCTATTGATTAATTATGTATGCTGTTCGTTAATGCTACTTGATATTACTCAATTAATAATAAGTATTGCTTTTTATATTCCACCCACACCGCTATGTTGTTAACATTGTATTATAAATCCCTCCCTCTGAAAAACCCAATTCTGAAAGAACAAATTATACTCATTTACAGCTTAGTTTACTGAAGAACTCTTGAAAATCTTTGACAGAAATACATTTTGCTGAAAAATCACTGGGGGAACTTAGCAACTGCCTAGTGACGCCGTCTATTAGAAGTGTATTTCGTATCAGTGGGTTTTCGTGTCAGCATCATTGGTCATGTAATCCATCCATGTGGAATGGCAATAGATAGAGATTAGGCTGAAAAACACTGAAGTATTCCTTTTTCCTGGTTAAACCAGTAGGTTGATGTCCTGGGTAAATTTCATGATGAAGGAATTATTCAAATATCTGCCCTATTCTTCTAATATGACACCTCACCTGCTGCTCACAGCTCCTGCTAATGGAGTTCATCCATATGGTGGAGGATTCTTCTGTAGTGCTGAGGGGAATTCATTAGCAGGCTTCAGCTCCCAGTAGGACTGCCATCTGACCTGCTAGCAGTGTCTGAGACAGATGCTGAACAAAATGCAACTGAACTTCAAACACTGTTTTACTTCAAACCAGTTGATGAAGCTGGTCTGCTACAGATCAGTGCCTCTGTATTCTAGAATGAAGCTGTTTTATCATATTAAACACATCAATAATTCCTTTCTCA
Source organism: Semaprochilodus insignis (assembly GCA_034552555.1). Lineage (NCBI taxonomy): Eukaryota > Metazoa > Chordata > Actinopteri > Characiformes > Prochilodontidae > Semaprochilodus > Semaprochilodus insignis. The sequence goes on along the minus strand of CM067487.1, from coordinate 22,720,682 downwards.
GTTAGTGAAGTCTTTAGTGAATGAATGCAAGAGAATGCAAATCTTTGTGAATTATTTGAGTTTTTATGGAAGTGTCTCTTGTTCATACAGCGTTCGGCAATGCTAAGACAATACGCAATGACAACTCCAGCCGATTTGGGAAATACATTGATATTCACTTCAACAAGAGGGGAGCTATCGAAGGGGCAAAGATAGAGCAGTACCTGCTGGAGAAGTCAAGAGTCTGCAGACAGGTAAGAGAAGCTGGAAAGGGTACTGGGGGGAGGTACCAAGCCACACTTCATATACACATGATTCCTTTTTTTGATCTCACAGGAATATGAAAATGCCCTTATCATTCTCACTTTTTAAAAATATGTAATATGTAAACAGTGATCAGGAAAACATACCATTCTCCTAGTCTATCCAGCTCATACAGAGAAAATGAGCTTCAAACAGCCTGTTCTGAATTAATTGATGCCATGAAAAATCAGCACATATATATCCGCCTATTCCACCTACAACCAAGTTTCCAAAAACATTGCAATGCTGTAAACCGAATGCAGTGATGTGCAGATCATTTAAACCCTGTATTTAATTGGCTGTAGTACAAAGACAACATACCATCTGTTGCAATTGAGAATTTTGCATTTAATGTCTGCAACACAATTTTAAAACGTTGGGATTCATGTTTACCACTGTATTACATCACCGCTTCGTTTAACAACACTCTGTGAGCATTTGGGAACTGAGAAGATCAACTGCTGTAGTTCTGAAATTGAAAAATGTTCCCATTCTCACTCATACTGGATTTCAGGAGCTCAACAGTTGTCCATGATGTATCAAGTGTTTCATTGGGTGGCAGGTCAGGACTGCAGGCAGCCCAGTTTAGCAGTCACACTCTTTTTAACTTGCATTTGTAGGTGCAGCAGTGATCTGCTCACAGACAGTGGCTGTAGGAGGAGTGATTTCCACTGCAGAACTGTGTCTGTTTTTAATGTAGTGTTGCTGGAGGGCTTAAAGATCACGGCCAGCCAGTATTGGTTTTTGATCTTGTCCCTTGGATACAGAGATTCCTCCAGATTCTCTGAAACATTTATTGATGTTATGTACAAAAGATGATGATATCCCAACAAGTGCATTGTTATTTTACATTGAGAAAATGTGAGAGTGGTGAGCCCCCTCTTTATTACCCCCACCTCCCTGGGATACCCAATCAAGTTACTGCAATGTTACTGATGAATCTAATTAATTGTTAGATGTTCTTCTGACTACACGGAAACAAGGAATGCTTTGCATACTCGACTGTGTATATCATTTTCTCGTGACAAACATGGTGACATTACATCAAAGAGATTTTGTCTTTCTGTTTATTTACTTTTGGCAAGAATTATGCTGATGTGAATTATTCCACATGTGGAAGTGATGTACACTTAGGAATTCATTTACATTCATTTTATTAGTGTTTTTTAGTGCAGGCTGTTTATGACAGTGTTCTGGTCAGTGTTATGCTGTAGATCAGGAGGCTTCTTATTACTTCACTGAGGCTATTCATTTACAGGCTCCAGATGAGAGAAACTACCACATATTCTACTGCATGCTGAAGGGCATGAACTCAGACCAGAAGACCAAACTGGGACTTGGCCTGGCTACAGACTACAACTATCTGACCATGGTGAGAGACTGCCTTCTTTTTAGGTCAGAATAAACCACTGTTTCAGCTTTACGTGTGTAAATCATTTCTCCTGTGATGTTAGTTACATATATATCGACCAGCCACTTTAATAAGTATACCTCCTTGTATGCACATTCATTGTCCATTTTATTTGTTCCACTTACCCATACAGGTGCACTTTGTAGCTCTACAGTTACAGACTGTAGTCCATGTGTTTCACTTCATACTCTGTTAGCTCTCTTTTACCCTATTCTTCAGTGATCAGGACCATCACAGGGGAGGTATTATTTGGGTAGTGGATCATTCTCAGCACTGCAGTGATACTGACATAGTGGTGCATTTTGTGCTGGTATGAGTGAATCACACACAGCAGTGTTGCTAGAGTTTCTAAACTCCACCAACCAAAATATCTGGTCAAAAGCATCCCATGACAACTAATGAGAGACTAGAGGATGACTGACACAAACTGTGCAGCAACAGATGAGTTATCGTCTCTGACTTTACATCTACAATGTGCACCAACAAGATATGAGTGTCCAGTAGAGTCTGTTTCACTTGTACCAATGCAGCACACACTAACATGCCACCACCATGTAAGACTGCCGTCCCGTGCCAACATCATTTGAACTCATCTGCATGTCAAATTGACACATGAAGGTCCTCACGTTCAAGTTAAGCTAGTTTGCAACTAGGTAGGACTATGAAAATAGAGATAAAACAAACAGTGAATATAGTGCATGGAACAAATAGAACAATCCACATTTATTTTCATTAGCTTATTAAAGACTGAAGTGACAGTAATGCTAATATGCAGTGTCTAATTGAAGACATTAGTGCTTGATCTTGTTTTCGCTACCTAAAAAATGTCCTTACATAACTGTGCGTGTGTGTTTCCGCTGTCCTGCTGTCCTCGGCTGCTCTCCAGGGGAACTGTACAGTGTGTGACGGGCGGAACGATATGAAGGAGTACTCGAGCATCCTGTCAGCCATGAAGGTCCTGATGTTCACGGACACAGAGAACTGGGAGATCTCCAAACTGCTGGCTGCCATCCTGCACATGGGCAACCTGCGCTTTGAGGGTAAACCACAGGGGACACAACCCAGCAGACAAAACATCTGTGTACAGCTGTTGGGATGTGATCTCTATAACAGCACTGAGTAATGAACCGATCTGTGTCATCCTTTGATTCACAGCCCGCACATTTAAAAACCTGGACGCCTGTGTAGTGGTGCGTTCTCCTGATCTGACTAAAGCAGCAGCTCTGCTGGAGGTGAGGAGTTGTGAGTGACTGAGTGTGCTTGTTTTCATGCAAGCCCAAAGTGTTAGACTTAGAAAAGAGAAAACCAACATCAGGGGCAACACAATGGGCCTGCTATTTTAACAAAACTTGCTTATATACACTCATCATCAAAAGTATAGTTGCACAAATAGTTGCACCCAAAAGGAATCAACAGGCAGGAATTAAACTTGGTGGGTAGGTTTGACATTGCGAGACGTGAATGATTCAAGTTTCATGCTCGGCCGCAGATGTAATGTAAGCAAGGACAGGCCTTATTGCTGCACCTGACCGACCAAACAGCCAAGATTACAGACATTCAGCAAGTAGTGATGCCTTCCGTAAGCCATCCTGTTGGTGCCAGCACTACTGGCAGGTGGCTGCACAATGCAGGACTACATGCACGCAGACCTTTACGCTGACTGCCCTTAACAACACATCAACCATTACTGACTGCGATGGTGCCAGACTGTCATGGAGTGACTCAGAATGTAAGCGGGTCATCTTCAGTGACGAGTCCCACTTTTGTCTTGGTGGAGACGACCAACAAATCTGTGTGTGTGTGGAGGCACTGTGGTCAGCACCAAAATAAATGGTTTGTTATCACACATGACACGTCCAGAAGGCCTGGTGTCACTCCAAGTGCCACGAAATCTGCAGGAATTGTGTGAGAATATTCAAGCTGCATGGGATGGATTATCACAGGACACCATTAGGAAGCTCTACAACATGCTGAGACGTCTGGAATGTTGCATATGGAAACATGGCTGCTTGACGCCATACTGAGAGACAGTACTTCTGTATGTGTAGCTCAATAAATATTGTCCATATCAGTCTAAATTTATCATCATTTATTGTTCCTGGTAACCTTTATCTTCCTTCCGAATAGCATTGCACATTTTAAATTTTCAATTCCTTCTTGGTGCAATTATTTCTTTGATGATGAGTGCATATTGTGGATTAATTTAAATTGATGAGGCATTGTGGAAAGATATATGAGTGAAGTGGAAACTTAAGTACTGACCTCATGATCTGAAGATTGCAAGTGCCATTCCCAGATGATACCGCAGTCCTCAGTTGGTGGAAGTTTAGCACAATGCTAGTCAATGCTGATATCTGATAGCTGAAGTTACAGAATTAGTTGTTTAATGGTATTTCGTTAGGGACGTGGTGGCACAATATGTGCCTCAGAGGTAACACATACTAGACTTGCCTAGTTTGAGGTTGGAATTGGCTAAACTGGGGAGGTAATCTGGGTACTACAAAAGTCCCACAAAGAAACGCATTCCAAACTGTATGTAAACAATATGTTAAATTAATTAAATAAAGCATAAGTGTGCATTAACATATTCAGAAGTGAGGTCTCTGTAGAGGACTGGTGTTGATCCATTTTCACGAAAAACAACGAAATGTAATTTCTATAAAACGGACCTCTGTGTGTGCGTCTGGGGTTGTAGTCGTAGTCGTGTCGTGGCCCAGTCAAGCTGTATGTATAGCTGTGAGTGATTCAACTGAGTGAAACATATTTCATGTCTGCTTGCTTCTGTCAATCATCCGGCAGCAGCTAGCAGGGTGCTCTGCTGATTCGTTTCCATCTTCTCCCTCTTACTGTCTGTCTCTGATTTCTCTCTCTGCCTCTCTCATTATCCTGGTGGGAGGGAGTTATCAGTGCTGTTAGAGGGGAGAGAACGGGAGTTGGAGATAAATGCAGTCATTAGAGACGGATCAGATGTTGTTATCGGAGTGTGAGTGTGTGTGCACAGCGTGGGCAAGGCCTTCACGCTCACACTGCCTGCAGCTCTCCACGGCTTCGTCTCTGCGCAGCACTCCCATCTCACAGACAGCTGCAAAGTTTGAAGGTTTAACTCCGAACAAAGTCCTGTGCTTCCCAGAATTCAGTGGTGCATCTGCCCCCTGGTGGCAACATGCAGAATGTCATGGGGAATACATGAGCAGGCAGTTATTGCCACCTGTAGCTGTGTGCAACAAAAACCTGGCAACTGAACTGACTTTCAGTGTAGTCACAATAATGTATTAGCTTATATGTCTTCCGTACAGTGCAAAAAAAACAAACTTCATTTGTTTACTTTCCCTTTAAAAAAGGCAATAAAGTACAAGGAATTGCATCAGAGAAAGGCAGAGAAGGGATTTAACCGAAACCACTAAATATAATGTATGTGTTTTATTATTTAGCGCGTCCACTCTCTGCTTTTATTACAGCTTCCATTCTTTCAAGAGTCTTGCTTTCACTTTTTTCAAGAAATATGCAGGGATATTTTTTCCACACCTCTAAAAGTTCTGTCTTTCTTTGCCCTTAGTGATGCAAGTAATCCCAAACACAGTCAGTGATGTAAAGGTCTGGGCTCTAGGGTGGTCGGTCCATTGTTCTGAGAACATCAACAGTTATTTGCTTGATTTGTAAATTTTCTTCTTTTTTGTCAGTTTTCTTTTTTTTCTCCATAAAGACATCGTGACAGCCACACGCCCTTCTTGAACTTCAGTTTCTTAAAGTCATGCTTTTATCATGTAATTTCCTTTGACTTCCCCCTTCTGTATGCAAGCGAATTACCTACTAGATATTTCCTCAGAAATATCTCCTGAAAAATGAGTTCATACTTGACTGGATATAAAATAAATGAAGGGTGATCTCTGACTTTGGCACACTGCTTTAGTTTACCACAGTTTTACTGTGTTATTGTTACTTAATTGATGAAAAACTATAGTTAACACATTGTAGTCCAGTATGTTTATAATTATTTTTATTTATTTATTTTTTCCAAGCCCAAAGCTATTCGAAAGTTAGATGAAGCAAACATTAAGATCAGTCTTTTATGAATGTAAATGTATACATTTTCTTCTACAGGTGGACCATCAAGATGTAATGAGCTGTTTGACCACTCGCACCCTCATCACTCGAGGAGAGAGTGTGTCCACCCCTCTGAGTGTGGATCAGGGGCTTGATGTTCGGGATGCTTTCGTCAAGGTTAGAGATTTGTACTCTGTTGCTAAACCCATTTCAGTATTTTAGGCAAAATATTGACAAAATACACTAGGAGTGCAAAACTGTATCAGTGCAGCATGAATAGGTCTGAAGCTGAATTCTGCCACATAGGTTTTAGATTTTAATAGATTATAATAACATGCATTTTAGAACTGTTAGAACTGTGTAGCTGTGTAAACAGTTCACATTAGTATATTCAGTATAGTGTTTGCATGTTTTTTGACCTGAGTAATATACACTCATCATCAAAAGAATAGTTGCACCCAGAAGGAAGTGTCGGATTGCAATGCTATTCAGACGGAAGATACCAGGAACAATAAATGATGATAAATTTAGACTGATATGAACGATATTTATTGAGCTACACATACAGAAGTAGTGGCTGATTTTGCGTTAGGGGTGGAGGTGGAGTGACAGCAGGCCCCAGACGTGTGACATGTGACAATAAACCATTCATCTTGGTGCTGACCGCGGTGCCTCCACACACTGATTCGTTGGTCGTCTCCACCAAGACAAAAGCAGGACTTGTAACTGAAGATGACCCGCTGCCATTCTGAGTCACTTCATGACAGTCTGGCTCGAAACCATTGCAGTCTATGGCAACGTTGACATGGTGTTAAGGACAGTTGTCGTAATGGTCTGCCTGCATGTAGTACTGCATCCTACAACCGTCTGCCAATGGTGCTGGCACTAACAGGATGACTCATGGAGGGCATCACTGCTCATGACTGTTGAGTCACTCTGCGCATGTTGAACAATTCATCATTTCTACTTCTCCGTGGTTCATGTAGATCCTTTGTGCAGATCCTTCAAGTCGCTGGTGTGTGCCCTTTTTCTATCCACTGCCCCCAACAGCATGCTATGGTAATATACACATGACCGGAATATCCTGTTGGTTGATTCCTTCTCGGTGCAACTATTTTTTGAGGAAATGTGTAATAATCATATAATCACATGAATTGTGAAACTGTACATATTTATTTGTATTACATGACGTGTTAAAGAATCATAAATGAATCAAATCATTATACAGAGATTTGGAACCCTACTGTGTACTTTCCATGGTTAAATAACACATATGTATGTTAGATGATATGCTAATGCTATTTATATTTGTTTCAGGGTATATATGGGAGGTTGTTTGTGTGGATAGTGGACAAAATCAATGCTGCCATCTTCAAGACGCCGTCCACCGAGGACAACATTATCCGCAGGTCCATTGGTCTGCTTGACATCTTTGGCTTTGAGAATTTCAACATCAACAGGTAAGTACTGCTGCCTGGGACATCGAGTGTGCATATTTGTTGTCATTAGTTTGTAATTACCTCAGGCTGGATGATGATTGATGGCTGAGCTTGAACTACTCTCTCTCTCTAATTACTGACCTTTTTTCCAGCTTTGAGCAGCTCTGCATCAACTTTGCCAATGAAAACCTGCAGCAGTTCTTTGTGCAGCACGTCTTTAAACTGGAGCAGGAAGAGTACAACCTGGAGGGCATCAACTGGCATCACATCGAGTTCACTGATAACCAGGAGGCCCTGGACATGATCGCCATCAAACCCATGAATATAATCTCACTGATTGACGAGGAGAGCAAGTTCCCCAAGGTAACCACATGGGAGACCTATAGGTGGGATAGAATGAACTTTATTTATAATAGCTCCTTTAAACATGAAATCCAGCAGCAATTCACAAAAATAAAGCATACAATTACAGGTAGTGGTAGCATGAAAAAAAAATAGGAAATGAAGAGCATTGTTGCATAAATAGAATATATTACATTTATACAGTGAAGTGAAATGTGAAGTGATGCAGAGAAGTGAAAGACAACAGTAGATGTAGATGTAACAGGGATGCCTGTAGAAATTGCCTACAGCTCTGCACACACTTTTGCCCTGAACACCTAAACCTGCTTGTGTTTTAGTCGCATGCCCCAATAAGCACTCAACAGTTGATGGGTTAAGAGATTCAGTTCACTGCGATGATGCAAGGCTGCTGCAGATTACTAATATATGTTAATAAAACATCCCATACTGGAAAAAAACACATAGGAGTGTATGTCTTCAGAATCATTTGGAAATGTATTCCAAGTACTAAAGTACATTCAGCAACAAAGGATGTTTTAAACTGTTTTTCTATAATTGCATTTGGCAGGTGTTTATTTTCCAAATGGGATAAAAATACAAATACAAAAAACACAAATAAACATTGCAGTTAAACAACACTGAAATCAGCCCCCAATGATGGGATATTCCAGCAGGACAAGCCACTGTGCTGTCAGTCCCAAGTTGTCTCAAGAAAAGTTTGAAGGAGCTTTCTGGAGAGTTCAGAGGAATGATGTAGCTTGCACGTTTGCCTAACATGAACCCAATCAAGATGTTCTTGTCAAGATCTCAGTCAAGTGTCTTGGTGGGAAAGTTTGACATCATGAGACATGCAAATGATTTAAGTTTCACACTCGGCCGTGCATGTGACATAAGCAAGGACAGGGTTTATCGCTGTACCTGAAAATAAGGTTGTACTGTTGTGCATGCTTTCCAATCTAATTTGTGCTGATGTGCTGGTAGCATGGTTGGTGAAGTATGGCTCAGAGAAGAGTTCGAAAACAATTTGAGCAATTGGAAGACTTGGAGAGGGGTTGTACCATAGGGCTCCGGGAAGTGGGATGAAATCAGCTCCATTTTAAATCTCCATGGACAAGAGTGGCTGCTAAAAACACAACTGTAACCTAAAATGTACCCAATATAGTAGTTGTTTGTTCCTTTGGGCAACAGTATACATATACGGTGTATGCCTTATGAATATTTTCCCAAAGTCTAGTAAATGTCTGCTTTATTGCATTATATTTCTGTCCTCTGGTTATAAACTGGGCAGTCCTAATCTTGGGTAATACATCTGTAAGCATTCCCCTGACCAGTCACAGAGCTAACGTCTCTTACCCACAAAACCACACAAAACAGTTTCAGAGTCAGAGAAACTTAACAAGCTTAAATTAACTGAGCATAACCAACAGCTAGCAGGCTAGACCCATTGTCTGTAGCTAATCGTTCATTCCTGTATCCACAGGAATTCCTTAGTAAATCCACAGCTTTTTTCTTAAATTTGTTTTTGAGAAGTCCACACCAGGAACACCACATGTGTTCCTAAACTGCAGGATTGTTTGCAGCTATGTGCTTGATAAGTCTCAGGAAGAAATGTCTTCTTAAGAACAGTTGATGAATGTGGCCTAGCATTTGTTTGTCCATTCCTGTATTCACATGTTGCTTCATCTGTCTGCTTATTCAAACATCTGTAGAAAAAAGGTTAACCGTGAATAAGACAGAGAATGTGTGACCTTATCTATAAATACTGTAAAATAAAAGAGCGACATTGTTACTGTGTGGATTTTCTGAAGGGCTGTGTTTGCTGATAATATCGATCATTTTCCAAGGTAAATATTAACTTTCAGCAGAGATATTACTGCTCAAACACTGAAGTGATTATGATTATGATGTGGGTTAGCTTGCAATGGAAGGAGAGTAAAAGAAGGAGGTTTTCTGAGGGCTGTGCTGGCATCAAACTGCACAGCACACATAATATATTTTCATTCTCCAGGTTATTAAAATGGCAGCATATTCAGCGATTACACAGACAGTCTACAAGAATTAGTCACAGTACTAAAGTCATTTCATTTTTTCATCTATAGGGTCTCATATCATTGCCTGGACTATAGAACTGTTTTATTTCACTTTGAACTGGGGTGTCCAAAGTCCGGCCCCAAGGCTAAATGTGGCCCTTGGATAAACTGTGATTGGTCTGTGGTATCTGTTTACAGGGTGTTCACACATGGATGTAGATGAATGATTTGTTGTGTTTTGTGTTTTTTAGGGAACTGATGCCACCATGCTGAGCAAACTGAACTCTCAACATAAACTCAACATCAACTACATCCCCTCTAAGCACAGTCATGAGACCTGTTTTGGCATTCAGCACTTTGCTGGTGTGGTCCACTATGAAACTAAAGGTACCTCTGAGATTTGCTAAGCTGTCTCTGAAGCACTGTCCAGATACAGTTTTCCCAAAGTAAAAAAGAAAATACTAAAGAAGTGATACAAGTAGTAAACGTATGAAATACAAAAATAAAAAAACAAATTACTGGAGATTAAACTCCACATTCACTTATTATGCATAACTAACCCTATAGAGTTCACTGTAAAAGCCATCCAATTAAATTTAAGAGACAATTGAATAATCACAGCAACCTTCATCGCAAACTACACTTTAGATTTTGATATATTTTGGTTTGCAAGCAAAATATTTCAGCTTTTGATTTGCAAGTAATAGTTTTATTCATTTATACATAACTGTTTGTCAGTGGATGAGACAGATTTGGTGTAGTCTAACTAGTTCATTCCATATTCCCATTCTTGATTTCTAGGAATTCTTATGTTTTGTATGTATTTTCAGCAGTTACAATGACTGTGATAAATCCAGTCCAGACACCTGACAGCGCTGTGTCAGGTGACTTCTGTCCATTGTTTTTGTGTTTATATTAAAGAGATAGCACTCATCTCAATCAGGGCCAATCTCTTACATGGCCACAATTAATATTACATGACCATTTTCCAACCAGTGTTTATCCCTTAGAATGAAACAGGCTGTTTTTGTTACTGTGCCTTTAAGGCTGATCTGAGATAAATGAGCTCTGTCCTGATTGGCTTTCCTGTAATGAGCCTTATTCAGAAAGAGCTTAAACATTCCTTATAACTTCAATACAAGTGGATGGCACTAAACTAGGCCTAGTACGTGGATATATGTAAATGGGTTGTTTTTGTGACATCACATTAACAATGAATTTAAAACAGGCTGTTTTTAAAGCATAGTTTCCATATATAGACTGTTTGCACTAGGGAGTGAATGCTTTGTAATTTGAACAGTTTTTATATATTACATTACACTTCTTTATTTTAGAAAAGTGAGGGACATTTGTTTTTTTGTGATATGGGCCCTTTAAAATGAAATCAACTTGTTATTGTTATTGTTCCTGGCACTTTTTTATGTGCTTGTTCTGAGAGTTGCTCTTATTTGTGGTTTGTGCAGGTTTCCTAGAGAAGAACAGGGACAGCCTCCACAGTGATATCATCCAGCTGGTGCATTCTTCCAAAAACAAGTTCATCAAGCAGATCTTTCAGGCTGATGTCGCTATGGTGATGCCCTTTTCCAATATGAAATCCATATTTATCCTGCTTTAATATGCCCCCTATATACCAGCTGAGCAGATATGGCACTTCCAGGGGTCAGCCTTGAGTTTGCATTGACTAGCCAGTGTTAGGTTGCATACTAAAAGCGAAAATGGCAAAGTGCGGTAAACATTTATTTAGGCTTTCTTGCTCTGAATGTGAGATGTTGGGAATTTTCCCATTGTCCCTAACCCTTGTTTCAGTGGGATATTACTGCCACTGGATGTTGCTTGGACAGTGCTGCCACTTTTCCCATTGCCTATGTGACGATGTCAGCTTGCTATCTTATACGGCTGGGCGTATTCTTTCTAGTTTGTCACAGCGGACTTGGCTAACACCGGTCAATTCTCTCTTTTTCTGTCAATTCTCTCCCTCCCTCTCTCTCTCTCTGCCTGATTCCTGGCTTCAGTTTCTCTGTGGCTATTTGCAGCCCACCACATCCCCTCACAAGGTAATCAATCCTGGGTGTTTGCGTGTCCCTCAGAGGCTTCCATCCTCAGTGCTAAGAAACAGTGTGATCCCTCTGCAGTATCTCTCTCCAAAACTCCTGTGGTTATTTTCCTCAGTGGAAACTATCTATGACTGAGTATTCAGCTTCAGCGTTCTCACAGAGTCATTTAGTAGGTCTAATACTGGCTTTATATGGGCTAATGAATATGAATTCTGGGAAAATGTTAGTCATTGAGGAGGTGAATAAAATTCAAGGGAAAAGGGTTCTGTTTCAAGTTAAATGTGGCCTGTTCTCATTGGTGTTCTGCATTTCACTGTGGAGAAGCTCTGTTTTCGTATGACTTTCCTGGCACTGTATGAGGTTGGGGAGGAAAAAAAGGGCTCCAAATCCAAGTCCTGCCATTTTTTTCCTTCTGCCCACCAGCGTCTTTCCTTCATTATTCCAACACAAAGCTCAGGCAGCGAGACTGAGCAGTGTACAGAGAGGAACATATAAGGAACCGATGAAAGTTTCAGAAAGAGGTAGAATGTCAAATAAGAGAGGGAGAAAGCATGGAAGGATAAGATACATAAGAGGAGGTGTAAAAAAATGGAAGGACTGGTGGACAGATGTTGTCAAGGTGAAGATATGAATCCTCCATTATGGTCTACATAGAATGTGCTGTATTCGCTGGCTGAAATGTATATGTGCTGTAATTGCTGGTCCAAATGTACATGTGCTGTAATTGCTGGTCCAAATGTATTTGTGCTGTATTTGCTGGCCTAAATGTATTTGTGCTGTATATGATGGTGAGAACACATATGCTGTATATGTGGCATATGTATGTATGTGTGTGTTTGTTACATGTATTTATAATAGTGAGATTTCTCCAATCCACTGGTTTTAACTGAGTGTGCATGTATATGGCACATATGTGATCATTTGTATGTGTATATGTTCAGGGTGTGGAGACTAGAAAGCGCTCTCCGACTCTGAGCAGTCAGTTCAAGCGTTCTCTGGAACTGCTCATGAGGACTCTGAGTGTGTGTCAGCCTTTCTTCGTGCGTTGCATCAAACCCAACGAGCTCAAGAAGCCAATGGTGAGTCTGAGCCCAGAACTGCACTGCATTTGGAGCAGCTATTGCTGACATATGGCAGATTTACTAACGCTATGCGCTCCGTAATTGCAGTCTGTGCTATGGCATTAGAACGTGTCTGATTAAAGACTGTTGAGACTTTCCTAACAGACAGAGCGGCCCATAGCACCTATAATAGCTTTTGTCTCATGTGGCATGTGCAAAATACTGGCAGGAGATTATTACTGTAGAATCAAGCATCCACTGAGATGTACCAAGACTGATCATACTCAATACTCACTGTGCCTTGTGTTTGCCATGTCTGCCTGCTGAACACATTTATTTATTTTCACCACGTTACTGTTATTTAGATGAAGGATATAAACAACTAAACTAAAACATAATTGTCACAGAGCCGGGTCTAAATTATGATTTGACAGTTTTCATGTCCAAACAGTTATTACAAGCACGTGCTGAAAGACAAACAAACTTCTCTGTGCTGTAGCTTATGTGCCCGCTGTGGCTGAAATATCATAGCCAGTCTATGATACACTGCACAAAGTTAAGTGGTCATTTCAACCACTTCAGTCATATAGCTCCGAATGACCTGGTTGCACTCAGTGACAATACACAGAGATTTCACAACGTCATAGGGATTTCTCCAAATGCACGCAGCACAGCACAAAGTGTCAGTAGACTGCCGGCATTTAGCGCCTCTCTTAGTAAATCTGCCCCGTAGTGACTTGTTTATGCATGCTGTATTTGGTGAAAATAAAAAGTAAACTTTTATCATGTATTTCTAATTGAAGAAGTAAATGAAGAATTGTTTCCACAGGTGCCTCTGTAATAAACTTCTTACTTCATCCCTTTCTAATTCAGCTGTTTGATCGAAGGCTGTGCGTGCGGCAGCTGCGATATTCCGGGATGATGGAGACCATTCGGATCCGCCGGGCTGGATACCCTATCCGCTACACCTTTGCTGAATTTGTGGACCGTTACCGGGTCCTCATGCCTGGGGTCAAACCAGCCCATATTCAGGTGGGTCAGTAGCCTTAATAAAGCATGCAAACTGTGCTTTAGATGCTGATATTGTTCATTCCTGCTCTACAGAGGTGGGTGAACCTATGCCCAGTAAACGTGCTGTAATTGCCATGAAATGACAACACAGAAGTAATAACTTCCCAGCTAGAAATGATTTGCAATGTTTCATTAAGGTTTTCAACGGGATGTTTTCTTTTGGTTCCCAGATTGTTCTTTAAATATTTAAGAGGACGTTCTCTAAACCCATTCTGTCATCTTAGGTCTCATCCATAAAATATTCTCTTTTTTTTTGCCCGCCCCCACCCCGCTCTTCAGGGGTGTAATTAATCTTTATTAATGGCAATACAAAATTCTTTCCAGAACTTCAGACATTGTGTAGAGGGAGGACACACATTGTAAACAAACCAAATAATAAACAAACCAGAACAAGGAAAAAAAAGACACAAAAAGAGAGAGAAAGATAGAGAGACAGAGAGAGGGGGAGAGGAAGAGAAAAGAAATTATAACCTAGTGTGAGTAAGTTGGATAAAATGTTTTCTGAATGTTACGCTAAGAATGAATTCTTCTTCTGTTATCATGTAACATATTCTATGGCCCTGAAAATATTCTGAAAACATCCTCTGAATGTTGCAGTTAAAATGTTATGCCTTAGTTGCCATTTACCAGTATAAGAACATTATCTGAGGTTATAAACATCTTTAAAACGTTCTTTGAACATTAGATTAGAACATTTTCTTTAAAACTTTATTACTTGTAGGTAACGTTAGCCAAAGTTCTGGGGTCTTTCCTACTAGCTGGGTAGAAGTAAAATAGGTAAGTAAATAGAAGTAAAAATAGCCAAGTGAAAATAACAAAACACCTTGAGAAGGAGTAAATAATTATCACTTCCAGAAAAAAGGTCTGAGTTCCTTTTTAGAGCTACAGCTTACTACAGTTTCATTCATCCAGTATCTGGCAACACAGGAACTGAAGTTTATTGGTCAGTTTTTTTTTCTTTTTGGGTCTGAGTTTATAAACAAGAACAGATTGAAACCAAACCCAGAATACCAACCAGTAACTTAGTGTGAATGGCTGTGAAGGGACCACATATATGTAAAACATGTACAAATGTACAAATATATCAAGGGCATGTGAGTAAACTGCTTACTGCTCACTTCTGCTTTCTGCCTGTTTTGTGCCATCTGAAGGACATGTAATAAAATTTAGGCCTGTCTTTTAGTTAGTAAATCTCTAGTAAGTCTATAGGACTTGTTTTCAGCTTATAGTCTATGACCAACTATTGACATTTTGTAGGAGAACCTTCGGGGGACATGCCAGAGAATAGTCATATCAGTCCTGGGGCGAAACGATGACTGGCGGATAGGGAAGACAAAGATCTTCTTTAAGGTTTGATATTTCTTAAAGTACTATATGCATTTGAACATTAATATTACATTAGGACATTGTAGCTGTGGTTGTTGTAGTTGTGGTTTAGGGGTCCCTGTTAGTGTTTCTGAAGGACTGCAAACACATCCACTGTGCAGCTGGACACTTACAAGCTAGACATTCATCAAAGTAATTAAGCGGACGGACAGCCATTGACAGATCGGAGGCAGAAAGGAATTGCTATATTTGGTCTTTTCATACTGTAGGATCACCATGACATGCAGCTGGAGATTGAGAGGGACACGACCATCACAAACAAGGTCATCCTGATCCAGAAAGCAGTACGTGGAATGAAAGACAGGTAAAGATGTGGATAACGGATGGTGGACATATGGCGTAAAACATATGTGTTACTGTATGTAACCTGTGATTCTGACCTCCAGGGCCAACTTCCTGAAGGCTAGGACAGCAGTGATACTGATCCAGAAAATGTGGCGAGGCTATATCTGTAAAAAGAACTATAGAGTGGTACGTTTTTATCTCCATTTTTGATGTACAGATAAGGTAAAAAATAAATAACGTGATGAGCTTGTTTTTTCACACCTGAATCGAGGTATGCCACTACAGCAGTTATTCAACTAGATTCATGCTTGTTCTGCAGATGCGTGCAGGTTTCTTGAGGCTGCAGGCCCTATGCCGTTCCCGGAAGCATTACCTGGCGTACCGGGATGCCAGGACACGCATCATCCTGCTGCAGGGTCGCTGCCGTGGTTTCCTGGTCAGACGGACATTCTGTAAACGCTTAAATGCCATTCGCACGATCCAGGCCTACGCCCGTGGCATGATCGCACGCAGACTGTGCAAGCGCCTCAGACTAGAGGTACAGTGGAGCGACTGTTACTGTTACTTAGCAGTGCTACAGTAAAGGAAAACTAAAACTAAAACTGAAACTAAGAAAAAAATAGAAATCAAATAGAAATCAATAGTAAGACTAAAAATCTGATTTCACGATGAATTGATTCAATTATGATGTTTTAGAAAATTGCTCTGTTAAATTGGTTGATACAGTTCAGAGTTCATTTTAAAAATACACTGGATCCATAAATGTTACTGGAGAAACTGCTAGAGCAATATAGACAAGACACCAAACTTCACTGCAAAGTTCAATGTGTGAAAAGTGAACTCATCTTAAGTCTAGTCAATGCATCTAATATTTCTCATTATTTGATTGTTGTGAATTTATTGTCCAAATATATAACGTATTTTTAGACTTTATTTTTTGCTTGTTTTAATTCATTTTATGTAGTACAAAGACAGTTATAGGGATTGCTGCAGTCATTTTATTTACATCAGATTTATAGCATATACACTGATCATCAGAAGTTTAGGCAAAACAAACCTTCTCATCAATAAAACAGAAATGCAGTTATATCTGATGATGCCACAATCACCTGTGGCTGAGAGACTAACACAATAGACACTTAACTTTCTTCTCCATGTGTGTTAAGTTATCCAATGATGTTACATTAGCAGCATGATACAGGGGAGATCTAAGTAGTGGGTGGCAACTGGCCACATCTACATTGGGGGAAACACTTTGTAATAATCTCCCCCTCATCCCAAAAAAAGATATACAATATATAAAAAATATACAATATGTGTAAGAATTTATTACAGAGTTTGTGACAGTGCTATGTCGGGAATAATGCAAAACACATGTACAGAATATATTCCAACAAAATTGTTGTACTTTCACTTTCTGAGGTGAAATGGCATGAAAATAGACATAAGCTGCCATTGTTATAGCTGACACTTGTTTGAATAAGCCTTTATAAATGCTTAAACAGATTCATGTCAGTTAGCATTAAAGGCTTATGTAGCTTCTCATAAAGCTATACAAATAACATAGTGTTACCAATGATTTAATTTTAACCCCATTCTAGTTTTGTTTTTGATTATAATGCAAGATTCAAATAATTTTGCTTGTTTCAAGAAACAATATTGGGAGGACTGTAATATTCGGAGGAGTGTTCACAAAAAGGTTAAAATATTATAGACAAAAATTAAGCACGTACTTGGTTATAAAATCAAAAGCCCTTGAATTGCCCCCTTCACAAGCCCATCTTAAAGGATCTGCTTATATATAAACACTAATAGATAAATATACTAATAATGGAATATTAAAAGATGGTTAAATCAGAAATATACAAGCATATATAACGTTGATACCACCTGGCTGTTTCTACAGTCATTGTACATTGTGCTGAGAATAATCCACCACCCAAATAATACCTGTTCTGTGGTGGTCCTGTGTTGGGGTGGGGGGGCTGATCATTGAAGAACAGGGTGAAAGGGGGTATTCAAAGAAACAAATTAACTACAGTCTGTAACTGTAGAACTACTAAGTGCTCCTATATGATACAGCGAGTGTAGAAACAAGGACATGGTCGTAATGTTATGACTGATAAGTGTATAATATTGAAATTAAAATTTTTTACATGCTGTATATTGTTTTAATTGATCTTAGCTTTTTGGGTGCGAAGTACGTCATGGACCTGGCTCATTCATGTTCCCTAGGCACTGTGTAACCTTTCAGTTCACGAGCAGCTCATGAGCATGACTTCCTATTCACTCACTGCTATTGTGTCATGTGTGCTTGCGAATGTTTGTACTGTATGTGCCTGTGCAGAGGGATCGCAGGCTGGAGGCTGAGCGCCAGCGTCTGGCTGAAGAAGAGAGGTTGAGGAATCAGATGACGGCGAGGCGAGCACGGGCTGAGGCTGAGAGGAAGCATCAGGAGCGACTAGCCCAGCTGGCCCATGAGCAGGAGGAGAGAGAGAGGGCAGAGCGTGAACAGGCACGCAGGAAGAAGGAGCTGCTGGAGCAGATGGAGCAGGCCAGGCAGGAACCGGTCAGCGATTCGGAAATGGTGGACAAGATGTTCGGCTTTCTGGGCAACTCTACATCCCTGCCCAACCTGGAGGGAGAGGCACCTGCAGGATTTGAGGTTTATGTCAAATTGAAATGATAAAATGGCTTTTTCTGTAGCTTTTTTGCTTAATTCAGTTTCGCCAGGCCACTGACGAATTAAATGCCTTTGTAATTTTATATACCAACCATGGTCCTGGAGCTTCTTAACAAATTCTAGCCATAGACTTTAACACCTACTCCAGCTAATGAACATCTTCAGCTTATTAATGAGCTGGATTAGATTAATTAGTGTTCGCTGAGAAAGGGGACACCATGTTAGATATAAGTTAGAATTCTGCAAGAAGAACCTCCAGAGAGTCTTACAAACACAGCTACATAGATTTCTGCAGTCATTTTGTTTACCTCAACTTTATAGCATATACACTGAAAATCATAAATTTAGGGAAAACAAACCTTCTCATCAATGAAATAGAATTGCAGTTAAATCTGACGAGTTCATGAAAGTATCACTGGCTTCATTCTCTTTGGCCGGGTAGGTTGACCATACCCTATGTGAGTGTCTGTTGACTGTCATAGCACAACAGACAGTTCTTCCCCATGTGTGTTAAGTTGTCCAATGATGTTACATTAGCAACGTTATACAGGGGAGACCTAAGTAGTGGGTGGTAACTGGCCACATCTACATTGGGAGAAAAACTCCGTAATACCCCCCCCCCCCCTTATCCCAATGAGAGAAAAAAAAGAAATTAAAATATATTAAATATTTATATATATATATTTATTTATTTATTTATGATTAGTGTATGTGTATACATGTATAACATAGTTTGTGACAGTGCTATGTTGGGAATAATGATTTGACTCCTTGTTGTGAGGTCAGCACTCTAACACTCATCTTTGTAGGTGTTTAAAGCACCTTTGTGCTAAAAGGGTTTCAGAATGTACTTTTAATAATTGTTTGGAAAACAAAACTGCCAAGGTTATCAAAATTTGATCACTGTAGAGCCTTTAAATGATATTACTATCGTATTTTCAGCACCTATTTGAAAAGTAATAATAAGAAAATTCAAATTCAATTTGAAAGGCAAAGATAGCATTGCTGTCTAATTAAAAACGTGTATTTCAGCTTTTGTTGATTTTTACTTTTATGCGTCATTTGAACACAGCAGCTGCTGTTTACATTGTGCCAAATTTTTATGATGAATGGAACAAAAGAAATTGCTTAAAGTTGCTTGGAAATGATGCTGGTTTCATTGACTTACATTAAAACTAAGTTAGGTTTTTGCACTCTGTACAGTTACAATTTCTTGCGAGGATATATTTCTGTTAATGTTTTTTACAGTGAGCCCCAATAGAAACAGTCCTGACCAATAAGAGTATCACTGCAATAATACTGTTTAATGCTGTTTAATGTGTGTTTGATAGGACCTAGAACAGGTGTCTAAGGACTATGAAGAAGATAACACTGACGAGGCTCTCCCTCTTCCTGAAGAGGAACAAGAGGATCTATCAGAGTACAAGTTTGCAAAGTTTGCTGCTACCTACTTCCAGGGACATACGACACACACATACTTGCGCCGGGCACTCAAACAGCCTCTGCTTTTCCATGAAGATGAAGGCGACCAACTGGTGAGAAGTTTCTTTCAGTTTCTTCAAATCTTCCATTTGTTCACAACTCCCGACTGTGAGACTTCAAAAGATATATCGTCGCTGTCCAAAGAAAAACATGTATCTCCTTTTTTGTTAATTTTTACTTTTATGCATCATTTGATCACATGAGCTGACATTTACATTGTGTGAACATTTCATGATGAATGGCCCAACAGATTGGCCCAAAATCACTTGGAAAAAAGCCTGGTTCCATTGACTTATATTCGAATGAAGTAGGGTTTTTGCCCTCTCCTGTAAAGTTGTCATTTTGGAGATACATGTTTTTCTTTGGGCAGAGACGATATTCATCACTGAGTGAGGAGTGGCATTTTGTTCCTGGACATTATTTCAGGAACTCTGTTGAAAGATACTTGGGAAAATACTTCCCATCACTAGAAATTAGCCCTAGACTAAATCCTCCAACCAAAGTCTATTATATTTACTTATGACATGAGTGGATCAGTTTAAGAACAAATTGGCAAAATAAATAAAGTTTCTAAAGAAATTATACGAGCAGTAACTGTGTTTTTGTCTTGTAACTCTTCCCCTTTTAACTGGCACCTGCACTTTGCACTGTAATTACAACACCAGCAAGTGATGTTCTAATTCTGATTATTTCATTTTATTCAATTTGAAATGAAAAGACCTTTACCATTTTAATAACCTCAGTTATCGTGTGGTGGTGGTGGTGTTTCTGCGTGTACAGGCTGCTCTGGCTGTGTGGGTGACTGTACTGAGGTTTATGGGAGATCTGCCAGAGCCCAAATATCAGATCAGTGTCAGTGACGGCAGCGAGAAAATCCCAGTCATGACCAAGATCTACGAGACGCTGGGCAAGAGAACCTACAAGAGAGAGCTGCAGGCCCTGCAGGGGGAGGAGGAGGTGAGGACATGATGAAGAAGATTAAAGGGAGACTTGAAGAAGAAGCAATATATAACATCATAGCCAAGAGTGGAGAAAGTACAGAGACTTTTCAATTGGAAAAGTTTTCTTATTGGAAAAGTAACTAGTTAAAATACAAAAATTTCAAAAACAGTTGAGTTGATTACAAAGCTTCCAAAATGATACCTGAGTGTAGTAACAGAGCAACGTTAGTCAAGTGTTTTCTACATCTGGTCACAGGCTTAAGAAAACATTGTATGTCCAAAACAATAACTTTAAAGATTCTTTTCTCATAATATTTAGTAATATTTCATAATATTACTTATTTCAAGTAACTGGGGAAAATTATTGTTGATGTAATGTCAACCAAAGTCTGCCTGAGAAAAAAGACTATTATAAAAAACAACTGTTATAACTTTGTGCACTCTTGTATTTATAACATTTAAATATTTTGTTACTTTTGCTGTATTTATTGCTGCTCCCGAGCCCAATCTTATATCTCCTGTTTTTCAATGTTAATATAATTAGAAATTTTACATCATTTACAAGCAACGGTTGTCCTTTACATCATGTGCACATT
Organism: Semaprochilodus insignis; assembly: GCA_034552555.1. NCBI lineage: Eukaryota > Metazoa > Chordata > Actinopteri > Characiformes > Prochilodontidae > Semaprochilodus > Semaprochilodus insignis. Next base: position 22,699,575 of record CM067487.1, on the reverse strand, counting down.
TAATTAAGGAGTGGACAAAAAGAAATGGCACAAAATTACTTTTTGGTCGAACACAAACCCATAAACTGTAAAACTGATCATTTTGAGGTGGTCTATATATATATATATATATTTGTGTGTGTGTGTGTGTGTGTGTGTGTGTGTGTGTGTGTGCCTATTAAACATTTTCATATATAATGATGATGCTGATGATGATGCTGATATATATATTTGAATCTTGTAATAACCCAAGAGTCCTGCACTAAAGCCAAACTCTCTTGTTTGGCAATTTTTCAGAGTTCCATCATTGACAGCCAAAAAAGGAACAGCGTCAAACATAAGCTGGTTTCTCTCACTCTAAAAAAGAAGACAAAGATTACAGAGGAGGTGAAAACCTTTTATCCCAAACATGCAGTACAATCATTAATGATTTCAGTTTGCATTAAAATGAGCAGAGCAAAAGATGCTAATACTGCAGTCACATCCTTCTTGTTTAGGTAACCAAACGACTGACTGATAGTGATTACAGTCTACAGGGAAACAGCATGCTGGAGGACCGGCCCACTTCCAACCTTGAGAAACTCCACTTCATCATTGGCAATGGTATTCTACGCCCTGCCCTGAGGTCAGTTATTTGTCACTTTAGGATTGCTTTGCGTCTTACTGGAAAGCATGTAACTTTACATAACATCAGTGTTTGTGTTCTTAACAGAGATGAGATTTACTGTCAGATCTGTAAGCAGCTGACTCAGAACCCATCCAAAAGCAGTCACGCCCGAGGCTGGATCCTGCTCTCACTCTGTGTGGGCTGCTTTGCACCATCTGAGAAATTTGTCAAAGTAAAGAACCCATCACCTCATGTTTTAGATGTTTTGGTTTCCTGCCAGGAGACCCTATGCAAATGTGATCCACAAAATTCCATTTGTTCTCTTTCTCAGTATCTGCGGACATTCATTAATGCTGGGCCTCCAGGCTATGCCCCATACTGTGAGGAACGACTGAGACGCACTTTTGTGAACAAAACAAGAACTCAGCCGCCCTCCTGGCTCGAGCTACAGGTGCTGGAATTGTTCCCCCTACAGCCATTAGCCAGCTGTGTTAGACGATGAATTATGGATGAATATAAATGAATATGGATTTTCTGGATCTTTTTCTTCTCCTGCAGGCCACCAAATCCAAGAAGCCCATCATGTTGCCAGTGACCTTCATGGATGGCACCACTAAGACCCTGTTGACTGATTCAGCCACCACAGCCAAAGAGCTTTGTAATGCTCTGGCGGACAAGATTGGCCTAAAGGATCGCTTCGGCTTCTCCCTGTATATTGCTTTATTTGACAAGGCATGTTTAGCCAAGCTCTGGTGTCTTCAATATCTGCAATAATATGATGATAGCAATGCTAACAATGGCAGCACTTTTACATTTCTGACTCCTATCTACAAGATACTGCAGAAGTCCAACATGCATTTATTAATTTCCAGTCAAAACAGTCACCAATATTAATCTGAAACAATTTTTTTTTAAAGACACCAACTAAATATAACATAGTATTTGTCCACCTATTGCCTTCATTACAACTTCAGGTAGTGTTTCAGAAGAATGCAAGGATATTCCACACCTCTAACGTTCAGTCTTAGAAGCTTCTGCTTTTCACAAATTATATAATCCCAAATGTGGTTTTTTATATAATGTGGTTTTTCGTTTTCTCACTAATGACTTCTTGACCGCTACACATCCTTTCAGAGTTGTCTTTGTACAGTGGAAGGAAAGACAGCAACACCTGTGGATGTGTACAGATCTGAAGCATGAGTGGAGCTTGATTGTCTTCCATCTCTTTGAAAATTGTTTCTCTCCTGGTAACAGTTTTGTTGGTCTTCCAGGTCCTACACAGTTTTCAGAAATCCCATTTTCTCCATGTCTTTTAATGGCTTCCAATTTGAGTTTATTCACTCATTTGCTTTTGAGTTTCAGTTTTATTTGCAAGTGGAATGTTTTATGTCTAATCTTCCCTGAACTCGACTGAACTTGACTGGAAAGTAATAACATGAACAGTGGATTTTTAGTACAGTAGGCATGAACTATTCTTGAGGCTATAGCATACTCTAGTTCTTACTGTGAGTATACATAAATCGTCTAAGCATCTCATCATTCTGTTTATGTCTGATTTGCTCAGGTGTCATCCCTGGGCAGTGGAAAGGACCATGTGATGGATGCGGTATCACAGTGTGAGCAGTATGCCAAAGAGCAAGGGGCACAGGAGCGTAATGCCCCCTGGAGGTTGTTTTTCAGGAAAGAAATCTTCACGCCATGGCACAACCCTTCTGACGACAGTGTGGCTACTAACCTCATTTACCAGCAGATTGTCCGTGGAGTCAAGTTTGGGGAATACCGGTGCGATAGGGTACGGATTGTTCTTTGAATACCTTATGGTATATTGAGCTCTGATATGGCACAATGCCTTTCTGTTATTGGAACAGGTATTAAAATCTTGATATTGATATTTCTTTTTTTAAAAACTGCTAAGCATATTGAAGCATTTCACTTGTACATTTAAAAGTAGACTATCATGTTCAAACTACTCAACATCTACAGCTAAATACACAGCTAATAACATCACATCACACATTCTGAATACTGTGTACACTGCTGAGTAAAAGCTTAGCATCTCTTGTCACATAAATGATTGGTGGACATTTCATGATATATGAGTTTACCCATTGTTATATTCTAATAGTGTGAAGTTACAGCACTGTTCAAAGGTTTGGAATTATTTAATAATATTTGTTTTTTTCATATACAATAATAGCTTATATGGTGTATATTACAATGTTATTAACTCTAGGATTATATAACACGACACAGTATTTTTATGTATATTTCAATGTTTTTAGTTAGAAAAAGTTTAAAATCTTACATTTATTTCTAATTAATGCACCACTGTAGGAATTGTGGGCCAGTGCTAACCCTAGACATCCAATATATTTCTTGTACATATCTGCTAATGCTGGTACCAATGCTGACACTTAAACTTTATTAAAAGTTAGAAAGAGGAGCTAAATCTACCTGAATTAGTATTATAGAAAAATAGAAGAGTGTGTAGAGGCTTTCAAAAGCAGCAAAATGAATAAAATATGTGCATAATAGTGCTGTTTCAGCCTACCATTGCTGAAACACTCTACTCTTCTATAGTACAATAAATACATCAAAATCTCAAAATCGGTCAAATCTGTCCAATGCCAATATTTTTAAAGCTGTTACTTGCTGATACTGATATAATTCAGATATTGCTGTACACACAAAGTACTTATCTTACAATAATTTACAATAATTTCTTGTCAAATTAACTGGCCTATATCTTTATAACCACTTTGCATTTTAAGTTGCATTTTAACTTTAATCTGTCCTCATCCATAATGGAATAATTTAAAGCTTCCTGCTAATTATTTAATTAAGTTATTAAGTTGAATGGGACTAGCATCATGTTAGAATCATATTATGCCTGTATCTGCGACAAAATCGGTTTTATATTGTTGGAAATGTGAAACCTTTGAACAGTAGCATATATATGTTTGTGTGTGTGTGATGATACCAGGAGGAGGACTTGGCTGAGCTGGCCTCTCAGCAGTATTATGTGGAGTATGGTGTGGACATTCTGCAGGACCGTCTGCTTAGCCTCATCCCCTCCTACATCCCAGACCGAGAGATCAACTCGTCCAGAACCATGGACAAGTGGGCCCAGGTCATCGTAGCAACTCACAAAAAGGTATGCACTAATCAGAGCAATAAATCACCAGCTAAGCTCTTTCCTAATAGCAGTGCAGAAACGAATGTCATTTAGGCATAATTATTTGGCTCAGGCAATATTCACTCCCCCAATGTGCTCTCATTTAAGTTTTCTTTTTCATAAAGCTAACTTAGTGGTCAGTAATCTTCTAATGTTACTGTCATATCTGTTTTAACCCCTATCTGTAAGTGTCTACAGTACTGTCTGCATGTATCACTGCATTCTCAAGGGCATCTCTACCTGTATAACTGTCCACTGTCATTAACATTTAACATGGCCATGACTTGCTCTTCAATCTTTGTGCCAAGGGCAGCCTTCCCATCATACTCTGTCCCCTCACCCTGTTCATGGTGTAATAGGTTATGATCAAATTTTAGATTGGGTATAAAGCTTCCGTCATCATATTCTGGTCTCAGGCTCTGTACCATTAGTCTCAATTTGCCGCCCACAGTGCAGTGTCACCTGGATTCACAACATCTCTACAGTTTTGGAGGTTTTTCATTCATCATTAGACACCCAATTAAAAACTAAAGCTTTATTAATCCTGTAGAAAATTACTTTTGCCAGCAATTGCTTGATTAACTGAATAGCAGTGTATTTTTCCATGCTTTTTTGCAAGCAGCATTTTATGTTATTGGTTGCATTTTTGCTCCAACAGCATGCAGCATAATGGCATGCAGAAGTTGGGGCACCCCATCTGATACTGTGAAAAACTAAGCAAACGATGACCTGACTTACAAAAGACATAAAGATAATACATTACTTATAATACTATACTTATAATACTATGCAGTTTCAAAATAACAAAAAAGGAAAACAGGGTCAAAGCAAATGTTTGGGCACTCTGCATGGTCAGTACTTAATAGCATCCCTTTTGGCAGGTATCACAGTTTGTAAATGCTTTTGTAGCAGTTAAAAGTCTTTCAGTTCTTTTTATTCTTCCTTGCAAAAGACTTCTAGTTCTAGAGTCTTGGGTTGATCTGCGTGCACTGCTCTTTTAAAGTCTTTTCAAAGTTTAGTCGAGGAACTGTGAGTGCCATGGGAAAATCTTCTCCTCCATTGTGGATTTAGTCCGTTGTGGATTTTGAGGTGTATTTTTATCTTCAGTTTTTCTCCAGAAGTTTAGATGTTTGCTTTCTTCCAGAACTTGCTGGTATATAATTAAATAAATTCTCCCATCTGCAAGTGAAACATTCCATAAGCCACTGGCTGCATCAAGCATCAAGCTTGTTTAGATGTTCATTTACAAACTCGTGAAGCTGAATTTCATGGTTAGAGTGCAGAAAAGGTTCCTCCTTGGATGACTCTTCTATGAATGTCATATTTGTGCAGTTGTTGCTGCACAGTAGAACAGTGCAATGAAGAACATTTTCCTATCCTCCAACACAATTACCATTTCAAAAGATGCAATACGCTGAACAAGAGATGGTATTTTGGTGCAGTTAGTGAAGCATTATTGGATACTGCACCACCAGTGGGGAGGTTGGATTCAGATTTGACTCCATTTAACTCCAGGATGAAACTGTAGTTTGTCCACACGTCATAATTGAGACCATAGTATTAACCATAAGATCTCTCATCACCTGTTTGGTCTGCTAACACTGCATTGATCCTCCACGCTAGTGCTAGTTCTCTTTGACTGGATCGAAGTAACAGGTTGAGCTTTGATTGATGATAACTGTGGAACGTTAATCGTGTGTTCCCTCCTTCAAGGTTGAAGGCTGATTTAATTACCCTTATGCCTCCCATAGGTTAAAGTGAAGGACATGAATCTTTAATGCTGCTGGAGATCTATATTATGGATTGGCAGTTAGTGGGCAGTTATGCATGTGCTCGTAATATTTTATGCATATGAACTGGTCCTCGAGGACTGATGGTGTCACGGGAAGAAGGAGACATGTTATTGACTGTTTAATGTCCCCAGGGAATATACACACAGAAGCGGTTTGACCCACAGAGAGTGAAAGAAGAAGTGGTGGATTTTGCTCGGTTCAAGTGGCCTTTGCTTTTCTCACGCTTCTATGAGGCCTTCAAGTTCTCAGGTATAACCACTGTAGATCACCTGTGTTGCAATGTTATATAGACCATGACCAAGAAATGGTGCACTGTCAAAATAAATAAATAAATAAATAAATAACTTAAGGAAGTATGTAACTCAATTTGTTCAGGCCAGTATTGCTGCTGATGGGTGTAGCAGATCAGTACATCACTAGTTATTTGACACTATAACTCTTCACTGACTCCTGGATCAAAAAATGTAGTTTTTTTTATTTTTTTATTTATTATCATCATAATATGGTCCTTGTTCCATATGCACAGGGCCCAGTCTGCCAAAGAACGATGTGATAGTAGCGGTGAACTGGACTGGAGTTTACTTTGTGGATGAACAAGAGCAGGTCCTTCTGGAACTTTCCTTCCCTGAAATCACTGCAGTATCCAGCAGCAGGTCTGTTAAAGTAATCCGCTAAAGCTTTTGTTCTCAGAACAACTGCACAAGATATTACAATTCCAGTAACTGTGCCATTGTTTAATTAAGCAAAAATCCCTCATAAAACGGTATTTCTGTAATAAGAAATCCACCACACTCACTCAGTCCTCCCATGCCTGTTTCCCAGATGCAGTTATTAAAGGGAAATCCCACAGTTGTTTGCTATATATATATATATATTTGATATATGTATATACTGTATATACGTAACACTTTACATTGTTGACTTATTAATGTGAAGTAATACATTGGTTAACATGTTTATAAAGCAACAATGCTTATCTAAATGTTTAACAGCTATTTTTTTATGTTAAGTAAACATTACAGTTTTAATTGATTATTTATTTGATATTACTAGATTATACATTTGTCATTACTGTGTGGAGTGGTTATACATTCGACTGTGTTGTGAATGAAGACTTTTTTTACCTCTTCCCAGGGGAGGAAAGCTCCAGGGTCAGAGTTTCACTCTGGCCACCATTAAAGGAGACGAATACACTTTTACCTCCAACAATGCTGAAGACATTCAAGAGCTGGTTGTCACCTTCCTAGATGGTCTTCGTAAGAGATCAAAGTTTGTGGTGGCCCTTGTGGACAGCCATAATAGTGGTAAGCCACATAGAACCCACCATATTTCACTGAAATGTTTGCAGCACATCAATACAGAGTCAATCTCAGAGATAAACAGGTGGAGCCAAGGTCAGATGATTGATTGTGTGCTTTATTTACAGTAACATAAATTTTTGAGGAATCCAGGCAAAACTACATATTTTGTTAAAAGTGAGGTCATTTCTACAGGGTGTCTAATGCGCATTGTAATACCCACACTGTATTTGGTGAATGTGACATATTGGGAAAAATAATGCAGCAAATAATGGGCCATTACTTTTTCACTTAGAACATGCAAATTGTTTAGGAAGGTTTTGCATGCAACTGTATGTATGCTTCACGCGCGGGATCTATTCCAATGACTCTGAAAGACTGAACGGCTTTCTGCAGCTGGACACGACTCCTCGTTCCTGAGTTTCTCAAAGGGAGATTTGATCCTGCTGGACGAACACACAGGAGAGCATGTGCTGACTTCTGGCTGGGCTCACGGAGTCAATGACCGGACCAAAAAGAGAGGAGACTTCCCAGCAGACAGTGTCTATGTGCTGCCCACTGTCACCAGACCACAGTATGATATTGTGGTGAGTCAGCTCTATTCAGTTCTATCTAATTTATCTAATTAGCCTTTTGACCCATTAAACACCAGACTTATTATGTAATTATTCATCTTAAAACATATACATTATCTGGTAATTATTATTATATACATGCTGTACATATTAAACTATAATTATTATCTAAGTACTATACGTTATATACATCACTACACTTTTATGTACAATGTTTAGTTATATCCATAGTATGTATTTAACTAAGAAGAGTGGACTCATAAACAGGCCTTTGCAGTTTCAGGACTTAATGTTAACTGATGATAAGTTACGCTTAAGTTACATACAGTGTTCCTACATTTATTTAATTTCCAGTCAAAACGGCCATTAAGTATGCTGTTAACTAGTATCTACATATAATTCCAAATCTACTATTACAATATTATATAATTAATCTACAATCTATTATATAATTATTAACTAATTACTATATATTATATGCATTACTACAGTTTCAGGAGTTAAAGTTAACTAATGCTGGTTAAGTTACACCTAAGTTACACACAGTGTTCCTACACTACACTCATTTCCGGTCAAAACAGCCATTAAGTATGCTGTTCATTTTTCAGTGTCAGGAAAAACAGCAGAAAATTACACAAGAGCCTCAACCATAAATGTTAATAACTTGTATCGGACCTTTTGACTGGAAATGAAATAAAGAAAAGAGTGGTCTTATGCACAGTACTGCATGTAATTTTGTGGTTCATCTTATCATGTCTTATGATTTAGGCACTGGTAACCATGTCTCCAGACCAGAGGAAGGACTCCATAAGTTTATCACAGGTGAACATGATGGAGAGTGAGGAGAAAGTGAAGCCCTACACTTTGGAGGAGTTCTCTTATGATCACTTCAGGTAAATTAACCCATTAATCCCTAAGAACCTGTATGTAGGCCCACTCTTCATTTCATCACTCTAACTGCCTAACTTATAAATTAGGTTCACAGTAGTTACTGAATAATTCATAGTGGTTAATGAATAATAAGTCTTCAAATAGTGTTACCTGTCCTGTGCCCTCCAGTCTTGCAAAACTGCAAGCTTCTTTATCATTATGCCAATGATGATGCGGTACCCAAAGCACCCTACATTCAAGGAAAGTAGAAAGCAGAACAATGGTGGAACGTCCAAATGATGGTAAACTGAAATACTGGCATTTATTTAGTCGTCAAGTGTCAGGGTTTATTAGAAACTGTGCATTGCACAGGAACGTACTACCTCAGATAATGAATTGTAATCAATACATATATATATATACAATACATATATATATATAACTGATGCAGATAAATAGAAATTTGCAGGAATTGCCAGAAAAGTCCATGTAAATGATGTGTTAACTTTTCTGTTGTGTTCACCTGTAAAGAACAGCAATAATGTTCTGGATCAAACTGAAATGTTGCATGTTTAACCAAAAGAAATTTGTCAACAAAAATTTTCTCCAGAAATATTTTCTTCAGCTCAGTTTAATTTCAGTTTAATCAACATTTAGTGCAATCAAGTTTTCACCCCTATTCAGATGGTTTGCTTATAATTCATCATTTTCATTATCAAATTATTTTTTCAGTTCATTGCCAAAAGTAGATTTTAAACATATTTGTTTTATTTATTCTAATTTTATTCATAAAAAATTGAATTGGGAGGGATTAGTCAATCACATTTTGTCACAAATATAAAAAGAAAGTTATTTTTGTCCTGTTTCCTGTAGCCTCCAGTCTCACTGCTGATGTAAACATTATGAAACATGCAGGGGGGGCTGCAAACATGTTAAATTAGTCATTATTTACATGCTGATTACACCAGTCAAGACCAGCAGAAAAGTTCCAAAAATGATTAACTCTATTTCTCCTGTAGTTTTAAACTTTGAAACAGGTCAGTTTGACCAACCACATAACAGGAGAGTTTATGACTTAGAAAATTAACGATACATATAATTAGACTGGGGATTTCCAAATTTTTGCATATTACTGCCTGTTTTCAGCCTCTTAAACTATCATGAAACAGTGTCTCAAGCATCAAGCCATGTATTTGTAAACATTTCATTTGATCGCTTTCTGTGAAGTAGCCATTAAAAACCATTAAATGCTTTTGATGTCTAGTTCCCACCACCTCAACTCTGAACGATTCTGACTCGATATGTCTCCTTATGACGGTCTATGGCAGTCAAACAGCTCTGAATTAATGTGTTTAGAGATATTTAAACACATTAATTTGGAAAAACTTAGACTATAATGATTTATACAGTTGATACAGTTGAAAAACAACATTTCATTGTACTCATCACTACAATAAGTTCCATTTCATTTACTGATGTGTATGTGAAAGTATCTTGTGTTTCTGCACTCCTTGCCACATTATAGGCTCATACCATCACTGTATTTCTGCCTGTCTTTGGTTCTTCTCTGTCTTTCAGACCTCCTCCTAAGAGCACTCTGAGCCGTGTGATGATTACTAAAGGCAGGGGGAAGGATAAGCTGTGGTGCTGCTCCAGAGAACCTCTCAAGCAGCCTCTGCTGAAGAAGGTCCTTAACCATGAAGAGCTCTCTCAGGATGCTTGCCTGGCCTTCATCGATATCCTTAACATGCTAGTTCTAGTACATCATTGACTTTTTACCTCAGCTTTTGCGTGATGTGAATGCATTTCTGATCCTTGACTCATTTGCTGCACCCATCATGAAGTATATGGGTGACTATCCCTCTAAGAGGACTCGATCTGTTAATGAACTCACTGACCAGATCTTTGAGGGAGCTCTGAAAGCTGAGCCACTCAAGGATGAGATCTTCTGCCAGATCATGAAGCAACTCACTGAAAACCATGTGAAGTAAGTCATTTGCTTAGAGGGTTTTCATATTGAGTTACCGCATGCTAGCCAGCCTTTTTCCTGGCAGGTCATGTAATGGATTTCATGTAATGGAATAAAAAAGCAAAAATGTCTATACGGTAAAAGCAGTCATACAGAATTTCAAAACTGGACTCCTTATTTACATTTTTAGGTTACATCATCAAAAGAACAGTTGCACAAATAGTCGTACCCATAAGGAATCAACCGACAGGAATGAAACCCGGTGGGTAGGTTTGAGATAGTGAGACATGCAAATGATTCAAGTTTCACGCTCGGCCGTGCATGTGACGAAAGCAAGGATGGGCCTTATCGCTTCACCTGACTGACCCAACAGTTAGTACTGGCAGGCAGCTGCACGACACAGGACTGCATGCACAGAGTCTGTTACGTCGACTGCCCTTAACACTACATCAACGTCACTAAAGACTGTACTGGTGTCGTGCCAGACTGTCATGTAGTGACTCAGAATGGCAGCAGCTCATATTCAGTGACAAGCCCCGCTTTTGCTTTGGTGGAGACGACCAATGAATCCATGTATGGAGACACCGTGGTCAGTGCCAAGAGTCAACGTTCCTCCACCTCTACCCCTACCGCAAAATCTACAGGAACTATGTGAGAATATTCATGGTTGCATGGGATGGATTATCGCAGGACACCATTAGGAACCTCTGCAACTCCATGTTGAGACGTCTGTATGTTCCATTAGCAAACATGGCGGCCCGATGCCATAATGAGAGACACTACTTCTGTATGTGTAGCTTTATAAATATTACCCATATCAGTCTAAATTTATCATCATTTATTGTTCCTGGTAACCTTTATCTTCCTTCCCAATAGCATTGCAATCTGACACCTCCTTCTAAGTGCAACTATTCTTTTGATGATGAGTGTATTTCAGAAAAAGGTTTCACTTATTATACATGGTTTTATGTTAATGATTTCGCATTTTATGGTTTTATTGTCTTTTTAAGGACATTTCCATATTTCACACACGAGTTATTCATTTCTGTAGGTAATATTGTTGGTGGTGAGTTTGTGTGGAATGATCCTATTCTTAAACTGTGTACTACACCACTGTTTTCTGACATAATGTAGCAAACATTCACAGTGCTCCCCTGACCAGTTGCTGATGCCGCTGATCTCATGAGTTTTATATGTGCAGATATAGCGAAGAGAAAGGCTGGGAGCTGCTGTGGCTTTGTACTGGACTCTTCCCTCCCAGTAACAACCTCCTGCCTCATGTGCAGAAGTTTCTGCAGTCCAGGAAGCACCACCCGCTGGCCCCAGACTGCATGCAGAGACTGCAGAAAGCCTTGAGGTGATGGTCAAAATAAATTACTTGCACAACTTCAATATGCAACATCTCACAACTTCGTTTGCATTGATATATTCCTTATGCTCTCTCAGAAATGGTTCTAGGAAGTATCCTCCTCACCTGGTGGAGGTGGAAGCCATCCAACACAAAACCACACAGATCTTTCACAAAGTTTACTTCCCTGATGACACAGACGAGGTGGGCCTCAGTTTCTGATGCTATGCTCTTGAAAATGAAGGTGCATAATGGAATCAAAAAGGGTTTCTTGGAGTGATGCCACAGAAGAACCACTTTAGACCTGGTAGAGAACTGGTTCTGTAAAGTGTAAAGAACCTTTTTCAAATTATGAAAAGATACTATTGTGATTATAGGTTTTATCTAGCACCCTAGTTTATCTATAACCTAAAAGAGGGAGGGGTCTTCATTAAAGGCAATGTTTATATATAGAACCATGAAAACTCAACAAACCATTTGAATGCTTCTTCTTTGCATGATTTAATGGGTCTTCACTGTGATGTGAACAGTTCTTTAAAGAGCCATTTGAAAAACTGTTCTGTATAGCACCAAAAAGAGTCAAAGAACCTTTTTGGTACCACATAAAGCTCGCTAAACATTTATGTTCAAGCCAAGAGCCATTGTTTTGGCCATGTTCTTAAAATCATGTATATGATCTATACAACTGTAACATGGCTAATGAACCCAGTTTTAAAGTGTTTTGTGTCAAACGGTGTTCATGTGGAAAAGCCAATGGAAAGGTTACCCACCATGTTCTGAAATGTTCAACCCTGCAGTAGAAATAAGGCCTAGGAATTTGAAGCACTTTGCTCATGTGTTTGGCTGTAATTGGCAAGGCTTTAGGAAGCAGGAGTGATACTGTCATGCACTGACCTCATTGAAATTCCCAGCTAATTTCTGCAGCAGAATTATAGAGTGAGGCTGTTTACACTGGGCTTTAGGGAATGGAGCAAAAACAAGAATTTAAAAGAGAGAGGTGGTGATTAAAGCCGACTAACAAGACTAACAAGATTAAACAAGACTCTCTTTTAGATGCAGTATATATTGTGTGCTATATTGCTTTGTTCCTATTAATTAACTGACAGCAACAGCTAATATTGTAAAAAGCATGGATTACTTACTGAAAGCATGCCCTGGTTGTTTCCTCATTTTGATAATGTTGAAATATTCTGACAAACTCACTTGTGCCCAAATCAAGCGTACAAACCAGTTAAAAAGAGAGAGAGAGAGAGAGAGAGAGAGAGAGAGAGAGAGAGAGAGAGAGAGGCACTGAGCTTGACTCTTTCTTGTAGTTCTCCTGACAGGCATCTGCTAAAATGCCTGTAAGAACTATCTTATTTTCCAGGCTTTTGAAGTGGAGTCAAGCACAAAGGCCAAAGACTTCTGTCTGAATATTTCTGGCAGAATGATACTCAAATCATCCGAGGGCTTCAGCCTGTTTGTGAAGATTTCTGACAAGGTAGAGTAAAGCTACCATCGAACAGCAATCCCTTTGGTAGAGATATCAAAAGAGATGTCTGTAATGGTTCATGTCTTGCGGATATACTGTAACGTAACCTCTAAGCCAGTATGTTTATAGTTCATAAGCTTTACTGAGTCCGGAGGCTCATAGACACTTTTTGAACAGTTTATAACATATTTATAAGATTTATTGTTACACTTTGGGACAGTGTTAATAAGGCTACATATACCCTTCATGATAACTAGAGTTAGATCCTACATAAAGATATAAACTTGTGGTAACACTTTACTGTAAGGTACAGTTTATAAGGCTACATGACACCTACGTAAGATGACAACTGACATAACCCTGCCTAAATGTTTATATAATGCCTATTCCAATAAGCATCATTTGCTATGAAGGCTACAGTCTTAGCTAAATTAGCCTTCATGACTTATGACACCTGTCTGAATAAGGATTATGTCAGTTGCCACAAGTTGTTTATGTAGGTGTCATGTAGACTTATGATCAGTGCCCTACAGTAAAGTGTTTCCAAATTTTAATAGTCATCATTTGTCATTAAGGTTGCCAAGGTTTTTGTGACACTGATTTTGTGTCACCAGTGGTGTAACCTTGGTCTTAGAGGAACTCCTGCCATGCACATTTTGGTATTTACCCTACTCCCAACATACCTCATCCCATTAATCTGATAATTAAGAAGCACCTCCTGAGTTGATGTGTGTCTGTTTTGTCAGGAAAGCACAAAAATGTGCAGGGCAGGTGGTCCTCCAGGACCAAGGTTGTGAACCGTTGATAGACACATTGCAGTGTATGTCACAGTGATAATGTTGATAATTTAACAAAAGTGAGCTTTTTCTGCCCTCAGGCAAAATGAGTTTCAGTATAATGCTCATAAGATTTATACTCTATAATATCAACAGCATTATGTTACTGCTATATGCACTGAGCTACAAAGTCAGCTGGAATAATGTGGCATGTCATTAAAGCAAGGTGTTATGTCAACCTGACATCATTCAGCCTTTAGGGCAGAACACTATACTGCCTTTATATTGTGTTTATGAAAGATTATGTAAGCTGTCATGATGGACTTATGTTGATGGTATGTAGCTATATACAGCCAACAGGCTATGGCTAAAGTGCTACCTTGATTTGTCTGTCACATTTTACATTGTGTCTGTGTGGTTTAATGGGGTTTCTCAGGTCATCAGCGTGCCAGATGGAGATTTCTTTTTCGACTTTGTAAGACACCTTACTGACTGGATCAAAAAAGCCAGACCTGTAAAGGATGGTAATGGTACACGTTTATTCATTTTCTGTTTATTATTAGGCTTTGTATTGAAAAAAAGGCCTAAATATTAAATATGCTGTTTGTGTCCAAGGTATAGTGCCTTCACTGACATATCAGGTGTATTTCATGAAGAAATTGTGGACCAATACTCTGCCAGGCAAAGACTCTATGGCTGACTCTATCTTTCACTACTACCAGGTGAAAAGAGCTCCATCAGATTGTGTTTTGACTAATGTTTTTCAGTAAAATGTCCCCTATCTGTTCGTTTCCTCATAATGTACTTCGTTTTGGTCAATTCCCTTTCAGTAGCATTTAATATGCTGCTTCTTGTTTTTCCACCTGCCTCAGGAGCTTCCTAAATATCTGCGTGGTTACCACAAGTGCACTCCTGAGGAGGTCTTCCAGCTGGCAGCTCTGATTTACCGGGTGAGGTTTGAAGAGGACAAATCCCAGTTCATCAACATCTCTAAGATGCTGAAAGAGCTGGTCCCTCAGGATCAGATTGGACAGCTCTCTCCTGATGACTGGAAACGGGTGAGTGACGGCGAGCACTGAACTTGATGCAACCAGGCTGAATTGGTTGGCTGAGTATTTGAAATCAGGTGAATTATGTGACTAATCTGTTTTTTTTCTACAGTCCATTGTAGCATGCTTCAACAAACATGCAGGAAAAACTCGGGAAGAAGCCAAACTCATGTTCCTGAAAATCGTTTACAAGTGGCCCACTTTTGGATCTGCCTTTTTCGAAGTCAAAGTTAGTTTTTTCTCGCATACGATACAGCACTGATAGAGCAATTATGGTCAATTTTAGCATCAGTTGTACATGTACATGTATGGTAATGTGTACAAGTCAGAGACCACCCTTCATTTATTCAATTCTCAGTCACAATGGCTTTTAGGAACAGGTCATTCATTATCTCCCATGAAATATTTGAAAAGCTCCACTCTTGCACTCTTCAGATCTCCACTTTCAGACCTAAAAAACTCCATAGATGTTTCTGTCCTTCCTTCCACTGTGAGAAGATAGCTCATGAAGAAAGAATGTAAAGTTGTTACTGAGAAAAGGAAACAGAGAAAAAGGCCAAACAAAGAAGCTGCTGTTCTCAGAACAATGGACTGGCGCCCCTGGAGCCTTTGGAGGTGTGGAAAATTTCCCTGCAGGTTTCTTGGAAAAACTAAAAGCAAGTCACCTGAAAAGACTGGGAGCTATAATAAAGACAAAAAGCAGACACCATAAATACTGATAAAGAATCATATTATTATTATTAGTTTTTGAGGCTTCTGTGTACTTATGTGTTCTGTTTAATGTATATATTCTACTCATTCTCTGACACTAACCTGAACTAAAAGACCGTTTTTGCATCACAGAAATGAAGGCTGGTCCCTGACGTTATAAAAATATCTACATTATTGAAGGCATTTGGTAATATCTGATTGAAAGACATATGTGAATACACCTTACATATTGATGACACATTTTAAATGTTTTATTTTTTTTTTTGTTCAACATTCTTTGTCACAGCAAGCCACAGATCCAAATTTCCCAGAAATTCTGTTGATAGCTATAAACAAGCATGGCGTTAGTCTCATCGACCCGAAAACAAAGGTATGGCTTTGAAGAGTTGGTTCAAAAAGTTGGATTAATGTCTTCCTGCCGTTTTATCAGATATTCACTCTTTTCCGCTCCCTGCAGGATATCTTGATGACGCACCCCTTCACCAAAATCTCTAACTGGAGCAGTGGGAACACATACTTCCACATCACAATCGGCAACCTGGTGAGAGGCAGCAAGCTGCTTTGTGAGACGTCACTGGTGAGTCATACAGGAGTTCACGTCAAACTCGGTGCGGAGGGCGTTTTCATATGGCATGCCACAATTATACCTCACTGTTCAGGTCCAGTAATGTTAAATACGTAACATGACCTGACAGTATTAAATACTTAACATGACATGTTGGCCTGATTTTCCTTGTTTGATTACCGTTTCAGGGCTACAAAATGGATGACCTCCTGACCTCTTACATCAGTCAGATGTTGACTACGATGACGAAACAGCGCAGTTCTCGTGGAAATAGCAAGTAATGCAGTGGTACGAGGACCAAGACTATTGGTTATACACAAACAAATATACACATTTTGCCCAGTGAACAAATGAGCCTTCTTCTGTCCAATTACACTGAAAACACTTTTTTTAATGTCATTTCAGAGCCTTAATTTTAATGTTATTTGTGATCCTGGGATTCCTCTGGACAATAAAGCTTTGTCTTTGTATTTTAAGTACCTTTAATGGAGTTACAATACAACAGTCAAACCACTGAAAAATGCATTTCAGAGACGCATAGAAATGCATCTGTTCCTAAGGTCCTAACTTGCACACCATGATTTTAATCGCATAATTAGCTAACGTTTTACATAAGCTACTTTAGTGAGTTTGAGCAGTTCCTATTCACAGTCGCTCTAATACAGAAATGACTGTCCCCATAAATCTTAAGATTGGATGATTTGTCATATGATCTAGAAGGATTCCCAACCCGTGGTTTGTTGTTCCCTTCAGGACTCTAGGCCAGTGTATTGTTACATTGTTAAATAAGCTGCATACCTCTGATGTTCTACTTGATTTTGTTTTCCATGAATGTTACTTTATAAGATATGTGATCAGAGTATATTTCAAACTGACTTACTGTCTAGAGAAGTACATGCAAGAGTGGCTATAAATCTTTTCCCACATAAATGTTGGACCAAGTATTACATAACTATATACAGAAGTGTTTGTGAAGGAAGTCATTTTATGGAGCTAATGCAGGACCCAATCTGTTAGACTTTGTTTGATTTATTTATTAAGTTTACTGTAAGAATGCAAATGATGATTGTTTGTAGCTTCCAATGAGTACACTTGTTCTGTACAATCCATTGTAATTTTCTAATGACCAAGGCTGCTGTTTTATACACAGAAATAAAAATGTTTATCCCATGAATCTCTATTAAGTACAATCTTCTCTGCCATCTGTCTGTGAAGCATGGGGCTGTGAATGTCAAGCTCAGACCATATCAAATTTGCTATTATGAAACAGGCTGAGAGGCTAGTTGTCACAGTCACTAAAGTCTAGGAGGTCGATGCAAACACAACCAACTCAATTTTAATCTATGTCACTGAACGAGATGAGTTTTTCAGCGTATATACATAAAAAATATAAACACCCAAATAAATAATGATTAGGCAAGGCAAGGCAGGTTTATTCATATAGCATCTTCATACACTGCAGTCATAAAGATGATGCTTTACAAATAAGAAAAAACAAAAAATAAAAATAAATGAAAATAAAATGTAAAAGATGTAGGAGAATATAATCAGAACAGGATTAACTGAAGTTAATTAAAGTTTTGTAGCATATTAGCTAAAATAAGCTTCTCTGTGTTAGTCTTTAAAAACGGCAGGACTGACTAGTTCCTAATGACAATCCTGCTCAGTTCATATAGTTTAGCATGTCAAATAAATATGCTAATCCTACACTATTAAATGACTGAAACACATTCTTTAAAAAGCTGGTTGGTAACATGTCAGGACAGCAAGTGGATGATTTGAGAGGACTCACTGTATCTATTAAAATGTCTTCATTCATAGCGTCAACTCCAAAGGACAGAACACAGGCTCACTGGTGGATATGGGTGTACTAACGGCTTGTCTGGCATCATGGATATTAGTGTTAAAAGTACTCAATACATCCCTCAGTTAATAGTAAATTCAGGAGCCATATATGTAGGTGAGTCTGTAAGCAAAGAGTATTTTGCTATTGTTAATATTATTGTTGATTATCCTGGGGAAAAAGGATTGTCTAGCTTTGCACATTATTGTATGATAATCATGCAGCCTATCTTCGAAGGTTTCTTTGTGAATCTGAAACGCTCTGCCTTTCTACATGCTGTAGCATTTCTCCATGGAGCTTTCTGTTTGCATAGCATGGTTTTAACTTTAACTGGTGCAATCTCGTCCATAATACTAACAGTTGAAGTCATCCAGCAAAGAGTTGAAGTCATCCAGCAAGCACCAACAGGATCAGAGGGTTTGCATGGTGCAGTTCACATATTGCTCATGAAAAGGGTATCTGTGCTGTAATTTGTAAAGCTGTTCTTAAAGCAAACATGTCCAGTCTTGATGTCTAGTGAGGTCCACATATCAAAAACCTCAAGAGGAATGATCTGACAAAGCAACACCCCTCAACAGTTGCTGATATGTTGAGACCCTTTCAAATAACCACCTATTTAAAATCACCAGTGATAACAAAATGATCAAAATCATTGAAAATAAATATACCATAACATATCTGTAAATGCATCAATAATATTAGCATTGTAGGCCTGTAGACAATCACTAGTAATACCCTTAGTGCTCCTTTCAGAAGTGCACATAAATACTCAAAGGATGTGAACTCATCGAATGATAACAGCATGTATTGGAAAGACATGAGACATTTATAAAGTTTGGTGAAGCTGACACAATTCATATGGTTTCAGCACCACATGGATTTAAGCATGTTTCTGTTAGAAGTATAGAATTTAGCCTGTGTTTTCTAATATGATCATTCATTAGATAAGACTTGCTTGTAAGAGGTCTTAACATTAAAAAGAGCTAACTTAGTAGCCTGTGCACTTTGCTCAAAAGACTGTGACTCACATTTTACACACTGCAGATTGGGGACATTCATAATATGTGACCGGTACTGCCTGTACTTTCTGTTTTTTCTGATAAGCACTGGAATGGGAGAGATAGCTGGCACACAGATTAGTGAAAAGAGGCTGGAGAAAATAAAGGGCCAGCACAGTATTTTTCCTTCATGATCAGAACCCTAACCTCCAGGCAAGTGCATAAAAAATGATCTCAGAAGTGTTTGAATACACTGCTCCCTCAGCACCGTTTTTGACTACAATAAATCTGCCTTAGGTTGCATATTCAGGAACTCAGGACAAAAATCATCAAGATGTTAGAGATTATAAATGCTGTGTTTTGGGCTGTAAGAATGAATTATTCTGAATAACCAGATCTAACTAAAATAATGCTTTTCTCCTACTAGCACAGTATGTACCATTAACAAAGAATGGGGTATTCCAGTAAGTTCATGAATCTTTTTGTCATTTAATCATAAACATGCAGCAGCTGCACAGTTTCATACTGAAAAGGAACAATTTGTTTGGATCTTTATTAACAGAATGTGAAAATACAACAGTCTCGAGATCTATGTTTGGTGTTGTAGAGATATCTACTGAAGTTAGCATGCTAACCAGCTAGCCTGGTCTCTCAATACCACTTTGTACCTCAAGAGGTGAAGAGTGAGTCACTGTAGCATAAATCTTCCATCAGTCCAACATGAGAAGAAGTAGCACTGCCCCAAAGACGTTTTGTAACCTCTTGCCAATGGTCTGCTTAGGTCATTTTAGGACAGCTACCTAATGCCGCCTGCTCCCGTCAAGAAACCACATCTGGCAGCAAACAAAAGTAGTCATATATAACATAATGTAATGGCAATGTGTCTTCTAGACTGGTAGGAACTGAAGAGGGAGGTTTGGAGTATGAATTCCACAGGTTGCATCATCTTAAAAATTGCTCCTTAACTATGCGAGAATATTAATAACCTCCATTAGCATCTATATATAAAATTTCCAATTCAAGTTATCTGCATCAAGTTTTAGCATCAAATTTGTTGATTTTCCCAGGTGGAGTGTATTGCTTTGCATGTTACCTATAGACTTTGTAGCTTATAAAACAAGCTTTAAATGCTTAATAATTGTTGGTGTTAGCAGAACTGGAAAAGCCTTTTACATTGAAAGCAGAATTGGATTATCTATTCTATTAAAGGTCGTCCCTTATTGTTGTTCTGTGTCTGTGTCCTCGTCAGACTCATACATGTGAACTCGGGTTAGTCCGATGTGGCTGTGCCATGTCTAAAACTGGGCTGTGGTAATGGTAAAGATACATTCTGCTGGTGATCACGCCCTTACAATGAATTGAAATAAGACAGACAGAGACCGCTAAAAGGATAAACAAATAGTTTGAATGTGTTTTGTGAGAAGGCCACTGAAATGCTGTTAAAACTAACTCCACCATCTAGAAGCTGTAGCTTTAGCCCTGAGCTGTCAGTGTTACAGGCAATAGTGGTGCTTACAAAAATATTAGTGTGAATTCTGTGACATGTACACAACAATCAGTAATCAGAAAAAATAAAAATGATAAAAAGTTGTGCAAATAAAAATGCACATTTGGGAATACAAGAAAACCAAAACCACATTCAACTGAAGCCTGTTTGAATACATAAACAAACAATGCCGCCCTATGTTAGGCTGTGCTCTGGATTCTAAGGGTGATGTTCCAGGACTTACTAAATTATGCCTATAACTTACACTGGAATTCTATGGAAATACTTTTAAAGGAAACTTTTTCATTTTTTTCCTCCCAGGACTGCAAAAGTATGACTGGGTAATTGGCAGGACTGCATAAATTAGGCCTGAAGTAAAGCGAGATATTTAAGTGAAACAGATGCACTGTAAAAATCAATTTGTGCAAGTAATGGAGGTCCAGATAAATCAGTTTCACACACTACAAACCCTCATTTTCTATGGAATTTTCCTGTGAAATGTAAAACACTGTCAGTTTCACAGTGGAAATTACCACTTTAGTCCAGAGTTTGAACGTAATGAGAAGCTAGCCCTGCTGATGCCTCCACCTGAAACATTAGTAATTCATATTAAAAAGATCTGTGCATGTGAAATTGGGAATAATAGTGATCTGGGAGAAGGAATGTTGTAATGCTGTCAGGCATTGGTGCTTTAAGGGAGGCAGGAATTGTTACCAATACTGTCAAAGTTTTTCAGACGTTATTTTTGGACAGCACTGCTTTATGAACAGTCTTGCTCCAGAAATCACTTACACTCATTGAAAGCTGTGCTTGGCCACTAAAACCTGAGCTTCACCGACACTGATCTTCATCTGTAGAACAATCTACAGCTGGATTATACAACTGCTGTATAATCTAATCATCATGTAATCGTTGTTCGGCACTCTGAGGAAAAGGCCTTCAGAGATATGATGCACACTTCCCAGGGTTATCTCCAGTGTTGTTGCTTGGGTAATGATCCAAGGTCTCTCCTACAGCATTCACACGGGTTAAGGACAACACATTATTCATGCTTGTCAAAAAAAAAGAGGTGAGGTAATAAAAACATATGGGTGTGGTCTCAAGCCTTTCATTGCCCATTCACTTATTAGAAGCAGGTTAAAAGATTGTTTGGAAAGAGAAAGATTTGCTTCTGACCTGTCCTGGACTCAGTGGAGTGTCCATTGTCAAGTATTGTATTTCTGCCTGAGCAAAGAGCCGCTCTGTGCTCCCTCCACCTGCAGTGAGTAATGATAAAGATCAGCAACACGATTCTGTAGATAAATATTGAATAATTTCAGACTTTCAAAGACGCATGTCAGAGACTGCAGTAGCATTTTGCCTCCTTTAAATAAACCTTGATAAATTAGTACAGGTAGTCAAACTATTAGTTATTACTAAGGTGAAATTTTCTGAAATTCACTTCCACAAAACAAACAGTAATGTGCAAAAGTCAGAGACCAGCATATTCAGCATCTGAGGAAGCAAGCAGAAACCATATATTCAACAGAGCAACTAACACACTGAATATAATATCGATTTCAGCATTTTATGAGTTTGTGCTTTGCATTTTTACAGCTCCTATTATGTTGAGCAGACCTGCTTTAAGTTTTTCAAGAAAATCTCCATAATTCTCCAAATCTCCAAAATTCAGTCTTAGAAGTTGGTTGCAATTTCTGCTTCTCACAATCCAAACAAGTTCAGTGATGTTGAGATCTGGACTCTGAGGTGGTCAGAGTTTCAGCATTTTATGTGTTTCATGCAGCTTTCATGTCTTTTATTTATGTCCTTTTCTCAGTAATTGTCTTGACAGATACACATCCTTTCAGATCCGTAGCACTGACTTGTCTTTTCACAGTGGAAGGATGGACAGAAACACCTGTGGATGTTTTGATATCTGAAACAATCCACAAACAGTGGAGCTTTAGGTACTGTTTATCTGATGGGGACTTTTTGGTGGTCTTCAGAGTCCCATTGTCTCTAACAGTTAAAATTTTGTGTGATTTTGCCTATTTCCCTTCCTCCTTCCATATTCGAGTGGAGTGTGTTATATATAATCTCCTCTGAAACATCTCAATATCTTGTACTCAGCTGCTGTTTTGAACTGGAAATGAAGCGTGGTCTTTTGCAGAGTACTCTACCCTTTGGAAAATACAGGTCACTAAATAGTTCCTGGCTGGGATGATATGGTTCTAGGAAAAGCCTCTAATTGTTGTATAACCTTTACATTATGTGGAGGCAAAATGTATTTCTTCACACTTGGGCGTCTAATTTATATACATAGTTAATGCAGTGAAATGTTACTGAGGGAGCTAAAAGTCCTAAAAGCTCTCATCCCACTCACCAGTGGAATATAAAGACAGCAACTATGATGATCAGAGACACCATGTCAGTTAGGATCCACATTGTGCTGTATTCCTGGGGTGTCTACAAGTAAAAGACAGAGAGTAAAGCAGGTGTGGCACTGAGTCTGCTGGATGGAGAGAAAAATGCACACACATTTATGTTACCATAAAGAATAGGGGGCGGCGAAGGCTCTTAAGTACGTGAACAGCATTAGTGGTGACAGAGTGGACACCCGCACACCAGGCCAGGGAGAACAGCCAGGGCTCACTGACCACATACAGATTTGTACTGATGTTCACAGCAGAGTACTTACTGAAACAGAAGACAGCAAATAGACGCTCACAGAGATAAAGCACCTTTTGCAGAAGGAAAAGAAAATTACTATTCATCTACAGTCATTTGCGCATGTCATGTGATGCTGATCAGTGGTCATAAGTTGTCACAGAGGCAGTGTTTCCATTAGAACCAATATTTTACTTACAAAGTACATTTTTATCTCAAAAGAAAATGTACATACTTTCCCCCCTAGCCTAAATCAGCCAAAACTCTGGTGATATTAGCCTCTTTAGTTTTGCACTGGCTAATTCAACAGAAAACAATAATGTAGACTGAAGAATGAAAGCATTAAACATGAATATAATACAGTTCAAACCTGTTCATAGAGCATATTTACATGGTGCCAAACTGACAAGAATGTATCCAGTGGTGAACCCATTACACCCTCGCTACGGTAAAGAACTTGCCAACCTGCTACACATGTTTTGGGCTGGTATAAAGCTTGAGAAGTGTTGGACCCTGGTTTTGCCACATAATCTATGGCCTTTGAGTGCAAAAAAAATCCCTGCCCATTGCTAACAGTAACTGGGATGCCGGCAGAATCCCTCTTCCCCAAACCCCTTGTGGCTGACGCAATTGTCTTTCCTCTCCTTTTGGCCAAGAGAAGGTTTCTTCTTGGGTCGAAATCACACTCACACATGCTCTGTGGATGATGTCATGGTTTCCCTAAACTTGGAGCAGATTAGATTTAGTCTGAGAGGAGCCACAGACATGTTAGACTGGGTCTGGCAACCATTTGCCATTTATTTGACACATCTGTCAAATTTAAACAGTGAATAGAGGATGTTTTGGAGGTGAATAGGCAGCTGATGGGAGGGTGGTTGGTATAAAGGTATTAGGGAATGGATGTTGTTGTAATGTTTAAAATTGATAAATTAAATTAAAAACCAAATCAAAATGATAAGTACAATCCTGTATTAGCTCATACAAACTACATGCCTAAGTCCTCATATGTTTGCTTCAAAATCCATCAATTAAGTAAACTCAAATAGACATGCATATGCAGCTTCTAATACTGTATAACATTCTGTTTTCCATAATAAATAGACAAAAGTATAGCCATGTAGCCTGAATATCATATGTGCTTTTGTGCAATTTTATAGCTACAGTGTCAGAAACCACATGGGCAAATCTGTTGGAGGTTGCAACACATCCAGTCTTTGGGGTAATACAATGCTAACAGGAGTGGTTTCAGCCTTAGTATCTTCTAAGCTAAATACGCCTCATAGCCTCAGTGCAAAACTTATGCAAACATCAGACACCTAAATGTTTTGGCCATCTACATTTAGAGAAGGAGAAATCTGCAAACCCACACCTTATTTCAGCTTCAGACATGGCACTGTAATGTAGGTTGAGTCTGACTATGTGGTTCTGTTGCAGTTCCTCCACTGAGGCTGGACTGCCTGAAGTCTGCTGCAGGTCGGGATCTCTCTCCTGCACAAACTCCCTCTGCTCTGGAGGCAGCCACAACACCTGCGGCAACACAGTTCACCTGAACGCACCACTATAGCACATACAAATATACTAAATGACTAAGTGGTTTTAACCATCCTGCTCTACTTCTGTCTATTTAACTCTACTTAATCTATCATTTAATGTCTAATTGTATGTTTAAACATTGTTTGTGTTCTCTAAAGGCTTCTTTCACAAAGGACTAGAAACATTTTGAGAATCTGAACAGATCTGAAAGTCTTCTTATGTCAATGGAGACTGTAGTCAATCTTTATAGTATAATCGGTTGTTTTTGCAGGGGTGGTGAGTTTATGCATAAATCTATGGTTTATGGCATGCATACTGTATTGATGTTTTTTTTTTCATGTGTTAACAGAAAGAATGGAAGCAATGGGACACTTACCACAGTGGCCTCAAAATCCAGTCTGGAGGGCCAAAATCCAGCACAGTTGGTGATTTCCCTACTCAAGCACACCAACCAAAACCTTAGGAGCTAGGTATACTGAATCCATGTGCTGGATTCCAGGCCTTCAAGACCTAACTTAGACCCCTGCTTTACAATGTGGCAAAAGAGGAAACTATAGAGACATACCTGGTTAGAAGGAATGGACGACTCACTCTGGATGACTTCCAGAGTGCGCGAGATCCAGATGTCTCTGTAAGGATGACCACTTGGTGGCCTGTATAAGTCAAAGATTACAAGTTTCCCATTCTGGGAAGCCAGTTCCAAAACTGCTCTTAAAGTACACACAGACTGATTCTGAGCCTGCAAACGATCTTTTGCGCTCAGGGAGGATGCTGTCTTGAAGGGGTTTTGCTGTGGACAAAAGGAGGAGAACCAAAATGAGTGCTTAAACTAGTTCGTAAAAGCTTTACATAAGGAAGGAAGCTTTCTAAATGGCAAGTTTTCTTGAATTTTAAACAGGAAGTAAAATCATAACTGCGCAACAATGAATGGCATCTGAAGAATTGTAAATAGACCATGATGAAAATAGCTTTCATTCATCAAAGCACACTCTAAGCCATGGAAGCAATAGTGCACTGCTGTTGGCCTCACCGAGAAGAACCAGGCTCCAGCATTGAGGTGCTGTAGCTCCTTCCAGGTGAACATGGAAGCTGGGCTGCGTGTCCGGTTAGGGAATATGTCCTCGACATTTGTTGTCCTGTGCAGGCTTTTGTCATGCATCAGGAAGGGTATGCCATCATAACTGCGGGATTACATTCAATATCATCACGTTATGTGGTAAAATGCAACAGATTAAGAAAGGGAGTACACTATTACAAATGTCATCATGCGCTGCAGTTTGGCTACAAAAGTAGCCCCAAGGTGGGCTTGAACCTTTTTTGACTTAATGCCCTCAGAGACCTCTGTCCCGTCTTGGTCAGCATGTATAATAATTGTCTTTTATATGGCCATTCAGCAAGATGAGGCTTATATAATATACATTATTGGCAGGAAGGGGTGGTATTGACTTCATAAAGCATCTGTGGAGCTCAAGGTAATTCAGAGGTTCATAACAACTAGATTCATGTTATAATAATGTACACTGACGACAGGGGTTCAATCCCTGCTCAGGTGCCAATGTTAGCATTTTTGGCTGCCTTGGGAGAAACGCTTGACGCTACATTTGGATTCCTCTAAAACATGATCATGCTGCAGGTGTTGTTTTTTTTAGATTATGGATGTGAAAGCACTGACCTGATGGTGACATCAGTCTCTAGTCCATCTCCTCCAGCAGCAACTACCTTCTCGAAGGACATGTAGGTGTTCTCAGGA
This sequence comes from Semaprochilodus insignis, assembly GCA_034552555.1. Lineage (NCBI taxonomy): Eukaryota > Metazoa > Chordata > Actinopteri > Characiformes > Prochilodontidae > Semaprochilodus > Semaprochilodus insignis. The sequence continues at coordinate 22,673,133 of CM067487.1, read as the reverse complement.
GCAAGCTGCGATTCAGCAACCACACTTGAAATCCTTTATAGGCACATTACTACCCTGCAATGACTCTGCACCGGGAGTCAGTACTAGAGCCATTTATATGTGTGTATTTATAAAGGGTAACCGATAAACTCTGCAGATGGGCTACATTCACTAACTGTCAACCAACAAACTAAATCTAAACTGTACAAGGTTGGTGTACCTGATAAACTGGCAATCAGTGTATACTGTTCAGAATATAGTTTGTAATACAGCCTACCATTGGTGCACCCCTGTGGCCAATTAGTGCTGGAGCTGGACCCAGACTGCTGGTTTCCTTAATGCAGGGAGAGTACATGCCCAGCGGCACCAGATACAGAGATAAGAGAATTGCTCCATACAGTCCAATAATGACAACTCGCATCCCTGAAATAAACATACACACACAGGTAACTGAACACAATGTTAAGCCTTTTTCCAAATAAATGGTTATATCAGTGAAGTGTATCATATGTTTGCAATTACAAGCCACCATTACCGTTTTTAACTTGCCTTTGTCCACTCAGCCTGGCTACTTCCCCTCAGGGGAAATTCTGACAACATCTTAAGGCCGGTTCCATGATTTTATTAGCTCAAGTGTGTTTATTAAATGAGCCCTCAGAGACTGTATTGCTCACACATTACTTCTAATACAACATAGCAAGCATTACTATCTGTTCTGCCAATTAGCATGCAACAAAAAAGTGAAGGGAAAAAAGGAAGGCTCTACAGTTTTAAACCAAAAGGGACATTATTAAGCTGTTCCTTTTTCCTTACCTTTAGTGTGTTATGCAAACAGCCTGCAAAGTTATAAAATCCAAAGTACATGCTAGAGGTAGAAACTCTCTCCCACAGAAACCACTTTTCTCAGCTGCCTGAAACATCTCATCCCTTTTCTCTGTCACAAGATGACATCATCTCGTAACACAATCCTTACTGCACACCTACCAGCAAGTTTGGGTCTCGCACACAACACACAGAGAGATAAAAAAGTAAAACAGTATTGTGAAATTATCAACTGACTTGTCCTACATCACATTTTTATCAGGCTGATATGGCAGAACTGATACCATTGTAAGAATACAGTATAATGGCAGCTCTGGCAATTGACCAATAATAAGTGGGAGGGGGTCTTAAAGACACAGGAGCTCAGACAGAGTGTTTCAGACCGGAGGTATAGGGCTAATCATTTTTAAATGGAAATTGCAAGGATACAATATTTAAGTAGCAAGAGCTGCATTTTTATAGCCTACATTATCAAGCGGGAACTTAAGTGAGAAACTGTCTGTAGACATCTTCAATCAATCTTCCAATCAGAAGCAACTAAACACCCATGTGCTGTGATTTTACAACACAACTAACTCACAGTATTCACTCTACTAATGTAAAGCATGGCAAAAGGGTTATCGCCCCTGCTTTTCTGACATTACGAATGTGAAGCATACTTGCCTTTCTTTCTTAGACAAAATACATGTGAAGCTAATGGCCAAGATAAAAGTGTCATTAGCACCACTCCGCCCACATGGAGATATGGTGCTGTCACCTAAGAAAGAGAGAAAATGCAGAACTTTAATTATGCAAGTTTTTCTGCACAAAAAAAGTGCATATATGGAAATTATTATTATTATTATTATTATTATTATTATTATTATGTGATTCTACCTGAAAAGACAGAAGTACAGTTTTCCACTCTTTGTTCCATAAGTCTGACAGCACTGCTGTGGCCGTTATGGAGAATATGAAAGTCACTAATATTCCAGTCTAAAACAAAGATATTTGCAATAAGTTATAAAGCTGACAACAAAGCAAACAATTTAAGAAATATTAAACTATAACATATTACCTTGTGGCTCCAGTGTAAATATAGTCTTTGTCCCTCTGAGAGGAGGCATACAGCCAACAACTGCAAATAAAAACCCTTATTTTCACAACAGGCTTGAACTGAGGTTCTTGAAAGGTGCTTGAGAATATTATATTTGTCTATTTTCTAGCATTATGTCTTCCAAAAATACTTTCCTTTCTATGATACACACAAACAGCAGACTAAGTCAGACCAAAGCAAATCCTCTTAACCCCTCCTAAAGCTTAGAATTCAGTAACTACTTGGAAATTAATGTGATATGATTGGTTTATCATTACGTATAGGAGTGAGGACCAGGCATTTGGAACTGTTGCCACATCAGTAAAAGTTAATAAGTAATTTTAGGTTTTAGATAAGCATTTTCATAGCCTATCTATAAAACATTTATACAATAACGAAATAACCTAAGAAGAAAAGTGACTCATCCATAGAGACTTAGAATTCACCTACCAGAAGAAAAGCTATATAAGTAAAGAACACTGCCGCAATGACTAACAACACCATGGACCACGGGAACCAAAAGCCCAAACTGCCAAAGTTAAACCTGAAAAGATTAACATAAAAAGAACACTGTAAATTTTCATTAATTTGGTGTTAGGTGATAAACCTGACCTCCTCTAATAATCCTTACACAGTGTCTAGATAAACCTTGCTGTGGCAGTATGTTTTAGAATGAAATAAGGTACTTATTTTTGGTTATCACGATTTTAAGTTATATGTAAATTAACTCCACTGACTTGCTCACTCGCCATGGAGGTACTGATTGAGTTAAGAATTCTTTTCTGGTTTGATACTGCAGACTTCCACACATCACCTGAGATCTTAAACTCGTCTCCACATTCATCTTTTTTTTTTCAGTTTAAAAAGCTAGTAATAATTCACTCTTTACACCAGCCTTTTGGGAAGCTGGGCAAGTTTCATGTTTGATGTTTTTCAGAGGTATCCCTGCCAGCAGGGAACATTCCCAGAATAATGTTAAATAATTTCCCAATAACATTAAATGCTAATTAAGACGTAACGTTTTAACTGCAACAATGAGGATGTTTTGAGGATGGTCTCAAAGCCACAGATTATTTTATGTGGTAACAAAAGAAGAATTCATTCTCAGTGTAACATTCGGGGATTCACAGAATGATTTCGGAGAACATTCTCCTACATTTAGGAAGAACATCCTGGGAACCAAAAGAACTTCCCACTGAAAACATTAATGGAACATTGCACTGCATATTCCCATTATGTTTTTAGAACAAATCATTTCTAGCTGGGATCCCGGGCATAGTTACAGTTGTTAGGCGATTAAGGACCAACTAGATAAACAAATCTGCAGTAGCACTACCCTGAGGCAAATCAGTGCTCAAGCTCTAGTGAGTTAAGAATACCAAACACAGACGCTTACTGTTTAGTGCAACAAGCAGTTAAACAATGAACTTTCCCTGTATTTGAATTTGACCATTCGTTTCCTTAATGGACATCATAAGAAGTTTATTTTCAGTGGAGACCCTCCCCCAATAACTTTGATTCGAATACATTCAGGGGGCCCAAGAAGTTTATTAAGAAGTCCTGGACCCCCCAGGACCACCTGTATTTTGTTTTGTTCTAAATAGGCTGCCTTACTTTGGGCCTCTTTCAAAAAGCACTTCTTATTACTGCTCTCGTCATTATGTTAAAGGGTGGAACTAAACTGTAGGCTGAACAGGAAGATGTATGTAAATATATTTGTCATTACTAAAACAATACATTCAGAGCAAGCTGTTTTTGCCACAATTTTGAAACTCTAACAGTGTTTACTGTTAGACTGTGCTGTGCTATTAAAGAATAACGAGGCAATAAGCATCATATTACTCTTAAAACACTGTATATTTAAAAGTTAGACACCTTTTATATCACACCAGGCAACTTAAAGCATTTATACCAACCAGTCAAAGTCATTGTAGTCATTCTGTGCTTTAGTCCAGAAGTAGAGAAAAACCAGGCTGAGACAAAAGGTCACAATGATCATAGCAAAACTGCCACACTCCAGCTGCAGGATCAAATAAGCAAAACCAAACTTGAATTTCAATATAGTTCTATTCTTCAATAGTTCAACAGTCAGCAAAACCTATTATACAATATGCTAACAGTATTTTAAATAATTAAATCAACCATGGATGAATATTATGAATGAGTATTAATGAATGAATATGAAATACTTTCTACATTTGACTGTATATGTGTGTCTGGGTGCCTGATTTAAACGTTTGAAGCCCCTGCACACTGACCTTACTGCAGCAGAAATTACCAAATCGGCTTCCAGTATGCTGGTGGTGTTTCCACTGACAGCCATAGAGCCCCATCAGGCAGGACACAAAGCCTTGGTGTCCAAAGCCCTTCCAGGACTGCTGCCTGTCCACCCTCCGCTTCTGTAGCCTGCTTGAAGTCATTTAGACCTTTGGGTCTCTGGAATTACATCGATAGCATACATTAGCCTGTTATTTGCTGAGGATGTTACAGCACTATATTAGATAAAAGGCTGTATTGAACTGTTGTCTAAATAAATAACTAGAAATCATATTTAAATTATTCCCCTTTTAAATTAATGTATGGTTAATATAATGCCATCATGCTAAGATTTCTACCAGGTTTTTAAAAGCCTGTGTATTTGATTGTCGGTCTGAGACCCAGCTATTAAAATTGGATAATTCTAAGAATACATGTTGGTTTAAAATCGTTAGCTGGAGAGTTACAGTGTTTGTAATTTTGGATAAAGTTTTGGGAAATTATGAAAACCGATATAATTCATAATATAATGTGACAAAAGGGACAGAATAGTTTATGGATGTTTAATGTGGTTTCTTACGATGATAACGTGTCACATACAGAGAGTTTTACACTGTAATTGTTTTGTGAACGTTTTTATCTTCTCAGGCAGTTTCGAGACGACCCCTAGCACTCTAGCGGTGCCCCCTGCCTAAACCCTTCTCGTGCACTTTGGTACAAGTTCTCACAGCCATTATGGAGCATTACAGGTTTATAGAAGTGGTGGGAATTAACAGAATCCTGAATCCGAAGGTCGAATAAACTCTCGGCTGCCACAGAAACTTTTCAGTATTTGGAGCGAACATGCAAAATCCTTCAAACACACGTCAGAGACACACGTTTACTGCAGTCCAGCGAACGTAAAGCAGTACCGTAACTTCACGCTGATGTTGTGTAGCCACATTTGAAATGTATGGAATATAGAATACAGTGAAATACCTGCAATGCATAGAAGTGATTCCGCCTATTCCAGCTCAGATTACGAGGTCGGCGCGCTCAGACTTAATTCATGAGAAAGGAAACACCGTCGCCTACCTGCTAGGATCAGCGTTAGCACCCCATCCAGTGTGTGGACAAGCTTGTGGGGAAAAAGAACTGTGTGTGTGTGTGTGTGTGTGTGTGTGTGTGTGTGTGTGTGTGCGAGAGAGAGAGAGAAAGAAGAAAGAGAGACCATTACCTACTGCACAATACTATGCTAGACTGTACGGTACTGTTAGAGTGTACTCTAATGTTAAACTGTAGTGTACTATTAGACTGTACTATTAGATTGCAGTATGTGTTGCTATTAGACTGTACTGAACTGTACTATTAGACTGTACTATACTATTAGACTGTACTATTAGATCGTAGTATATATTGCTATTAGACTGTACTGAACTGTATTATTAGGCTGTACTGTACTATTAGACTGTACTGTACTATTAGACTGTAATAAATTGTACTATTACATTGTACTGTACTGTATTTTAGACTGTACTGTACTTTTAGGTGGTACTGTAATAGGCTGCACTGTACTATTGGACTGTATTGTACTGTATTGTAATATTAGACTTTACTGTATTAGGCGGTACTGTACCATTACACTCTATTGTGCCTTTAGACTTATTGTGACAACAGGCTGCACATAGAGCCTTTAATTCTGGAAAATAAATTAACAGAAGTATTACAAACAACTGAGGGAAAAATACTGATATGCCTAATGTAAAATGATTCTGTTAAAAAAAATGTTGTTGCTGGCACTAAAAATTACACTCAGTGTCAAAAGAATAGTTGCACCCAGGAGGAAGCGACGGGTTGCAATGCTATTCAGAAGGAAGATTGAAGTCCTGCATGTAGTCCTGCGTCATGCAGCTGTGCTGGTGCTGGCACTAATAGGATGACCTATGGGAGGGCATTAGTGCTTGCTGACTGTCCGCAGTAGTGGCTGTTGGGTCAGGTTTACAGAGTTAAGGCCCGTCTTTGTTTACGTCACATGCGCAGCCAAGTGTGAAACTTGAATCATTTGCATGTCTCACGATTTCAGACCTACACACCAAGTCTCATTTCTATCGATTTATTCCTTCTGGGTGCAACTATTTATGCAATTATTGTTCTGACGATGAATGTATTTACCAAAATAATTTACGCAGGGTAACGAATGAAAGAAGCGAAGAAAGGTAAATCACTGTGAGTGAAAAGTGGCGTTTTGTGTAATACTCTGCTTGACCACCGGGGGTCTCCCTTAAAACACTGAGCAAACCGCCAGCAGACCGCCAGCTTTGCCGTCAGCGGGCGATCAGTGGGCTGCCGTCCTCCTCCTATCAGGGAACTGGGTATTATATTATAACAGGTTAAACTGAAAGGTCCAGACAATCCTTCTGTGACCTCTGAAGCTGCCAAACGTTCAGAAAACCCTCCTAACGGATGCATTTTCTTAAAGACAAACCATCACAGCAGCAAACAGGTTGTCTTGTCAAAGAAAGCCGCTTAACATTGAATCCCTTTGGGGTTTTGATTACAGAAAGCTCCTTAAGACAATTGATCCCATCTGCTGCTGAACAACAGCAAACAACTGATTTTGTGCAACAGCATAACTAGCTGTATATTGCCACAATAACTATAGTTTTTTAATCTCCTCAATATCTTTCATTTCCTCAATAGTGATTCCCAAACTTTTTCCTTCCCATAACTACAACTGGCCCGGTCACGTTTAATTCGCCAACATCGCGCTCACTTCCCCTAGGTAGGCTGCTTCTGCAGTCCCTCTGCAGGACTGTTCAGATAGAACTAGGCGTTTTGAAATTATGCATTTCATCCTGAAATATAGCCGACAGCAACGTAACAAATCGTAAAACTGCTTTATAAACAGCTGAACGGACTGTTTGAACAGGCGCTGCTAATCAAGTACTAGTGCTTAGGGAAGGAGTGTGTATTGAAGGGAATGGAACGGTCCCAATAACGTTCGTTGCTCTACGTGCATTAAAGATGGCAGAGTCAGTGAGTGTGGGAAGTAGTGTGTTTATCTGGACGATTGGCAACTCTAAATCGGAAATGTAGAAATCTTAGCGGGTCTCGCACTTTATGTCGATAAAAGCTGTAGCAGAACAGTTAGACAACGATGTGAGGAAGAACTCGCTTTAGACGTAGACGCGTAGTTTAAAGCTTAAAGCTGCAGCAGGTAGCTAGTTAGCATTAGCGTCCGATACTAGCAGCTAACAGCTCAGCTTCAGCTAAACAGAGTGACCTTCCACGCCTCCACAGTCTGCTCTATACTAATGAGCCTGTTCGCCAGACCTGTTTCTGGCACTTCAGCTTTTTATATCCACGTCTTATTATCAGAGACGACATTTAGGCGTAGTCGCTTTACTTCTTAAAATAATTCAGACAGAGTTGGTTAATGCTGCTGCAATACTGACCATGCTAGCAAAACCCAGTTAGCTAACATAAGCCACCCTAACTGACAGGTAGCCGGACTGTCTCCTTTTAATAAGCACTACCAAATATTAAATTGGTCTAGATTATAGACTTAGAGTTTGAAGGGGCGGTTGGGAAAATGTCTGAATAAAGCATTGAGCTGGCTTGTTAAAGAAAAAAGTGGCTGTGCTCGTACTTTCATTAGTTTCGGTTCCTGTCCGAAGTTTTGATAGTGGTGCCCTGGTTATTACACCTGCATTACCTGAACAGAGCTTGTTCTACTTCTGTAGTTGGCTATGAAATGAAACCATGTTTGGCGTTTCACAGTCTTACACAGGCTTGTGTGGGTTAGTCTAGCAGGATCTGGACACGGCGAGGTCCTAACCTCGGATGATAAACGGGACTACTCGGTTTCACCAGCTGGTTTTTGTTAATTTGATTGTTTAGTTTCATTAGTTACGGGTTTCTGTCACTAGAATGACATCCAGAGCTTTAAGGAATTTTCTCTGCCATGGAAATCCAGTCGTGACCATTTTCAGTGGGAGCTGCTGCAGTCGCCTTTATTTCCATCAGACAGCTGTGTGTAAAGTTGCCTGTCAGGCTAAATCCGGCTTCAAACCTTCAAAAGTCGCTGTTGTGACAAAGACCACGCGGTATGAGTTCGAGCAACAGAGATATCTCTACGCAGGACTCTCAGAAGAGGACCTTAAACAGCTGGTAAGAAAACTCCTTTACATTGATTAGCATGGCCGTGTAGGATTATAGATTGCCCCCACACAAGTCTGATGCTTTGTGATGTTGGTTGGTGTACATGGTGTTGGGCTGAACTGAATGCAAATTTTGGGGTTTTCTTTTTTTTTTTCTTTTCTTTCCTTTTTTTTTTTTAATTTCACTTTAATCTAAAACCAGGTGAAAGATAAACAAACAATGAACGCTTTTTACCCAGCCCTGTAAGTATCTTGGCAGACCACGTGAACCAGATCAGAGAAACTGTAATCATTGTATTTATGGTCAGTGTTCCGTTTGTGGTTCATTCTGTTTGTGTTTGCTGTGATTCCAGCTTGCCCTGAAAGGATCCAGCTACAGTGGGCTTTTGGAGAGACACCACATACACACTCACAATGTTAGACAGATTGTGGACAATCTGCAGTAAGTGATGGATGTTGTACTGTCGAGGTAGAAACACTGCTGACATTTATAAAAATGCAGCACTTCATAATCGTTCCGTGAGTGGCCTAAGATATTCCAGTTTTCCCTTTCTTAGAAAAGAAGGGATCGAGGTCCGTGTGGTTAAAAGAGGGGAGTATAATAAAGACACCGTCAGATGGGCGGACGCCATTGTTTCGGCTGGAGGTTAGTTGTTTTGTGAGGTTAGGTCTTTAGGCAAAGTGGAACAAGTTTTCATTCCACACTGATCTGACTGTTTGTTTGCTTACCAGTCTGTTGTGTTCTCTCTTCTGGCTTTTTAGGTGATGGCACAATGCTGCTAGTTGCTAGTAAAGTCTACGATAAGAACAAACCTGTAATAGGAGTCAATACTGACCCTGAAAGGTAAAAAGAAAAGTACACAGACACATTAAATTATGATTATTTTATTATTTTGATTATTAAATATTTTTTTTTATTAATTATATATATATAATTTAAATTTTTAATTTTTTTTTATATATATAATTTAAATTTTTTTCATTTTTTAAATTGAAGGTCAGAGGGCCATTTGTGCTTGCCAGTGCGCTACACACACGCATTCTCTGAAGCATTACACAAACTCAGGAAGGGAGAGTTCAGGTAGGTCTGTTGTACAGTACTTTGTCTTTGTACTAAGACTATAAAATGATTTTTTTAGGTCTGTCTGTATTAAAATTGAATACCTTTCTACCAATACCTTTCTAAGTGTTTCCTTAAATATGTTCTTGGGAAAGGTCCTAAAAAAAATTTCAGATTTCTGACATGTTCTTAAACCTCAGAATTGTTGCTCTTTGTGCTTGTGAGTGTGAATGTGTTCTGTTCTTACCTATGAACAAATCCTAAATATGAAAACATTGGTGAGTCTCAGAGTCTAAAGAAGAAATTTCTTTGGTTGGTGAATGACGGCCATTGCCCCCTAGAGCAAATCTTGGAGGTTGAATTGCAGATTCCTGAGCAGTAATGTTATTAATAACTTTTAATGATGTCTCTTTATGTCCTGTTCTTTCCACTGTCTCCACCAGGTGGCAGTGGCGCCAGCGGATCCGGATGCACTTAGAGGGCACAGGAATTAATCCTACTCCAGTGGATTTGCACGAACAGCAGCTGAGTTTGGAGCAACACAACAAGGCACACCGCAGCTCCACCGAGTCTCAGCGCAGTATGGCTCCTTTTTCTTGCCTGTCTCCTTCCCTCTTTTATCTGCCTTTTTTCCTTTTTACCATACTGTCATTATTGAGGATGGATTTAAAAGGGAGTTACACCATTTTATACATTTTCTATCTAATGTAATGGATTAGATGTAAACAAGGTAATTCAGAGTGGTTTGGTATAAAGTGTCACCACTACTAGATATAAAAAGTTGGTATGTTTCTCTACAATGAACAATTTTAATGAAAAAGTTGAATTTTCCAGAAATATTTTAAAACTAAAGTTTTTGACCAAATATTTATGCTTAAAAGTGTCATTAAAGGAGCAATATGTAAGTTTTTCTAGTTTAAAACATTCCAGAATGAACTAAAATCATCAACAGATTTGTCAAAGATATCTATGTGCTAACCAGCTAGCCCCATTCTCTCCCATTACTCCACTTTGTACCTCGCAAATAAATCACTGTAGCATCATGTCGAATCCGTCTAACATGATAGGATGAAGAAGCAGCACTACCCTGACAGTGTTTACTAATTTCTTGTCAGTAATGTTGAAGGTCTGTTCCTGGATCGATCGTTTAAGGACCAGTAGCCAGTGAAAGGAATAGTAAACACAACAGTGGCTGAAGCTCCTGGCAAAGGCCATTAAGGCTCGGTCATGCCCTCTTTACGTATGAACACTGCCCTGATACTTCCAGGCATCAGGCAGTGCAGAGTCAAAGGTTTATGAGAACAAACTTGACAATGGTGGAGGAGATGGTAACAATGTACCTACTGCGATATAGACAAAAGAGGCAGCATTGTCTGCGGTGGTGGTCTGTCAGGCTGTTAAATACTTCATGACATGTGGACGGAGATTTTTTTTCATTTACATTTCCAATGAGAAAAATGACAATTGCTTGTTTGAACTCTTGGATATATGGCCCTACGCTTTCAGAGAATGTGTACATACAGACGAAATAAAGCCATAGTACGGACAGAAGGCTCAGTCCGTATTCATGTACATATTTAACACTGAGCATAAATGAACCTTTGTGACGACTGCTGCCCCCACTCTCAACAAGAAACTGTGTTTGGCAGCAAACAAAAGAAGAGACAGAGAAACAGTTCTTTGCGAGTACAGGGATGATGCTAGACTTGAAGAGGGAGGTGGAGCGATGCAGTTTCTAATTATATGTAGTCCCCTGTTGTTGGAGTATGAATTTGACAGGTTTCGTCATCTTACAAATTGCTCCTTTAAGTGAAGTAATTATTCTAAATATAATGAGGCCATCTTTCATTTTCTTGGAAAAGTGAAGGAAGAATAGCTAGCATGAACATCTGAAAACATGAGTCTGGAATGTACGATGTTGATTGGCTTAAAAACAACTTTGCTTACTTGATAACCAAAACCTGAAACCCTTGCCCTTTTGCTAAGGACACCTTGATCCATATTTTATACAAACTGCTATATATTTAGGGCACAGTACTAAGGATTTTGTTGGCAGCCGTATAGAAACTTCCTCACAGTTCATTATCTGCTAAGACGGCCTGGTGTTGTACATGTGACTGCCTGCCTGTGTGTCCAAATTCTTTCAGGGTTTTTTTTGTGTGTTCTTTTAAAATAAAGTCGCCAGTCTGCACTTTACCCCCTATAGTCCCCGTCAAAAGAGTCCAAATCTAAAGAGTACACAGACAAAAGAACAACAAAAATGTGTGTGGCATTCTGCATGGAGCTGTAAAGTGCTGAGAGCCGTGCTGAGGTAACCTGTTGTTTTGGTGACAGGTACGACACATAACAGCTACACAACACCATACCTACTCCCAGTCAGAGGACTGAACGAAATCTTCATTGGAGAGTCGCTGTCCTCAAGGTACATGTTTACCAACCATGCCATGTTATTGTCGACTCCCTAACCATTGACTTTGTCTGCCGTCAGTCTGTCTATTCAGCATGCTGTATCTCATCAACCCCTCTCTTCCTCACTCCATGCATCCTTGCCCATCTCCCCTTACTTGTGGATCTCTGTCTGCCACAGGGTGAAGTATAAATCCTTCAAACCCCATCTTACCCTCTCGCTCCATAGGGCTTCCTACTATGAAATCTCCATTGATGATGGTCCGTGGGAGAAGCAGAAGAGTTCGGGACTCAGCATCTGCACTGGAACCGGATCCAAAGCTTGGTAGATTGTCTTCTTGCTAATATTCATATTAATGAGCTGTTAAGTGTTATAGTAGCTAATATACATGCTTCTCGTTGTTACATGCAGGTCTTATAATATTAATAAACTGGTGGAGCAAGCTGTGGAGGATGTCCTTAGAATAGGTACGAACAAAATGAAAGTGAGACCCTGAGAGTTAGCTAACCTTGGTGTGGCTGGTTATATAGGTCATATTTTCAGTAATTCTGTTGTCACACTTAGAGGGAATTTCCACCATTTTTCGAAATTGCTGTACAAGTAATTTGCAAACAAAGTCGTTGAAAGTGATTTGATGTGAAATGCTCCATTCAGTCAGAATTGTTAACAGTGGTGATGGGCAGTGTGCGAAATCCCCCGGTATTTGGGAGGGAACAGCCATTGGTAAATGTGGACCAACACTTTTAATTGTGTGTCTGCACAAAAGTGTAGTTTGTGCTATTGGGTTATTCTTATTAATGTTTCATTTTAAAAAAAAAAACTTTGAAGTCACGAATAAGCTTACTGGTAATTTTTGATTTTTGAAATTCCTGTATTTGCCCTGTAGATATCGTGACCCATGGGTCCTGTTAACACTACTGTAAAGAAATCCAAGTCTATTTCTCTGCAGTACCCATTTTCACACCATTTTAAATGTCTGTTTACAAATAACCAATTTTATGATGCAAAAATGTTGAGAAAATGGTGGAACTTTCCTGTCCATGGGGGGAAAAGAAATAAAAATAAGAATCAATTAATTGCATAAAAAAATGCAATTTTCAAGCGATTTAAAAGGAACTATTAATTTTGTGTAGGTAAAGCTAAAACGGGTTTGGATATTCCCCTAAACCGGGAGGTCATTGAGAGTGGTGAGTAGTAATCATTTTTTATTTTTTTTTCGCGTCTCATGCAGTGAATATTTACTGGCAAAATCATGTGACGTGTTCTGTGTTTAGTGACCGAGGCGTACAATGAGTCTCTCATCTTCAGTCCAGAGGAGAACAGAGTTTTCTTCAGTGTTAGAGAGCCCATCGTCAACAGAGTGTTTTCCAACAGCCGCCAAAGAGGTTTTGCAAGCAAGTGAGTATTACTTTCTGGATGGTATGCTGCGGTCTGGACACACTGGGCTGATTTAGCTTCTGTACAGATTGCTGGAGTTTGCAGACATCTTAAGCAATAGCAAAAGCTCATGCAGGATACCATTTCGTTTACTAAAATAATTCCTCAATAGATTGTTTTATCCTGTAGCCTATGTCAGTGTTTCTCAGTTCTGGGTAGGTGCTGTGCTACCTGTGCAGTGCTTAATCTGAATGTCCCCCCCAGCCACCCCCCGCCCCCGTTCTGTTTTTACATTCAATAAAGGCTTTTTAATCACCTTCAAGTTTGATCAGAAGTGCCAGGAGAAGAACATTCTAGGACCAGTATTGGGAAACACCTAGTAAACATGTTAGAATTAAATTTAATATGGGGGTCACACAAATGACCCGGCACATGGCATCAGCTGCTGTTTTTATTAAGGCTACATTTGCAGTGACGTTAAAACATGGTCAGAAGACTGAATCATGTTGTTTGCTCTAGTAAACTTGTCACTTTGAAACTTGAGGTTAAACTGATTAGATGATTTGTTAAAGGTGATCAATTGAAAATATTTGTTTGATCTTCTTGCTTTATTTGAAGGGTATGTGTCCGCTCAAGGTGCTGGGATGCTTGCATGGTGGTAGATGGAGGAACGTCCTTCGAGTTCAACGATGGTGCTATTGCAACTATCAGCTTGCACAACGAAGACTTGCTAAGAACAGTTATCCTTGATGACTGAACCACAACATTCTTTCTACTGTAGTTGACCTTAATCACTTAGCTTTCAAGCCAGGAGCCTTGGAGATGAAATCTGACATAGGGTCAAAAACTGTTACTGTTGCAGTAGGTTTATTCAGCCACAAGGTTCATCTTTGTTATACATGAAATATTGAACTGAAAACTTTTACAGCTACAGTAAGAACATTTCGTCTTTCACCATTTGAAGAGTCCTGACGTGAATTTGCTTATTGGCTTCTATCCCTGTGCTATAAATACACTGTTGCAATTCTCCTACACACTGAAGTGCTTATTTTGGATTGTAAATCCATTTCAGTACTTCAGCACTTATGCCAAGGCTGTTAATCACTATAGAGGTCAGTTAATGCACTATTAAAAAGAAGCATCAGATCCTAAAAGGCCATGTGAATCAGATGTGCTATTGACAGGTCAGAGCATTAAAGAAACATGCCAGAATGTTTTTATTTTTTTAAAGAAGGACAACACTGGCATGTCCAATTGTGTTTCTGGTTTCTTCATTAAAGGTATAATGAAATGAAAATTTGTAACTTAGTTTTGAAAACTGTTATGCATCATGTTTAAGTTTGTGGTGGAGCAGGAATTATGAAACACTCAATTCACACATTATAAATACAAGCAAAAACACTGTACAAAGTATGGCACAGCTCATTGTGAATTTCAAAAAGGAAGAAGGGGTAAATAAAAAAGCAGAATATTTATTTAAAATTAGTGAACATGTAAATATTCACAAAAATACACTGTATATGGAAGTTCTCAATAGAGAAGTCAATCATTCAAGTTTCTCATATTCATAATGGTTTAGAAAGTAGTACCAACAGATTTCAAGATATCAGGTATTTTGGTCACATAGAAAAGCTTAATGAAAACGTGATGTGATTTCTTAGTTCTGTCTGAGACCACAAACAAAGCTGCTAAATGTTTTCCAATTATTCACAGTATTAGTTTGGCAGCTGAGCAAAAGTGTAGACCCTTTTTTCTTAATGCCTCAGTAACAGTGAACATAAACCATTTTACATGGATATACAACATTTTCCTGTGAACAATACAATGTCTGCATTGACCAGAACCCTATAGCTTGTAGGCATGTTTGAGGATTAGCAGGATTTGACATAAAATGTGGCCTCACTGATCCATAAGCATTCAAGTTAAATGTGCAAGTCTCCCTTTGACATTGCATTGTTTTTAAAATACAACATAATGTTCATGGAACATTGGTTTATATCTTAAGAACTCAGATTTGTGATTGTCGGGATAAAACAATATTGCTGAGGAACTGGTGTGTCTGAAGGTCTTTCAAACATTTTGGAACCAAATGCATGCTTATGTTTATCACAGACACTCATTCTGAAGCTTTACGATGGTTGAGGTATTCATGTGCACAAACATGACCTGATGGTGTGCATCATAGCCTTACACGGAGCTTCACCAAAGCAATTATTCAACAGGCACATCACTATTAAAAAGAGGTTCCAAATCAAACAGAAGCATGACTTGATGAACAATGTTAAAACTATCGAACTCATTCTTTAAATTGTGGTTTTAAAAAGCAACCATTATCAAAACACTTTAAACCATTATGTGATGTTCACTGAACAGCAAGGTTGAAGGTCTGAAAGGGCTCAAATTGTTGAGAGTTCTTTTTGGATGGAGGGGGGATTTAAAATAAAAAATAAAACAGACCTTTTGAAACATTTCCACTTTTCCTAAAACATCTACATGTAACATTACCAGTGCCACTTGAATTTTTTAAAAAACCTTCCAGTGGACTCCCTTTATTACTTAAATCTAGTCATCATTTGAAATATTCTAAAATTCACCTCTTAATTCCAATGCGGATTCCCTCACAACTGTCCTATGTTCATAGGTTATGGTTTGTATACCAGCCGACAGTGCATTCCCCACAGAGTGCGGTCTTTCTTTGTAGCTGAAGTAGGACGGGCCACGCTAGAGAAAGGCAGAGTGTTGATCTGTATATGTGGCAGCCCTTTACTGAGGATGGGCAGATAGCTGTCCTGTATCAGGCCAAACACCTCCAAGGTCTGCAGCTTCTCAAACTTCTCAAAATCTCTGTAACAAAGAAAATTGCGTTTAATATTAATTGTAAGCCAGTAAAAGCATGTCTAACAACTTTAAATCAATAAACCAAAGTTTTTGTGGCAACATTTGTTTGCAAGAAATTAAATTAACATTTATTTTGTCGTAATTTGCACCCAAAAACAACAACAACAACAACAACAAACAAACAAACAAAAAACCCTCAATTGAAGCTACTGCTCCACATGGTCACTACTTGTCGGAAATTTGTTCCTTAAAGAGTGCTTGGACAAGACTCCTAATGTTCATCTACCCACTAAATGAGTCTAGTTAAATGAGTGTTTGCTAAACAAATGTAAAACATTTACATAAAATTATACATAATAGTTAAATAATTGTCATTTCTAAATATGTATGTTAAATTATATCAATGTTCCGTCTGTGAAAATTTAGGTCTCATTCTCACTACATTTAAATACATTCAAAGATTAAATGGGAAGGGGGAAAATAAAATAAATAAATAACCTTGTTGACCTTAATTATGAATATCAGCCACAACAACAAAATAAAACTGTCAAAAAACACAAATTATTTTTTATTTGCTGTCTTACATAAGGGCGGCTGGGTGAATCTGGTAGCACCGACTCAGGGCCAAATGCCTGAGTGAGGACAATTGCTGCAGGAACGGGAAACTGTCTGCGGTCACAAGTACACTGTCACTGTAAGAAAAGACACAAACATTAGGACTCCAAAGCCTACAGCAGGGCAGGGGTTTGCAGTATAAATATTAGTAGCAGCCATTTTGCCCTGTTTGACCAGAGTCAAACCACCTTGGAGACCACATAATAACCTATTGTAACAAGTTCATAAAATGTTTATTCTGCTATTCTGCAGCGCTTATTAAGGACTCTTTTTGTGAAGCCTTGTTTCACCGAGTTCAATGAGGGCATTGTAAATTTATGGCTGACACCCAAGTGAGCTTAGGCTTAGAGCACCCTGTTCCCTGAGTACTTCTTCCATGTGTGTGGTGAGGCTGTAGTCTGAGACCACCCTTAATGAGATCTACAGTTTCTGAAGCAGAAACTCTGTTCCCTCTAAACATTTACCTTTTTGGCAGTTTACAGTTTATTGTTCCAGATTAACCGTATTGGGAAACCAACTGTGGTGCATATAAATGCAAAATAACTCCTCTCCACACTCTCAATGTTCATTGTAAACCTTCCTCTTCTTCGCCATTTCGTTGGCTACTAACTAGGTGAGATTGTTGACCGTGCTACTATGTGAATAGTAGTCTGCTCATCAGTTTTCAGGGTTAAAAGGTTGTTAAATCGGCAACAATTATTTAATTTCATTTAGAATGCTCAGCAAATCGTTATTTTACTACAACGCAAGATTGTTTTTCTTTATTAATTCATTCATTTTTATCTAAAGATCTATTTTTGCTCTGGAGCCGCATGGGGGCAGTAAAAGAGCTACATGTTACTAGCTCGAGGCCTAGCGAGCACTCAGACAGCCTGCAATTCCCAAACCTAATTATCTCTTACCTTAAATCCAAATTTGTGAGATTTGGACATCTTTCCACGAGATTCTTCACATCTGTACAACAGAGAACAGACAGCGTTTGCTTTAAGATTAATTACTAAATAACATGCCTAATGGGGTTAATCATTCCAACACTAGGGTTGAGCAACGTGCAAACTCACTGATACAGTAATTTATTATTTGTTAATCAACCATTATCCTTACCCTCCATGGTCATGTTTTGCCGATATCCACTGATATTGAGGTGGGTGATATTCAATGTAATGTTTGCAGCAATAGCCTGAACATGCTGACTACTGAAGTCACACCATGATACATTCAGCTCCTCAAGCCTGGAACAAACAGAACAGAGGGCTAAGTAACAGCAGACTTGATGTGCCTATTTGACTTTACCTGTGCATTTTATATAATGAAAACAGATTTGGTTTCATATACATACTGGGTGCAGGACTGAAGCATCTCAGCCAGAGAGGCAGGAGAGAAACCAGCACAGCCACAAAAATTCAGTCGGACCAATTCGGAATTCTGAGCCAAGGAACTGCAAAACACATTAGGACATTAAAATTAGGACTGTTCTGCTGCCATTTCTAGTTTAAACATGTAATAACATCTTAATACGTATGTGAGGTTCACCAACACATACCAACATTCTCATTAATGCTTTGAGGCTGACAATACAGCAAACAATATTCATATTTCATGTTTATTTAAACTTGATGTACCGGAGTATGCTGTCAGACAGCATTAGCCCCTCGAGACTGAGATTCTGTAGCCGTCTGCAGCGGGACAATATGTCCTCCAGGACAGCAGTCTGTATGGTACAGCTGGACAAGTCCATATGCTGGACACGTAAAAGCCTGCAACAGATGTGAGATTGGATTAAATTAAAACGTGGAGTAAAACGAATATATATGTTTATTATATACACACACAAAAACGAGACACTTGTGCAGAAAGGGCCCAGCACTCACTCTGCATTTTTAAATCCGGGCTGACCGATGCAGACATGTGGACAGCGCAGCCGCAATACTCCAGCGGTAAGCACTTGGCCGAGCTCTGCATCTAACTGAGCTTTTCCTACCAAGTCCACACTGTGCCACAAAGACTCATCAAAACTGCAAAGACATACAAACAAGTTAATTCTCAAAGACAACCGCATTTACGACAAGCATGCATTCACTAAACATGTTTTTGACAGTTCATGTTTGAGATATATATATTTATATATCATAAGTACAATGGCAATGACAACTTACGCAAGCCGGTGCCAGCGCTTACACACACGCGAGGTTCTCAGGAGGTCTTGCAGTGAGAGGCGAGAAAATATCCCTAGCAGAAGCTCATCTGGGAGACTGTCCCAGCACAAACCAGCTGAAACAGGAGCCAAAACAGAAAAAGCACATTTGTTTCACACAGCATATGTGTAATGCAACTGAAGTTGCATATGAAACAAAAAAAAGAAAAAAAAAAAAAAAAAAAGATTCAAATTTTGTGGAATCCCCCATCAATTATCAATTTATTCACAGAGTAATTCACGTGAAATAATAACCTAGGCTATGTTCACAGTGCAAGCAGATTGGATCTCTTTCTCAAATCAGATCTGAGGCGACTACCCGCACTGCTATTTTCAAGAGATCGGATTGGATCCATGGTGACATTCTGCATGCAAAAAAAACACAGGCGTCAGTAACTACAAAGCAAATCTCAGCACTTCCAAGGCTCTGGATTTGACATGAGTCCCTACATTTATAAAATTTGTAAAAATTTGATGGCAGTTGCATTTTAAACCACCTCCAAATGTGGTTTGGATCTGATTTGCAGAACTTTTGGACTTTCGAAAATCAATCTGAATACAGTCTTGATATGCCAAAAATCTGATTTGGGCTGGAAGTCTGAACAATGACTTACTTATAATGTTTAGAGTCAGCACGTATTTTTATTTTGCTTTGGACTTTGATGATAATGTTCCGGTTATTGGGGTTGAAAATGAAGACTATGCTATGGCAGTTCAGATCTTTGTATTGTACTGTGGCATAGCTAGCATCTTCCTGAGACTGATGTGTGTTGCATAAGATTAGGGGTTTTGTAGAATCAAGAGGGTGAACACAAAAAATGAAGAACAATCTAAAATCAACCTAAGAATCAAAACAGTGTAATGATTACACATCACGTGAAATCTTATACATAAGCACAAGTGTACAGTCAAAGCTAACAGGAAGGCGATCATTTGAGCACACAAGTTCGGACAAAAACAAAACTGACCTGTTGAGTCCCTGCTTTTCCTGGGACGCCTGGCAAGCACAAACGCATTCTCCTTGCCCTTGCCACAAGGCCGGGGCTGTTTGCGAGGAGGTGACCAGTGCTGGATGAGCTCATGTGGGGTGTTCTCTTCACCATAGCACGGCCTTTCCTTCCGTTTCGTCTGAGACATGCACAACAGGGATCCCTCCAAATTCTCATTCAGACACGGAAGCTCTTGAAGGGGTCTGTAAAACAAGGTGGGTTTTTTAGGAGTCAACAAAACGTGACTAGTTATCAGGCTTAAACAAGAAAAGGGGATTAAAAGCAAACCTCGTACTAGGTATTCCCAAACCTCCTCTACTCAACGAGGCTTAACTTTAAGGTTACTATTCGCCAGCTTGTTCAAATGTTCCCCTTCCACCTTAAATGGTGCAGCAGTTAGCCAGAACGTAATTGCTGTACCATTTAAGGTGGAACAGGAACATTCTAACAAGTAGCTTCGTCTGTACTCAAAACTGCTAGCCAGCTAGCCCTGTTCGCTAAGCTCCGCCTGACATTACGTCTGCATGACCTAAATTCAATAGCTATTCAACAAAATATGTAAAATATCTATCTGACAGAACGTGTAACCTAAACTTTTGATGAGTTTCTACCCTTCTTAAATTGCAAATAAAGACGAGCATCAAACTTTGCCTAGTTGTTTTGGTGCCCGCCATAACGGTGCTAACAGTCGCAGTCATGGCACAGTTCCCTCAGATCGCGCCATCTCAACAATAGCACATACTGAGACCAAAGTAGGGAAAATAAAAGAGAAATCATAGCCATCAAAAGCTTAACAATTTTCCTGCATTACAGTAAAACGTATTTGGCTCGATGGTCATCTTAACTTAGTGTGCTGGCTCTAAAACCGAGGCGCGCCAGAACTGCTGGAAAGGAGGGAGCTAAGCTAGCTAGCAAGGTTTAGCTAACTACACTAGCAATCTAGTTTCCCGGCTTTAATTTAACAGTCTTTTACAAAGACTAAGTGACACGTTATAGCAGTAATTTACCCAGAAAAGTAACTTCAAGCTAGTACCTACAAAGCTTCATCAAATGGTGAGATCACTGGTTGTACAGCTGGACTGAAGTGCAGGTCTAAGTTACTACTAGTAAGTTATTTAAACAAGGTTAGCTAATAAACATAAACCCCGCTTTGGCTTTAATAATAAACTACATCAGAAAAGTTTCCCCACATGCAAAACGGCCATACTGTTACCTCTCGCAGGACATTTCTTTAACTTAGATGTGTTTCGAAGCAGGACTTGACGAGTTAAGGCTAGTTTGTATTTAGTAAACGCAGAAACCGCTTTAGTAGTAACACTAAAACTATTCTAGGTGAGTTCTGCATTACGTAGATGATCACATAATTACCTCTCCACTGCCATCTCTCTCTTTTGACTAAATTTACGCTGTATTTTGTCTATTTGTCTGCAAGGCTCTCTGATCTGCTGTCCAGCGCTGAGATCTGCTCTCGGTGTGTAGGCGGCACTGTTTAAACGCGCAGCTGCACCGCCCAGACTGAACTGAACTGAGCGGAGAGGACAAAACTGAGTGTCGCCCCCTACCGACAAGGAGTAACAACACGCGCCTTTTTACCGTCAACAGTCCCCAGCTGCAGCCACGGAGCCGCGCTCTCAGGCTGCTGTGCTCTCAGCAGCACCCATGCTGCGCATGCGCTGGCCATAGAACAGCTACTATGGTGAACCAAACGGTTTAAGATAATTAAATTAAGAGATAATTTAACTAAATTAATTTAAGAACTGTATAAACTACGCAATTATATTTTAGATGTAAAAAAGGTGATCCTAGGGCTGTTTGTTTAATGTGGTATCCCCCATCCCTGCTTCTGCTGTATTTACAGCTGTTACCGGATGTCGACTAAAATATACTGATCTACAGCACTGCTCTATCAGAACTAGTGGGATGAATGATACATTGAACTGTTAAAAAGCACATGCCGTAAAACAAAAGACCAGCGTCAAACTAAATTCTTGAAACTCGCATTAGCACTCCGCAGTTTCAGTCCTTCTGAGAGGGCAGTCTCTCTGAAGCTGCGGCAAAACCATAGTCCAATTCATTCAGTTCACATTAACAGTAAAGATGAGATTCTTTTTTAAATTATTTTTTAAAATAAAAATAGAGTTTTCATATGGCCAGTCCTAGCTTTATTTGTTTACTGATAACAGATATGTTGGAATCTTATTACCACACATATGTTAATGTTATTAACCATAATAAACATTCAATTACATATAAAAAGTCAAAGTCTATTTTGTCAGAATTCAACTTTCCAAGGTGCAGTGTGTAACCTCTAATTTTATGTGTTCTCATTAGTAAGAATTCATTACTTTTTTATAATAATTTTTTACTATTATCTTCATCATCATTAGCTTTATATTCTTAATTTAAGCTTGGGTTTATATTGAGGGAAATCGTGTCACAGAAAGGTTTAAAAAATAACAAAATGATAACTGATGATAACAAATAAAACACACACACAAGGCAAAGGAATAAAACCTTGAAGGGGAAAAAATTGAAAGATAATAAAACAACCAAACATTGAGAAAACAGTCACAGCAACACAACTAAAGAACTAAACGCTTAATCTAAAATAATTAGAGAGTCAAATAAGAATTAAACAAAGCTTTATATATATGTTTTTTTTAGTATTGTAACATACATACTTTGACTGCTGGTATAAAATGTGAACTGAGATAAACATGCACTGATCATTTAAACTGATTGAAGAGATAGTAATCTGTACAATCATAGGTACATTATTGAATTAGATTAAATCAGCTGATTCAGTTTTTACAAACTGGTTTTCCTAGAGTGTTTTCTCCGAAGATTCGCTGATATAGAAATCATCTTTGACTTGGAACTCGTCAGGCGTATGGTATACAAAGCGCAGAATAAGTACTGCGCATGCGTTGGATTGCATCCCTCCTCCTCGGAGCTGTGCTGGTCGCTGGGTGACGTTTGTGATTTTAGAGGAAGCAGCGTGATGGCTCTCATCAAAATAACGTTGTTTAGAGGAAAGATTTGTTCATCTCTGTTCTTTAACAAGCGGGTAGCAGCATTTTAAGCAGCGTTTATATCCCTCAACACAGCAGAGGTACGAATAACCTTAATATGACTCTGTAGTTCGTAGCTAAGTTAGCACAACAGGGTAACGGACGCGCTGAATTAACGTTAGATGGTGAGACAGTTTGTCAGGTCGCTTGTTGGTAATACCAGACCGTCGGTATGGATATAGTGAAACGTCACGTATGGCATACTTTATTTGTTGATACTGTATGAAAATGTTTTATATTTAGCTGGGGTTTTGTTGGGTGTGTATTTTATTCTGTAGTATTTAGCTACAGCTAGTGTTTACACTGTTTACACGGTATGCTAGCTGGATCACCTAGCTAGGCCAGTTGTACGTTAAATCAGGCCTGTCTTACAGGTAATCAATAAGATTTGTAAACAGTCAAAAGGGTTTAAAGACCTAGCCCATACTGATATTTCATCCATTTCAGTAGATTCCCATGTCTGAGGTATATATTGTTTCTCACTTCTAGCACTGTAGTCAAGTGCTTCAAGAGCTGAATCAAATGTGTTATGAGCAGAGCAGGTGGACAACATAGCTGAAGCTGAGAAACACTGGCTTAAGATCTAAAGCAAGATGATTTCTTTCTTTCTGTCTTGCTCTAGTGAAGAAAAACAAAGGGGTCGTTCAGAAGTGGGACACTGGCTTTTGTCAGAGACCAGTGCTTTGTATTGTCTTCCAATTAGTTATAATTGAAGGCCCTCACTGAATTCTTCCTCTTAGAAAGTTTATAACATACTGTCATTATGTCTTACGTACTTACTTCCTTCCTGCCTGATTTCAGTTTTCATTAGCTCAGAGGACTGCAGCAGGAGAGAATGAGTGGGGCTGCGCTTGGGATCGAGGTAGTTGTGGTCTTTTTTCTGGCCCTGTTCCTGCTTCATCGTTATGGGGACTTCAAAAAGCAACAGCGCATGGTGCTGTTTGGCACACTGCTGGCCTGGTATTTGTGCTTTCTCATCGTCTTCATTCTCCCATTGGATGTCAGCACGGTTCGTTTATTTCGCTGTTTGAAACTGACATATACATGCCATGATTTTAAAAGCTGTCGCAGCCTGAATCACGTGAGTTTGAATATGTATTTCAGACCATATATAAACAGTGCATAATTGATCACGGCAAACACGCTCAGTCACCATCTGTGGGCCCAGGAATCGCCAACCAGACAGGAAATGCAACTCTCTCCCCCACTGCTAGGTGAGTCTACATCCTATGTTATTCACATAGATTCACTGCTGTAGAATGGCCTTTAAAGAATGGAACAGGAATGGCTGGGAAAAAATATGTAATAAAAAATAATGTGTGTAAGGGGAAACCTGGAGTTACATTAGTGTATCAGTTCATATTAATCTGTAGAAAGAATTTATACTGTTGCTATTATGTCAAAACACTGTTTAAAAGCACCAGTTGTCTTTTGCATTGTATAATAATTTCAGGAGAAATGGGTGAAGAAAAAACAGTTCAAATATCCTGGAAGAAATTCTCTCTACATTACCATGCATCACAGCTAAAATGTTTGGGTAACTCTTGATATAAATACTACCCACATGGGACTTTATAAAACACGCATAACCATTGAATAACATATGCATATGCAAGTAATTATAAGATGACAATGTTTTTAAGTTAATTGCATTGCAATGACAAAAGCGCCTTAAACTAAAGATACAGGGATTGTCATTTTTGGTATCATTGCCAAAAGTTCAGAGTCCTATATATCAGTTGTATGTATTTTTGCTTGATCTCTTCTTAATCTTTTTATCGATAGCATATGTTGGATATATTGCAATTTATTACTTGTTTTCAGCTGCATATTTTGCCCTCAAGGGAAAATTGTTTTAGCTAATGAGATAACGTTTTCAGTACACTTGCTTTTCTTTAGTCATTTTTATTGCAGCAAAGTGGGACTGTCATAGCAGACAGACTGATTAACACTGTCATAAAAACCTTACATTTAAATGATATAACAAAATATAAATTTCTAGCTCAAATTGATATAATATTGCCCTGCAAAATATAATGATACTATGCTGTAATGATTTCATTTGTCCACCACCCCTACTGTTCATAAACATTCAAGCATTGCTTTATAAATATGGTAGTAAATTCTTATGCATGTGTTATGAATTCACCTGTGAATGTAGTTCAAATACAGTTTAACTGATGTTTTTTTTCCTTGACTTCCTTTTTTTACTACAGTGATAATATTGGTAGGGATAACAATAAGATAAAAATGTTTCATTTTAAAATAATATTTTGCCATTCCTGGCAACACACAGGGACATTTTATGTTGATTCTTTGTATTTCCTGCTACAATCAGTCAGTGAAAGCAAATTTTGTCTTTTTTGTTGTAGTGTCCCAAAGATATGTCACAAGCCATGGAGCTACATACCCAACGGGATCATGCCTGTGTTCTGGAGGGTTGTGTACTGGACCTCACAGTGTCTTACATGGTAAGAGGACAATGTATTTTACTCAAAATTGTAAATTGTAATTTGTCGTGGACTTACGATTTGTTGCATATATTTCTGTCTGGATTCTACATAAAAACTTGCTTATTTTTGTACTGCGTACTGCATGAATGTAGATCCGTCTTTGGTCATTCACATGTCTGTCTGTTTCCAGGCTTCTTTTACCCTTCATGCAGTCTTACGCCCGCTCAGGAGGCTTCTCCATCACAGGAAAAATCAAAACAGCTCTCATTGAGAACGCCATCTACTATGGTACTTACCTGTTCATTTTTGGCTCGCTCCTCATCTATGTTGCTGTGCATCCCCAGTGGCACCTCTCCTGGTAAGTGTAGTGCTGCTGTACCACATCCTACATTTCTGGGTTTGCCTAGTTGCAGTTTATGAGGGAACTATTTTTTGCTAACTTTAGAGCTGTTAGAAATCAGCTATGGGAGTGTGTGTGATTGTGGAAGTATACAGTTGTCAGCTACTGTGCGTTGTGACAATATGACCTACTGTGGTTACGATTTCAGGGCTATGTGCAAGCTAATGAGTAACTGAAAATAAATTCCTTGTGTGTGTGAACATACTTGACCAATAAAGCCTGACTGTGATCCTGCCTTTGGTGTGGTTTTTTAACTAGGTATGAACTGCAGACCATTGGCATCACAGCAGCCAATACGTGGGGTTTATTCTTGCTGGTGTTGCTGATGGGTTATGGCTTGGTAGAAATTCCACGCTCCTACTGGGAAGCTTCTCGTCAAGGACACCTACTCATCAAAACCTACTTCAAAGCAGCTAAGCTAATGGCAGAGAAAGCAGATGCAGAGGAGAACCTGGAAGATGTCATGGAGGTGGGGCAATGCATACATACATTGCTACATTTACTAGGGGTCAGCAAATATATAGCATCACAATACTTCAGGACATTTTCTCTATACATGATGTGCATCAAAATATTTTGCATTTCTGAGATTTGTTAAGTTGGAACAGACAAAATAGAACCGGTAGAAGAAGTCATTGGCAATACAGTCCTATACTATCCACTTTTATACTATCAATGAGTATGAAGAATTACAGTACAATTATGTTTATTTGAGTACTTTGCTACACTAAACAGTGTATTTTTGTGTTTTCGTTGAGTAATGTGACATAATTTATCACAGTACCGTTAAATATTGTCATATCATTCTCCTCTAACATGTATACGTTTGAAAGAAGTAGTGAAAGAGGACAGTTACAGACATATTATTTTCTGTGACCAAATATTAGACCCTTACCTTAAATTGTATTTTACAGGAGGTGAGAAAGGTCAACGAATCAATCAAGTATAACCACCCATTCAGGAAATACATTGACACTATTCTTAGAAAGGTAAGAAGAGCACTTCAGGGAATAATGCAAATAAAATGTGTATATATTTTTATTGAAAAAATGGCAGCCGGTGCGGAGTAACTGATTATATACTGTAACTGAACTTTCTCACAGTGCCCTGTTGAATACCAAGAAAAGATGGGGAGGAACATGGACGACTATGAAGATTTTGATGACAAACAAAACACCTATCCCAGTGAAAGGAGTCTAGTAAAGCTTCACAAGCAGGTTTGTGAAAGAAACTCCTCTCTTATGCTGATTGTCACATCAGCCACTCATTTGTAGAATTATACGTGCATTAATATGTATATATTCTTAATATGGGAATGCATGTCTGATGTTGTCCTTTAGGTGATTTATGCTGTCCAGAGGCATAATCGTACACGTGTGCAGTGGCAGATTCTTCTTGACCAAGCCTTCCACCTGGAGGACGTTGCCAAGAATGAGACCAGCTCATCTCGCCAGTTTATCCGTAGCTTTGCACCCACAGAGCCCGCAACTTGGTTCAACCACTACATTTACACACCTACCATAGGTCAGTTCTCCAAAAGACATAGATTAATTAATAGTAAGCATCACAAATCATTATCTCTCCTTTTGTTTTGATGTACTTCATTTCTCTCCTGTCTCCTTTGCTAGAGTGGTATTGGGAGTGCAAGCTGAAGCAGTGGTTTTACCGTGTGCTGGCTGTAGTTCTGGCCCTCTTCTCTGTGGCTGTGGTCTGGTCTGAATGCACCTTCTTCAGCACTCGTCCTGTTCTCTCACTCTTTGCTGTGTTTATCCAGCTTGCAGAAAGAGACTACAACTACCTGTACATTGAGGTACATTTAACCGCACTTACAGTCAGTATTAAGCTCTGCATTTGGTCTTGTGAAAGACTACTTGTAAACAGGACATATTTATTTATTTATTACATTTACAATGCACTTTTTATATCTATATAATGACAATACTGAAATATACACTGTAACTATTCTTATAGTAATAATAATAATAATAGTAATAATAAGAAGAGTTTAACAGATGCATATAGAGCTTACAGCTTTAATGGTCCCTAAAATTATGATATGAACTAGAATACAGCCTGAGTCTGACCCAACCCAAACCACGTCATCCAATTTGGAATCCTAACCCAACCAGAGCCCGACAAATCTTGTCTGAACTAATGGATGAGTCCAAAACAGAACCAAGCCAAAATAAAATTCTCTCCAAAACAGATCCTGAACTGGCCCAAAAGTGAAAAAAAAATAACCCAAAGTGTCAAATAAAGCTCTGGTATCGCTGGTTTAATTACCACATAATTAACCGGTGAATAATTGCCATCTTTAGGCCACAGATGAAAAAATGACCAAATCTGGTGCTGCATGATAACTATGCCTATTTATTCTGAATAGTTAAAATTCATTTTCATTCAAAATTTATTCTGTGCTACCACAAGGAGAGTTAAAAAATGGCTAAACAAACACCATATACATACATAAAATTAATGCTTATTGTATTCATATTATATCTAAATGCTTGGTGGTCATGTAAACAGGTTTTGTATTCTTATTTTCTCATTTGCTAAAAAAATTTTGCAGAGCACTACATAGTCTATGCAAATAAGGTAACTTGTCAAAAGTGGGGGCGTGATGTGAAACCTCAGACCTGAAATTTAAATCCAACTTCACAATGAAGTCTGAATCAGACTGAACCATACCTAAGCAGTCAGTCAGATAAATAGTTCAAGCTCTAAGTTTAAGTACAGAACTAAACTAAAAATCAACTGTGATAGTAAAATTCACATTTATGCTTAAGTCATGATCAGGGAATCCCAGCATGTACAGTTACTTTCATTTCCTCCTTGTTTCATTTTTTTTATCTTCTAGATGGCGTGCTTCATCACAATCTTCTTCCTGTGCACTTGTGTGTACTCCACTGTGTTTCGTATCCGCGTCTTTAACTACTATTACCTGGCTTCTCACCACCAAACTGATGCCTACAGCCTTCAGTTCAGTGGAATGTACGTCATCTGGATAAAGGAGAGCACTTCCCTGAGAAAGCTTCCTTTTATTCTTCACTGCTCTTGAAAGTGTCTGTGCCAGGTCTCCTGCGATGTAATGTTGTCTAAATATCCACTCTTGTTCTTCAGGCTTTTCTGCCGCTTGACTCCTCCCCTCTGTCTGAATTTTCTGGGACTGATCCACATGGACTCTGCTATCTCTCACCAGGCAAAGGAGCAGACTGCATACACTTCAGTGAGTACTGACCATTTTCTCTGCTCTCACATACCTTATCCAGCTAATCAGCTAGTTATCGAGCTATGCCTGTGTTGAAGTAGGTGTGTTGGGACAGGGGAAACGTTTGATTGTTCTAGGTGCTCTGGATCCAGGATTGGGAAACACTACTTTAGAAAGAAACTGAAGAAGCTTCATATCATGCATTTTTCAAATGACCCGATTTAATTTTAATCACATGAATATTGATCTGCACTCTTCCATTCCATTTCAGATCATGGGTTCCATGCGAGTTCTCTCTTTTATTGCCAACGGCTTCTACATCTACTATCCTATGCTGATAGTTATTCTTTGCATTGCCACATACTTCAGGTCTGTACAAAGTAGATAACAAGATAAAGTATAATAATATTCTAGCAAAATCAAACATTATAAGTAGCACTATTATTGTGATGATAATTAATTAATCTTATATACAACATAATGTAGCAGTGGCTATATGTATTAAAGTCATGCGGTGGTATATTTTATATTTATGACCTCACTATTACATATACCTGACATCTGGGCAGCTTGGGCACCCGCTGTTTGAACCTCCTGGGCTTCCAGCAGTTTATGGGAGATAATGAAATGACCTCTGACCTAATCGATGAAGGCAGGGAGTTACTTCGCCGAGGTGAGCCTTTCTGGGGTCTCTGAGTTGGGAATAGTCACCTGTATACGTATGGAACTGCACTGATATTTACATGTCCTAAAGAAGTCTATAATGCATTTCCTGCTTATCCTTGCCTTGGCCGCAGAGAGAAGAAAACGTCAGAGAATAGAGGATGGGGAGAACAGAAGAAGAGTGAGTTCCTATATCTGAAGTTATTGCTGAAAATATTGCTATTCATATTTTCTCCTAACACAGAATTTACCAGAGTTAAAAAAAAAAAACAGAACTGAGATCTTCTTTATGCCAATCAGTATAGAGCTTCCAGGACTTCTTGGTTTTAGGAAAGAATAAAGATCTCAGATCCCTGCTCTCATGTTAGAAGGGAAAACGAAACACTGTGCATTGTCCCAAAAAAACCCTGTTATGGTGATTGCTTGTTTGTGTAAGCTGACCTCAGTTCAGTCACCAGAATTGATATTGATTCATGCATTTAAATCATATCCACTATTGCTTTACAACATTACAATAGTTACATTTCCTGGATAACATGTGCTTTGTGTGTGTTAAATAATTGACATCAAATGATTACAGATAATAGATAGTGATTTGTCACAGTATTTAATTGATTCTTTTGTCTTATAAGCAGTGAGTTTTGTTATGGCTATAAGAGTGGACAGAGCAACCCTTGTCAGAATGTATTTATGATGTTTAAAATTCAGTAAGTTATTTTCATGATGTGAATTCAAGATTTATATGAACCTCAATGTGATATTCATATGAACTCAGGTTAAACATGAACACTTTGCTGTTGCTTTTATTAGGTTTCAATTGGTTGATGTATCCAAAGATCTTTTGGGAGTACAGTACAGCTTAGTCTGATGAAGTGCCCAAATTAATAATATAGCCCACATTGCTGTTGTGTTGTGCATTCTTAAATCTTGACATCCTGTGGTGATACATTAATTCACAGCATTGTAGTAGCTGGAAATATTAAGAGAGTCTTCAGTGGATCAGCTGTATTCGAACAAGAGTACTACAGTTGCAGAGTTGTAGCAACAGTCTAGCAGCGAGCAGATAGGCTCCAAACTATGCATGGTTAATAGTGGTGTTAATACATTTAATTAATTATTATATTTATTGTGTTACTGTATTATCATGTTTAACAGTAATATATACAGATATGTTTTAACAGCATGATGTTCAATGTGTTGTAAAGATGAATCTTGTTTGTGTACATATATATATATATATATATATATATATATATATATATATATTGTGTGTTTGTTTTTTTTTTGTGATCAACTTTTAATTTGCTTTTCACACTTTAAACATATTGTGTGTTGCTTTGTGACAGGAATGGAGAGAACGTTATGGTCAGAGGGATGAGGCAGCAGCCAGAAATAGGGCCTCCATCTCAGAGATGAAGGAGACCAATTACGCTGAAACACTCAGCTCGAATGCAAACAGACGTGCGTTTTATGCCTATCCCATATTTTCCCTTTTGTGTTCTAATATGCAGGATTTTAGTATTCATACGTTTTTCCCTTTACACTCTTCCATAGAAGCCAAATACTCCCGCAGCGGCAGTCACTCAGGGAGGGATTGCATTGAGCTCCTACAGGATGCTGAGCCTTTGGACTTCAATGCAGAAGCACTGTCTGAAGATCCATTGGACTCAAATACTAACAGGTTAGACTAATAATTAGTTTTATCAGCCTGTTAATATGTTCCTTAGCTATTTGGCTCATAGTGTTTTTTAATCTCGTTGGTGGTAACAATTAAAGCTGCACAGTACTGACAAATTATTAGTATTGAAACTATGTAGCTTCATATTGTGATTATGATATGCCTGGCAGACTACTGAAAACACCATGTTGAATCAACAATGTTAAAAAGTTAAATGCTGGCCTACTATTGATTTATTCTCTTGAATTACAGTTCCTTGTTCTGGGAAATCAGCGCAAAGATCCATGTTTTAGCATAAGCCTCATGTGCTACAACATGTGGATGTGTATGGTAACACTTTACTCTAGGGCAGTGTCCATAAGGCTATGTTATAAGCTTTTATAAACTGGTATAAACTTTTGTCAACTTTAATATCAAGTGACGTAGCTTTTTTCTGGGGGGTGGATTACGATACTTTCTGAGTGAAATGAAATACCATATTATGACAAGTAACTTTGTAGCTTAATGTATGTCACAGTGATATAATAAGATTAATAATAGTATTGTTAAAACTTATTTAACTCAAGGTTACCTTTGCCACAAGTTATCAGCGCTTCTATGTCCGTGTGAAACAACTTTAAGGAAATTGTGGTGAAATAGAAGCGTCTAGAAGCAACAGCAGGGCTGAAGTGCCAAGTGCTCAGTCGCATTGCACATAAAAATCAACCGCTACATCAATAATCACAGACTTCCGGACTGCCTCTGGAAGCAACATCACCACAAGAACTGTGAATTAGGAGCTTTTATGAAATGGGTTTCCACAGCCACAAAGCTGCACATAACGCTAAGGTCACTATGCACAATGACAAGCGTTGGTGGTGTAAAGCATGCCACCACTGGATTTTGGAGCTGTGGATAAATCATGCTTTCATTACCTTTAATTCCAGTGAGGGGTAATGCTAATGCTACAAAGACATGCTACAAAGTGCCTGACCTCGCAAATGATCTATTGACTAAATTCCCACAGACAAATTCCAAAATCTGTGGAAAGCCTTCTTAGAGAAATGGAGGCTGTTATAGCCAAAAAGGAGGGGGCAACTCCAAATTAATGACATGTACTACGTCAGAAAATCATATGCCAACTTGACCTCAAAGTTAGCAAATGCAACTTTTTTATGTCTATGTATGCAGCTGTCATGCAAATTCTGCCTTCCAGTAAAGTGTTACCATGTGTACTGAAATGAACCCATATACACTGCATTGCAGTGCAGATGAGCAAGTATTATACTTGGTACAGATGTGTAATCACTTTTGTGCACTTTCACAAGCAACTGTGCTTGTACTAACTATCTTGCACTCTGCTACAGGCATACTGGAGGGAGGTATCTCTCAATGTCCTCCTCCCAGAGCAGAATCTTTGATGATGTGTAAACGGCATTCCAGGAAAAGAGAAGTAAAAAGAGATGATGTTGATGTATTTATCTGCTCAGTCTGGGGAGAGATGTTGGTCCTTCTGTCACTCTTGAATGTAGAATGTTGCTGTACCTTCAAAACCAACATTGGGGTCATTCAATGTGCATCCTTGAAAGGAACATACATTCCTAATTGTATGAACACATGTGCACACTCACATACACTAACTCTCAAGTGCCAGGTAGTCAGTTTGTTAAATGGGGGGAAAATATGACTTTTTTTCTCCTTTGCCTTCAGAGTAGCTCCTTTTCAGGTTTTGAAGGAAAGTTAGTTACTGTATAAACCAAAATGACTATAGCATTAAGCCATACCAGATAAGGCCCATTGCATAGTTAAATATCTACAGTAACTCAAACAGCACCATATTGATAGTGTACTTTATATACTGTTGAGATCTACTGCATTGTGTTAACCAGTTAAGAACATTAGTATCACTTTGTCCTCGGTCACAGCTGGTTTGAATTGAATTTAAATAGTTAATGAAATGATACACATTCTCATTTATTTAATTTCCAGTGCAGCAGCAATTATGCACAAGTTATTCATGGAGATTGGATATAAGGTAATCCACCTGCATAAGAATGAAGAAAGTCAAATGGAACAGTGAAAATACAGGTGTGGAGTTAAAACATCTATTAAAAGACAGAGAAAATACACTCCTAACAGCCATGCAGAACCTTCTTCAAAGGTTCTGAAAGGTGAAACGTGTAGCTGTCAAGAAAGCGTTACTGAGAAAAGACAATGGACAAAAAGAATTACAAAAAAGTGTAAATCAAGTAAAGAAGCTGCTTCTGTTCTTAGAACAATGGCCTGACCACCCCAGAGTCCAGACCATTGAATGTGTTTGGTATTACATGGGTTGTGAGAGTAAATCCAACCAAATTCTAAGACTGAACTTAGGAGCTGTGGAAAAATATCCTTGGACAATTTTTTAAAAAACATTTTTTTACACTGAAAATGAATAACTTGTACTTAATGCCAGTTTTGACTGGAACAGTATTACAAAGCAATTTGATGAAGAAGAGGGTGACAGAGGACATTCATGTAAAAGTTTGGTCTGAAGGAAATACATCTTTAAGCAAGTAAAATGCTGCAAAAGGTCAGGTTTGTTTTAATATTCCGCCCATATTAAAGTCCTGCACAGGTGTACAGATGTACATATGTACGCACATTAACTGAATCTAATATTTATTCTCATTCCATAACTAGGCTATGTGAACTTTTATGTTTGTATGTTTTTGTGGGAAAGGGTTGTGGGTTGTGTGCATCTCCAAAATGCACTCTGCACTGATGTACTACAGTTTGGTTATAAT
>CM067487.1:22617707-22639056 GCA_034552555.1 Semaprochilodus insignis | reverse complement strand
TGTACTACAGTTTGGTTATAATCGGCCATCAGTGAACATAAAATTATTTATCAAATGAAAAAAGTTGTTATTTTTTATGTCAGTGTTTGTCACATTGTTATGGGTATAATAAGTCGGTACATATTGTACCACACCTGTTCGGATACTAGTGTGTTTGCTGCTGTTAAGACAGTGAAAAGTGGCCTTGTGTTATTTGCTAGTGTCACATCAGAAAGAAGGAATAATGTTGCATAGCATTTTCCATTGCACTGCCATCACTAATGCAAAAGACCATATGTGGGGAAAATATTCATGAAGTGATTACATAACAAAGTACTGAGACTAACAAGGGTTATAGCTGTTTGCTTAAATGAGGAAGAAGACAGCGATGAGATACTTTCGCATTTAATTGAGTTTCTAGCAGATACATGTCAAACTTGTGATGCAGGTTTCACACTTGACTTACACACCCTTTTGTCAGAATGGTAGTTTAACACTTATTTAGTTATCAGCAGTAGCATTTTTATGGCACATGCTTTAAAGACACTTGCTGTGGTTCGCAGGTGCATGACTGTAATCTCAAAATTCCCTGCACATGTAAATACCTCAGTTTCCACAGTCACATTTGATTTTACATTTTTGTACGCCTTCTCTGCTGCATCTGCCTGAATGCTTTCTGCCACAGTCCTGGGCAATTCTAAACCCATGTAAATGTGTTTCCTGAGAAAGCTGTATATGGGATGTTATAGAACATCATAATACTGAAGTCTACTGC
Organism: Semaprochilodus insignis; assembly: GCA_034552555.1. NCBI lineage: Eukaryota > Metazoa > Chordata > Actinopteri > Characiformes > Prochilodontidae > Semaprochilodus > Semaprochilodus insignis. Next base: position 22,638,302 of record CM067487.1, on the reverse strand, counting down.
ATTCTCACTTTGTTCAGATTTACGAGGGATTTCTCTCATTTCATTCTTTAACTGTCAAATTGTCTAATTCACTGTATATTTATGAAAATACTGTACTTGCTTCTTACATGATGGGTATGACTATGGTAATATCAAACAGTTGATTTAGAAACAACGAAGACCACACAAGCACACACATACTATTGATGCTGGATTGTTTTGTTACCTGATGTTGGTCCTCTGTGTTTTTCAGTAGTGGTGCACTCCATAGAAAAATACTTACTATAATCGGTAATGTTGAAAGTGTCAATAAAAGATGGAATAAACTTCAAAGCTTTTATTTATTTATGTATTTATTGTGTGTAATTTGTGTATTAAATATTTTTTAACACACACACACACATATATATATTTATTTTTTAATATATTACTACTATCTGTTTTTATTAATGATTCACCTGCTTGTGAAATCAGTAAAATATTTCTGGACTTTATCCAGTTACACAAACTTTTCTAATAGTAGAGCAGGTGGTTTGGAAGTATTAATAAATACATATATAAATACCTAAATACCTTTACAATTAGTATCTTACGATTAGTGTCTCAGTATCTTAGGGACAAACCCAAACTATTTGGCAAATAAGCTCCCGATTTCTCTTTCCAAAGAATAAAAATGATATAAGGCATATAATTCATTGATTTTCTTGAATCACCTTATTAAAAGTTATTAAATGGTATTTTTGGAAACGTTTACAATGGAAACATTGGAACGATAACAATCTTTGTTGCTTTTGGATGGCATATATACACTGGATACAACATGTAATAATAAGCACATTTCACCTACTCTTCAAGGGGTAAAATTTATTGGATGTGCTGTATTAAGGCCATAAGGTTTGGCTTTTGCCCCCTAAATACAGTATGTCCAATGAGACCAAAGAAATTCATTTTAATATTTTACCCTGTGAATTCTGTAATTTCCAAATTTGTAAACACTTATTGCTGTTGCTCCTTTTGTGGATCTGCTGATGAAAATGTTATTCATTTATTTTTTCAGTAACTAATACATTGTTATCTAATTTATATGCTCACGTTGTTGTATACCTGTATAACTGGCAAAGTTATATACTGCTTTAATCTTAAAGATGTTACTACTATAATGTCACTAAAAAGGCCCTAGAATGTGTTCTTAACTCCTTTATTCTACATGCTTCTGCCCCTCTTTCTAATGGAAGTGAATTACTTCTCCAATCCTAAGAGAAGAATTTTGAATTATAATAACCAGCTTTATAAAAATACACTTACAGATGTGTGTGTGTGTGTGTGTGTGTCTACCGTATATGTTACTTTGTGTGAGACGTTTTGAATGTACTGCTTTACAATACAAAAATTTGCAGTTAAATATATATATAATCTATAAAATAACGTTTGTTTCAGTTTAATAGTAACGTTTTCTTGTAAAGTGGACTATTCTACTTCCCCCACCTCCCCCTGTTAGTAAATGGTACAGCCCAAACAAACTGAGCGTTTGGTCTCCACGGCTACAGTGTACCGCTGGGGTAGAGGCCGAGAACCGTTCAGGCAGGTAATGTTAACCAACACCCTGACCGTCTTCATCTCGTAGTTTTATTATTCTGTCTAAAGTCATTACTTTCCGATAATTCATTCATAACTACGTCATCCGCTCTGTGGCCAACCATCTTAATATCCAGTCGGCAAAGAGAATCAGTAAGTTTCAGCCAACTTCCTCGATAGTGCTGACAGTCTGCAGAGTGATAATCTGTTATTGATAAATCATTTATTCACTGTTTATATAACTGTGTTTTAGAAACTATCGGGATGAATTGGTTCGACAGACATGTTTTGTATAACGATGTATTGTTTTAAACTAGAAAAAATGGACAACCACAAACTTATACTCAAATGTATTCGTGAGTGTATTACGATGATGATTTGATGATGAACTGATTTTTTTGTTGTTAATTTCATTTTGTCATCTTGGTGACTGCATCTGTACTGCTCTGTGATTGGTCCCGCCTTTTGAGGTTTATTATTTTAGTCTAGACCCTTTTTGTAATGTTCAACCAAAATCAAAGCACCTGGGAAGCCGTGACATTTTATTTACATTTTACTGGTGTAACGTTTTAACATCTGTTTTTATCATACTGAGATATATGTACAGCCCAGATGTTAAATGTTATATGTTCATATAATATAATATAATATAATATAATATAATATAATATAATATAATATAATGTGTACCGGATTATTCGGCATTTATTTTATTTAAAGACTCTTATTTTGAAGTCTTTCTTCACGGTTTATGCTGAGTTCAGGGAGAGCAGCGCGAGCCTTCGGCTGACGGCCAATCAGGTTAAACTTATCTTAACGCCCGGCTAGTGTCTTCCTTCCATGTGTAAGGCGATGTTGGAGCAGATACGGCCTTTAATAAAATCCTGTGGTTTATACGGTCGCAGTGTGTCCTCCTTTAAGAGCACTAAACGCTACAACATAAACCTTAACGCACACTTACTTTGCGTTCAGCTTTGCCTCAGCTGTAGCTGTTTTTCCAGCATCTCCAGCAGGTGCTGCACATACTTTTCCACAAAAGTAGGGGGGTTTCTTGTCAAACGTCCCTCCACGTTCTAGTTTTTACGTGGCTAAAGTTACCTTTTTTACCAGGCTTTTAAAGGATTCATTACGCCCATTCCACCTTAAATGTTGCGAGAGGCGCCAGAATGTAGGGGTTGCGCCATTTAAGGTGGGCCGGGAACTTCACAGAAGAGGCAGGCGAACGAGAAGCTGACTTTTTAAGCGTTTGGCAGTTTACAGATTAAACATGTTGGGAAATAGCTGGAGTGCTTATAAATGTAAACTAATCTGTCCATTTGTCTCGAAATGCTCGATGTTCATTGTAAATATTTATCTTCTCTGCCATTTCGTTACCTACCAGATTGTTGTCTGTACTTCTGCGTGACCAGCAGGCTGCGCGCCAAACGTCAAGGTCAAAGGTCAGTGAATTAGCAGTTATACTGTAACTCCAGCATTTAAGGCCAGTCGTTATTAAAACGCCAACGGTGCTCGGCAAAGCTTTTGTTTTCAATTATTTTATTTGTACCTAAAAATCTAATTCTGCTAAGCAGCCGCAAGGGGGCAGTACAAGAACCGCATGTGGACATGGAGGCTCAATCTTTATTCGCAACCCTGCTTCATTTTTAGTGCACTAAGTAGGCCATGAAACAGATAAATAAGCACTTCTACACACAAACAGTGTACTGTATATCTCCATATATGTTTAGCTAAAGCTTCGCAGGTCCTTGTCTAACTGTAAGTGCCCTACCTGAATGTAGAAGCAAATTATTTAAAGACATAAGCTGTGCACTATATAGGGAGTAGGGGGCAATATGAGAGTTATATTTGAAGAACCGATTATGGGGATGTACATACATAACCATGACCTTGACTAAATAACCAGCAAAAACATCCCTATTAAAGGGTTTAATCAACTTAAATTCCTCTGATAGACGGGTCTACTAAGAAGTTCTCCTGCGGTTCTAACTTAGTACTTCAATAGTTTAATTAACCTGCTAAGTCTACTAAAGCTGTTTTTTTATTATTACACTATGACATATTTCACTAGAGTAACTACAATTTTTGGATCTTTCACCCTCCTCTGCTTGTGTCTCAGACTCTCGTCTCGTTTTCAGATACGGAGTTATAATGGCTGGAACGGCGCGACACGACCGGCAGATGGCGCATAATGCCAAACAGCAGCTGTCGGAGTGCTCAGACCCCGTGGAGCGGCTGCGGCTGCAGTGTCTAGCCCGGGGATCCGCGGGCATTAAGGGGCTGGGCAGGTAAAGCCCCCCATATCGCTCTTTAGCAGCCAGGGTAGATTCTGTAATGAAACAGCACCTACTGTATACATGACATCAGCACCAACTAACTTCTCTTACAGCAAATTTCAAAAATTTAAAAAATTCCAGCAATTTTTTGGACAGCTTTGATTCTCCTGATGACAAGGATGGAAAGGCATGCCAGTAGTGCAGAGAAGCAGCTTTGCTACGTAATGCATATCATGTGTTTACCGCGTTTTCGAAGGGTTGGACCACTACCTTAAATCTTAAAATCCAGGAAACACAGAGCATAATATAAAAAACACACATCATAATAAAATCGAGTGTTATATTTAATATCCAGCAAAGCTTGAATCAAAATATAAGATATAAATATGATAAAACATTTAAAACTGTAGACCAGATCTGTCTCTTTGGGCGTGGCTATGAGCAGCTTGATTGACAGCTCTCTGTTCAACACTCCTATATTGCTTCAATACTCATACAGAACTAAAATCATTATCAGCTTTTATGTGACAGTAACTGAAGGAAAAAAGTCACAGACAAAAAGAGGGACTAACAAACGGATTAAGGAAGGAACAGGCGAGGGGCATCTATAGACAGCTAGCTTTTGGTTATGCTGGCTTAGACATAGCTTAAGCTAAGTTCTTAACTGGGTTGAGAAATATGATGAAATATGACAGATATTTCATTGGACATTGGGAGAGTGTTTATAATACATGCTTTGTACATGTATATTGTGGTCCATAAGAACAAGATTAACTTAATTTAAAGAAAACACATTTAGATTTCCTGGAGCTTTAGGTTGCTGCTGCCTAGGAAAGCCCAGTCCTGGGTGACCCTTGTGCTCAGCTAGCACCCCTAATTCAACTAATGAACAACCTCCTCGTGTGCAGGGTCAGGTGTGGTAGGACAGGGAAAACACACAAAAAGCTAGGGTAGCTGAACTGATGAAACTTCTCCTCAAAAAAAGACAAAGCTGTTACGGATGTGATTATTGGGACATAGGCTCCACCCTACATTCATTATTACTTACACCATGTTTTTAATGTCTGTCTGCTTGCTGTTAAATGATCTGATAGAGCCTTCAGGATCATGGACGACGACAACAGCCGCAGCTTGGACATTAAAGAGTTCATGAAGGGCCTGAACGACTACGGTGTTGTCATGGAGAAACAGGAGGCCATGGAACTTTTTCAGATCTTTGACAAGGATGGCAGTGGACAGATCGACTTTGAGGAGTTTCTCTGCACACTCAGGGTAAATGCATTAGTGACTGGGTTTGAAGCTTATATTTTGGTTCTTATATTTGGTTCTATTTGAGAGAATGCTAATTCATATGCTTGTAATCGCAGCCACCCATGTCCAATGCGAGGAAGGAGGTGATATTACAGGCTTTTAGAAAGCTGGATAAGACTGGTGATGGTGTCATCACAGTTGAAGATCTGAGAGGAGTGTACAATGTGAAAAATCACCCCAAATATCAGAATGGGGAATGGACTGAGGATCAAATATTCCGCAAATTTTTGGACAGCTTTGATTCTCCTGATGACAAGGATGGAAAGGTATGCCAGTAGTGCAGAGAAGCAGCTTTTCTACGTAATGCATATCATGTGTTTAATCCGTGTGGGCTGGCAGGAAAAGGCAATGTATGTACATTTTCACACTGATTCAGTGTGAAGGAAAATGTGGTACTGATGACTTTATGCCATTCTTTCCTCCACTGCTCTCTGTACTTTGTGGAATATAAAATGAAACTAACGCTTATGCACTTCCACAAAGAGCACTGTTAATCATTCCCTGTTTTATGCATCAGGTCACAAAAGAAGAGTTTATGAATTACTACGCTGGTGTGAGTGCGTCCATTGACACAGATGTCTACTTTATAGTAATGATGAAAAATGCCTGGAAACTTTAACTAACATCTTCAAACATTTTCCCTAGGGTAAAGAGCTAAGATAATTCATTCTCCGTAATCCTCTGAATCAAATGAACCAGCTCTGCAGCAATAAGTTCCTAATGGACCTGCCCTGATTCCATCCATTCAGATTCTCTGTGGCATGAAAATGATCTGGAAATAACGTTGCACAAACAATTTGGCACAAAAGTAACATCTTGGCAGCTGCTTCAGATACGGAACAAGTCACCATTTTCAAGTCAAGAATCAGTGCGACAGATGTCATAGATTTGTGATCTCTGTCTGCACTGGTGAGTTCAGAGAGAGGTCAGGAGAGACCATAGGACTGTTTTGGAAATTCCTGACCTTTTAATATATTCAAACGTTCATAATATGGAAATACTTAGCCTGTCTTTAATAGAGCACTGACAGTTACATGCAGGTCTATGGGAGCTTTAACCCTCATCTAACCAACCAGTGTGTTGTGTTCTCCAGCATAGTTATTAAAGGGGAATTGCATTGTTTTTTATTCAATGTCTGTGTAATTTAATTGTTGAGATGTAAACAAAAACATTCAGGGTGGTTTGATGTAACATGGTTCATTGTAGACAAATTTAAAAGTCTTATATATATTTACAGTGGTGGTGAAAGGAAAAAAAAACAATTTACTTTGAAAGTAAGTCAATGTAACCAGATATTTGACCATTCATCATGAAATTTACACACAATGTAAAGAGCAACAAGCATTTTCAAATTATGTCAAAAACACATAAAAAATTGAGACAAACCTGATCTCCAAACCTTTCTGTGAGGGAGCTTTTAGAGATAGTAAATGCTTCTGATGTCTTGCTCCCATCGCCACCACTGTGAAGAATTCTGACTTATTTCTAGAAAGGAACTTTTAGCACCAAACCACGCACTGAATGAATTTGTTTATTAAAAATTAAAAATTCCCCTTTAAGTGATGCTGTTTACTGAATTATGAGGTGGCATATTAGCAATATTGTGCTGTCACCTAGTCATCTGTATTTGTAAGCAGCCAGGCATGGTAACATTTAAAACTAGAGAAAGACTTTAATCTGTGCTTCTAGTTACTTATTGCTCACACAGTAAGGGCAACCTGGAAAAGAGAATCTGAACCTGGGGAATTTTGGGCCCGAGTGGTGCGTTCAAATGTTTTTATGAGGGTTAACATCTTTTTAGAAGTGACTAATGTAAATTCTAAAATAGTTTGCATCACAGACTTCAATGGCTTTGGATCCACTGTCCTGTTTTTTTCCCCATTTAAAAAAATCAATCAATCAAGAAAAAAATTCCTATCACATCACTGTATTTCTCACTGCAGGCAAACAATAGCATTAAAGGTTCTCGTCTGCTCCAAAATCATCTCTGTTATCTACAAGTAGCAGGTGATGTGGTGAGCCAGCTAGAGTGAGACTACATCTCTGTTTGACTAAATGAAAGGTGTCTCGCACCTGCTTGGATCCTGAAATGAGAAATACAAATTTAGCATGTCATAGCCAGACATTAGCAAGTGATCGTAAATGTGGCTTCTCTTTCTTTCTGGGTTTGGGGAGTTCCATCCTTTCTGTTTCACCCTTCCACTTCCCCATTTGATGTATATAAAGCTAATGGAAAAAATTTACATCACGTGTGGTAATAATCTCTCCTGTCCGTAGGTCACAAAAGAAGAATTTATCAACTACTACAGTGGAGTCAGTGCTTCCATCGACAGCGACGTGTATTTTATTCTCATGATGAAGATGGCATGGAAACTATGAGTTTCTCATTCCATTAATTTCTTAATTTTTACTCTATTTATTTTTAAAAATACTAATTATGTGAAACGATATTTGTGTTTCATCTTTACATAAACAATTTTGAACATTTTCCAATATTTTTCTCTTGATTTCCACATTAAAATGCCAGTTCCTGAATGTGCAGGCCTAATCCCAAGCTATAAAACGAGCAGGACGAAGGCTAGCACATGCTACACCTGAACATATGAATCCTGACACAGAGGTAGTTGCAGTCTTACATTCTGTATTGTCCTTTTCTTCTAAACTGAAGGCAAATAATTGCAGCCTCTGGGATCTACAGAATATGGCACAGCTGCAGGGTGCAGGTCTGCATTAAACAGCATTATTCAATATCATGTTTCAGTAATGTCTAAAAAACAGAAATATGCCATGCTATTTTTACCTTTTTAATCATTCATTCTGCATAGTAAACATATTAACAGTCTATAATGTGGATAATAAGAACTAGAAGTGTATAGATATAGATAAATACATTAGTAATGAGAAAATCTTAAAGGGCCCATATCATTTTTATGATAGTGATATCATGTTTTATTTTGTAATAGTTGAAGTCTGTCTATTCAGTCCATATAAACAGCCCATATTGATGGCCACCTCATTTGCATTCATAGGCCTGTTGGACCTACAGCAGTTTAGCCACGCCCATTCATGCTGAACTTACAGGGCGTGTTTCAGCAGAGACTGCTTTTTGAAAAAAACAAAAAACAGAGCAGCCAATCAGAACAGAACTCATTTGCATACTTAACTGTTGACAGCACAGTAACAAAGGCATTCAAAGGGATATACAGAGGCTGGAAAATCATGGATGAAATGAATTAGGACTGATTTTGTTGCCTAAAACCACTCATAAAAATGTAGGATATGGGCCCTTTAGATCATCATAAAGAACATAAAGATTACATCGGTAGAATTGTTAAGTTTGGTCTTGATGTGCAAAATAGATTAACTCATTCATTAAATGTGTTGTCCAAAACTGTAAATGCTGCGTGATAATAACATGACTATTATGTGTAAGAGATCATAACAAGAAACTAAATTAAAGAGATGCTAAATAAAGCAGGGGTTAACATAACTGAGTATATGTTTAAAAATCATATCTAACCTCGTGACTAAGGGTGTAAACCCTTTAGAGAAATGTCTGAACAGTAAAATGTCTTACAAAAACTTGAATACCAATAAAAAACGTAAAAAACTAATTTGATGATTATAAAATATGCATGTGCTGTATACTACTGTCTGATCAAAAGTAACAAAGGAGAAAATGCTGTATGTCGTTGTCGTGTCAGCTGTATGAACCTGTATAAATTAAGTCTAGCAGCAGTTATTGTGTTACTGTATGCTGTTGGCAGTGATGCACACATTCACAGCAGCCTCAGCAGAGTACATGTGTTGGTGGAGGGACAAAAATACTTATTGCAATCATTTTGTGCTACTTTATGACTGTGAATTTTGATCCCTACAATTCATTTTAGTACACGGTCACAGTGCCCTCTCTGCAAACATTTGTGGTTTGTCAGGCTGCAGGAAAACTCACGAAATGCCCATTGATGTGACCGTAATGTGATTAATCATGTTGGAAGTGATACCACTTTTGCGAAGCCTAACAGCAACCAGAATCGCACTGTTTACACAATCATTTGAAGTTCAAGCTCAAGTCGTTGAAACATTCAGAGATATTTCTTAGCAGCAAATAATAATGGATTGTTTTACCCTGAAACTGTTGCCTAGTACGCTTTCCATGTTTCTGTAGGATGTAGGCCTGTAGGTAATGTGGGTGTTTATTGACCTGTTGTGAGTTCCAACTCGCTTGAGATTGGTCACTTACTGCTTGTCATCCAATATAAATCCCTGAGGATAAGAGCAGTCCTCCATGAAGAAAGAATGAAATGATCCTTTTGAGCCATTATGGTGAGATTTAACTGTTGTGCAATTTTGGTGGCTCCGGCCTCACTGTGTTTTATAGAGGCTGGACATGGTCACATAAGTTTCATCCTTACAATCTCTTTGGAGAGTCACTAGATTCCGGTTGTCATCTTCGTTCTGTCTTTCCTCGGGCTGATCCAGCAACTTAATCTTCAGGTGGGACATCTCCTCCTCGAGTCTGCTGTCATCTCCATCCTGCTTCTCGCCCCGCAAATCAGACTGAGAACACCTTATACCCACAGCTTCATTTTGGCAAGTTCCCGTGGTGTCTTCATGACCTTCGTCAAACTCAGAAGTGAGCTGCTTCTCCTCGGCATAATCTACCCGGTTGATGTTGACGTCATTGAAGATTTCTGGACTGAAACTGACAGGTGGACGCTGCAAAAAAAGTGGTTTTATTTCTTTTTTAGAAGCTTCTTCTACTTCTGGATTTCTAGCTACATGCAAGTAGACACGGTTGTAGGTAAAGTCCAAAGTGAATTACCTCTTTTTCTCTGTGTATTTGGGCAAGAGTGGTCTTCGGGTTTGGAATGCTTGGAGAAATGTAGGCTTGTATCCTAGAGGAAACACAATGCATGTTAAATGTTGTTTTGACTAAGTTCCTGCTGTTATCATTGTTTTCAGAGGAGAATGCAGACTCACTCTTTCTTCCATCGTAGGACCACCAAGACAAGGCAAATCACCAGAAAGAATGATGTGCAAAGAACGATGTATGTGACCAGCGGAGGGTCTTCTGCTGTATGGGGGCAATAAGAAGTTCTTTACAAACAACGATCAAAGCGGCTGACTGCAATATGTTTCCCTCAGCCCACACAAGATGATGCGAAGGAAATCAGAGACTCTCACCCACAGAGAGACTGTCAGTCCTGAAACTTTTCACCGGGCTCCACTCAGTCCAACTGCCGCCAAAATAGTCCACAGGTTTGGCTCTTACGCGTACATGATAGATGTCACTCTTTCTTAGCCTATCTCCACCTATGGTCACTGGTTGGTACTTCACAGGAATTGTCTGTTCAAAAAGCACACAGATCTGTGGTATCAGAATCCCAACACTTTTAGTTTTTTCTGTGCAATTAAGGAGCCAATATGAAGAAATACATGATAAGGGCTACCATTTTATCTGTGACACTCTTTCCCCAGATTTCCACCTCGAAGACAGGCTTTTCAACATAGTCATGCTTGTATTTAATGGATATTAGCGCCTCATCAGAGTTGTACGTAGCACTGTGCACCTCGGGGGTGGGGATTTTAACTGCAACAGCAGAGATGAAGATAACATCTTTGTTGGATAATGGTAAACAGAGTTGTCACACAGTGCCTAAAACACTTACAAATGATAGATAGATTTGATTAGAAATTGAGGGGTCATAACCACATACCTATTTTCACCAAGTCAATATATTGCTTTATGGACGTGCCTTTGCAGTAGACCCGCAGCTGATATGTTTGTATAATTTGAAGATCCTGAAAAATTAAGCTGTCATTCTCCAGCGTGCCATTAATGCATGTAGTTGAACCACTGAAAACAGGAAAAAGCTTATCTTCATCATTTTGACTTTTGGCAACAGGGTACATTCAGATACATCCATTACTGATAATTTCTCACTGGTTGATAACGGAAAAGAAACACTGAAGTACCAAAGTGTTGCATATTCAAAATCTTCACTGCCGTCTTCCAGGACACAGGTTAGGTTATTCGTTTCAAGGGAGATCATGGACGAGCAGAAAACACTTGGCTCTGTGTCAGGTAAAGCTGTTAGGAGATCATATAGACTGAACAGAATATCCTTTCACAATACCTTTTCTTTCACCTGCGTGATTAAATTCTATCATATAATGCTATTAAACTTTCTACAAACCAGTAACCACTGATGTTTTAATTCTGTAGTCAACTATAAATCAATAGATCAATTATAGCAATGCAAACATTTGGAGTTTCGCTATTTGATAATGCCATAAAGAACACAAAAAGAATAAAACCATGCACTAATCCATCAGGAATGAGAGAGGATTCAGAATGCAGAGCTGAGAACTTTTTCCATGTGCAAACGTGTATATGACAAACACTTTACTGCCTACTGTACTTTGCACACCTACAATATTTCAGTATAATGTTAAATAAGATTTCTTACCATCATCTCCACTTTGAGAATGAGCCAGAAAGGGACACAGTGTTATGAATATCCATAAACCATAGGATGCCATTTGACAGCTTGTAATAATCAGTGGCCCAACTTAGAAAAAAATCCACTGCTGCATTGCACTGTGTTCACACCATGGAGTCACAAGCAAAAAGTGAGCAAGTATCTACGCTGAGCTTTCACTATTTATACCACAGCGCAAAGGAAGAGCGAGACAGAGAGAGAGAGCGGGAGGGAGAGAGACAGACAGAATGAATAGCATGCACTAATCTTTCACTGGCCGGTGCTGAAAATAATTTTAAAAAGAAAAAGAGAGAGGGAAGTGAAGGTTTAAAAAACATCAAACTCACAAAACACCTTTGAGCTCTGTCAACAGTCGACAACAAATTGTCGAGAACCCAGACAAGACAAGGCAAGCCAGACAAGGTAGAAAGCAGACAGACTGGTTTTAAACGAAACAAAGAATACTCAAGGGAAAGACGAGCAATGAAGGAAATGAAACTGAGCTGAATACCTGACAACCAGACTCCTTAAAGTACATTTATATGGAGAAGACTAATGAAAAGAGGTCAAATTTGTTATCTTAAATGAAAACAAACAAACAAAAAAAACAAACAAAAAAGATTGTATGCAAGATTCAGGTTTTCATCATTTTGCTTATAATTAGGTTCGGCTGATACGGCACTTTCTGGCAAAGGTTTCACATTTTTTTGTCCTTTTTATTCACATTTTAGTGCGGTTTAGTGCAATTTTAGTTACTTGTTCAAATGTGTTCAGCTCATAAATAGTTTTTGTGCATTAAAAGTCTTCTTCTTTTCTCTTCAAAAAAATCAACAAAACATGCTGTTTGACCGGGGTGCCCAAATTTTGCACACAACCGTGCTGCTGGATTTGAAGTGCAATAAGGAGGCCTGAAATTCTCAAAGTGATGAATATTCATGTCATCGTTCACAGTTCACTTCAAACACGTCACTAAAATGTGAACTTCAACATTTAAAGCAGTGTGCTGTAACGTGTCTTTAAGCCATACATTGTTCTGTTTTGCTTGCAGTTTACATGCAGAAAGCTGAAGCAAAAGTGAAATAAAAAAATGTATCTCCCCTCAGCACACCTCCAATCTGAAAAACAAAAACAAGTGGTAAGCGAGTCCAGCCCACTTCCTGTCACCTCTGGTAATTGGGGTTACATCAGAATGAGGCCAGCATACAGCAGTCTACGTACCACAGGCCTTACTGTGCACTTATATCATCTTCGAATGAACCGTCAGCGAGACGACAAACTCATCATAACTCATCATTTCATAATCAGTTTACACTTGGTAAACTGATTATGAAACGTTTCCTCATATGTAGCGATCGCCTTTATGTAATACTTCCTCAATTTAGGATGAAATCTTACAGCTACAGTCCTTTTACTGTTTGCTTTTAGGTTTGTTTTCAGGCATCCTCTGGCATACCCTTCACAAAGAGTAAGAGATGGAACCCTGCTGGCCTGCTGCAACTTAGAACGCGGGGGTCTGTAAATTTGGTTGACAGGAATACATGAGCTGCACTTCAGATATACTCAATGTATTACACTGCATTAAGCACTAAAATGAAGACACCGGTTTTCATATTGACTCAAGTTTGGGGCTGTGATGAGTCAGTGGCCAACTGAATTAGCGTAGCTGAAGACATGAGGCATTAAGACTTGTACAAAGTCTGAAGATGCTGTGGTTACCTTACTGTGTACCTGCACACTTCCTGTATCAACATACGTAGAACGCAGATTGTTGCGCTCACCCCAAAACGAAGTACCTAGGATTGGATCTCTTCTGAAAAATAAGCATGCCTTTAAAAATGTGCAACATGTAGAGTTCCCCTTGTAAAATGACTAAAGGAAGTCTACTATCGGCAGACGACAAGCACTGACAACAAAGCCCATCATAGTTGGTAATCTGCCTTGACCGTAGTAGTAGCTTTGATATGCAGTCGTGCGACGGCTGACATGATCATCTCATCAGAAAATCCAGTGATAAATTCTGTGGTCTTTCAGCACCCTGTAAAGGCCTGGTGATGTCCCTGCGTATCGTCATTTGGGGTTCCTTATCATGCATAGATGCCCTTTCAGAAGCAAACTTCTTCTAGCGTTTTTTATTAACTCTACACCAGAAGAATGGCACGTGGCAGATGATACACTTAGACTTTTAACTGAATTGCAATCGCTTGCTTACAGTTAGATGACTGATACCTAGAACAGTTGTTGGTATTCACTAGTTTTGCCCCCTTGCTCTGGCCTTGTTATTACTGTCATGCTTAATTGACTAAAAACACTACAAGTGAGCTTCTCAGGAAAGTCAGAGAAGCTGGAAACGCTTGGTACACGTGGGGGTTGGGGAAAGAGAGAGTGTGCAAGAGGTTAAAGGGGAGCGGGCTTTTGCTGGGTGGAGGGTGGAGTGTAAACTGTGGGGTGGTTGGTACGAGTTCTAGAGTGCGTCCGTGGGCGGCTGCTGTGGTTAAAGCTGCTCAGAAGGCGAGAAGAATGTGCGAACGGTGAAGGGAAAAGGGGGGGGGAAGCACACTCCCCCTGCTTTGTTCTACCATGCTTTGTCATCTTTTTTTTTTTTTTCAAAAATGCAGTGACACATCTTTTCCCTCCGCCGTCTCGCGGTTACCAGCGCTGGTGCGGCTGCCAGAGGGGCCGAACTCTATTGGTTTGACGGTGAAAATTGTGCAGCGGAGGCCTAGGGTTGATATATCTTGGTAGAGAACATAAGGCCTCATCATACAGGATGAGAGCGCACTGAACAAACCCCCTGAAACCACACTCCCATCGCTGGAGGCCCCTATCTCACACACCATCTCTCAACAACAGCTTCAGCGCTTTATCTGCACACAGCACTCTTCTGTATCTGCCATTCGCCAACTCTGAGATGTTTTTTTCTGTCTCTCACTCTCTCTTTCTCTCTCTCTTCTTCTTCTCTTCTCTTAACTCTAGTTGCGGTCAGCATCCTTTGAGCTCTTCTCTTTTCTGTATCTTAAGATGCATCCATGTGAGAGGGCACAGCTCGGGATACCTAAATACAGAACACTAACTGCCTCCGTAGGATATTTGTAGACATGGGCTGCCTGCATGCACAAGTGATGAACCGTGACTACTACAGCTTGGCCTTCTGTTCGTGTAGTATATGTCAAAACCTGCTGAAAGACGAGGGGAAAACACCTCTAAAATATGCTAAATACGGAATTCTGGTAGTATGTGACAGATTAGCACAACAGAAGCTTGTAAAAGATGTGTTGAAACACACATTAGTATATGCTTGACCTTGGTGGCTCTTTTAGTAGCCCTAGCAAACAAACAGATGCTGCTGCTGTTTCTACTTCTAATAGACTGAAATTCACTGGTCAGGCTGCTGCTCATACTAACAGTCCGTGATGTATCTAGCACTTCCAGAAGGCATTTTAGCTGAGTTTAGCTAGCTTAGCTCACAAATTTAGCCTTAATAGCTAGTGTGCTAGCTAGCATACAGGCATTAATATGGAGCTCCCTTTGCAACTTTAATGCTACCCACTGTACTGATAAAGCTTTCTCAAAATTTTACATTTGTTTCAGTCAAAATAGCATTCATGAAGTTAGGCACTGATGTTGGTTAAGAAGGCACGGCTCGCAATCAGTGTTCCAATTAATCCTACAGTTCGCTGGGGTTGAGGTCTTGGCTCTGTGCAGACCACTGGAGTTCCTCCACACCAAACTCATCAAATCATGTCTTTATATGGAGCTTCTTTTTTTGCACAGGGGCACAGTCAGACTGGAACAGGAACACCTTGTCCAAAATGTTGGAATGCCACAATGTTGGAAGCACATCATTGTCTAAAGTGTGTTTGTATTATGTACTTTGCTTTACATTAGCCGTCACTGGAATTAAGAGGCCCAAACCCTAAACAATAGCACCAGACCAGTAGACCTCCTCAACTTAAC
Organism: Semaprochilodus insignis; assembly: GCA_034552555.1. Lineage (NCBI taxonomy): Eukaryota > Metazoa > Chordata > Actinopteri > Characiformes > Prochilodontidae > Semaprochilodus > Semaprochilodus insignis. The sequence goes on along the minus strand of CM067487.1, from coordinate 22,622,725 downwards.
TTGTAAGCAGCGTTTTACTGACATCCACCAAACCCAGATTCACTTATCAGACTGTCAGTTAGAGAACTATCATTCATCACTCCAGAGAAGCAGTATTTGAGGTAGTAATAAGCTAAACACAATAATTTATAGGCATAATCATATAAGCACTTTCTACAGTCCCAAACTCCAACCCCCTACATTTCAACCTGCAAGAAATATGTTTTTGGTAAAGAACAGCGTGCGGTGCCTCCTATATTAAATGTAGATGTGATTTCTGCCAGGGTGGCTTGGCTGTTTGCACAGGCAATTCTAGCCAGACACAATCGTTAAGCACCCATGGCCAGCAACTGTACCGTCCACTGTGGGTGGTAATGCTTTCTACAGCATATTCCCACTACACACGTGACACTGTGGATCGAGGAATGTTAAATGCCTATACAACTTGGGAAAATCGAATGTCCCATATGTCTGGCCTTTTTTTAATTCCAATAATTTACATCGTTTTGCCATGAGCAGTATTCAGCCTCACTCACAAGAGAACACCTCACCAAATACAGGTATGGGCATTCTCAAGCCGTCCCCTGATCATAGTCAAGTTACATACTGCTGTCCCACGACTTTTGGTACATCAGTGTAACCAGAAAAAGAGAACAATGATGGGCTCTAAAATGGGGCTTGTCATTCAAAAAGAATAGCTGAAGGTTGATTTGCTGAGCAGCTTCACCTCTACAAGCGTGTATATGAGAACTCTATTATATTTCACAGAGAATACTTAGATTTGCGCACCATCTGCATGAGAAGTCTTGCGATAGACTGTTGTGTGATGCCTTCAGAAAAAGCAGTGAACCACCAAATTCACAACACACCGACATCAGATGCCCACCCATTTACAAACCAATCAATGTCAAGTATAGCAAGATGCACCGCACGTAGGTGATGATGACAGGACGTGGGTATGTCGGGTAAGGTCATCGGTGCACTTGCTAAAGTGCAATGTGAAACCAAAACTAACTGGATCAAACGTATACAGTGTAACAACAGTATGAACCTTGGTTCACACCCTGCTGTCAGGACTTTCAGGTGTGATGGCACCTTTAGATTCATTAAGAGATTTATCTTTAATTAAAATACAAACTTTATTTAAAAAGTTGTCCCACATTTTCACGTCACTACCAAAACACAAAGAGTTTTAGTTCATAAGAGCAGCCTTACTTTAGCCGCACCTCTGTTTTTGAGCAGGAAGTGAGACTGCATCCCCGTCCCTCATGACCACATGGTGAGCATGTAGTGTTTTATAAGTAAATGTGTCCTAAAGTCACCAAATTGTCATTTTTAAAACACGTTTTCTGAAATGAACTATTCAAGCTGTGTTTGCTAGTCATATGTCCCATGCTCAAAATAAGCCACTGAAACAGTTCCAAAACATGTAGTAAAGTTTCTGTAGTGTTATGATTGTTTTGGTGGTGACAAAATGTAATATTCAGTCATTATAACAAAATGAACATAATTAAGGTATAGGACCACTCAAAGCAAAATGATGTTAGATTAAAGTCCAAATTGACTTTTTTCAACCAGTTTGATAGAATGATCCATATCTGATACGTCGCCTCCTTATTCTTATAGAACAGGAAAGCCTGTTCACACACTGGAATGACAATAGATTGTGTTCTGATCTGTACTGTATTGCCCCCTTCACGATAATGCAAGAACATAATTACTGTCCCTTTGCAATGTGTTGGCATGTTTCTGGCCTTAAGGTTTGCAGCCAAGTCCAAATTGAGTAATGAGTCAGTCAACATGTGGTTTTAGCCCACATCTCAGTTTCTAATTATGTTAGTGGTTACATGTTAGGTCTCCGAATTCAGGTCCCAAAGTACTAGCTAGTAGGACAGCTCGCTTGGGTGTATCTACAGGAAATAAATTCCTATTAATATTAAGTAAAGTATTATGACTTGCAGAGTATTATTTGCTTGTTAGGTGTTTTTTGAAAGCCCTTAAGGTTCCTCACTAGCATACACCAACAACAGCATAAGACATAAACCAGATATATATCATGTGTAAAAGACAGAAAGGCAGGCGGTGATTCTAAGACTACAGAGCTGAATGGAGGTGATAAGATGACAACTGAGAAGAGTCTCTTGGTCTCATGCTAGCCACTGAATCAGATGTGGAAGAACAGACAGAAAGATGAAACGAAACAGACAGGAAAAGGTCATAACAAGTGGGTCTCATGCAGCATGCAGAAGGACTCTAGTCTCGCACTTCTGCAGCTCACACCTGCAAAAAAAAAAAAAAGACAAAAACGATGCAAAAAAATGTAGAGACTGAGATGAAGTTCTTTAGACGAAGTTCTTTAGACGAAGCGCACACTAAGAGCAGGTATTGTTGCTTGCAGCGCTGTAGGTTTTGTTTACTCAGTCACTTTTGAAAGAGTCTGCAGAGCTACATCTGATGACTTCCTGTTAATTAGTCACCACAAACCGAGAAAAACATGAGCCAGAGTGTGTTTTAGCTCTCTGTCTGTGACCGTTACTAGTGTGTGCTTGTGGATGGGAAGGAGCTTAGAGCTATGTTCACAAGGCCCCAGCGAGAAAGCCACAAACAGGAGGAAGAGAGAGAATGAAGGGAGTGAGGGGGGAGAGAGAAGGAAAGACATAAAGTTAGGTGAAGTGCATCTGTGTCTGCAAGCTGACCATGGTGCAGCAGTGCTGGGGTCTTCTTCACTGAAACCCTGCAGTACCAAACACGTCTGTCAACATGCGCTGTGAAACCTTAAAGAGGAAGTCCACAGAATACTTTAACATTTCTGCATAAATGAGTCACTGAGTGACTGATTCAGAGTGGTCTAATGTGATATAGTGCATTGCAGAAAAAAACTTGCTGATTCAGGTTTTTTTATAGTGCTGATAAGAGAAACCAGGAGTCAGGCTGTCTTTCACAAAAATGTAGTCATGTTATTCACTATCCAAACCAGTGACGATACATGTATCTTCTGACTTTTTATATGTAACGTTGACGATGGTAAAATACTGATGAATCTGAGAAATTAAGTTGTTTTTTAAGTTGTTTATTCTGCCTTAGGGCATCCTGCATGTAGCTTTTTCCCTGATTGGATTTAAAAAAAAAAAAAAAAGGTATTATATCAGACCACACTAGGACTTTAAATATACACTCAGTCAGTTTAATTCCCCTTTAAGCTGTTGAACCACGAAAAAAAGAAACATAACTACCATGTCTAACTTATGTATAAGTGGACTGTAGAAGCCGTGAGACTTGGTTTAGGTTGGTAATAGTAATTTAGGAGTACCCTCAGCAGTGTCTGTGCTAACCCCTCTCCTCATGGCTACCCCGAAGGCTCTCCCTCACTCTCTGGGCAGAAGCTTTACAAATTTTCATTCAAAGTCATTAGTTTTCTCTGTACATTTCACATTGGACAATATCTCAAACCTTGGACAATATTGAGCAGTTTCACTCAGCGTTTAACACTGAAGAGACTGAGAAGAGAGGAGCAATTCCACCTTTATCAGCATCACAACCCCAACAGAAAGTAAGTAGCAGCCATGTTTGCCGGTTGAAGCAGATCATCTTAAACTGAAAGTGTCAAGATCGAAAGCAAGTAGCTAGTATAGGTAACATTAGCTACTAGCAAGCTCCAAGTTCGCACAGCCAACTAGATAGTATCTAGCTTATTTGCACAGAGGTTCCTGTCTGTGTTTTCAACATGTTGCTTCTGTGTGATCATTATGGTACCTCACTGTAAACCAGCCAATCAGAGCAGAGCTCATCAGATTATTCCCCGACCACACAATTTTAAATAATGAATGAAATAATGAAAAATGAATACAATATTGAATATTGAATCAATATTGAAAATACTGAAAAAGGGTTATATTAAATTTTCCCAGTACCAGTAAGAACTAAGAGATTTTGTCAGCTGTCTCTTACTAAACCAAATTCTCCTCAGTAGTGCCTGACTGACTACCACTGAACAAGCTAACTAGCATTTTAAGTGTAGTGCCTAAAACATGCCTTAACTATTAAACGTGTAAAAATCCCAGGAGTTTTCTCTGTGTAATGTATTAGCTAGTTAGCTGTAATGTATTTAGCTCATGTTTACACTTTTTTATGACTGGCTTAATTCCTGTTTGTGTTACTCACTAACACTTTTTTAAAACATTTTTTTATTACCAGTATCTATTTTTATTAATGATTCACCTGCTTGTGAAATCAGTAAAATATTTCTGGACTTTATCCGGTCACACAAACTTTTCTAAGCAATATAAAGCAGCATAATAATGTATATTTATATAATATACACAATATAAAGCAGCTTTGCTCACCTGTGAATAGCAGCCATGTTTGCCGGTTGAAGCAGATCATCTTAAAATGTAAGTGTCAAGATTGTAAGCAAGCAGCTAGTAGAGGTAACATTAGCTACCGAGTTTGCATAGTTAACCAAATAGTACCTCAGTAGTAAAAATTTCATTTTGCAAATTTACATCAAGGTTTTCATATGTAAACTGCATGTAGTTTTTATGCATGTTATATGTTGCTGATGAGTTTTTTTTTTGGTAAATATGTCTGTCCCACATTTATATGTCCCCCCCGTGACACTGACCACATGATGTAAATGTATATATTTTTTTCAAAGCCAAACAAACCTACTTTCATTAGAAACCTAGGTTAACCAAAAAGCCCATGGAAACAAATATGTGGGAAGCCTAATCTAGGTAGCCTGGGTTCACAGAAAACGCAAAGTAAATATTATACAGCTTTGGAAATAAATAAGAGACCACTCCAGTTTCTTCTTAAATCAGCATCTCCACATGTACAGCAGGTTCTTAGTGAGGAACAGAAGGTTCGGTTCTAGCTTTACTGGCAGATTCAGTGAGCGTCTGTTTCATAAGAACAAGGTCAAGCAGCAAACACACAGGACAGCACAGTTACAGACTGGCAGAGGGCGAAAACCACTCTCTACTGACCGTGATGAGCGCCGCCTCATTCGAATGTCACTTAACCACTGTAAGATGACCTCA
>CM067487.1:22426970-22617602 GCA_034552555.1 Semaprochilodus insignis | reverse complement strand
ATATATATATATATATATATATATATATATATATATATATATATATAAAACAGTGCCTCACAAAAAGAAATATAGTTCGAGTACATAAATATGAAAAAAAGGCAAACAAAAATAATCAATTTCCAAGCGGTAATACAATATATCTTCAGACGCAAATACATTTTGTCAATATGTTCATCAATTTGACAGCTACAGTACATCTATTGAATTGAGGAGACATAGTTGTAAAAGTAATCTTTGGGTAAATTGTAATTTGGGATTCTCTTTATCATTTTCTTTGTAAAATGACCAGATTAATGAAATGACAGCTCTCCTCTTCGCAATCTTTATTATATAATAAAATATACTCATTCACAATAACATAACGTGAGTCATCCTGTTAGTGCCAGCACCACTGGGAGACGGCTGCATGACTCAGGACTACAGGCATGCAGACCGTCATGACGACTGCCCTCAACACCACGTCAATGTTGGCATTGGTGCAATGGTGTCGTGCCAGACTGTTGCAGAGTGACTCAGGATGGCAGCGGGTCATCTTCAGTGACGGGTCCTGTTTTTGATTTGGTGGACAACCAATGAATCCGTGTGTGGAGTCAACGTGGTCAGCGCCAAGATGAATGGTTTGTTGTCACATGTCCAGAAGGTCTGGTGTCACTTCACCTCTACCCCTACCGCACAATCTGCAGGAACTGTGTGAGAATATTCAAGCTGCATGGGATGGATTATCACAGGACACCACTAGGAACCTCTACAACTCCATGTTGAGATGTCTGGCATGTTGTGTTAGCAAACATGGGGGCCCGACACCATACTGAGAGACACTGCTTCTGCATGTGTTATACGCGAAAGGCTCCTAATTTCATCACACCAGCAGTTGGGGCAGTGTTTTGCTCCTGAATTACGGTGACCAGCAACGGGGCGGTAGCATCTCAGTTTGACTGAGTGTTTATCCAGGGATACATTACGGTGACCAGCATTAGGGCGGTAGCATCCCAGTTTGACTGAGTGTTTATCTTGGGATACATTACGGTGACCAGCATTAGGACGGTAGCATTTCAGTTTGTCTGAGTGTTTATCCAGGGATACACTACGGGTGACCAGCAATAGGGCGGTAGCATTTCAGTTTGTCTGAGTGTTTATCCAGGGATACATTACGGTGACCAGCATTAGGGAGGTAGCATTCCAGTTTGACTGAGTGTTTATCCTGCTACACTGCGGCTCGTACAATCGGGAGAACTTAATCGGGTTAGAGTCCCGAGGTTCTACCTGAGGCCAGCCGAAGCCAATTCACACCCAACGTTGAGCACCGGTTAGAGTCCGGCAAGCCTGGTTTAGGTTAGAGTCCTGACCATTGCCTAAATAGCACCGGTTAGAGTCCGGCAATATGCTTTGGTTTCTGGTTCAACTCCAGGAGAGGTCCGCCGGTTAGAGTCCGGGTCCTTGGTCAAGTGAGTGCAGTAACAGGATACATTACGGTGACCAGCAACGGGGCGGTAGCATTTCAGTTTGACTGAGTGTTTATCCAGGGATACATTACGGTGACCAGCAACGGGGCGGTAGCATTTCAGTTTGTCTGAGTGTTTATCCAGGGATACACTACGGGTGACCAGCAATAGGGCGGTAGCATTCCAGTTTGACTGAGTGTTTATCCTGCTACACTGCGGCTCGTACAATCGGGAGAACTTAATTGGGTTAGAGTCCCGAGGTTCTACCTGAGGCCAGCCGAAGCCAATTTGCATCCAACGATTGAGCATCGGTCAGACTATGGCAGTTCCTATCGTGGTCAGGAACTGGAAAAATTAAGGAATTAAATCGGCAGTATTTGTGTTCGTAACAGGGGTCGGATTTATGGCCACCTCCAAATGAGGGACAGCGGCCCCTGTCTACTGCACCTCTGGCAAAGTTGTGTCCCATGTACGCTATACAGTCAGGTCTATTGACTGTGCAACCCCACACTGAGTTAGAATCGGAAGCAAATCCGGAGTTTGATGACAATGCCTCAATGACTTCTGAGGCGTCCCGTGACACTCACTCTGACCATCTCCAGGCGGAAACACGTTCAGGTATCTCATTTTCAAGTAGGGCCAAACGAGAGACGGGGGGAGGGAACGGACACAGGCGTCAGAGCTCCCCAAAGCGCCAGCATGGCCCTTCCCGACCCCCCCCCTCCCAGGCCTAGAGTTGCGGTGACATTAGACTTGCAGGGGACACAGTTATCCCCTGAGGAGGAACATGAAAAATTGCAATTGGAAGCAGTCAGGAAGGAGGAACTGCACCAAACTAGACAGCTGCTACAGGAGGCCCTAGATTTGGCAGAACACCAGAGAAAGGTTATACAAACCCTATCACCCCAGAGAGAACAGCTTCAACTAGGGAGAGTGCCGTTTGGACACGGGGATTTGGAAGGATTAGTGGGAAAGTTGCCACCCCTGGGCGAAGGGGCCAGACCATGGTTGGACAGACTTTGGACAGATGCACTCACTGCTGGCCAGACTTTGGCACTCGGGGATTTCAGAGCTGTGGCAGCCCGTTGTATGACTGTCCTGGACCTGAAAGATGTAGAGTGTATCAGTGATACTCATTGTATGACCGATGACACTCTGTTTTGGAAAGTAGTGTCCAAATTGAGCAAGTCTATGGAGCACAAGTGGCCGGTGAGGTGAGGGATGGGCCCTCCTAAGTTTGACTGGGATGAAGTTACAAATCCCAGAGCTCATTTGTCGCAGTGTTTAAGTGAATGGACATTGTACAGCGGAAAACACCCAGAGAAGGATCCTAGGCAGGCAGAGTGGTATAGGCAGGCAGTGTTAGATGGGCTCCCGAAGGCAGTGAAGGACGCAGTAACAGCTAATCCAGACTTGATAGATTGTGCTTCTGACATGTGGAACAAACATGTTGTGCATCACATGACTAAAGCTCAGGAAAGAAGGAGGAAGGAAAAAGAGGAAACTGAACAGTTGCAGACTCAGCTTTTAAAACTGCAGCTTAGTGAGGCGAGAAACAAAGTTAACGAGGCAAAGAAAAAAGATAACAAAGATAAGGTCATGTACGCAGGCCAGGGGGGCGGCGCCCCCATAGACCCCCCACCATATTACCCAGACACACCACCTAGGGGCGGGGCCCAGAATGGACGTGGCAGAGGGAGGGGCCGGGGCCGAGGTGGACGTGCAGGAGTATGTTACCATTGTCAACTGCCAGGACATTGGCTCAGAGAATGCCCTGTGCTATATGGACCTCCTCAAGGGTATCCGCAACCTGGGCCCCAACAAGGCCACGCACAGCAGGGGCCGTCTCACCCTCTCCAAGGCCCACGCGGACGAGGGGCTCCTGCTTACCAGGCTCCAAACCCCCATCATGCTCCCGAAGGTCAGTTCCCTGTCTTTCAGGCGGGAATGCAGGGGGAGACGTATGGATATTGACGTTGGCAGACCCGCTACTAACTGTGAGTGTACAAGGCCAACCAACGGACTTTCTTGTTGATACGGGTGCATCCCGATCATTGATCAAACATCTTCCAGGGGATGGACTCTGTTCCACTGACACACTGACTGTAATGAGCTTCTCGGGGAATAGACAGACTCTGCCATTTACCGTCCCGCTTCAGACTGAAGTAGCGGGCCAGGTTTGGAACCACAGATTTTTGTATTCATCTCATGTTCCCACTAACCTCCTTGGTCGAGATTTTTTGTGCAGGGCCGGAGCTACTGTGCCATGCCATGCGGATGGACTGAGAGTGACTTTTCCGGATGGGTCTGGATTCAAATGTCGTGATGGTTCAACGGGAGGTGGTATGTACCTGATGTCTCCACTTTCCCCTGAACATGCAGACATTTATTGGGGAATACTGACAGATGTCAGCCAGACCAACAGACGTATGCAGCTGTTTACCCTCTGGAGGCCCTGGATCCTTTCCCTCGAGCCGTACACCCCGCCCATTGACCCCTTTCATGTCACGCTATTTTATGATAGAGAGGGAGATGAGTGTTATGCAGAACAATTTGCTGAACAGATGGATGGAGATACAGCTATGATTCAGGCCAAAGCTATTTATATAGGACCGGAAGGAGTAGCCGCAGCAGTAGACTTAGGCTCAGCATCAGCATGGTTCAGACACACAGATGAGTAATTTCCACATATCTTTGGCTCTGCATCCTGGGCATCAGGCCAAAGATTTAGGACCAATGGTTAAAAGAGAAACTGATACTGAGGACTGGGTTCAGACTAGTTTGCCGGCCGTGCATTTCTCTCCCACTTTGAAAATGTACAAAATTATGGCTAATACTACAGATACAGTCCAGTGGGAGCATGCACTTCTGACAAGGGAACATGGCAGGGAAATGTCAGATCACCCGGAGGCAGAGCCAATGCTTCAGACTCTACCGTATGACTTATGGGCCACAGGGCCAACAGATGTAGGTGAAGTACACTGTACCCCTATATCGTTTGAATTAAACACAAGAATACCTATATGGAAACATGAGTATCCCCACAGACCTCCGGCAGAGGAGGGAATTGCTGGAGTGATTATGGGAGGGATTATGGGAGGCTGGAGTGCTAGAGCACTCCTCCTCCGCCTGGAACACTCCTATTCTCCCGGTGGAAAAGAAAGGTACGGGAAAATACAGGATGGCTCATGATTTGCGAGCCATAAATGGAGAAGTTCTACCTGGCCTCAGAAAAGGGGTAAGATGAGAAGTGTAGGATGGAGTCAGATGTAAGGACTATATTAATCACATATATCATCTATAATCACATATATCATCTATGATCACATATATCACATATAAACATGATCACTATGTATTTTTTGTCAGCTTGCTGTATGAACTTATCATCATGGCTAGACTTGGAGGAAGGGGCATTAAAGGGAACTAGAAAGCAGAACAGGGTCCCAGAACCTTGTAAATGTCAGTATCAGGATGCTCCAGACATGTATGTTGAAAGGCATGACCTCAGGGTCAAACGGGCACAAGTTTCTGATTGGCCTTTGGCATATGAGGAGATAGGTCCTGGCCTTGTGATTGGTGTACACACCGTCAGGTGCTGTTTGGTACTATATATGTCAAGTTCAATGTAAAGTAGATTTCAGATCTCACTGGTGTAGTGGAGATCTCCGGAGCTTCGTGAATAAAGCAGCTGTGGTAACTCTGTCTCTCGACCCTTGATTTTCCTAAAGGATCAAACGAACACAGACCTGGCCTGGGGGGCATAGGTCGACACTCCACAGCAAAGGCAGGGTTAAAACGCTCACGATGAGGCCTCCATACTTAACCTGACCCCCGTTGGATCCCAAACACGCATTCTTTTAAAGATATTGCGCTTTCAGTGCACAGCAGTCCAGATTTCTTGTTCACTACAACACTGCAAATGAAGGTGACCATGGCAGGCTGTCAATGGCAGGACGTGTAATGGGTGCTCTGACCTCAAATTTCCTTCTGCTAACCACCTGGAAATGGTGTGGCCAGAGACAGGGCTGTGCAATGANTCTCTCGACCCTTGATTTTCCTATAGGATCAAACGAACACAGACCTGGCCTGGGGGGTATAGGTCGACACTCCACAGCAAAGGCAGGGTTAAAACGCTCACGATGAGGCCTCCATACTTAACCTGACCCCCGTTGGCTCCCAAACACGCATTCTTTTAAAGACATTGCGCTTTCAGTGCACAGCAGTCCAGATTTCTTGTTCACTACAACACTGCATGCCCTCATGTAACCAGATCACACCTACCTGAGACAGAACTGCATGCTGAGTTTTGCAGCTGATTTCTATCTGGTTGTGTTATTTTTGGTCTATTTTGGTTATTATGGTGTATCAAAGTTCTTGCTCAGGAACGAGGACATAAGCGTATCCACAATATTTCATGTGACCTCTGTATTTCTACATGTGCAGATGTGGTTCTGTACTGAAGAGTTGTTAAGCAATGCTTTGATTAAGCTGCTGTAGCACAGTTAGCTTGTTAAGTTGTTGGTTATATTTTATGCTAAACGTTTTCAAGACATTCTGGGACTACATGCTGAGTTTGTGGCTGTCATCAGTGGCTGGAGACAGAATGTTCCAGTCACAAATTGTTCTCGAAACTTCAGTGGTCCCTGGTAGTTTCCTCCCAGCAACTGCAAAAAACGGTAGTGAAAGCAGTTTCTTAGGTCAGAGGACAGTCTATCGCTTCTCAATTATACTGAAGCCGGCCCACTAAGAGTTTTCTTTCCTTTATTTGTCCTTAAGCCCGTATAAGGAACCCTGAGTCAGGAATTTCTCTGTGAGAAGAGGAATTTCTCTATGAAAAAAAATTGAGTTTTCGAAAATGTTCTGCCTCTGTTGTGTTCTGTGACAATCAAAAATGTTTCAATGCTTTTCTTTCATGCTATGAAAATTTTCCTCTCGCATATCTCTGGGTCCTTTGAATTACAAGTTTGTTAAAGAATCAAAATATGAATAATGCTACATGTAATGGTGCATTCCATTTGAACTGGGAAATGAGAATTTCCAAGTTTCCAGTAGGAAGTTTCTACTGGCATGCCCTGACAAGTTAGAGAGCCTCACTGACCCTCACCTGAAAATCCAAGATGGCTGCACCACAAAGCAACAGTAGTACAAGCTGTAGTATTACACTGTTTATTAGCACTTATGTCTATTTGTGTCTAATTAAATCAGTCGTATAGACACTACTGTCCTACTGACACTACTGTTCTATCTGTGGACATGTTGCTACAGTGTTTGGATTTACGAAATGCATTTAACTTGGGCTAGCTCCGACATCCAATTTCTGAGCTAAATGGAACGGATCCTATTCTAATGCACTGAATTGATGTTGCTGGACTGGCGGCCTCCTTAAACATGTGTAAACCTGCCTGTTGTATTAGAGTGGCATTACTATGCCATGCCTGAGTTTTGTAGTTTTTACTGGATACCAAAAGCCATCTAACCCATCTAAGCCATCAGTCCCATTTCAGGCTAGCATAGTCACATCAAAAGCATGTGGTCGGTTTTTGTCAAACTCATGCCAAATAAGACATAAAGACTGCAAACGTCTGTAATAAAATCTGCTAATCTTGCACGTCGACATGGTTCTTTCTTTTTTGATGCCATCTGGCTCCCTGTGCTGGTGCACACATCACACAGGCATATGGAAACTACAAATTCCTCTTGTGAATTCAGTCATTTACACATAGAAGCAACCAAAATCAAGAATGTAATCACCCACATGCATGAGAAGACAGCTGACCACAAGGGTGGATTTGTATTTACGGAGTAAAAGTGAACTCGGCAACTGTTGGGGGACCCCAAAATCAAAAAGTACCAATTATCACATAATGCTGCTTTAATTCTGTAGCATTTTACACTATGGTAGAAGACAGAGCGCCTTCGCTATAATAGTCTTTGTAAAAATAAACCCAGTTATTAACTACTGGAAAGCTAATAACCAGAATAGCATGTGCATTTCTGTGCATGCTTAAATAATATTCTGGTCATTTTTGAAGGATGCTGACAAATCAGAAAACCACCGTAGCCACCAAACAAATCCAACCACCATATCTGGCCTCACTCCAAACTTAGTGTAGCTTAGTGATGTCAAATTGATGTGCAGAAGCGTTAACTTGCATGCAGCAACATTAGTATTACTATAGAATTTGTAGAGAGAATATTTGCACTCTGTAATGTATAACACTCTGAGCAAGTCCAAAATGAATGAAATCTTTGAGCAAAATCATAGGTTGTTAACTTAAACATTTTTGTACAGTGGAATGATTTCATTTACTGAACACAGAACAGCATAAAACAGCAAAAATATAACACCACTGTTACGTTTTTAAACACTGTTTAACTCCAGTTATAGGACTTTATAACGGTGCCTTAAGCATGTTTATGAGGACAGTGAGCCAATTTCTCAGCCAATGAGCTGATCTGCTCATCAACCAATCCTGTGCTAACCAATTAGCACTCAGTAGCGGTAATAACAACCAATCAGCACTCAGTAGCAGTAATGCTAACCAATTGACACTCAGTAGCAGTAATAATAATAGTGTTAAAAAAAAATCACCTCTGTCACATTCTATGGAAAATTAATGTTCAGAAACCCATACTTATGAGGATGAAATATGATTTGTGCTACATATAAGCTAATGCTACAGTGCACGGAATTGGCGTCACTAGACTGACAACCCAACGGGCAAACCAGCACGATGTACCAGTGTGTGGTAGTGAATCCCAATTTACAGAATGAGGGCACATAAATAGAAACAGTAAAGTAGGTTATAGACGCAGTGATCTGTTATTCGCCTGTTATAACACCACAGACTTCTGCCCACAATGCGCTCTACAAGCTCCTGCTCCCAGGCGAGGACAGACTCATCTTAATAATTGCGACTGACCCCCTGATAAAGTGATTTAGACCATGAAAACATCCTAAGTATTATTTTAATGCTGGAAACATTTTCTCACGAGGACATGAGCCGACTTCTTGTTCAAATTATCCGGTTCCGCCTTCAGTGGCGCCGCGGTTACCAGGACTGGGCTTCTGGCTCTTGTGGCGTTATAATAACTGCTGCGCCATTTAAGGTGGAACGGGAAAATTCGGTCAAGAAGATACCAACAAAGGCGACTTCAGATTCATTAAAGAGTTAAAAGGCATGGATGGATGAGGAGGTTGCTCTGTTACTGCTGGACAGGTGGTGAACATAAACGAAAACTAACTTTGCTGTTTAACAGAACCAAGAGATCAGTATCGTTTCGGCCCGTTTGCTAATGTTTGTGATAATGCTTTTGTAACTGCTGCACGATTTAAGGTGGACCAGCAAGATTTGAACAAGAAGCTGACTTGAGCTTCGTAACGCGGGCAGAATGTTCGACAAGGGGATTTAGACTATACATCTGCATATCCTACCTAGATGTTTTAAGCACAGAGCTGTCTTTGAATGTTCGCGGTGATATGACTTTTCCAGCACGTAGCGCTCCGCAGAACACCAAGCTGCCTTACGTTCATGTAACTCAGTGACGTCAATTTGATGCGCAGTAGCATTATCTTAGTTAGCAAAATCAGCATTACGACTCATTAACGACCTCGCAATAAGGACGACCCAGTGGTGTTCATGAGACAAACGTACATAGAATAAAACATATTTATTCACCACAGGACGGGATAAACCGAAAAGCCCATTCATTTTGGCCATAGCTTAGGCATGGAGTGCCGACCACAGAACGCCAGACTCCACTAGTCTAGCAGGCCAGTGTTACTTCTTCATGCTCTCATGTTGGACTGATGGAAAATGATGCTACAGTGACTCACTATCGCCACCTGAGGTACATAGTGGTATTACAAGACAGGACGGACCGGGGCTAGCTGGTTAGCATGCTAACTGAAGTAGATATCTCTGCGATACACGATACTTTAATGACAATCCTGAAAATGATACATGGTAGAAAAAAGTACACATGCAAAGCATATATGGTTTCTGAATAATGTATCACATGCTGCAACAGAGAAGTTTCAAAAATACTTCACTTTTGCCATCGAGAAATTAGAGAGTTACAACTACAGAATGACGCACAACTTCAATTCCTTTTGGACTCGCTCAGGATGGCACATGGTAATTCTTCCCACTACACATGGTAAAAGTAATGACAGGCTTTTAAAATGACGTTTAGCCTGATTGGCTATGTCTTTCTCAATAAAGCACTGAAAAGGACCATTAGGCTGTATCTCGTACTTCCCAGTTGATACAGATGTGTTTTAGAGAGTAACTTGGAAATAAAGTAACTAGCACTGAGACAAGCAAGTGGTAACAGATGAAAGAAGTAATTTGTAATGGACTACTTCAAATAACTACACCAACACTAGTTTTTAATGCAGACCATAGTGCTGTTACTGCTATGATCAGTGCTGCAAACCACAATTAGATTTACAGATAAAAGCTGACCTGACTAGACATCTAGAAGGAAGCAACTGGCCGTTACCAAATGCTGAGCTGCAATTTTAAGGGGAAATCACTACACAAGTCAGCACAAATACTACGTCAAATGCAACGACACCTTGAGTCAACTGTATATTAGCTCTGAAGATGAGATGAGGAAGAGCAGGTTTATTCTTCAGAAAGAACAACAGATCCATACAGCTTTACATCTCTTATACAGCTTTAGAATATTATTTTATTCTTCTGGTCATAACAGTAGTCAGAGGTCTGGAAAAGCGGTACAAGAAAGCTTCCAGAAAATAGATTTCTTCAAATATATAAACATCATTTCAATGTATTTAATGGCATGTACCATTAGATGGAATTCCTATCTATGGACATTATTTGTATTTGGATTAGTCATACAGTGCACAATGATATAGATCACAATCACACCCGGAATGACAGCAGATAACTTCAATGTTTTGGAGAGCAGTTTAGGAGAGTGACCAGTTCAGAACAATTACTGCCCCCTAGCTGATAAAAAAAGACACTGATTATGCTGTAAGTGCTACTGTGTATTAGGAAACAGACACATAAAATGAAAAACTCCTATGGCACAGTTTTATTTAGTACAATACAGCTGCAAATCCTCACGGTTTGATCTGGGCTAAATATACATTTAGGCAGTTTTTGTGGTTAAATTAAAAAGAGGCATTGGGATAATTCTGACAGCAGATCAGGCCCTGTATTCATGAAGCTGATCTGTGATTTGTTCCTGTAAGTAATATCGTCATAAATAAGAAAAGAATCTGATTCTAGATCAGCACTCCTACTCTGAGAAGCTTTATGAATACAGGCCCTAATGTTATTAATCAGAGAGCGGTTGAGCACCAAAGAGCCAGCAGAGGGCAGTACGAGTTCCCAGAATCTTCAAATGAAACCTTGTTTAGAAAATGAGATTGTGTAAGCTTATAAATACATGAAAGAGTGAAATTGCTGTAAAGAGAAATAGTCATCTATGGATTACAAAAAAAAAAAAAAAAAAACAATTCACAATGTATATATATATATATTCAACTGTATATTGTTTCCACATATGAACACAACACTGAAAGAAAATCCAGCTCTTTTTTATTGGCATTGAAAAGTGGTACAAAGCTAACAGAGACCCAAAAAGCCATTCATTAATGGTAATGATGCATGAATGAGAGTAAAAATGTAAGAAAGACAAGAGTGGAAGAAGCCTTTCCTTTCTATTTCAGAACTCACTGCTGCTTTGGAGGGGGCAGAACAGTGCATTTATGTCAAACCAGTTAAAGACAATCAGAGACGGAAGCTGTTTTTCAAACCAACAGCACTGTTTTGCTTAGCAGTTTTTCCTGTTGGTGTGTTACGGTTGTATGCTTGAAGATAAAAAAAACAGATTCTGTAAAATATTCTCTTTGTTAGAAAACAGTGCTTTGCGGTTATTGCTGCGGAATTGCATGTATAACTTTCCTTAATATGTAGATTAATGAAAAGGACACATTTTGTCCTCTCTTTAGTTAACGGTAGTGCCTCCTCACGTTCCTGCACCCCACTTCCACACGCCTTCCCTTCAACACGTACAAATTTCCCCCTTTACGTCTTCCCATACATTAACCATTCACTTATTTAGTCTAATATCTCAGCTCGCGTACCTCCCGTCTCCTACAACAGACCACTTCTCTGCTCCACCATTCGACTTTGGATTGGCCAGCTCCTGTTCATCTCTCTCCTGGAAAGTTTGGGTATTAGGAGAGCTGCACGGCACAGGACACTAACACTGTGACAGGCGGGCAAAGCCTCTCTCTCTGGAAGCCTGCTCAAGTGCTGCCTGGACTTCTCGGAGAAAGGGATTCTCTGTAGACATAGCACAGCATTCTTTCCGGCAAGAAAAAAAAAGAAAGAGTGGGCTTCATTTGGACAGAGCGAGTCAGGGACAGCAGCCACTGCAATGCAGTGGTTTCTCCTACTGTTGTTGGCAGCAGCCGAGAGACAGGCTGCCACATATAGGAAAATCGTAAAAAGACATGAATCAGTTTGTAAACTAGATTGATAAGTACGAGAACATGTCGCTGCTTCTGTGCAGAGACTGGAACAGCTGTCTCAATCATGAGCAGCAAGGAAAGAATGAACTGCTGTTGAAAAACCGTTAAGCCCAGTTTGTTTCAGTATTGTTAAATCTCTCAAGCCACACCCTGATGTTCTACTCTGCACACATTATGATTCGTTTTTTTTTAACACCAAATAGAAAGAAAAGTCACAACACTGAAATTAGTCTGCCAAAAAGACTCTCGCTGGCCACTGATGTGTCCCTGCCAGCCATTATAGGGGGGTTTTGTATGCCGGTTTAGTGGGGCTGTGCTGCAGGTACTCTCCAGCAGGTCTGCTTCAGCGGAGTTCCATGAGAGAGCAAAAAAGAAACAGACATAGAGATCAGACTCGCACGAGGAAGTCCAGGCTGAGAGATGCAGGGATGTGTATGGTCTCCAGACTCAGGGCTGAAGGAGTGTATGGAAACAGCACTGGGAATGTGTGCTTTGTGTCCACCAGGAGCTGGTTGTTTTCTACTCTGCCTTGAAGACGATTCTGAAATAGAAAACGACCACAGTAATTATTATGAATCAGCATGTGCTACCTGGACAATGAACTCATGACCTTATTATTACCTGAAGTTACATAAATGCTGAACTTCATTAAACTGCATGTCCAAATGTTTGTAGACGTCTGCTCATCCAGCATTTGTTCAAATATCAAGGCTATTATAATAAGGTCAATGCCGTCTCTTTTGCAGCAGTAGCAGCCTCTGCTCTTCTAGGAAGGCTTTACACTAGATGAACATTACTGTAAGGATTTGATTGCAGTCAGTAACAAGAGCATCAGTGAGGTCAGGTACTGATGTTGGACGATTAGTCCTGGAACTCCATTTGAACTCATTAGATGATGCATTAGATGGTACTCCATTCCTGGTGGCCTTTATAGCCTTCTAGCAAACGTTCAGCACTGGGCATGGTGACCTTAGCAAAATACCCCTTTTTACTGTCAATGCTTTTCTATGGAGATTATAGTATTATATTATTATAGCGATTGAGGCCTGTGTCAACTGGTACACCTTAAAATAGATGAATTCACTTTCATTTTGGGTGTCCACAGACTTGTGGAATATAATGTACAGGACATGTTATTAAACTGTTAAACCTAAAGTATTCAATTGTGGACATACCTGTATGTCTCTGATGAAGGACACAGTGACTCTCTCCTCAAACTCATTCAGCGGGGTGTAAAGATTGAGGATCTTTACAATCTGATGGAAAACAAGCGCAAGACTGAGCACCCACAATTACAGACTGTGATTTGAGATAAGTATTAAAGCAGCCGGATGTGTCCCTACCTGTTGTGTGCTGAGGGCAGTGCATGAATTGCAGATGGCCTCAGCATCCTGAGAAGTCTTCTTCCTGAGCTGCAGCAGCTGAGCAGCCTGAATAAGGGGCTCGATGGTGGTCACTGCTCCACTCTGGTTCAGGTTCTTCCCCCGTAGCCATTCCTCCATCTGACTTATGTTGTACCTGAATCCGTAGGACAAACGTTGTAGTTTAACACACAGTGGGCAAGTCTCTTTGGTATTCATCGTTTTAATTTGATCTGTCAGCCTTACATGATTTTACCTGAATATTCATTATTTCTTCTATTAATGTTAAGCTTTGTCACCCATCAGTAAAGCACTTCAAGCTGTCACCAATAAGAAAATGACTCTAATGAAAATGAAGCTACCTCAAATAAAGTTACTGCATGAACATTTCTGAATACACTGCCTGAAGTGTACACTGGCTGTGTTTGAATTAGCGAAAGAAGTAGAATGTGACCAACATGTTCCAACAATTTCCCCAGTAAAAAAAGATAACCCAGGTGTTGTACTACTCTGACCAAATACTCCAGCTATCTTTGTGATATACTCCATTCCAAAAATGCAACAGGTTTGAGATGAGGTAACCACTGACACAGACGCTTGATTTGCTCCGAACAGTTCAACAGCCCTGCTTTTATGGATACATGAATGATGTGAAACAATTTTTTCCTGCTACTGCTCTCTACTAAAGCTCCATCAGGTTTCTTTTTTGTTCTCGAAGTGTTTTTTTTATTTTTATTTTTAATATATTTTTCATATATTTATGAAAGTTACTGCATAGGTAATAAACTTTAATTTGGTTTTAATCAAACAGTTTGCACAGAATCGACCACTGAAGCTTTTGTGTACAGCTACACTGCTTGTTATTCATGCAGTGAATGAAATGACTTGTGAATGGAGAAAAACAGACATGTTTGGAAACCACACAGGTTTACCACACCGGACAATCGACAGGCGCCACCAAAATCTATTTAAAGGAGGTGCTAAAGACCTGACCTGAAAAAAAGCTGAAAAGAGATTGCTACACAGTCATTGCTAAGCAGTAATTGGAGTATAGGCTAGGTCTTGAGATTGGTCTGACGGTCTCCGTCTTTGGTGTTAGTATTCTAGTTGTGCCCCTTTCTTGTGGTATGGCACAGGGTTTTTGTCATGTACTGGATAATGTACTGTGTACTACTATGAAGAAAGGTACACAGTATACAGTACTAGTGCGGTATGCAATATTTAGTATAGTGATATGCCATTTTGAATGGACCTCTTGTTTTGGGATAAGGTTTTAGCCTAAAATGTATTAAAAAAAGAAAAAAAAAAAACTTATTCATGATGGAGGACTTAGGTACATGTAGGGTGTTACAAGGCTAAACAGCACCCAAACATTTTGGGATCTACCATCTTTTGACCTTACATAAACTTGGAAGATTCATAGCAAACAAAATGTCTATATTTAGACTCTAAACATTGTGACCCCTGGTTTCCATCACCACCACTGTAAATAAAAAAGTTTCTCTAAAATGATTAAATTACACAGACATTCAGAAAAACAGATGGAAAATAAATAAATAAATAAATAAATACATAAATAAATAAATAGACATGACTGGAGTCAAATGTTTTGATGTTAGTTAAACATAAAATTGAGTTGAGAATGATTTTTTTCTGCAATATTCCTTCTTCATTCCTGCTTCTCTCAAACATCATTCGTGCTAGCACTCTATTTCTGCCCACATTTAAGTCTTGGCTGTAATACCTGAGCTGCATGCCGGTGCTCCAGGAGCAGACGTCTTTGCGCAACAGCAGGTTGTTGAGTGTGACGGTGTTGATGAAGTAGAAAAGCTGGCGGAACACCTGCTGGCCAATCTCTGGGTCTAACCCCTGCTCTCCCATGATAGTGTAGAACTGGCCTATCTGCCTGATTAGAGCTTCTAAGGTGTAGCACCCTGGACCCTCAGTCTCACAGTCCATACTTGACGAACGGTGCCTGTAGCCCATTGGCTTGACCCCTGTTAGGCTTCCACTCTCCAACATTGCAGACACTACCAGAGTAAAGGGAAAATACATACATTATTGTCATAAGAAGGATGTGTGGCTTACACAAAGCAGCAGTCAATGAAAAACAATATAGAAACACATAGAAACACAAAGATACTACTAACCAATCATGGGCTGCAGAAGGGCCTCTGCTATTTTAATGAGCTGTTGGTAGATCTGGATGGACAGGTCACTCAGAACTTGCCGGTACTCCGCAAGGTCAAAGTTCTTCAGGCAATGTTCGTTCTGTTTGGGTGAGTTCTGGGTCATGAACGCCTGTGCAATGAAAAGTCACACAAAGCTTAGCTAGGACTGAGGCTGTTTGGGGAATAAATGAGATGAAACTAAATCTCTGAAGACTGTAAGCGGTGCTGTAATGAAGCAAACATGTTTGGATAGGTTGTGCTTCTCACCTCATCTCCACTGTATTGCTTCAGACAGTGCAGGAGTCGACTAGTGTTAGCCAGCCAGAAAGAGGTCATTTCAAAGTCATTATTGTTTTTCTGCAAAGTGACAACAGCAGTGGAAATGGTAATGTCTGTTCATATTAGTGAAGACACCTTTAGTAATAACTTAGTATGAAAGTGAATTGTTGGCACAGAAACACGACTGGGAAACACACCTTGAGAATTTTCTTGACAGCATTAATGAACGTGGCGAGCAGTGAGTGCACTTTCTGGTCATCATTGATGTAGTCAGCGTGACGGATGCACATGAAGAGGATGTAGGCTGGGAGACAGGGGACTGTGGCTGACACAAGATGGGGCTTCATGTCTGAGCACAACATACAGGCACAAACAGAATTAGAAAGAGTAAAATGGGATATTTAAGAGAACAGATGATTAATTTGTTTGTCTCATTTTTACCAATCGTTTGTAAATGTACATGGATCTTATGTGCACACATTTTCCATTTAAATCTGCGCATTTTTACAGCTACATGAGTGAACAAAATAAGCTTAATCAGAACGTACATGTTACTTTCAATATTTCAGTAATGTTTTGATCATGTGAACAGGGCGGTTTTCATTACTGACATCTAGTTACAACGGTGTCTGCGTGTTTCAACAAATTAGGGTATACTATATCACATACAGTAGGCCATATAGTCAGTAGCTCTTTTGAGATTCTGGTTGAGATGCAACAAGATTGGCAATGATGCTCATACGTACCAGTGACAAGGGTCTTTATTAGCAACG
The DNA here is from genome assembly GCA_034552555.1 of Semaprochilodus insignis. Lineage (NCBI taxonomy): Eukaryota > Metazoa > Chordata > Actinopteri > Characiformes > Prochilodontidae > Semaprochilodus > Semaprochilodus insignis. The sequence goes on along the minus strand of CM067487.1, from coordinate 22,601,057 downwards.
CTTCATCATCTTTGTGGTATTCAAACATGCCCTCAAAGTCTTTCTCCTTCCTCTGCACTGTGACCTGGCGGGTTAGCTCTGGCCTGGCCTTGTGAGCTGACTGGGCTACAGCACGACAGAACGAGTATCACATTAGTATGACAGCCAGGTATTGCATTACTCTGCTCTAATGCAATATAAACTGCAACAAGAGAATAACAGCATATATCAAACCTTCAAGCTCCTGAACTTTTTTCATGTAAATCCTAAGCTGCTTTTTGAGCTTCCTTTCATTTTTCTCCAGCTTCTCCAACACCTCTTTGAGATCCTGGAACACATTACCATCATGATCACGAGGAGGAACAATAAATTGATAAAATGTTATGCTTTACTTGGTATGATGTATTAGGGATACACCGAATGTTCGGGAACCTAATTTATTCGTTCAAAAAAAAATACACTTTCGGGGTTCGACCATATATGTGAAAAGACCAAATGATTTATACCAAACAATGACGTTTTTAATGACGCTGTTACCTTTTTCTAGTTCTAGGGAACCAGAGCGAAACTTTTACTCATTAGTTCCAGAGCTAGAGCCAATTGCTGTAGGGTAGTATCCATTTTGATGCCTTATTTACCACTGCGAGTCACACCGGAGCACACACACGCTTCACACTTTTATTCAGTTTCAAGTGTTTCAAGCCTAACAGAACTCCAGAACGAGCAGAACAGAGCTGTTACCTTTAACAAGCATTACAGAGAGGCAGACAGACAGCAGCTTCTCAGTGTGCATGCACACGTGTGTACACGCACACTCACTGTCTCTGTCTCTCTCTCTCCTCTCGTGAGTTTTTTCACTCTCACTTTTGCTTTCTCCTTAAAGACACACAAACCCCAATTTAACAACACCACGATATGTTCGCAACCAGTGTGGAGTGATGCGCTCTTTGTATGGGATGTGTTTTTTATTGCTAATTTATTTAAAGTGTTATCGCACTTTGTTGGTATGTCTGTGGGGATATTAAAATGTTCAGTGTTGAATAATTAACTGCAGTTTAGAAATAGTTTTTTTTTCTTTTCTTTCTGGCAAAATTAATGATTTTGTTCGGTTATGGCTTTGGCCAAAAGTTTACATTTCGGTGCGTCCCTGCAATGTATTGTTTGTCCATTGCTGTGAGGGTGAGCGTGCTGTCTCACCAGGTTCTCATTGGTGAGGCGAGTGATCTCCTGCTGGATGCTGTACTCCACCAGGGCCTCTGGTGAGAGGGTGCTGAAGTTATTCAGCATGTCCTGCTTCTTCTCCAAGCTTTCCTTCAGCACCTCGATCTGGGTGTGCAGAGCCTCCAGCTCATCCTGGTGCTTTCGCGACTGAGACTGCAGCTGCGACTCCAGCAGCCTAGAACACATCCCAAACATTGAATAACTTGGCTAACATTTTTAATCTTTGCCTGTACTTTAAATAAATGCTGCATGCACCGTGGAATCAAACTGATCCATATAAAATGAAGAATTCACTCCAAAACAAAAGTTTTGAAAAGTGACAGTGAAAGGAAGACATTCTTCCATCTGAGCAATGTGGAGGAGCTCTTTGCTAAACCAGGGGCATGAATATTATAAGTAAGTGCTTCTTCAGCGTACAAAAAAGTGACATGCAGTCAGCTGAGATTAAATGAAGGAGCAGGAAGGCAGCAGAAGATTGAAGCACAAAGGCACAACCTGGCTACTTGCTTTAGCCCCTGATAGGCCAGGCCAAGCTCTCCATCTTCATTCAAATAACCCCAGTCCTGTGTTTTACTGCTGTCCAAGCAGAGAAAAAGAGAGGCAGCGGCATAAATGAAATCAGAAAGCAGAGGAGAGAGAAGAAAGCAGTTAGTTAGGCAGAATAAAGTGGTTAGTTGGGCAGAGCAGGCTGGACTAACAGTGTTAGCATAGAATGATGCTTCAAATACTAGAACTACTAGCAGAAAAATAAATAATTTATCTGCAGAACTTAAATTTAGTCTTTCTGAAGTGTGGGCAACAGTGGCACAACTACTGCCACTGTAAGTGGGGCTACTGCACTGGTGCCAGTGACCACCCATTTTTATTGGGCCCCTCCTGTTGCTACTTCTGCAATTTTACATTCATAACTCATGGGTAGCTCTAATAACTTTAGGTTCAATGTTGTGATAGCACCAATGTGGTTGTCACATAGCAACAGCAAGTAAATTACCAAATTACATTGCCATTTTAGGTAACAAAAAGGTGTGCAGCCCTGTAAATATTTATTTAATTTTAATTGATTTAATTATTAAATTCTGTAACGAAGATGCATAAGATTAAAGGGAAAAGTATGGAGAGTTGTTGAGAGAAAGTAAGGTGAGTCTAGGTTTAACACAAACAAAAATATATAAAAGCAAAAAGTAAATGTTTTAATACATTCATTCAATGCATTTCTTAGGTGGTATGCATTGTAAAAGTGTGTGCTAGAGTGACAAATGGTTAGGAGGCAATTGGCATAGTTGTGGGCAGTTTCATACTGCACTGGTATCATATGGTACTGGTACAGTTTCATTTGAGAAAAAATGAATGTATGAAATGCCAACTTAATTAACTGGCAAGAGAATGAGAAACAATATTATAGCTTTTAAAATGTGTACATGTATAATTGAAATTGTGAAACTGTAAATGACAGTGACAATGACAGTGCACTCAAAGGGATTAAGAGACAGAGGAAGGAGAGAAATGAATGCATAAGAAGTCACTTCAGCTCAGGAATAATAAGTGTGTAGGTGTACACTGGGATGGATTCCACATCTTTGTCAAAACAGTCACTCCGTATCACTGTCAGAGCAGCATGGAAGATGTTTACTTTAGTAGTCAGAGCTAAAAATATAATAAGAATGTCAGGAAGAACATCTTCAGGTATGGAACTCTCAATATTTCTAAATTCTTGCTAGCACTGTCTGAGTGAGTTGTCACAGCAGTGCTTTAGAGAATTAAGCAGAATCTGCATATGTGCTGAAACTAAAGGTAGATTTATTAATAATAAAAACAAAAAGGGCAAAGAAGCAGGAGCAGAGTTCCAGAGCCCTTACAGTTTTATGCTATTTACTTACCTCTTGGACTCGCTGAGTCCCTGGTATGCCTGCAGAGCCTCCTCCTTGTCTATCGGCTTTTTGTTGTTAGCCCAATCTACGACGTCAATGGAGTTCTATAAGGAAATAAAATACAAGCTCAGAACACAGAATTATGGGTATATGTGTCCTTTTTATCAGAACCTTACAAGTGACAAAAATGTTAGTTTAAATGGCAATGCCACACAACCTAACATCTAGCATGGACTTTCAATGTATATGCAGGTCATGTTCTTGTAACTCCACCTTAAAGCACCATTTAAGGTGGAATGGAAAACTTGCAAAAAGCTGGAGAACAGGATCCAGCTTCAGCTCCCACATCTTTAACAAGAATCTTTTATTCAAAGTCATTAGTTCTTTTCACCCCAGACAGCTTCTCAAACCTTGGCCAATATCGAGCAGTGTCACTCAGCATTTGACAATGAAGAGACTGCAAAGATGGAGCAGTTCCACCTTTATTTGCATCACAACCCCAACAGTCATGCCGTGTGATTGTATCCACTGTTTGCTGGTTGAATCAGATTATCTTAAACTGAAAGTTCCATATAGTAGACAACAACTTTAACTTTGTGCTGATGTCGAGATAAAAGCAAGTAGCTAGTTTAGGGAATGTTAACTGTTAGCAAGTATGACAATCTAGATTACACATTTATATTATACTAGATTACATGGTGTCTCATTGTGAACCAGCCAATCAGTGCAGAGCCCATCAAATTCTTCATGAGCTCACCAAAAAAAGTGAAAACAGCTCATTTCATTCTAGGGCCAAATCATATTGTGTCATAATGTGTCACATGCATTTTATGCAGATATCAGAGGACAATTTAAAATACTGAATAAATACATGTGGTGGCACCTTGAAGGCCTTCAGACATTTAAATTGTAATAATACAAGTGCTAACACACAGTATCTGAAGATAAAAGTAGTGCATGAGAACAGGGCACAATGTCCTCAGCCCTGACAGAGTAACCCTGCCGTTAATGCCCCTTTTAGCATTCTCCTGCCTTTTAAAATCCTTATGATTGAATACATCAGCTTCAGCTGCCACCAGAGCACACTATTAGGCCAACGCACCCTGAGGGACAACCTGAATCCATCACAGTCAGAGAGCACTCACGCTAACCTGAATCGGTGAGACAGAGTAAAAATGAAAAAAGAAATAAAAAAATAAAAAATAAAAATGTAGGGCTGCAACAAAGAGACGCCAAAAAATACGAAAGACAAAAACAGAAAGCGTAAGAGATAGAAGGTAAAAGAAAGCGCACTCCAAGCTCTAAAAGCAGACTAAATGTAATGAAAGCTGACATGACATGCCATTTCACAGGGCAGAGAGACAGACATCCAAGTGAGTGGTGCGGTGGCACTCAGGGACTGCCTCAGTAACTCTGCTCTCTCCTCTCATCCCTGTAGTGCTGCACTGCTCTCTGCCACACCTGGCTGCTCGTGCCACCGAATGAGAAACTTTCATTAAAAGTTCCTGACAGCCAACTAATGGATTAAATAATGATAAGAGAGCTGGCTGACCTGAACGAGACTATGAAAGGCTCAAGTGGTAAGGTCACTTTGAATGAGCCTTGTTGCAATTGGCTGATTTATTAAGTCTTATGCAGAGGTAGACACTGCCTACTGCCTGGTGCAAACAGCCACATACTGGCCACCACAAATGCAGAGCCCACTGGCCACTGGCTATGGAAATTTTGTGTTGTGTTCTTTTTCCCTTTTTAACAAACTTGGATGCAGAACTAATCATATTTTATTGCTACTTGTTAACTATAACCAGCACAGAGTGACCAATGGCGACTCTGACTCGGATAGCTGGTCGACAGGGTCACAGATGTTTACCAGTGAGCCAAGTTAGCTAATATCACTCTATGAAATATGGTCTTTTTTTGCTGTTGAATGTGGATTATTGCTGTGATTACTGCTTTGAGAGAGCTTCAGGCATCGTTGCGTTCACTGCTCTCTTAATTGGCTACCTGTCCTTAAGGGGTCTAACCAGGAGCAGAACCTTCAACATGACTGAAAGAAATTAGAATATACCGTTAGAGCAGTGATCTCTCTACATCCTCTCATGCTGTACTGACTCAAGGCTACAGTTACTCACTGTAGCCTCTTGAAGTACACAGTGGTATTACAAGACAGGATGGGCTGTGACTAGATGGTTAGCATGCTAACTTCAGTAGACATCTCTGCAACACGACACATAGATGTTCTTTCTTTAAATTCTGTTGAGAATTTTGGTTAATTTTGGTATTTTTTAAACTAGAACCTTACATATTGCTCCTTTAAATAAGCTGCCGTTACTCTGAGAGTCCCTGCACAAGCTGAACAGTATGTAATGAAAGAACCTGGATTAGATAACGTCATGCCGAACTGACCTGGCAGCACCCCAACAGCTATGTTCTTATTAATGTACATTTTCTCATAAATAACAACCTCAACAGAACACCTAACAGGCTTTAGGTACTGAAACTTACTTGTTATTTGTAAAGATAATATTTCTATTATTTTGACCAATAGTAAGTAAATTTGGCCACAAAATTGCCATATAACCCACCCCTAACAGCTGAGATAAATATTAAGAAATTGCGAGAAACATGATTTAACTACAGTACCATACTAATGCAGGAAGAACTTCAGGCTCTGTAGTGCTGTAGCAAACAGACTCCTTTTATTTAAAAAAGGAGTTTTTTCAGCTTATTTATACCTTAATAATATTTAAACTCACAATGTGATTGGTGTCCTCTGTTGCCTTTGTGGTGCTGACAATCTGAGTTTTAAGCATAAGAACTTCTTCCTTGCGTACATCCAGCTCCTCATTGGCAGCTTTGAGTTGACTGAGCAGCAGATTGTAGCTATCTTGCAGTTCATTGGAGGAGTTGTTCTCGGAGGCCCGGTCAGCTACTGTCTTCCTAAGTTCATTCAAATCATTCTTCAACTTCTTGTTCTCCGACTCAAGCTCCTGCCTCTGTAGAAATGGAAGAAAAGACGCAGCGTGTGAAGATGTGCAGACGCTTGCGATTTGAATACTTGAAGGGTTTTTTTTTTTTATTTGCAGTTTATCACATGCAGAGTAATCAGAATCAGGTTTATTGGCCAAGTATGTTGACACACACAAGGAATTTGGTTTTAGCAGTTCGTTTCTCTCTAGTACTGTACCAATATACACCTAACTGACTGAAAGTCCGCAATATACACAATGAATCCCCATATACACAATACATACAGACATTGTAATGTGATACTCCCTCCTCAGTAAAGTGAAATTTAGAAACTTCTTTTTTGAGAGAAAAGACAGAAAGAGACAGGCACCACAATTATAATTAAAAAAGACAGCCTAGCTGCTATCATAAAGCCTTTGTAATTTGACTGAAAAGTGAACAGGCAAGATGCAGGGTAAAATCTTTTTCTCTAGTTTTGTGAAATTAGGTCTATAAACAATAAAATGCTCTCCAACAACATTTTCTGAGGACGGCTGATGTTATGTAAGCTTCTGCTGAATGCAACATTCAAACAGCAGTGCATATTTGCTAATTTGAAAAACAGAGCAAGAGGCATATAAGGCACCTGCTGTGAAAAAGAGAGGATGAGGGAGAAAAAGAATAAAAGAGAAAAGGGAAGAGAAACCATAGGAGGGGTGCTGTTCAGAGTATGTAGTGAAGTCTACTGTCTGTGATGCCAAGCAACACATAATGTAAATAACCCAAGACTCAATCATGTAGACCATATTATCCAAGATATGAAAAGCTGAAAAAACCTACCCAAGCGCTGCCACTGTCAAGGCTTATGCTACAGCTACTGCAACATTGTGAAACACAACTGAGTGAAAGACAATCAGTTATGTAACCACACAACTTCCAACACGTTTAATGTGTTATGAAAGCCTTTAAATCACTTAATAACTTCTAGGGACCATAAAGGCATGATATGCATTGCAAAAGGCATGAGTTTGATTGGCCTTGTACTTTGAGCTATCAGTTGAGTCCAAACTTTTTGAAAACAGTGCTAAGAGCTCTGGCACTATATTAAACATAGATGTTACAAGTAACTCAAGTACTTTACTGAATCATGAGTACTTCAAACTATACACTGTAAAAAAGTAGTGCTCCATTTTACACATTTTTCAATATAGTCAAGAGACTATAAATATATATTTATATATTGTAATAGCATTACAATGAAGCAATATACACCCTCCACCTGTAATTACTGCCATAGAGCTAAGCATTTTTACTGAACGTAAAAATGTGATTGGCTGATGTCCGTCATCTGCATCATTATGCCACATGCCATAATAAATGTCAATAAAAATCCCTTTCTATGTCTACCTCTTTGGTCCACTGTCGTCCCACTCACCCACAGTCTAACAGGAATCAGTGCGAACAGCACCAGGGCAGCCAATGTGCAGCATAAATCGATGTACAGAAGAAGAGTCATGTTCTACTCTGACCAACAGCAAAGTGTGTGTGTGTGTTTCTAAACCTTGAGACTGTTGTAGGTCAGCTCTGCGTTTGCGTCCTCCTCTGACGTGGTGCTCTTTGGTTCAATCATCTGAGAGAGATGAGAGAAGGGGGGGGGAAATTGTAAACCCATGTTGTACTTTTGTGATAAGGCAGGAGCTATGTGCTGTGTTATGAGATGTATCGATATGATTAACATTTATTATTACAAGCAATAACAGAGCAGTGGCCACAGATACAGCGCACTTATACCATAAAAGGCAATACTTCCCCTTTCAACTTTGGCACTGCATTGCCATCTTCCACTTTTAAACAATTAGGTCCTATCTAAACTGATTTTCAGCTATCAGTACAACACCCACTATCAGAACATTTTATCATTTGTCATGAGTGAGATTCAATCAGTGTTTGTGTGGAACACTGACTTTGTGTTTGCTTAGCTCCTCCATCTTCTCCATGTTGGTCTGAAGTCTCTTCCTCTCCTGCTCCAGCTCTCGCACTCGCTTCTGTAGCTTCATAAACACACCGAGGTCCATGGCTGCGTTCCCCAGGCCCATCTCCTACGGAGACATAGGAAGTACTGAGATTAACTTGGCAAGACCACCAAAAATTCAAAGGCTTTCTAAAGAAGAGCCTATGCTAAATACATACATATTAATGTAATAAGAAGAGGCAGACCTATATGAAATGCTCACTAAGCTTACAAGGACTAAAAATTAATTTTAATTAAATTAAAAAGTAATTCTTCATATTTCGTTTACTTAGATCATGAGAAGCAGTGAGCATGTAACTTCTAAGATTCTAAGATGGTATTTTGGAGACGTATTAAAATATGTCTGCCAATATCTCAAATATCTTTGAAAAGCTTAAAACAAGTCTTCCAAAAAATAAAGGAAACTTAATAAAGGTATAATAAAGAGCAAACACACTGAACATTGTAAAATGTATATTATAGAGGGTCTACAATTTGCTAGACTAAGGTGTTGATGTGGAATTTGACTGGAAGTGCCTTAGTGACAAAAAGTAGGCATACATCTATCTGCTGAATGGTATCTTCAGTGTCTCCCACTTCAGACATGGTGATGGAGGGGAAGGGTGACTCGGAGCCTATGCTGCTCTGGTTGGAGGGGTTCCTGTGATGACCTGGAGTGAACTATGGGTTCAAACATATAACAAAATGATAGAATAAATATTCATGCTTCTCTTTTTTATTTTTGTCTGCTTTTCCTAAGGTATGTGCTACCTTGGTCTTCTCTTGCAGGTTCTCATATCTCTGCTCCAGTCTGGAATACTCCTTCACGAGGTTCTGATAGCGCTGCCTCTCATCATTGAGCTCAATTTGCAGACGGTCTTCTTTCTGAGACGCATTGCCCTCCTGACCTGTAACATATAAACACCCAAAGACATGTATTTCAAGGGCTAGCTAACTAAACTTAATAATTAAAGCTCATATGTTATAATAACACAACATTTGACACTATTAGCACTGTTAGCACTAATGCACCATTCAAGGTAACCATTAAAGGAGCTACAACATGCTGTAAAATGCCACTTACTACAGAAGAAAATGCATAAATAGATTTACCTAATAGCTATTACTAAGCTGTAATTGCCTTAATGCTTATATGGCAGGATATGACAATATGATAGCATATTACAATTTGGAACTTTATTAGCTAACTTTGACCCCTTCTTTGGCTTTGGCTTTCTGGTGTATCACTACAAGTTGCCGAAGACCTGAAACACTAGAGAAATCTCATTCATTTTCCCACCATGTTTTTCCTGGTTTATCTTTGACAAAGGTAGACATATGATAACGTACAATGTTATGTAAGGCTAACTCAAACTGTCCAGCCCATACACAGAGGGCCAATTGTGAGCGATACCTTCTGTGTCCTATTTGCCAGTTTTGTAGACAAGTGCACACAAAGGCGCTTTATATCTCAGTGGAACAACATCTACTTTTAAAGATCTGAGTCTCAATAAGAGCAGCTGGAGGCCAAGACCTTTTAGATGATGTAATAAGTCAAAAAGGCTGCTTTCCTATCATTTGCACTGCAACAGTATTGTCATTAGTATGAAATAAACAGTACATATAAGGAGCAAATTCAAAGGCACATGATCGTCATTCAAAACCTGTGGTTGCAATTTCATTATGTGCACAAACTCAACAGGAGACAAATAAGTAGGGAACTGTTAATACAGGCATAAAGCACTTAATGCTAGTTTAACAGACTTAACCTTTGGTTTTAAATACCGTTTTTGAATGTGCACCAGCCCAGAACAATGCAGAGCAGGTAAACAGCACATTCCTGCACTGAAATCCAATGCAGTTTCTGTCAACCCCCCTCTCTTCTGCACAGAGACCCCTCTTGTGTGGGAAACAAAACCAAGCCCTGCCTTCTGGGAGGCTCATATTCACTTTAGCTAACAACACAGGGTACTCAACAGACAGCACAAGAGTACGTGACCTGAGATGCAGGTGCAGTGGATTGCGAAACTCACCTTCAGAGCCCTTAGAGTGGCGGATTCTGTGGTTCATTTCCTCTTTCTCCGCCTTCAGCATTGAGTTTTCCTTCTCCAGCTCCTTCACTCTCTAAGGAGGACGGTCTGCAGAAGTGCTCCACTTCAAAACAACCATCAACTGACAAAAACTCTTCAAAATGGAACTTCTAGGTGTAGTGTCTTCACAAAATTGGCAGTGGGCTACTTTGTCTGTGAACTTGCGCTCCTTTTAATATATAACAGAGATCTAAGAACTTGAAGAAACTTGCACTAAAAGGCAGGTTACACACATTTAGGTCAGGCATGAGTTCTGTAATGTCTCAAATATGACTGCCATCAATTTCTCTTTAACTTAAGGTAACTGGGATATTAACAGCAAAATCAGTTCTGTCAATTTAAATTAGCTGCAGCTGACTTAAATTCATTAAATCGCAATGAAGGAAAGACACTGCTTACATAATGTATGACCCCACATGCACCCTAGGCCTACTGTCTTTTTGACGGCAGTACGTCTTTATACAGTTGATATTCAGTTGACTATCATCTCTATTATTTTTAATCAACGTAGCAGCAGTATTTGAAAATATTAATTCCAAAACAAGGTCACTTTAGTCTAGTTTGGTAGGGGATATTAATTCAGAAAATCCTTGAAAATATTCATGTTCTATTTACCAAAGCCTGACTGCCCACACCCTCACCTGCTCCAGTCCATGCTTCTCACTGCTGTACTCCTCTTCAAGTTTCTTCCTCTGGGCGTGAGCTTCCTGAAGCTCTGCCCTCAGCTTCTCAAGCTCCTCCTGCAGTGAGGTCTGCTGAGCGTTGTCCCCTTGCCGAGCGCGAAGCATCTGCAGCTCTTTTTGCTGCCGGGTGATTTCTGTGGTCAAAGCAGTGTTGGTGGCACTCAACTGCTCATTCTGAACCTTATACTCTTTTGACTGTGGAAATAAGAGGGATGAAGGCTTAGCTATTAAATAGGATTTTTTAAGGAATTAAAATAATCAATCACAATTAATAACATTTGCTCATTTATCCAAATTTGGCCCTAAAGAAAAATGTGTAAGTGGAATATATACATGGAAATAATAAGCTTAATTGAAATGCATTTTTTACTTTCAATGATTCAATACTGAAAGCAGCATTTACATGAGCAGAACAAGAAAAACATGTTATTTCCATATAGTGAACATAAAAATAAGATGAAAACAGTTTCCCCATTATCAACACTGGCATCCAGTAAAAGCAACAGTGACCAACCAATGAGTGTACATAGAGAGTTCCAACTCACTGGAGATTGTAACCTCTCACTCTTACTCTGATACGTTACATCATATTAACAGAGGAAAAAAAATACGTTTTCCATATTGATATTGCTTTTGTTAGTCACCTGCTTGTTGATTTATCAATTGATTCCCCACAAGCACTGTCAGGTGTAGCTTGCTGAAGGTGCTAATGTTAATGATACTGCCAGCAATCAGCATTTGTTTTCTTCTTAACACACTCAATGTTCTATTGGTTGATTGGCTCATTGATTTGTTGACTAGTTCATTGATTAAATAAAGGAAGAATGTCAAAGAAAAACAAAGAGTACTGGTCAGCTTGACATGTATATGCATATATGATGGGAAAGACATGTAAACATGTACAAAATTGCTTGGGTTCTACTGCTGTAACAGTGAACTTGCCATATGCGGTTTTCTGACAATGTTATCCATTTTCACTAAATCACCCAAAATGCAAATACTTCAGTAAAGATACTGAAAAACGACTATTTAGGTACAGTAACAAATTACCTTTACTTCGTTAGTGTCCAACACTGAATACTGGCACATAAATGAAAGTAATTAGACAAGTTTGCGATGAATTATGTGGTATATTAGAACAGGCCTCCTGTACCTGATCATCCATCTTTCTCTGAAGCTGGACAATCTTGTTCTCCATGCCAACGTTGAGTTTCTTGAGGCGCTCGGCTGAGCGAGCCTCGATTTTCAGCTGTTTTAACTGCCGTTTGGCGAGGACACGGCGGTAGGCACACTGGATCACGATTGCTGCATTTCGAGCACGGCGGAACTTGTTTCTTTCCATCCATCCACGTACCGTTCTCTGGATGATGATTGCTTTGTGGTGGAGCAAAAACTGAACGGAAAAAAGCAAATATGCTCTTTAGAATTTCTACAGCAGAGTGAAAAGAACACTACAAAATGAATTTTCACATGATGTTATGCAACATTCTGCTAAAAACTTCATTCTAAATGCAATGCATGTTCTTCTAAACTGCCCAGAGCACAGTTGGTGGGGGAGCAGGGTGGATCAGAGAGGAGCAGAGTGAGAGAGACAGGGGAAAAAAACAGAAAGAAAGAAAGAAAGAAAGAAAGAAAGAAAAGAAAGAAAGAAAGAAAGAAAGAAAGAAAGAAAGAAAGAATGAATGAAAGAAAGAAAATAAGAAAAAGGTCATGGAAAGAATTATGCAAGAAAGCAAAAAAGAAAGAAATAAAGAAAAAAGGAAAAAGAATAAGAAGGCAAACTAAAACAAATCTAGTAAGTCAGCAAGGACTCAAAAAATAAAGCAGGGAGAAAAAGAAAGCAAGCCATGTTAGAAAAAATGAAGCTGCGGTAGAGTGCTGTACGGTACCTCCTGGTAAAGCCTTCGTGTGAACATGCCCCGGGTGAAGGCCTGGATGGTGATGACAGCCTGACGAACAGTCAGATACGCACGGCGCACCCGCACCATCCGGTACCGCTTCTGACAGATAAGGGCAGCTCTAGTAAATCGCAAGTTCTCTGCATACCTGAGAGAGAGAAAGAGAGGGAGAGAAAACAGGAGAGAATGAGACGATGCTGAACAGAAGAGTGTAAGAGGGCTTAGTTAAGTGACTACAGTAAATCAATGCAAAGTAGGTGCTATCTAATTCAAATGTACCTGCGTGCCAAGTATCCACGTCCGTATCTCTGTAGCGTGATGGCAGACTTGCGGATCTTGAGGTAACGTGTCCTCTGCAGCCACCCGCGGACTGTTTTTTGGATCTTAATGCATGCAAATCGGAATTTGTCTGCCCTGAGCTTCTCCAGGTACGCTACTTGGCCTGCTCTGAAGAAGATCTTAGTCTTTCCAAACTGGAACTTGTCTGGATCCTGTAAGAAAGACGGAGTCAAGAGGGAATCATGCTCAATTGGATGATCAAACAATAATCACTCACTTAACAACACAAAAATAACTTTAAGTGAGTCTTATATTTTACATGAAATATGAGTTTCTCTCTAATTATATACAGTTATATACAGTATTATACAGTTAAACCCTATCACAGCTCCCATATGTAAAGTGAACATACATCCATATCCAAGCTTAATAACATCCACTCCTGCAAACCCACATTACCATAGCCTGGAGAGTGGAGAGTGCAGAAATGCTGAGCTAAGACAGCTAAAGCTATTAGAGAACACTCTGGAGAGGGGTGCGGCTAAGTATACAAATTGAAATGTATTGAGGTGATAGTGATGAAGAATGATATTTTCAGAATGCCAAAGGCTGAGTAGCATGAAAAAAAATGAGGCAGGAGTTTATCTAACATTTTTCATTGCTCTGAACAGCAGGAATCTGTGACGTCTGTTACAGGATCAAGGGCAAAGTGTGCAATCGGCTTTGAAACTGACAAATTGCTGCACCCTAGAAAAAATACCCATACTTAATGAGTATGCAGAAAATCCTTCAAAACAAACTTCAAAAAGAACTTCAGCTAATAACCTCAGCTGTTACCTTGATTAAGGACTCCATCAGATTTCTGCAAACTTGCTTCTTATCACCAACAGTCATGTCTTTCTTTGTCATGAGCACCCGATATCTGCTATAGAAATCTGAGTACGTCCACCTGAAATCATACATCATTTACACTGTTAGTCTCCACTGAGTAAAATGTTGTGTAGTTAAACATAAATCAGCAGCAGATCAGTTAGTTGGACAGCTATACACTGCAACTCCATTTCTGGAACATTTTTTGGGACTGTTTTGTAAAGTCCAGTAAAATTAATAAATTTGAATGTTCCTTCCATTTTACATAAGACACCATATGAGTCGAACTGTCGAACAATTTGCATTAATCATTCCTCTAAACGAAATTACAATTACCATAATATGTAGGGTTTATAATTCAAATTAGCATAAATAATGACAAGTATAAATGTTTTTAAATAAATATATAAAAAATAATAAACTTCTTCCAGGCTCTTTTAGTGTTGCCCCCAAACTGGAATTCCTTACTTTCATCTATTCACTCCTCTACCTCTCTTTCCATCTTCAAAGCTCAGCGAAAATCTAAAAACCTTTTTTGTAGAACACTTTCACTTAATTTACTTAATTTCTTCCCTATAATTAGTAAAGCAGTATTGGGTATGTGATTGGAGCTGAGTCTAACTTATTATTACTATTATTATTATTAATAATATTCTTGTTCTTCTTGTTCTTCTTCTTCTTCTTCTTCTTCTTCTTATTATTATTCTATACTTGTTGCCAAGTGATTCAGTGCATTTATGCAAAACTGTATTTTCATAACAGCCCTCTGAATTATGTTTTGTGGCTTACTACTGGATTTATGTAACTATTTCTATATACAAAGCAAGGAGCCCTGGAGAAATGTTCTTTTTTGGCTGCCAAGTTACTAGATATCTGAACTTTGCCTCCCTGAGTGTCGCCTAGGAGCACAAATGCACTTAGTATAAAAGTCAAACACAGAACCAGTGTACTCTGGGGTCCTGTAATCTCTGGTTTAATTCAGACTTCTTCTAGAACATCTTTTTGAAGACTTGGAAAATGGAAAGCAATATCCTCTTGTTTTCGTACCCTACAACATTTCTTGTATCTAATTTCAACAGTGTTATGGTTGGGTTTAAGATTAAGACTAAGATTTAAGGTAGCCGAGAAGTGCAAAACAAATTAACATTTCAGAAAACAAAATTACAAAAATAAAAACAAATTTACAAGACGTGAAACACTTTTACCAGTACCGAAACACTTTTACAAACTGCGAATTCTGGCGGAAAGGGTAGGGCTAACACACAGGAAGTGCTTGCTGTAGACCCTTGCCAATCAAACTGTTTTGCGGTGGTAGAGTGAGCGGAGTTTGGGATGGTCACGACGTTAAGCATGTTTTGTCCATTTGTGGCACGCATTTAGCCAGCTGGTCTGCTTTTGTTTTTCCTGTGGAAGGTCTTTAGAGTTTTTAAAAGAGCAGATGGATGAAAGAGACGAACAGGCAACTCTAAACCACTTGGAGTTGGTTATAAACCACTGGTTATCCACTACAGCTAGCGTTACAGCCCACTTACTTTCATTTACATTTCCAACTCCATGTGGTTTAGACATCGCCTGTTTGTCTCTTTCTTCCACTGACTCTACCACCATGAAACAGTTTGATTGACAAGGGTCCGCAACAAGCACTTCCTGTGTATTAGACCAACCCTTTCTGTCTGTAAAGTTTGTAAAATTGTTTCAGTACTGGTAAAAGTGTTTCATGTCCTGTAAATTTGTTTTTACTTTTGTGATTTTGTTTTCTGAAATGTAATTTTATTTTTGCTCTTGTAAAATTGTTTTTTTTTTCCATTTGTAATTTTTTTATTTTTGTAATTTTGTTTTCTGAAATGTTAATTTTGCACTTCTCAGCCACCGTAAAGATTAGAGTTAAAGGTTTGATCAGGTTTTGGTATGTGGTGGTGGGTCGGGGTTAGAATGTGTTTTACCTTTAGGGTCAGCGAAACATTAATGTAATTAGCTGAAAGAGTAAGATAATTTAATTGAATGCAGGTTAACCCTCTACAAATAACTGCCACACAGCTACTATTTTGATCAAGATCCTAATGTGTATTTAGAAATGTAAACACCAAGACAAATTCCTAATAGCATCTAATGTATATGGCCAAAAACCATAGATTTTTAAACAGATTATACACACGTCAAGTTAGGGCCTGACCAATGTATTAGCTGGCCCAAGCTGGTTTTGCGAAAATTGTGAATAATGCACTAATACTTAGGAACTTTGTGGTCTTAAGTTTTGTGATCTTCTGACAGGGGGACAAAACTACTGATGGGTGTGTAATTGGGGATCCTCATTTGAGTCACACCTATATAATTGTATCACTATGAGACAGGCTGAACTGCCAACACAAAACAAAACACCTTCATTGTTAAAAAGAACAAAAATGCATCCAAACCTAACCTATAACATGACATTAAAGCAATCTTTTTATGAAGATGTCAAATTACAAATAAGAAAAATAATAAAAATGTAAACTGTGCTGATCAACAGCTTGACTGCCAAGCGCAATAAAATGTCTGTTGTGTATTTCAGTTGAAGTATTACATCCATCAGTAAAGCACTGTACAGCTTTAACTAAACCTTAATTAAATTAAGTTAAATTAACATGTAAAACATGAATATAAAATTACACTGACCGAAATTATTGGTTACTGGACATTTTAGTCCCAAAATTTTATATTGGCTGGGCTGTACTAGTCAAAGATTCTGAGGTGTATACAATAAATTTGTGATCACCTGGATGGATATCCCGCAGCACTGATGCGGATGGTCTCCAGAACACCACATGCTCGTAGTTGTTGGACGGCTCTTCTGGAATCAAATCTGTATAGAAAAAATACATTTTGAAGTCTACTTAAATGTTTGCATAACCTAGTCTGACTGAAGAATAAACATTTAATCACACTTGCCAAGAAAACACACATTACAGACCATAAAGAGGATCAATAAAGAACCAAAAACACGACTCTAAAAAGTCAGGACAGTCCAGAAAATCCTACCTTATCTTTTTCTTAAGGATCGTACACATCTCTCGTGTGAGAGGCATTTGGGCGGCTGCTGCCCGCTCAGGGACAAAGAGGCTCTGGACTCAACTCTGAGCTCTGAACACAACTCTCTGCTATTTGCTAACAACCCTACCAGGCATGTGACAAAGGCACCTCTCTCAATTTAGTCTTCATGAAGAGGCCCTTGTCTTTAGGAATGTGTGGAAAGGATATAAACAAACAAGGCCAAGCCCTTTTCAGAAACCAGAGCTATAAATTCACCATTTTCCATGAAAATAATGTTCTCTGATTTATTATTTAAACCTGATAACACGTGGATTACATGGACAGAAAAAGAATTTGAGCAGTCTGTGTCTCTGTTTTCTGTATTTGTATGCTTATTAAGGTAAATGCTATTGTCAAGAGATACAAAAAGCAGCTTTTCAGACCTTTAAATCTGTAATCTGCGTCCACATGATCTGATCATGCATACACCCATAAACATAAAATTTATTACATGTAATAACTGAATATGTGTACCGCCCATTAATGTGCACTGTCTTAGTTGTTTTGTAATAACTGAACACATGAAACAAGCTGTTCTTGCCTTCTGTTTTCCATATATTGTAAAACTGAACAAATAACAAAACTGCTACCTTAACCCACAACATATTTGGAAAGGCAGCATATGCAAATAAATGCAAGGAAAGGAAAAATCTTTCTATGACAACATAAGTTCAGGTATCATCTCCTTTAGAACGCATCATCTAGGGGGTGCTGGAACCCAGCAGAAGCTCAGAACTCATTGGCAAACAGCTTTTTATTAGCTACAGCATGAGCTCAACAAGAATCCATGTAAGAGCAAGCATGCATAACACAAACAAAGGGCCCCCCCTACCTACACGCCCAGGGAGTATACCTGATGGTAGACACCAACTCTGAATAGCCCCTGGGGCCATTCAAATAAGGACCAGCACCGGTGGCTGACGCAATACGCTTAAACCCGGAAACAACAATATAATCAGACGTTACCCAAAATAATCCAGCTGCTGGAAAACACAAACAATGAACAAAGAGCTCCCTGTATAAACATGGCATGTAAGATGAATGCACAATACATCACATACTAGTTCTTGGCTGTACTGATAATTTCATACTGATAATTTGTTAACGTTAACTGTGTTAAAATCTTTATGTTAATATTAAATCCATGTGCAGTATGACAATCTGCTAAATAGTGTACACTTTTTATAAATTACATACTTTCCCGTTAACCCAGTTTGTGTCTATCAATACATTTTAAGTCAAATATAGACACTAAAGCTGGTGTAGTAGTACAGATTGTATATCACCCAGCTTTGCAACATTTAGCAACACTATTTAGTGCGTGTATCCATGCATGAACTGGATCTACAGATTACCACACTTGATTCATGGACATTATGTATATATAAACAAAACTTACACAAAGGCCTCTTTGTCATCATTGGGTTTAATGCAGCGCACATAATGAGGGGTAGTAGCATTCAGAGTCTCCATCAGAAGATGTAAGGAATTCCGAAACTGGATAAGAGAGAAATAACAAACATTCAGGAAATTGATATACCCATATTACCACTAAGTTCAGGTAAAAATTAACTAAAACTTCTTAAGATCTCTTTAGATCTAAAAAAAATGATTCCCAAATCATTGTGCTTGGAAAAGGTCAATACACATACTGTGGAACATGAAAATATCTTCAAGCCCTGTAATGTTAGATTATTGACATACTGTCCATCTTTACTGAGTGTGAATGTTAATTCATTCATCAATTGTGAGCATTTAACTTTGATGATCTACAAGCTCTGCTGTTCATTCCGTACTTCTTGAGAGCTTACCTGGTGGCCCACAGTTTTACGGTGCTCACGGTTGTGGCCTTTGATCATAGGCTTAGCAGGACGGACGTTGATTCTGCCGGTTTTTCCAGCTGGTAGTGGGCCATCTTTTCCATCCTGAAAGAGATCTGCCACCAGCTGGAACTGAGGGCAGCATGCCAAAACAAACATCAGGAGTTGTAGAGTTGAGTAGAAAAGAGAGCTTTTATCATGGGCAAAGATTCATTCACAATTTCAGTGATAACACAGAATTTATTTTTGAACTTAGAATTTTATTTTTGCTAAATCACTTTTTCTGTCAAAATGTCTTTTCAAAAGCTTCCTAGTTTACCTTCGCCCAAAGGAACATTTTATAGGAAATTATGGAATCCTTTAAAAGCCATTCATGGTTTGTTATAGTATAGTACAAAACCTTTTGGTCTTTTTAAAAACTTTTTTTTTTTTTTTTAATTAATCATCAAAATAAATCAGTAGATTACTCAATTGTAATTATCAGTGGCATGGCCATGTTCCATTAATTACTGCCACAAGTAATATACATGGGAAACCTTTTCTAAATGTTCTTCTAATTCTAATGTGTTAAAGAACAAAACACACATTGTGTTAGTGCACCATACACTATACCCCATCATACACCAGAGGCAGAGGGAGCCATGTTTGTGCTGTTTCAGTGAGAATACTGATGGCCCTATTATGTTTCTGTCACTGATAAATCTGATGGGATGGGATATACAGTAGTGCTGACACACAATGCATAACAAAGAGTCATGAGTAGTCAAATGCAGCAAAAACAAAAGAGTTTAAGGCTCAGAGCGAATGACTTCATACACAGAATGTAATTTATTTATGGAAATAAGACATCAATAACTAAATCAGAGCACATGTATAACTGATGACTTTTCTATGTTCCCCTCGCTTTTCCAAAATAGAAAGTAGAGTGGGTAAATGTCTTAGCTAACAAAAACTTTCCTCAATTTCATGCTCTTTAAAAGACTAAATACAGAATCTAGTGCAACCTTGGAGCACCTTAGTAAACAAGGGTACACAGCTTACCAGTCATGGGCTTCAGTTTGTGTTTATTCCATATGGTGAAAGTAAGAACTTTATCTAATGAGATTCTGGAACGTTTAGAACATGTGAAATTAATTTAGCCTCTTTCTTGGCATACTGGTATCATTGGGCAACATTATTGGACTGACAGCAGCAGCAAATTATGGATATCAGAGGGGAAAAAGAGTGAATCTGCTCCAAACCAAACAAACGAATCTTGAAATAGCACTTGCTCATACCATGTAATGTGATGATGTTAGCTGTGTATTTCTTCGCTAAGGTGTGCTTAGAAGTTTTGAAAGATTTTTAAAGACTCGGTTCACTATCTGCAAATTGGTGTGCTATCGGTAACAGCTGATACTCAAAGTTTCAATATCAGTATCACAGAACAGAAAAAAATTGGTATTGTGGTTTAAGTGATGTGTTTCAATAAACAAAGGCTGTTTTTAAAGCTTAGTAGTTTTGAAAGGAGAAACAGTAGATTGGTATCAAGGTCAGCCGAGACTCAAGGTGTCATTTGGTATCAATTGGTATCAGTGTCAGAAAAATATCAGAATGTTATTTTGCCATTTTCAGAAAAAAGCAATGTTAAAAAGTGCTACTGCAGCTAGACAGTTGGTGAAGTGCACAGAGAACAAAATCAAAATTCATTAGTTACACTCGGAGCTAATTAACGTTACTCCAGGTTCTGAAGGTTTTGTTTCCCTGTATTATCAGCTCACCAGCAGCAAGCAGTTCAATCCTCCAGCAGTTTTCTGTTTATGTACAAATCAACTTATCTCGCCTTTCCCTGCACACTGTTGCCATGCAGCCTCAGGACAGAACACAAAGACATTGAGGTGAGTGTTGACCTAGAATGAGTCAATCCTCGCTGCTTAAGAGACGTGATGCACACGGCTGTTATTCTTATATCTCTATTGGCCCATACCATGTCTGCTGGGTGCAGATCAGGTCGGGATGTGTTTGTCTAAAAGGTAACATTATGAAACACTTATCTGTTTAAATCTTTTAACCACTCAGTCACAGAACATGTGCTTAATTTTTTGACTGCACAGATAACTGACCGCAAATACAGTAGAGCTTCAGCAGAGAGGCATGTTTTTTTGTTTTTAATCAGATTACCGGTGAAACAGTTAACTGACCTAATTTATATGGCGGAATTTCCAAAATTAGGCACTCCAAAGGTTCTGTGTTTAAAATGAAAATTCACCTCAATGTCCTTCTGACCGACATGAACATAAACACTTCCCTTATTAATCAGGCTCAGTCAACATATTGTTTAGAAATAACTGCATTCCCATAACATATATATATCTAAATCTCAATGCTCTGGAGGTTAAAAATATTACATGAGAGCTACAAACAGCTGGAAGTCAGATGGCCAACTTCATGTTTCAGAGAATATATGTCATGTGCTTCTTTTTTATACTATTGAGCTTGTACAAGCGTATCAAGTAAATATTTTTAATATTCACCACTGAGTTTACTGAATTTGTTCACCAGCATAAAAAGTGAAATGTATAGCAGACTTGTGTATAATCTTGATCCAGACCTTCTCAGTTGTAAATATGACTTATTATGTTAGCAATTAAAGTGCATTTTTTAAGTTAGAAAAATATTCAAAGCAAAATATGAATTTGCTAAAGCACATCAAAAGATCCTCTCCTAATGGAGAGGAAGGGTCTCTTTTCCTGTCTCACCTTGCTGGCCTTCAAGATGTTGATCTGCTCCTCATAAACAGTGTCTCTGTTCTTTTCCAGGAAGCCATCACACTGATACTCAACCTGACAGAGGAAACATTCAGTCATTAGGCTGTACATGGTACACTGAAAAGCCAGAAAAGTACATTTGAGAAGTATGCTGGGAACACATCACCATGAAGAATAAGAGGGGATCTAGTGTGGGGGGAAAAATTAAGCTGTCTCAGTTGTATTCACTTTTGTCTGTCAAAAGCTCTTTAATACTACGTTATAGGATCCTGTGTAATTTGACGCAAGCCAGATTTCAGCATTCTTTGTTTCCCAGAGCCAGAAGTAGAACTAAGCTATTCTACTAACTAAGTATTCCTGGGCTCTTGATGATAGTAAATCTGCTATGAGAACCACCGAAGCAATCTGCGTGTACCACATCTCACTGAGACAAGAATAGATGGGACAATATTTACACAAACACGTGTCATTCTATATATCTTTGTCATGAAGAGAGAAGTTTTGTAATTACAGTTTAAGTGGTGATGCATTACAGTTACAGAACGAGTGTCAGAATGGGAAAACGCCTCTGCAAAAGATTAGCTCATAAGTCGCAGTCTTACTGTGTGTCAGACAAATTAATTACTGCACAAAGTTTTGCAATGCAAGCCAGCATCCTCTTTGTAACAAGCACAAAAGTCATTGTTCAACACAAAGTTCTGCTGATGTATTCTAATATTCAAAAGTTGGGAATCAGCTGCCTTATTAACAATACTTCTTATTTTTTAGACAATAATAAGACTTGTGAATTTCAATGTTGAAAACAATTTACCAAATGGTATTTTGAGATGTTTTTGAAATATGATTTCAATTAATTTCATAATAACTCAATGTTATACAGCTCATTTTGGAATCTTCCACCACTCTGTTCGTTGCTCTGAACACACCTAAAATTCCTTTATATTTTACAGCTTCCAAGCATCCTACTAATTATTGAAACCTGTAAAACTGCACAGGACTACAATAATTTTATACATGTATCTGCAACCAAACTGGTGTTTATATGACTGAAAACACTGAATCCAAACTTTTGATAAGTGATTCTGCTGCTTAACACTAACATACCAACGAATGACATTAAAAATCTATAAATTATTATGGAGCTCCCTTGAAAGAGCAGCATCTGAATACATTATATATTCACAAAAGCTTCCGGATGTTACAGTGCTCCAGCAGTGCTTGCCTAAATGAGTGGAAAGAGCATTGATTTCCCTTCAGAGACCAATTTACAGCCCCCATCCAGACAGTACTGACCACGTTTGGGAGGATCCAGCACAACATGTGTTGCTATTCAGATCAAGTGTAACCACAGGATGAGGCAATTTTAATCCAGGCTTGGATTAAAGTTAACCCACCTTATCTGCAAAGTGGACAACAATGAACGAGCTATTAGACATCCTTGGCTTCTCAAAGTGTTGGCTGCCCAGGTGTTTGCTGTAAAGCTTCTGAGCCCAGTTCTGATCCGTTCCTTTAGGAACCTGTGAGAAGAAAAGGAATAAGAAAAGGCAACAATACCAACAACAGCCTCTATTTGGGTTACCTATTGCAGGACTTATTTGATGCTGCTCCAAATTATGCTCAATAACTTCAAAGATTTTTCATGCTAGACCGGATGGTAAAAATGAATAAATAAGCAGACATGAGTCTAGTTTCATAAAAGAGCTTTGTGCCAACACTCAGAAAATAACTAACCTTGCACTCCTCATCTAGCAGGTCCAGTATACCAAGCTTGGCCTCTATGAGGTCAATGCAAGGCTGGTTGTCATAGTAGTCAATGAGTGTCCATGGGATCAGCTCCTTCATGTACTCCTCTTGCTCCAGTTTAAAAACATGCTACAGGAATTAAATGGAAAATAGATTAATTAGTCATTGTTTTTTAATTATTTTTTTTAATGTTTGTTTATATTTCAGCCATGTCTCGGTCTCTGTAACTAAATAAAGTCTTGCATATTTCACACAGGGAATTGGACATGGGGAAAAACAGGAAAATTGGGTCAATGTGTAGCTTTTTTTCCATTACTCACAGAGTTAAATTGCTGCTGAAGTTTCTCATTGGCATAGTTGATGCAGAACTGCTCAAAGCTGTTAATCTCGAACGTTTCAAATCTGTACAGACATAAAACTGGTTGGTTTGTGAAGGCAATTTTTTTCCTAAAAGGAGTTATACCACTGCCTTATTGTTCATGTACTGATTGATAATCTCCCCGTTCAAGGTCTTTAGTCTGACTCTACAAGTTGACAATTTCATCCTGTACAGAGGACAAGACCTAAAGACCAGGCTAATAGACTAATGTTCCATGTATCATACCTATGCATTAAATCACTGCGTCAGACACATCCAAAAATAATTCCCAGTAGAATTACCCATAAATGTCAAGCACTCCGATGAAGGAGTGCTGCTTGGAGGAGGTATGCAAGGCCTTGTTGATATGCTCTACTATCCAATCAAACAGATGGGCATAAATGTGTTTGGCCAGAGCGTTGCGAGCATTAGTCGCTTGGGCAAGAGACATGTTCTTCACGTAGGTCTCAGCTGTGGTGACCAACTTCCTGTGACAGAGCCAGTGCTCCATTTGCTCCTGCTCCACACCCAGCAATTGGCAGAAATGATGCAGGTGAGTGTCATTTCTCTGCATGACAGAAAGCAAAAAAAAAAGGAAAAAAAAAAAGATATTATTGACTAATTTAAGATCTCAAACCACAGTTATTATTTAGTCATTAATCCCAAGTTATTATCCTAACTTATTATTCAGTTATGTCTATAAAACTGATGTGCAGTTATAAAAGTGAGGGGGGAAAAAAGTGTGGACCCATTTAAAAAAATGCTTTTAGTAATAATGCTTTTAAGCAGAGGTATGCCAAATTATATTTTATCAATATCAAGATGCAAAATATGCTTAATATGCTTATTTTTTATTTCAAATCAAAGTAGTCAGTTGAAAGTTTCTCCAGTTTTAGGACAAAAAGCAGATAAACATATTAAACAGAAAATTACAAAAAGTTGTTAAGAGTCCCATTTTAGTTTTTAGTATTTGTTGAATTTCAGTTCTGACTTCTGACTTCTTTCCCTTCCTTATGTGTGTGACATATCCCAAATCTAATCTCCTCTGAAATGTCTCCTGAAAAATTAGTGTCTCGTGAATAATGAATAACTTGTACTTGATGGCTGCGTTGACTGGAAATTAAATAAATGAAGGACGGTCTTTGAATCTTAATAGGATAATAGGAAATAGGATAAGGTCATTCTGTAAAGAAGCACTTACAGAAATATGGCAAGACTCTCCATCTCTCTCAGATACAATGTCCACATTTCCAAGGTGCAGGATGGAGGCAATTATCTTGAAGATGCTCATCTGATGGCTCTCCTTTACACCTGTACAGTACAACTGTGTGTAAAAATGTGTATACAAGAAGTGCCTGGCAGTCCTTTACTTAAAAACTTGAATTACATGAAATGATCAAGCCATTAGTGACTCGCACCCAGCATTGACAGCGCATTCCTCGTCTTCTCCAAGTCCTCAGCATCATTCACCCCCTCAATGAAGATGTTCTCACCAAGAGAAGTGTAAGTGAAGTCTTCTGCACTGGCTTTAAAGCAAAGAAGATGCTTAGACTACTATCAGCTCTAGTCTTTGATACAGGGCTGCACATTTGTTTGGCAAAATTAAAACAGTGGCCTTTGCAATGTTGATACAGTAGAACAACACACTGTGGGAAAGAGGCCTCTAACAAATCACAGCATTTTATTTGTGTGCTGTGATCATCATGACTAAATCCCAGATGCTTAACAATGTGGATCAATATACTACAATGGATACTGCAGTCACAATATGTGGAAATGTGACTGCAACGTGCAATTTTGTGCAAATTTGTAAAATACAGAAATACAGATTTATGTACTCATTTGTCTGAACCATTGCTAAATAACACTGTGCAGAAACAGTAAAGCAACAAAGTAGATAGCACAATGCAGCATAAATATTAGCAGTTACGGTAGTAGAAGGTCACTGGACTACTCACTCAGGACTAGATCTTTGAACTCTGGCAGGCGGGCTGAAGCACACAGCTGGTAGAAGATGTGGTAGTTCCTCTCATCCTCAGCCTGCAGAAATATATTCCCTTCAGCACTGAAGTAACCACTTTGTGAAACACCTGACTTACCAGAGACACTGAGGAATCGACAGGCTCTTGTTAGAGCTGCAATTAGGGCTAAAAGCTTTCCTCCCACACCAGACTTACCTGAAATACTACTCTGGACTTCTCCAGCAAATACGTCCGCATGTTGGCACCAATAATGTGATATTTCCTGTCAAAGCCAATTTGGATGTATTTCCCAAACCGGCTACTGTTGTCATTGCGCGTTGTCTTTGCGTTCCCGATCGCCTGCAAATACAAAGCCTGTATGTGAGAGAATACCCTGCGATTCTGACAGCAGGTAAAATCTACCTGAACCAGGGATTAACATAATTGATGCCTGACCTGAGGTTTTGAGAAGGGTTGGGGACAGTGTGGAAAACCATGTGAAATATGTAACTACAGTACTGTGCGTTTAAGGTTGCCAAGCCATAAAATCCTGTTTGTCTTGCTGCTTTTGGCACAAAACACTTTATTATATTTCATTTGTATATACAGTTTTGCTGAAACATCAGAGACCACAGTCCAGTTATTTTATTTCACTGAATGTGTTTGAGATTACTTGGATCATGAAGCTTCTAAAACTGAACTTTGGAGATGATTATAAGATGATAATATCGTGTCATGGGGGTATTAGGGGTCACCTGCAAAAATGTATGTTTTTGTCTTTCTCTGCATGGTGAAAGCTCCCTTCTATAATCAGAGCTTGTCTGGACTGAAACGATACCGCTAATTGAGTGAGAGATTTAGGCTCTCACCTTGGAAGTTAGATTTGCTTCCTGAAGGGCAGATTGAGATTGCCCTACTCTTATCAGCTCAAACAGACAGTGTGACACCAAGGTTTAATCTTGCAGCTGAAGTGCATATGCACTGTGGTAAGGCAGTGAGGGGAATGGCACTAAAACACAATTTTGTTTGCTGTACATGTTAGACAGCTAAGTATAGTGGCCTTCTAATTCTCTCTTCCACTCTTATGAGACAATCATTATGGCGACACTGCCTCAAAAGAGGACCGAATTTAAGCTAAACTTGTTCGATATAGCACATAGATAACATCATGATACATGACGAGGCATTTTCTCAATACCAAGATATGATGTAGTAAACAAGTTGGAATACAATCTGCAAAATAGTGCTGCCACATTTAAATAAGGTTAAAATAGTACAGGTATCCAATAACTGTTTTTTTTATATTTACAAAAATATACTGTTTTAACACATGAAATGGAATAACCGTCAATCAGCTGCCTGATACCATGATACACCCAGCTGTTCTATTATTCTAGAGAGTACTAAACATAGCACAGCGATTTAGTAAAGGCCTTTTCCTTGTAAGCGTCATTACTCGGGAACAGTGTTATACTATATAACGGATATTTGCTCCATTTATAGCACATAAGCTTTTCATAAACCCTTAAGTACTGCTTTTAAAACTGTCACTCAATGCTTATATGTGCTATGAAGTCATACTGTCCTCACCTTATCAATGTATGACACAAGTCACAAAGTCAGTTCAGTAACAGTCTCAAATACAGTACAGCACAAAAGCCATTCATAATATATTGCACCTCCATAATGGGACTGGAGGCCAGCACTTTCTCCTCCACATTTGTCTCGTTGGTTGATCCTCCTACAGTGGCGAAGTAGCGCATGGCGTATTTTGCAGACACAGTTTTCCCAGCTCCCGATTCTCCACTCACAATGATCGATTGATTCTTCTCATCTCTGCAGGAGGAATAGGGCAAAGGAAAGGAAATGTTTCCCAACGTGTATAAATAACACATTTTCCACTGACTTGCCATGTGAATGCATTATGAAGAAAAGAACAAGCTGGTGAGACTGAAAGCAAGAAGATGAAAACATCCATGTCCACATGATGACTTGTGGAGTCTACATCAGGTTCTTGCTGATCTTGACTGTGTCAGCGTTAGAGCTTGACTTTGCTAAGCAGGGTGATATGCAGTTATATAACCTTTATTTTTACACTTTGTCAAATGCTGGCTAGTCTGTTAGTGGATTTCTTTCCACTGACATGTAAGATCACAACTAGGCCTGGAATACTCCCAAGTCATTCACTAATGGAGTCCCCTAAGCACCAAACACATACCAGTTCATGGTACCAGGTATGTGATATAAAATGCAGGATAACCAGTGTTTGATTCCCTACAATAAATACAAATATTGTTATTGCGATGAGCAGTGTTTTCATGCATGCTTTTGTATTTTAATCTATAATACACATTATTTTGCTAAACAGTGCATTCCTGTAAGGTATTATTGCAAAGTGCCCTTGAGCTTTGGAACAATTTTAAATATTATATTGCAATTATACAACATAATAAAACTTAATATTATTATTTGCTATAATTAGAATTATTATTAGCAGTGGTGGTGGTAGTAGTAATAGTAGTAGTAGTAGTAGTTCTAATGTCAAATGTTATGTTTCTTAAAACTCAAACCAAAGAAGCTCACAGTCTCTAATAATGGCTTTGACAGGCTCTCAGACAACTAACCTGTGAACTCTCAGCTCAACTGACAGATACAAAGGTCGCCCTAAGTAATTAAAACAATCTAAAGTTGAGCAGATGACAGCACTACTTGCAATTCTCGGGTTACAGAAGCTTTGGCATTTTTATTTTCCCCCTCAGTTCATTTCATTGTCGTGACTCTGACACGTCACAGAGGAGTCACCGAGCCACTGCGGGGGCTGTTTAGACTGAACTTGAACCTGATGTGAACATGGACTTGTCTTTTGTTTTCCACAGGAAGAAAAACGCGAATGCTTCAGGGGAATGAGGACGCATGCACTGTAATTACCCACCCACTCCATCCATTATTGAGCCAGCAGGCTGAACTTTGAGATTATTCCAGGCTCTCACGCTCAAGGTCCAACTACTGAATCAAGTGAGGTAATCTGCTGATTGCATGCAGTATAAATAACAGCTCCAAAAACTTGTGCAGCACAGGCTATTTACTTGAAGCTACATAAAATCAGTGTGGTGGAATGCTGCCTGTTATTGAGGATTAAAGCACTTAAACTGTGTGGTTAAGATTATGTTATTAAATTCAGAACAGTGTCAGCATTGTGACTGAATGCAAAGAGAAACGATGAGCAAGTATTACATGTCACATTAGTTGGCAGACTGCACTGTACATACCTGGCCATCTGTTTATAAGCCTCTTCAGCCACAGCAAATATATGAGGGTCCATGTCCCCCATATTTTGCCCACTGTAGGCACTGATGACCTCTTCTCCATAGATTTGCAGCTGCTCATATGGATTAATTGCCACCAGTACAATACCTGTGGAGCAGAGGGAGGGTGAGTCTGGGCTAAAGCAAAATTGTAGCAATTACTTGTAAAGTGTGGGATCAAGCAAAATTTGGTTGTTCATTCTATATAAATAATTGTGAGGTTGATTAAATATACAAATGAAAGTATTTCTAATACCACAGTGTGCAGAGTAGTGGAAGCAATCAAAAATACAAAAATTGTATCTGGAGCATATGAAGCCACTGAGAAAAATACCAGTAAAATGAGGATATAAGAGCGCATCATGAATTAGAATTGGACAACACAGAATGTATCGAGGTAAAAAGCTGGGAAGCTTGCTGAAGGCCTTCTGCTGGCTTTCATTAATGAATTACGCTTGTGCTGATATGCTGCAAAGAGGCTTAATTTATGCATTAAGCACCATTTAGTTAAGCAATTTTCCAAGTTTCTCAAGTAGGCCACTATTAAATTCATTTTCATTCAAAGAGGAATATAAAAACATACACAGAAATGCTTTTAACAACAACAAAAAACACTGATCACACTAATAGTAAGGCTCTCAAGAAAGCGGTGAGGTCTCTTTGGGGTGTCCTTTTGTTTGTCTTTTGGCCGGGTATATAGTGCCTCAAACTATTCATTCTGCCATGACAAAAGAAGAGGATGACGTCAGGAAAGGCATGACAACGTGTCACTATTCTGGCACAGACGGACGACTGCGTTTGAAAAAAAGCATTAAAGGGAACCACTGAAAACAAGGAAGGACTCGCTTTGTTATGCTTTGGCAGGAACAATAAACTGGAAGTTTTCC
Organism: Semaprochilodus insignis; assembly: GCA_034552555.1. Lineage (NCBI taxonomy): Eukaryota > Metazoa > Chordata > Actinopteri > Characiformes > Prochilodontidae > Semaprochilodus > Semaprochilodus insignis. The sequence continues at coordinate 22,571,319 of CM067487.1, read as the reverse complement.
GTCATTATAACACGGAACAGACAGAAACAAAAATAAATTAAGCACATTAAAAAAAGATTACTCTAGTTTCTAAACTGTTATCTCGCATATGCTTATTTTGCTGACTTATTTTAGCATCTCCCTAATATCACACTGCTTTACCAGAGCTTCATGCTACGCTGCATAATGAGTGTAGTCACTCCTCTATCTCTGATCTCCTCTATCCTGACTGCCACGGCACTAGAGCCACACATCAAATGACTAACTAATTTCTGGGAAAGCATCCAGACACACTTAGACTTTGGAATTATTGAAACATGCAGGTGGTAATGTAATTGGAAGAAACTAGGAGAAGCTCACAAAGTGAAAATTTTAACAATGAAACTGAGTCATCCTGACATTGAAGGACCATCCTTTAACAAGCAATGGTACGTTGCCATAGGGATGGACAAACCAATAAAAACACCATTGCACGCAATGATGACCAGAAGAGACACCTTCTTTGTGCACCTCCACTAAACCCTGCTGGCAGCGCATTCCAAATCACAGCAAACCACACAGTAGCGTTTACTGCTGTGGAAATGATTAAGAAGGCAAAGGACGTGCGTGACGATTGTGAAGTCAGTATAAAGTAGCCTGTCCAGCCACGTGAATGATGGAATGTAAAGGGTCAGCAAAGTAAGCAGTCAGTGCTTAAAAGTGTGATTAAAAGTGCAATCCAAAAAAACCTGCATAAAACTGCATTTTATTTCATTTACAACTAACAACACCTCAGATTTGAACAAGCAGGTACCATACTGAAAGCAACATCCTCAAGCGATAAGACAACAGTGTTGTCCATGATACACAGCAATAAGGAAACCACACATGGATGTGCAAAATTACAGAGAAGGATGAGGTGCCTGGCAGCGACTTTCAAGAGCTACTGAGGCACACTGAGCCAACGCTAAACCCAGTCATGGCATTTATATTCATTTTGGACCAGTAATAAGTTATAAACTAAAACTTTAGAACTTTATAATAACCAGGTTTTTAGCATTTATCATGGTGTTTCAGCCTCCCGTTTTAAACAGAACCTTATATAGGCTGTTGTTCAGTATGATTTCAGGGTATTTTTAACACTTTTTAATTTGTGATGAATTAATACAAAGCTCAGCTGTTGTGTGCACTCATAAGAGTCTATACAAAAGTATTTTTCAATAGCAGCAAGTCAGACTTCAAATCACATTGAAATCAGATTTCAGAACCAGATCAGGATTGATTGTGTGATAAGCTGATGACTTTCTTCCCAGTTTTTTCAAACTTGCTGGGTTGCAATTAATCATCAACTAATGGCAGTTAAAAGAATTTGCCAAAATTTGCATCCCTACTGTGTATCCAAATTGTATCAATCTCTTCTGAGGGTGTCATTAATTCTCTTTCGTGGACACATCGAAACATGAAACATTTTACCCCAGGCTTATCACACTCTAAGGTGTATTATTAGTAACTACGTGGGAAACAAAGCCAAAGTCTTTATTAAAGGTGCCATAGAATGAAAAGCTGTATTTATATTGGCACAGAGAAATAACACAGAGCTGGCATAGCCTGAACCTCAAATACCGTTGCCTCCTCCTGTGAAAAAGGCTGGAATTCTGATTTCAAAATTTACATACAACAACTCAGCAACAGCAAGCAAAATGGGGGACTATGTAGAGAAAACTATGCTTACAGGCTGTGAAGTCGATGTTGGCACTTTTCATACCCTATCCAAGGACCTGAGCGGGCAACGGCATAACAGAGGATGCTGATCTTTAATCGAGGCTAAAGTTGGCTTATTGGAGGTTAATTTTATTTTCCTGTCTGTGTCTATTACAACATGTTGTTGCTGTGTGATCATTGTAGTGCCATGAGTGAATTCTATGGCACCTTTACGTCATAGGAGTGAGTGATGGAAGACTGGACCCAGTGGCAGCCCTTGGCCATTAAACGGCTTAAAGAGTAACTCAGTTTTACTGCTTAACACCACACTGATCATAGATTCAGCACATTACTTACAATGTGATTCTGTGACATGTTTTTATTTACATATTTTAGCTCTGGGAGGTTCAAAAGGAGACATGCTACACAAAACTACATGTGTATTGCTTATGGCTCAGCTGCACTGCTTTATGAGATCATTATTTGTCAATCTTTTGTTCTTCTTGTTTTGAAAAATGAAATCTAATTTTTTTTTAAATCAATAAGCTAAATCAATCTGTGCAATGCATAATTAGGTCTCAGTAGAATGATCATTGTTTTAACAAAAAAAATAAATAAATAAAATAAATCACTAACTGACTGACTCATGAGCTTGAGAATATGTGCATCGGTAGACCACCAATGCAGAATGTTTTTAGTAACAATCAAACAAATTCCAGACTTAGACTTCGAGAGACCAGACTTACCACAGTATGTGTAAATGTGGTTGGACTCCAGGAAGCGAACCTTGAGGTTGTGCAGCACTGCCGGTTCGTGCAGATAGCTGAGCGCTGTGAGGTCATTTTCTCCCACCAGAATATCAGGGTTCCGAAGGAAGGGAAGAGGGTTGTCTTTGGGACCAATTGGGTAGTCTAATGTCTGAGACAACAATAAGACAGCAGTTTAAGAAGGCTGACAAATCTATGCTCCCACCACAAGTGCATTCTTTCATAGCAAGTGTAGGGAGGCCGGACAATGACCAAAATCACATTCAGCAGGGCTCAAAATAAAAAGAGCACAGATGCATTTTCAGGAATAAAACACCTGTGAAAGACATTATGATAGATCAGACGTTGTTTTTGTTGTTGTTTAATCAGAGTTAATTTCAACGTTATGGCAAAGCCGTCATTCCTGGCCTGCCTAAACACTACATATCAACTCTAAAACTAAGACTGCTACAATTTCACATTATGTTGAATGGGATTTTCACCGAGATGCTGTCAAGCTTGTCCAACCTAGAAACAGTTGCTACAAAAGAATGCATTTGTGGAGGAAGCACAGATTGATCATTAATAACTTTAATTTAAACATTCATATTCAACAACAACTCTTTGGGCAGTTTGGTGAGATGAGATAAGGGTTTATAAGGGATACACAATACCAGTCCAAATGACATGTGTGAATAAGGAAATTAAGGAAGATCATGGTAGATCACGTGTTTTGATTATCTCTCAGATAACTCATAATTTCTCTGTATTGTTATTTGAGAATACTCTCTCACACAAAGTTCACACCCCTATCCCGGACCTGTACTTCCTACTCACCAACATAAGATTAATAATTCAAGAGACATGCAGCAAAGAAGCACACTGCTATCCTGAATAAGGAACGCGGGCCAAAGCACAGGTCGCTCAAATACTTTCTTACTTTAGAGAACTCAGTGTGGCATAGTGTGCCCAGCATCCTTTATCTATCCAATTATCACACTGCCTTAGAACCAATTCAGTTCCTGCCTGATAAAATCATATTTAATGGTGATTAAACTCAATAGCTGTAACCTTTAAGAGGCGATGCAGAGAGGAATGAACTGCTTACCGATTCATCTTCTAGTTTGAGGTGCAGGATGGATCCTCCCTCTTTGTAGTCTTTGATAATCTCAGCAGGCTTCCATACCTCCTCTGGGTCGGGGATCCAAACCCGAGTGTACTAAAACACAAACACACATTACAATAGGCCTGGATTATTTGATTTGATAAAGCCTCTGGTTCTCTTAGACCCCATTTTCACCTGCTCATTTCATGTGACTTGAACCTGAATTGTAACATGATAGAATCTGACCCTCACGAAACTGCAATTGATTATTAAATGTGACTCCAGTTAGTTCGATTGAAATCCAATTGCTATAAGATGTGTAATACGGTATATATTCATACACAACACCCAGTCATATAAAACACTGAGTGTTGCTGCTTCTTTTTTCTGTTCTATTCAAAAGATCGCCACCTCAAAAAACAAAATACATTGTATGCATTGTTAATTTTCTGATTTTACACCTATGATCATGACACGCTATGTTCATAAGCAGATGGCAGATTGGAACAATTGCCCTCCTGTTTTAGTCATCATGGACCACTTGCTATAAAATGTACTGTATTGTAGCGACACTGCTCAAACTCCTTAGAGCAGGCGTGTAAATCTCATACCCCAATTCAATTTAGTTACCATTCTTTAAGAAACCATGTGATGCACCAAGAAAGTCTCACATTTCACTTTACAACTCAGAGTCATCTTCAAAAATAAAGGAGATGATTGGAGGATTTTTTTTTTTTTTAACACAAAAACAATATTTAATTTTTTAATAAATAAATAAATAAATGGGCACACAAGCTGCTGAATATTATTATAACCAAGTCTAGCATTTTTTAAAACACTGAATCACCTTGATGTATTTGCAAGTAAATGTATTTTTACACCTCTATCAGTCAAACTACTATTACAAATTATTCTTTCAATTATGGTTATCTTTTCATTACACTGAAATGGATAGCATCAAGTCGTCACCCCAGAGTAAATGTCACTATGGGTATTTGCATAGAACGAAAGACCCACAACAACAATAGAGATAAGAGGCAGAAGTACAATGCTGTATCAGCTTTATGCACATTTTGTTTATGTGAGCTCATAACCAGCTGCAGCTCAGCCCAGGGCATATGAGTTAATGGAACACTAGAGAGGAGCAGCCAGACAGAGTCTAATAAAACAGTGCTCTGTATTTGCTATTCACCCCACCCAGAAACACGAACAAAACTATCACGCGAGAAATCCGAACTGTAGAATGCCTTACAACTATCAGTGGAATGCAAAAGTGATAAGAAGCACAATACATCAGTTGAATCCAGGGATTATTACGTCTTCTACACAGCCTGCCTTGTTAAAATGAACTCCAGATTAAAAAGATTATGCATGTTTTCAGGGTTGAAACAATTTTTGCTTCTGAGGTCACAGTGCAATGTGATTTATATATATATATATATCTGGGAAGCAGGATGGTCTTATTGACGTATTATGCGCCATACTGGATAGAAGAAGGCATGAAGGATCTGGGATGCCTACACAAAACAGAGAGAGAACTGACATATTGTCTGACATGAGTGGAGTGACCCAACAACCATGATTGTGGACATTCGGCAAACAGTGATGATTGTTGTCACGTGTCACATGTCCAGAAGGCCTGCTGTCACTCCACTTCCACCCTACTGCAAAATCTGCAGGAACTGTATGAGAATATTCAAGCTGCATGGGATGGATTATCACAGGACACCATTAGGAACCTCTACAACTCCATGCCGAGACACCTGACAGTTGCGTTAGCCAGTATAGCAGACCGACGCCATACTGAGAGACAGTACTTCTGTATGTGTAGCTCAATAAACATTGTCCATATCAGTCTAAATTTATCATCATGTATTGTTCCTGGTAGCCTTTATCTTCCTTATCCTTATCTTCCCACATATATACTATATATAACCACACACACACACACACACACACACACACACACACTTACATCTCAGAGTATTAGACTGTGATGTTGAGTGTCATATGTGGTGAATATTTTTTCAGTCTGGAAAAAGGTTTAAAAAAACATGGCATAAAAACAGGATTTCAAGACTTTGTTTTTGGCTTCAGTTATACATTTATACATTTATACTTTACACCTGCTACAACACTGTTACAACTAAGCCTACAACAGATGCTGCAAAGCCTTTTCTCTTGATAATTTGAGGAATTCTACACCACACACAGCATACAGGGCACATTCTCCCAGACGCACATCTTCACATAAAAGGAATTGGAATCCGTTTTATTCATGAGACCAGAACGTTACTATGTAGCTGTTGTTGATCACAAACACAACCTCACAAATGAACTGCACTGGTATCTTCACATTTTCATCTCTCTGCTATTCCATTACTGCTATAAAATTTCCAGCAATTACCCACTCATAAAAATACCAGAACTGCCAATGCCATTTACAGACTTCTCTGCAGTTTCTGTCACTTGCACACTCTAATAAAAGATGCAGAAGGGCTACATGTGACAGGGGCTTCACAGCGGGTGAACAGGAAAAATCCATACCCCCTCCCATCCCTGGTCCATATATGCTGTTGAGGCAGCACCAAAAAAGCTCTCTCTGACTCAGCTGTGGAGATCCGGGGAATCAGCAAAAGTTTCCCTATAGCATCTCTGCATTACTCCTGACGTTTACCCAGAATACTGCAGAGACAATGAAGGAGATGAAAGGGCAAGCACAGAGAGAGTTCTGAGGGGAAAAAAGCTAGAAAGCTATTACCAACAAAGAATAAATTAGTGCTCATCAGCCATCCCTTCCACCTCGAGGCTTTGCTGCTTAAATCCTTGCTAAGGGGCAGGAAGGACCATACACGCACTGCAACTCTTAGGTGCAATATGCAACCAAAATGGGTTCTTTATGCCAAAGAGGAAACATGTCTCAAAAGAACATTCCAATTGGTGGATTTTAAAAGAACTATTTTTCCTAGAAGAGATGAATGTTCATTCACTACATTCAAGCCAAAACATGTTGAGATGTTTTTAAGAATGGCCTGATAAAGTACACGAACAACAAACACACTGTGCCCAAAATGAAAGGCAGATAAACACGACAGACAGCACAGAGTTTATCTTTGCATTACTCCTGATGCTTAAAGAAGCTTAAAGCAGCTGGGGGTGTTAAGAACCCACATAGAAACTGACCTGTGTTTATAGAGACTTCATGCAGAGGGAAGAGGATCTCTCAAGTGGCAAATGAATGACCAAGGATCAGAGCTGGAGAACTCCAGATATTAGTTAGGTCTTGGGGTCAGAACATCTCCCAAACAGCAATAGGACATCACCTACATGACCACAAGTTGTTTGGGAGGGTTGCCAGAAGAAACCCTCTGCTCTGAAACTTTCAGTAGTACCACGCTCTATGGTCAGATGAGACCAACAAAAAGCTTTCTTGCAACAAACATCAGAAGTGGGTTCGGTGTAGACACAAAGATAGCCATGCAGAAAAGTACCTTATCCCCACTGTGAGGTATGGTGGTGGATATAATATGTTGTGGAGCTGCTTTTCTTCCAAAGGCCCTGGACAATTTATCTGGACTCCATCAAGTACCAGCAGAAATAAATGAAAACCTGAGAGCTTCAGTCAGGAAGCTTGGCTGGCCATGGTTTATCGTCCGAGCAATGATCATGACCCAAAGCACACCTCAAGATCCAGTACAAAAATAGTTCACTGACCACATAATCAAAGTTTTGCCATGGTCATCCATGGCATGGACCTAACAGGCCTTGCAATGGACCTAAAGCCCATACAAAATATAAAAGCTGTGGGATGAGATGAACAAGTCAACAAGTGTGGACCTCAGAATCTGAAGGGATAGTCCCAGATTGCTTGCCATGTATTTTCCAGTCTCTTCAAGCACTATAGGAAAAGACTTGGAGCTGTTATCTTTATCTGTAAGGGGAAGCTCCACAAAGCGTTAGATTAGCCAACAATTGTGGCACACATAGATTTGAGAAAAACAAAATTTCATAATAGGATTTCTTTTTTTCCCTTCTATCGTACTTCAAATAAAGGCTAATATTTTGAATTCAGTAATAATGATAATAATAAAGAAGTTTTTTTACAGTCTGATTTTTACCAGGGGTGCGAATATTTTTGAAGGACACTGTAGAACCTTTACATTATCTGTAGGGTCTTTAAACTCAAGAAAGTTCCTCATGTTCTCATTTACAACTTAATGGTTCTTCAGGGAACCAAAAGTGGTTTGCCTATGGCATCGCTCTGACTAATGTGCTGTGAGTGTGTAATAGATTTTCTCTGCAAATCTCCATATTTCTCCCCATCAAAAGAAGACTGATGAAAATAATCAGTAACAACACTAATCAGAAATGTGTATCAGTAAAAATAGGCTTGAATAAAACATTTAAATTTCTAGTGGTCTAGCAAGAAGACAGTTCACCTTGGGACTGTGCTTCATCAAAACGATGAGCACTGGCACAATGAGGACATGATTCAGAGAGGCAGAGTGAGCGTCTGAGCTCCATAGAGGCAGAGCCGCTTCATTTTATGAAGGGGAACCAAAAAAAAAGGGGCCATTGCATGAACAGCACAGAGATCCAGAACTGCAGGAGTCATTACGCTTAGATCCAGATAGCAGCTTTTCCAACAGGAGTCCTCAAGGATTTAGACAGCAAGTTTAGGGAGGCTGGGCAGCCAAATAGTATATTGTAAACAATATATCCTGCAATGGACATCCCGAGAGAATGCAAGTGTTCAAGAACACTGACAAGTTACCAGTCCAAAAGCATTCCGAACTGAGAGTAGATTATATGAATCCTGGCAGATCTGTTAAAGGTTACATGAGAATCAATTAATTTTTGAGACATTTAAGTTATGGGAGAACACATCAAGGGAACTAAGCCAAATTCAATTTTATCAGAACATCAACCATTTCAGACATCTATGCTCTAGCCTTGCTTGGTCACATGCACAAGCTCCACAAACCATACTGACTGGCTTTGTGCAATCTGTCATGTATGTAGGCATCTGTGAAGCTAAGGTCTCTGCGGTCTCTTAATAATACATTTCATTAATGGAGAAAGATTATTAGAAGCACTTCAGTTAAATGTTAAAACTATGGGATTCGGGGACTCTACAGGGATGTTTTGATGGTAATTTTAGATTCATCTGATCTTTTAACAACATAAGAACTCTTGCAAATGAGATAAGTTTTTGCAAATGAGACTCAATTATTTAGCGACCAGGGAAACATCTGAAGTCCACTCCATTTTCTCACATCACTTCCTCTGACTGTTCTGGTGATTTGACATACTGATATTTAATGACAGGATGGTGTCGAACTAACCACTATGGGCCTAAAAGAATGTCTAGCTGTCAAGAAGCCATTACAGAGAAGACAAAGACAAAAAGATAATAAGACAAAAGAAAAAGAACACAATCTGTAAATCAAATAAAACTGCAAGTGTTCTCAGAAAAATGGACTGAACACCCCAGAACCCAGACCAACACATCATTGTATGTGTTTGGAATTACTTGAATCATGAGAAATGGAGAAGATACACTACATACTGAAAACAGTGATATCATATTTAGTTGCAGATGTGTGATTTTGTTGTTAAACGTATGTTTTTGAGGTTTGGTTAGTACCCTGCGTAAGGTGTCATAAAATGGAAATCTGAATTTGCATCATCATTATAGCAGAATAATGAAACTTTAGTACATGAAAACAGACAAACCCTGAATCCCCAACACAACTGTCTCCTCCTTCAAATACAAATACTGTGTTTGTAAAAATGTGCCGATTCCAAAAGCCTAGACTGTTGGGTAACATTGCTGACTGCACAGAAACTGATGACCCCAAAATGAAATCTAATCAGCTCACGTTCTAGTCCAGGTGGAAAGAATGAAAACGGATCAACACCAAAGGTGGACTACATCTGCAAAAAACTATCAAGGGATATCAGTACTTTTCAAAATCTTTCCATTGATCTGTCAGTAGGCATGGGTGATCTTTAAATGAGCCAGATCATCTTAACCTGAACGTTTAGTGAGCCAACAACGTTAGTTTACTTTGTGTTGATGTTGAGGTATGTTTTATTTTCTTGTCTCTGCCCGTTTTGACATGTTACCTTTAAACCAGCCAAACAGAGCAGAGCTCATCAGAATATTCATGAGAACACCATAAAGGACAAAACAGCTTGACTGGTTCTGGGGTGAAATCACAGGACTGCAAATGGACATGTAAAACCGCATCTGGGCATTTTTCACCCTGACCAAAATCCAACACCTATGTCAGACATCAGAGAACAACTTAAAATACTGAAAAAAAGCAGTCTATGGCACCTTTAATTTCTACTTCAAGAGGTCTTGCAGCATCTTAGTCATAGTAAATATCTATATCTATAACATTAAGGTTTTGTGTTGCTTTTAAGGTTCTCATTTTAGGAAAGTTAGAACAGCAGGAGGAAACAAAGGCCAGTGAGATAATCAAATGTATACCCCGAAGCTTCAAGTGACTTCTGTAAAACTGTTCAATGGAACCGCATGGGAGTGTTAAATGTAACAACTGGGGAATTAGGATATAAGGCCTTTTCCGATCTCCTCCGAAAAACAAACAACAAAAAAAAAAAAACAACTTACAACAACTTATGCTACCTAAAGTCTTAGCACTTAGCACAGGATTTGCTTTCTGCTATAGCATTTGTGGTGTTGTGGTGTAGGTGTTACACATCTGTGCCTTTAATATCAAACACTGGTCTGAGGCTTATTCCAATCCTGTACCCAAACCCTTCAGCTTTGAACTGAAGCACTGCAATATAGGTTTGTAAGCAGAGATAGGTTAGAGCAGAAATGAGATCAAATGAGAATTTAACACTAATATTGTGTTGTGTCTGCGTAGTAGGCCATGTCACATGCAAATTGTCCACTGTGACAGCATCAGCTCATTTGATTTGTAAAACGTGCTTAGACAAACTCACTTTTCATGAGCTCCATGAAAGCTACAGTAATGTTATACTTATGACTCACACCAATATGCACCAAGTAACTCTGTGCACTGTTTTGTTTCAGAATTCTGAGAATTAAATACAAGGCCAAGGTACAATTAAACGCCTTCAAAAGATTCCCAATATATGGAAAAGTACACGTTCAAATAGATACTGGAATACTTTCCTCTTTACTTACAATAGCATTCAAAAGTTTGAATCACTTGTAATACCAATATTTACTCAACTGTAATTTGTACAGTGCAGAGTGAAACACTAGCAGGTATTCAAAGATGTTTTATCTTAAATACATATATTAAATACAGTAATAATTATAATGTTAAATAATATCAGTAATTTCTTGATAAGCTGTCTGCTTCAAGATTCATTTACCAAGTTCGCCTTTCGTGGCTCTCATTGGCGCCCAAGGGACATGAGCCTGGAACAAGGTTCACTTTGCTTTCTTAAAATATATTTATTATTTTATATATTTATTATCTCATAATTAAATGCCTCTTTAGACCAGTGGTCCCCACCCTACAAAAAACCACTCCCACTTTATCTCAGGAAGGGTTTAATAATGAATGCATTAATTGGATCAGATGTGTTGGAAGCAGGGCAAACACTAAACTGTACAGTTTGGGAACCATACCAGGTTGAGTTGTCGATTAACACTGTCAAAGCAAATGATGAAATCAGTTGCTTCTATTCCTATGTGGTAACACTGCACGGCATCGCAGCTACTCTGCAGGAGTCACACTCTGAACAGTTACGTCATCTGCACATTCAGTTTTGTCACTTCTTATCCATTATCTAACACAGTATGATGTGTATCTTAATGCTGCTTCCAACAGCATTTTGTATGACTACTTCAATTCACGTCAAAACCAAGGAAGCTAAATTTGGCATATTAAATGGACCTATAATCACGGAAGACTGAATTGAAAACTGAATTATCTTCATTTTTTAAATAACCACTGCAAAACGTACCACTCACTCCTCAGCCCATACAGTCTGTATAAGGAAGAGCACACTGCAAAACAGTTTGTTTTTTGAATGTAGTGTGTTTAATATGTCACCTCTTTAGCCAACAGCAGTTTAGCCCCACCCACTGCCACTGAGGTTATAAGGAGTGTTTTAGTCTGCATTGCTGTTTGAATCAGATCCAAACTCATTCATACATACACCTGTCTTAAAGGGACAGTAACTAAAACAACCTGTTTAAAGCAGCATTTTAGAAGTTTTTTTTTCTTGATTTTGGAAATGTTATTTTAAGGTAAATTGTTACATATTGTTGCTTTGAAAAAAAAAAAAATAACTGTAACTGTTTTTGTTTCATAAACCCATACAGATGTCATAAGTGGACCATAACAAGAAAAGTGAAAAATATAGGCTGCATTCACAATAGCAGGCTCAGGTGACACAGATCTGTGGAAGCGTCACATCCCATCTTTTCAAATAAGATATAAGTCCTTGTTTGCATACATATATTATAATTTGGCATGCGACATGAATGAGAATGTTTAAATTACATTTCAGATTTTTTTAATGCACCAGCATTCACCGTTAACGCAGCACCAGAGCCAAATGTGAAGTTAGAGCCAGTAAACATTTAAGCAAAGAAGCTTTCAACACAACTAACCTCTTTTCATCTTCATCCTGCTTCGATAACGAACAGCTGAGAGTGGATCACAGCTAATTATCCTGGCAGAAACGTCTTGTTCGGCTGGTTATTTTGCTGCTAATGTGGTTCACTCACGTGACATTACTTATGTAGGCCATTTTCACTTTTTTCCCGAATACTTGAGTCCGAATCCAGGACCAATTCTTGGATGGTTTGGGGGAGAGGCTCATTATAGCTGGTTTGTTTTCATACACAAGAACATAATTTGAACCGTGGCTCAATTGCACAATTCCATACGTCATTTTTTCTGTGGTAGGTTTGCAAGACAGTAGGATGAAGCTTTACCTGTTTGCTGATTTTTATTATTTTGCTTGGACACAAACCCTCAAGCAGTGAGGAACAGCGCTTTTGGCATGTATGGTATTTCACAATGCAGGAGCACCTACTAACAAGGAGTCGTTCTGGTACAAGTAGATTTTAAGCCATGCAGGCCAGCTCAAGATGTGCAGTTTTTACCGTGCTCTCAGTACACAAAGGTGAGCTTACTGCAGTAACTTCTAAGTGCTCCAATCCTAAGTGTGTTTTTATTAGGCATATACTCATGCACAGTAGTGATAACAATGGACTGTCATATGGCTGTCGAAGCAATCACGTACGCAACAGGTCGAAGCAATCACGTTACATACTGAACCAGTCATGCAACCCCACAAACGGGACCAGGAGCAGATTGCTTCCACACCTGCAGTGGATCGCACCAGTAGAAGCGATCCCCAGACCACAGATTTCAGAAGGAACAGAGATCGGTGCTCCTCATCTCAAAAACAGATTTCACACTTGACCAAATGTACCAAACTGCAGGAGTAAGCGGACCTGTGTCCAGAAAAAACGCTCTAGCGTGAAAACGCCCTTAGATGTGCACACGCGGGTCATTTCAGGATGCCAGTCAGGTTGCCATCAGATCGGTTGACATTATGACATTATGAACATTTTGCACTGGCCACATCTGCTATAAAGAAACTTCTGGATGATGAAATACTTAAATTGAAATAAATGCACTGACTTCAACAGAGATTTTCAGTTTCAAATTAGTTTTCATTTTTTCCCCTTTCTTACAGCACTCACATTTACTATGCAACACACTAGGATAGTAAGTAGGGCAGGAGAAAGACCAGGGAAAGACATTACCATAAACATAAAACATGCATAGAAGTTTTGAGCAGTTGTTGTTTTTTTTCTTCTGTTTTTCCTTTTTACACTGAGTAATACAGCAATAGTGAGTATTAAATGATGTGCACTTTGGGGGAAAATGCATCTGATTTGTCAGGATACAGTGACACCTGTCATTTGTCAGAAGACAAATATTCTGGGATGGTGCTGACCAGCCTCACTACAGAAAACAAAGGCATTTTAGTGTCTGTAACTAAAAACAGAATAAAAATGCAGTGCCAGACTACTAACAGTTTATTTCTGCTTTTCATGACCAACTTTCATTCATATTCAAATACATTCATTGTAATTTAGGTCTATGGCATCTCTTAAAGGACAAAAACATAAACCAGAAGGGGTGCATGAACTGAGATCACGTCCTACATTTACCCATGAACGAACAAACGGCTCACTCAAGACCAATTAGCTCAACAATGGCATCAAAACATCCACGACAAACAAATAACCAAGCGAAGTAGAATTAACTGCTGCACCATTTAAGGTGGAACAGAAAAATCTAAACAAGACGCTGACCAACTTCAGCCTTGTCCTCTCTTGTTGTTTAACACTAGTTAGTAAAATTATCGTCTTGCATTCAAGAAGTATTCATTGTTTATTTATCAAATGCACATTTAAACAGTGAAATATTGTTGTCTCTGCTCAAGCGCCCAGCATATTTCCACACAACTAAACTCCTCAAAGTCATCTATCTTTGGCTCATAGCACACCTTATTTGTACTGACCAATCACAGGCGCAACGTTTCTGTTCACCATCTGCCATGTGCCTGACACAGCGAGTAAAGTCCCTGTGCAGTGTCTTGGGCTGTTCATTTTCTCCTACAGTACTCGTATTGCTCACTGAAGCCAGGATTCGGTATTGGTTATCGGCTGATATCGTGCTGAAAGTAGCAATCAATAGCGGCCCCAAAAAACACTGATTCTCCCATCTCTAATGCTCATTTTAGGAGCTCCTAGTCTAGGTAGGATTTCTCTATGAGAAAAATTGAATTGGTCTTGAATTGTGCCAAATTTATAAAAGTATTACAACTCAAACGTGCCTTAAAACGTCTGCATAAATGGGCAAAACTACACTGCATTGGGCTGAACCCAAGAATAAATGTAAACATGATGTCCCCAGACAAGCAGTGAGGTTGGCATAAATTCATTAATCAAACATCAGCTGATTATTTGACTAACAGTTATGCCTTCTGTGGTTACTCCCCACTTGTCAAAGCACTGACATCACACAAGGCAATCAGTCAGAATGACCACATGTATCGTTTAAATTTCACAGAATGTTTCCTTTTTCTATTTGTTAATAACAAACGCAGGAAAATTATAAAACACAGCGATTCCCATTCTTATCACATACTCCATATGTGTTGTGTTATTGGGACGCAAACTGGATTTGTGGGAAAATCTACAAAATCTAAAAACACAGGATTGCTGTTGGTATCTGGCCTAAAACGCTGACAGGAGTAAAGTTTTGTGGATGGGCAGGACAGATGTATTTAGTATAAACAGAAGCAGCAAAGTGTAAAGAATGGGTTAGGCCAAATGTCACGCTCAAATAGCTTGTAAATGCCAGATAATCATTTATTAAGACCGAACAGCTAAATCCAAACCTAAAGACAAGCAAAACCAGTGACTGCAGAAATGAACACTTATTCTTTTTAACTCATTAAAAGTCTTAATTATACACATAATTATAAAGTTAATTATAAAGCCAAAATCTGTGTCTGGCCAGCCTTTTCTGGAAGAGAAGTACTATAGACTTCTGTGAGTCATCATTTCTCTCTAAATGTTTCCAGTGATTTACAATGAATTAATAAGGCTCATGTTGATGAGACTGATCAAATCTCCAGTCTAATTAAGTGTCTGTAACTGATAGCTCCAGCTCAGTGGGCAGCATACTGAAGACTGAGCAGGTCCTGTATTAATCACGGATTATTGGTATCAGTTACTCTGATGAAAGACCAAGCATATCTTTCAATTCCTCTGTTTCATATATCACATTTATTGAAGAACTTTCAGTTTAAAAATTGTTCTGCTGACATCAGGCCCACCCAAAGAATCAGTGCAGACCCTAAAACATGTTTGTTTAAGAAATAAACTTGTGGGAAAAAAACACTATAACCGCCCCAAACAAACTAATTAGGGCAATGCATGAATCACTGTTATACCAGCTATGACAGTGACTCAGTCTCCAGTTCTCTGATGGATAGGTTCAGGAATCAAGCCATATGTTCTTCATGCTTCAGATTCCGGGTCATGCTCCTAGAGGACTGCTTAAAACCGAGTGATGGTCCAATTCTCCACCAACTGCCTCTCACGAATGCAAAAAACAACCATAATAGATGCTGTATAAAACACAAGTCAAAAGGTGTTAAGAAAAGCAAATAAGGGAATGTTACTTAACACTGGCTTAAGCTGTATATGTTATACTACAGAGGGTGTCACCCCAGATCCGTTGGTGGCATGATATGATGGCAGCCAAACAAACGTAAGAATGCAGATTGGCAGAATACCATGGAATTTTTGGCCACAGTAGTAAACATTCCACGATATAACCTCTGAATGTCAGTCATATTTTTACAGAATTAGTCAGCTCACTCAAAGCTACCTCTTTGATGGTTCTGCCAAACCAGACATTATAAACATGCCAGACACCCTGGTGGAATTATGGCATTATGGCATTTTTCTCCACTATTCATTAGAAACCAAATTTTTCTATCCTTATTATTGTTGTTGTTGTTAATATTAAAGTGGGCAAGATATGTTGATTTAAATGGAGGAGATGGAGAACAAGAACAGAAATCCTTATTTTGTACAAAGGTTACGATGCACTCCTAAATACATAGTTGCCAAAAGGGTTCTTTGGAGCATTGCCACAGAAGAACCACTTTTGTTTCCTTAATTGGGAACCAAAAGGTTCTTCAGAACTACTTTTTCCAGGTCACTTAAAAGATGCTTCACAGCTACCAGTGCTGTTCTGTTGGTCATCAAATCAGTTGTATCATTGAACAGAATTATAATTTTTTTTAATTCACTTAACAGTTACTATTAAAGCAAAGAATTATTTAACACATTTCTGTAGAAATGTATAAGACTACCATTAATAGCCCCTCAAAAATACATCTGTAAAATGTACAGCCTTTTTCAATGAGCACTAAATACTGTTTGGGCTGCCAAAAAAGTTCTACATTTTTTAAGGCCTTGTGAAGAATGCTATAGTAAGTTGACTGTTAATGTCTGCAGACATTCTGCAGGGGAGCTCTTGATAAAACAGCAAAGATGAAACACCAGACTTTAGTTTCACTTCTTTTGTTTACTTTTCATTCAATTTACATTTATTTACCCTTTCAAGACCACCCCACCTAAAATCCACAATTGCATAAACAAATATTTTTAATAAAGCCTACTGTAACAAAAAGCTAGAAGACTACCCATGTCATTTGGAACAAACTAGCTCCACATGTCGATCAGATCCATGCTGTACATAGGTTTAGAGTTTAGTGCATCTTCAGTTTTGAAAATGTACAAATCGATTATCCAAAATTTAACCCAAACATTATTTTGTCCAAAATTCTATAAAATTCTTTGAAAAAGTCAAACATATGTAGAAAAGCCACGTTATAAAACGAGATAAAATGTCTACACGCCTGTGAAAATGTCAGTTTTACCACTTTTAATGTGAATTTGCAACCTATGAATTAAAAAGGGAAACAATTTCAGGGGAAAAAAAAACTTTAATATAACCTGGCTCCTTAGATGGGCATATGAGCACATGCCAGTGAACAAGACAAAACAAACTACAACACCCACCCCTTTTATGCTGTTTAATCAACAGAGCCATGAACTAATCACAGAAACTAATTGTAAGAAGCTGTGAAGGCAATAAAGAATTAAATCACTAATGTAAGGCAGTAGATAAAGTGAGTCCATGATGTATTACATAATGATGAAGCAAAATATGGAGATTATGACAAATGTGGCGCTTGAACATATGGATGAGAGAAGTATGCATTGTTCAAAGTTCTTCTCACATTCATTAGCTTCCCTAGAATCCTCTTATTTGCATACAGGTAATACTGGGTGTGACAGGCCAGAGACTAAACGTTTCCCTGCCAGTGCTCTTCTAGCCACACCCAACACTGTGTGTCAGCTTAGTGACAATGAGCTCAGGTTCAGCGAGACAGGGTGTGTCTTACAGGAAGTGCTGCACCTGTGATCTTCGGCCTTTCCACTATCCAAGAATGACCGAACTGTGTTGAAACTCGATATAACATCCTGACTGAGCTGATACGGCTGCTTCTGCCTTAGTAAACACGTGTGAGCTGCCCTGGAGAAAAGACTGCTCATGGAATGTACTTCAACCAGGCGTGACCTTTGCATGATGATAATGCGTATTTTAAATTCCCGTACTGGCGTCTCTATCAGCCTGGTGGACATGCTCATTAAACGCACTATTGCCACCATCTTTTTAAATCTTAATGTATTTATTACATTTACGGCATTTAGCAGACGCTCTTATCCAGAGCAACTTACAACCGTGCTTAGTGTTCCGTCGGATAATGTTTCCCAGCTAGTGTAAGTAGGTTAGGAGTCTAAGTCACCCTGAGCTCAGACACTGCCCGAACAAGGGGCAGTGCTGCTACCTAGAGAGAATAATACACAGACATATATACCATAAGTGCACTACCTGGCAACCCCAACCCAGTGCTCATAGAAGAAAGGTCATGGTGAGTATAAGTGCAAAACAAAGTATTTCAACATACACAACTATAAGTGCAAAAACAAAGTATTTCAGCATACGCATCTATTAGCGCTCACTCATTTAAGTGCTTTACAAAGAGATGGGTCTTCAGCCTGCGCTTGAAGACTGCAAGAGACTCAGCTGTTCGGACAGCCAGTGGAAGTTCATTCCACCATCTGGGAGCCAGGACAGAGAAGAGTCTGGACGCTCGTCTTCCATGCGTTTTCAGGGATGGCGGGTCAAGCCGAGCTGTACTTGAAGCTCGAAGGGCTCGAGGTACAGATCGACTCTTAACCATTGCCATAAGGTAGGGAGGGGCTGGTCCGTTCTTGGCTTTGTAGGCGAACATCAGAGTTTTAAATCTGATGCGAGCAGCTACAGGGAGCCAGTGAAGGGAGCGCAGCAGTGGAGTCACATGGGTAAACTTAGGAAGATTGAAGATGAGTCTAGCTGCTGCATTCTGGACCAGTTGCAAGGGCCTGATGGCCCTTAGAGGAAGACCAGCCAGGAGCGAGTTGCAGTAGTCTAGCCTTGAAATGACCAGAGACTGGACAAGCAGCTGGGTGGCCTCCTGAGAGAGGCCACCCAAAGATATGCTTAAAGATATGCTTGATTAGTTATTATTCATTTAAATCCGTTTTTATTATATGCTTTTAATATTGTGGTTGTTCAGTGCAGCTGTAAATAACTGCTAGATTACACAATTACTAATATTACCAACAGTCACAGTCGGATGATAAAACAGCGTAATACTTCAATTAGGGTTGAATGATCTGAGAAAATGTTTAATTGTGATTTTTCTGATCAATATTGCCACTGTAATTTACATGACTTTTTTTTTTAGAAATTGAGCTCTAGCCATTTTTAACCAAATAAAAACAGCACATCCATTTTTTCTAACTTAAAAGCTCAATGTAGTGCACCAGACCACCACGTCAGTCCTACTCTTTCAACACTTACTTCAAGACATTTTTACAATACATGAAATTCATCACTATACTAAGTGTTTTTGAAGTACTGACTAATCTACATTAATCTTAAATGTATGTAAGTGCTCATATGAACATATGCTACCTTACACATTTACGCACATATGAGGCGTGCTATCAAACACAAACCCGGAAAATCACAAATCCCAGATGTCTCTGGCTGTTTCCATAGCTCATACGGGCTCAGCATTAGTTACATTAAGCTTGCTTCCACTGGCAATAGTGCCACATTAGTACACAGTTTATAATCACAGTGGATTCGACTCTCAAAGGATGTCATGTAAGGAATGATCATCTCGCTCTAATTGATTAATTGATTAAAAGAAATAGTATAAAATAAAGTAATAACTAATAGGAAGTGAGACTATCACACAATCAACAACTGGTCAGTTTATGTTGATTTTGGCAGATCTATGTTGTGGTGTTACAGTGTAAATAATGTGAGGACTGCAGCTGAATGCTGCTCCAACACCTTTACCAAAATGTCATAACATTATTATGCATGACTCACTGTGACAAACAAACAGTTACATATTATGTAACACTTTATTTGGTTGATGTTTATTTATTGATTTATTCATTTTAAATTACAGCTTGGCCTGTTATTGTGTAAAAATGTATAGAAATCTGCTACTGTAGTTCATTTAGCTCACACAGTGTGAGCTATAAGTAACTGGAATCAGACATGAACGTTTATAATATCATCTCTAGTGCAGATTAAAAGCTGAAACTGTTGCATTTTTGCCTTCAGCTGTGAGAGGGGCCTTAATGGTGCATGCTCACCTGAGCCGGGTACCTCCAGCCGCAGTGGGGGAGGGACACGCTCACACCTGGCTCTAAACACCTCTCCCCCTGGACCTACACAACTTGTTTATCTGCTCTTTTGTGTCTTGGATTTGCAGTGGGATTTATGTTCTTTTGGGGTTTATTTTTGACACATTCGCTCTACATTACAAAATAATCTCTATAATATCTTGCCATTTTCCTTTGCAGGGTCACATGCTACATGTTTCTTATTTTATTATATGCATTTTATTTTTTATTTTATTTATTTTATTTATTTTATTTTATTTTCCACCAAAAAATGCACCTAATTAGTTTTATGCACCAAATTAGTACATGAATCGTTTTCCAACTATGCCCTATTCCTTAGAATTAAAACAGGCTGGTTTTGCTACTGCCCCATTAAGACTGATGTGTGTAAATTACATCCGTTCTGATTGGCTGCCCTGTGTTGTGCCACTTTCAAAACAGCAGTCATTTCAATAGTGTTTACATACCACATGAAACTGTTCAATATGAAAGTGATAAAAATGTGGTTTTCTATTATATAGGCATTTTAATGTTTCAGAGTAGGGTGGTCTTACAGAGATCCTCTTACAGCTAATGAGATATAATACACAAGGATTGGGGAGGGGGTCTCTTGAAACTATAGTGGGGGGCAGGGGTACTCTGTGGCTCAGCCTAATCCTACTCTAATCTATTGATGGCGAACAAACAAAAGGAAAGCCCATTTTAATAACACAAAAACAATCAAGTTTCTCAAGGTCAATACAAAAACTTGGCCATTCAAAGAATGTCTGGGTGTATTTCTTTGTTGATCGTTCAGAGTGTGTGGATGAAAAAAATGGAAGTACATATGCAAGTGTATTTGCTGATGAAGGTAGCCAGTTGGTCAAAGTCATCCAAAACAAAACAGATGGAACCGCAGGATTTGCCTCTTTACCTCTAGTGCGGATTAGATGATCAAGCAACTTGTTAGTCTGCATTAAGGATTGGTTAAGAAGAAGAGGGAAATTTATCTTGTACTGTTTTAAGTAATGCCTGCCATATTTAAGGTTGCGATTTGTATAGGGGTTGACACTGGCTACTGTGCAACAATAGTAAACATATTGGGGTAACAAAGAAATGCAGAGTCTATGGCTTAAGTGGCCACTTGCCTTGGATTTTTTCATAAAGGGGATTCTTGACAACCTAACCATGACTGTGGGCATTTTTATAACAGTTGCAGCCTCAGTTTTAGTATCATTACACCCCTAAACAACAGTCATCAGTATAGATAGAAATGTTATGCGACTAGGAGTACGATACGGTACAGGTATCGTTACAGTGCACAGGCCTGGACAATTCAGAAAAGGATGACTTTGATGACTCTGTGGAGAACTTTGAGAAGAACTGTGATTAAAGTAACAGTCTCAAAGACAGGGCTGTTAATTTATTGATTCATTTCTCGCAAACCACAGCAAGACACACATTCCCACATCCGACATTAGCATCTCTTTTTATAGAATCTAACACTGTTCTAGAAACACGTCTGAGCTGGTTAAGTATGTCCTGTGCTGCACCACTATGGTACAGTGTACATTTTAGGATATCCTCATACCGGCATCAGTATTCAGACTGGGTCGCCTTTGGGAAAAATACATGAGTAAAACATTTCTCAGCTCTCGTTCATCAAGCAAAACAGGTCGCTTCAAACTGCCTCAGAGAAGAAGAGAAGAAGGCAAAGGGCTTCGTCAGGTGGCCAGAAACTCTCAGATGATGAAGTTTGTGTAACATTCACAGCCCTGTTCTCTCCTACTGGATTAGTCACACTTTTGTGCCCAAATGAAAGACAAACTAATACTACAAACACAACTTTCAATTAACTGAACTTTTTATGTTCTTTTTAAGACTCAACTTACACAGTGTCACTGTGTTTTCTCTCACATCTGCTTCAGTGTAAGTGGGCGCTGGAAAACTACAGAATGAGTGCTCATTGTACACATGGTACAGAGTACTCTGTTAGCAGCACAGACCTACATTATTCGACTTGAATTTATCCAGTGTTGTCTTGATATTTCCCAATACAGCAATAATAGAGCGTGACAATACAATACAATACAATACAATACAATGCAATAGGATGCACTGTAAAACAATTTCCTGCAATCTGACATCCAAACACTATGAGATTAGCTCATCACTACAACACTCACAAGACTCAACAGATTACTCAACAGGCAGAAACTGCTCATTATAACTAAGTAATCTATTCTGCAGTGCTAACCAGCCTACAGAATGTAGAAACGATTGAGTCATGTGTAGCATTAATTACCCAACAACATGAGGCAATCAGGACTGTTCTCAATCCCTGAAATAATTTTCATAGCACTAAAATACAGCAGTGAAACGCTCAGACAAAACAGAAGAAGAACAGCAAATGTGAAAGGGGGAATGGCATATTTAATGCACAGCGTAATTTTTTTAATATCCTCCATTATTCCGCTCACTGATAAAGGAAACAATGAGGCTTCACTCAGCATTTGGGAATTTAAAGCAAGTTCATTTAGCTGTGAAGCGCCCATGTTTCGCGTCTAAAGTTATATAAGTTGATTGAATCACAGCAGCACCGTAGACAGAATCTGACAGGTCCCACATCATGGCAAAAAAAGCAATCTAGCTTTTCTGTTTCAATTTGAATTAAAAAGTTAGATTTGGTACATAACACTTCTAAAGCTTCAAAACGTGCCATTCCCTGCTCGGTCCGTATATGGAAACCACTCTGTTTGAAAGCACTGTTTCTGTGATGTCACAACAACCAGCTCATCACAATATTCAACTTACAGCAGAGCAGCCACCTGTCCACGCTGCCCTTAAAAGGAGCGTTTCAGCCTGGACTGCTTTTTGAATGAGCCACAATACAGGTCAACCAATCGGTACACATATCGTTTACATATTAATCTGAATAGAACAGCAACAAAAACAGCCTGCGTCCTGGGAGAGACTGGAAAATGGTCACGTGAAGTGAATTCATGAAACCAATGAATGATTGCACAATCATTATAGGTGGACATCGGAGAGGAAACAGATTTCAAGACAAATGTGGGATACAGGCCCTTTAAAACTGCCCATGATAGTTTACTATCGTCACATCTAAAAAACGAACGAGCAGAATGAGAGATGAGCCCCGACACAGCGCCTCCAGTTCACCCAACTCAGTACCTGCTCATGTCGTTGTGGTTAAAAGGTTGATGTGTTGGTGAACAGGTGAAAACACTGTAGCTCAACATGTGCCGCGGCTTTTATATGCCAACCTCAGAAACGAGTGTAGCTGACCATTCCCCACAAACCAGCAGCTCTCAGTGAAACACCGAAACTACCGGCAGACCGAAACTGCCTAACCTCACCTGTTACCTGTACCTGTCCGCATAGGAGCAGCTAGCAGGAAGTTTCAGCTAGTAGACTACAAAAAGAGGACCGTGACTTTAAAGAGACGCTTATAAAACCATTCTCTAAAATCTAAGGTAAAACCACAGTAATCTGACTCAACAGCTATAAACATGAGCTAGCTAGCGTCACTAACGTGAGTTTCAGCAGATTTAGCATCCAGTGAAACTTGAAAACAACCAGAATAGATAATATTTTGTGCTCCTCTTCTATGGTTGTGAAAATAATGAAATGACAAATGAAAAACTATTCGTAGCGTGTTTAGAGTAAACGTATAACAGAAAACACACAACTAACACACACACAACAGAGAAACTCACCCGAGTGTACAGCTCGTTCACTGACATGGTCCCAGGATAACTACAACAACATTAGCACACGGAGTTTACCCCTCGCCGCAGGCTCGAAAATGAAGGAAATACGATTTCCATCAAGTTTTATAATCCAGGTAAGACATGTCCCGTCACCATTCCGTGTGTCTTGCGTCCTAGTATCGGTTAAAAGTCCTGAGTTTGTACTTTTGAACCCCCACGGAAAGAGAGAGAGAGATAGTAAGACCGCGCTAGCCCGCTTAGCCGCTGACTGACTGACTGACCCTTGTCTCCTCACGGCAGGTGTCTTTCTCGCTCCTCTAGCGCATTACATAAGTTCATTCATCACCTGTGCTTGCTATTCTACTCTGTATGGGACAAAACAAGTATGTCTTATCTCTGGACGCCACAAACTGTTAAAAGAGACCGATACAGGTATGTCGGGAAGGGTATTAGAGAGCAGAGCTAATTTAAGTTCCTGTGTTTCCTTTCCGTATCCATTGACTCCGGCACAGAGCGTGAAAGCCAAAGCTCAGCGGCTTCACCTGACCGAGGCAGCGCACTGGCGTGGCCGAGAGCGACATCTGCAGGACAGTCGGTGAACTGCACCGTATATATGTACATACGCTTCGTTCAAAACCACAATACTGCCACCATTTACAAGTTAGAAGTCTAAGTATTTGTTTTGAGACGCATGTATACCGAAACCTCCACCAATAAAACAAACAAACATTTAGATGCGTCTAAAACCGCTTATATATATATATATATATATACACACACGTTACCTGATGTATGACACAGTTTTATGTTATGTTACTTTAATCCATTTGTGTTTATCCGTTCATGGCGGAGGGGTACGTGCAGGGTGCTGTATGGCGGAATAGTCCCCAAAGAAAACTCAAGTGCACAGACAAGTGTAGGTTCAGGGGTAGTTTTGGATAGTAAATAAAATGTCTATATTTGTGTTGTAGACATGCAACCTATCAACACTACTGTAATCAGATTCTCTACAATGACCATTTCACATCAAACCACTCTGAATGACTATGTTTGCAACCCAATGACTGCATTATTTACACATTTTGGAAAATGTTGGAATTTCCCTAAGTAGTCAAACAATGCCACTTTTATATACCAGGTAGTTCAAGTTTTAGTAATTAGTTGAAAGGTGAATCGGGTGTGATCTCATACAAATACAGAGCTTCAACAGATTCAATAGAAGTGCAAACATGAGAATCACTGACTGAAGGGCTATTCCACCAATGTTTTGACATTTCTGCATGTTGATGCTGATGGTGTTGAGATGTGAACATTCGGGGACGATTTGAAATGGTCCATGAAATGAACTTACCAGTTTTCTTGACAGTGGTGATGATAGTCAGAAATGCAAACCATTTTAGTTCCATCCAGTAAACCTATAAGCTTCTTATATGTAATACTGATCATTATAATATTGTGGTAAATCTGAGAAGTCCCTGCATGTACCTGCTCACAATGAATTTATTTATGCAAATATGTTTTAGCACGTATCATAAAATAACTGTAAAACAATACCTCAGGTATCAGCCAGGGAATTTGTAACCATTTTGTGATGTGGGACTCAATTTTTAGAGACATTAAATACCTCAGACATCTGGTTCCTGTCAACACCCCAGTCTGACTCAGCAAGATTCTCCAGAATGGGGCATTTCACATCTAACCTCTCTAAACAACTGTCTTTACATAGTAATGATGTATTTACACAGACATCTAAAGAAAAATTGTTGGAATTCCCCTTCAATATACAACTTGAAAATGTAGATATAACACAACTCTGTTTAACAGTATGGATTAATTTTACATTGTAAATTTTCAATAAATTCATGGTTCTGGTTAAAGTCAAAGTACCTACATAATTTAGATTACTATGATTTTTCCCAATTATTATATGAAAATTATAAACAATACAATATTTTTTTACTTAAGGTTATACAACATGTTTCACCCGGAGAAGATTTAGCCACACAATAAACCTGACAACATATCATAGACAAACAGTCTGATGTGAGAGGTCAGTAAAGTTCACCACTACAAAGAGGGAACTGTGAGACTTCATTAATATAAATTGCAGAGGTGTTACAAACAGCTCAAAGTCATCCTCAAGTCAAATGAATGTTGCTTTTATTAAACAATCATAGAGAAGCCATATGAACTTAAGTAAAAAGGTATCCTGTCTAAAACCTCCTCCAGTACTCGAGTTCGCTACAGAACTGCAGTGGAACTTCTTAGTACTCTAGGATCTATTAGCTAGGCACCATTCTCCTCTTTAACATGCATTTGGCCTACAATAAACTGCAACAATTAAAATGTGAGAAATAAGAGCTACAGTAAAGTAGACCGGGTGCAGAGCCACCATAACAGAATTAAACTAAACCCAAAAAGGTGGACTTGAATGTGAATGGCTGAGTGAATGAATTAAAAGAGCCTTCCAAGACAGCTGATTCCCTCCTTTGCAAACTTGAAGTACAAATCCAATGAGTAAGCATAACCTCAGTATGTTCAGTGGGGTGTATGATTTATACACCAGATACATATCCAGGTGTATTGCATGCGACTGTAGGCCTGTTTGTCTTTCGCTCTTTATTTGTTTTATTGAACAATGAATTATCTCAGCAAGGATTGTGAGCTCTGTTGGCCTGTTATCTGCAGTGCTCAGCGAGAAATAAGGGCATGTGTGAGTTACTGGGTGTAACGCAAGCTTGTCAAAATCTCCTTCTTTCCAGCGTAGGCACCGCAACGACATGCACATTTCCTTCAACAATAAAAATCACGGTCTGGTCTCTCAGTATCAAGACGCCTTCTCCACATACATGCATTGTTATTAACAACATATTCCAACCTCAGTCCCACATACCATGGCAAGAAATGAGAACAGAACAGTAGAATAGAATCTAAAGGCTGTTTTACCTTGACATAAAGCTCTGGCTCAGACGGCATCTTCCCTTTGCCTTTGAACTGAAGATTGTAGCGGTATCCACAAAGCCAATGCTCTGAATCACAGGGCTCCTCAGCTCTTCAACATAATTCTTTATTCTCAAGTCAAAAGCACCATTACAGAACTCTTAGCTGCGAGTGTTCTGAACATCAGGCTGGGAGTGAACTACTGTAGACTTACACAAGAACTTAAGCTGCCTGAGTGGCAAACTGGGAGAAGACAGAAATGACATCAGGCAAATTGTTCCACTCCCAAACCACTCCTTCGACAGGTATGGGGTGTTGATCTCCTTAACATGCTTCAGCTGTCATGGAATAACCAAACCTACACAAACAGAAGGTGGAACATATGCGGTAATCATTTGAGCAAGAAGGCTATTGGGTAGAAGCTTACTGTCCATTCATTACATCAAATACTGCAATCCTGTGGCATCTTTCAGGATTTACCTCATGCCAACAGAATCTTGTCCTCAATGCTGGTATATGCATTTAATTATGACATACCAAAAACAAATCGAAGAAAGATGCATTGTCTTACTGTTCCCTCATGAGTGTACACTGGAGGGGTGGGTGGGGGCATCCACAGTTAGACTGCAGAGATTAGTGTGAGCAAGGTCTCTATGGAAAACATGACTGAGGATAAAGTGCTTTATCTTTTCACTGGCTGAGTAAGAAGAACCTTTGTAATGTAGGATTTCACTTATTTGGCTGAGGAGTATTCAATTTGACACCTCCAAAATCCAGGCAGTCAAGTCTAGCAAGTTTAGCAAAAATAGGTACATGAACAGACTGCAGCCTAATCCAAAAGCAAACATAGCTAGATCCTCGCCCAAAACAAAACCCTGTGTTCTGCATAAAAACATACATAGTTTTGCTGTTCTCATAAGCTTTCCATGAGAACATTAAACTTCCAGGTTTAGGAATTTCTAATTTAAACTCAACTAAACCTTTTTATGGTACAAATAATATAGAAACTGAAAATGCAAGAGGTAACCTTACTTCATCTCTTTTTATTTCACAGGGATATTTAATTATTCATGTATTATCATCATCATGTATTATTAGCATAGATAGGCAATATAGCCTGTGCTAGGTTTAGCTGGAGGTGGGTCGATCTCTTCTCCTGAAGGGGTGAACTGCTGTGGTGTTGGAGACAGGCCTGGACAGGATGTCCTGTATCTTCTGATTGTACTTCTCCTGGTAGATCAAGCCTCTCTGGAACTCCTGCTCCTTCTCTGCCTGCTCTGCTTCACGTAGTTGCTGCTGGTGCAACATCTGAGCAAGCAGATCAGCCTGATATTCCTGACAGGCTTCCCTGAGACTGCAGAACAGCAGAGCATTAGATAGATAGAGACTGATTGGTAACATTCCTGTCTGAAACTCACCTAGTTTTTTCCTGTTCATCCAACAGCTTGTTCTCCTGGATGATTCTATTCAGCTCACCACTCTCCTTAGCAAGTTCAGCCTGTTTCTGAGCATTACGTTCCACTGAACAAAAAGAAAGAAAGAAAGAAAGAAAGAAAGAAGGAAAGAAAGACAGACAGACAGACAACCATCATTACCTTTCCAAGATTGACAGAAAACATGTACAGTCTCAAAAAAGTGTTCATTTTCAACACACTTCAAACTTCATATTTTTAACACATTTTGTATTAAAAGGGATTTGAGAAGCTCAGTAGAGCGCCTATAGCTATTTGAGTGGTAATAGCTCCCCCTTGTGGAGAATCTTCAGTCTGCTGATGGTGAGTGATTTATAAGCAAGATCTTAAAGGCGATTTGCAGCTGAAGACCAAAAAGGTATATTCCTTGATGAAGGGAAATGGAGCCACTGTGTAGGTAGGCAGTAGTTTATAACTGTCCTACTTGTACATTTCTTCCTCTAATGCAGTTCCTTCCCCACTTCCTTTAACTCCACAACACCAGAGCAAGATATTTTCCCCTATAAGTACAGATCACTCCTATAAGTGTTGAATGTGTAGCCTGTTGCTTACACTTTTCCTGGATTTGTAAGCGGCGAGTGTCCAGTACATCTTTCATGAGCCGATCTCTGGCTTCTTTCTCCAGACGCCATTGCTCCGCTCTGCGGGTCCAGGTTTGCTGAAGCTCCGCCTCGATCAGCCTCTCAGTCTCAGCCTCCTGACGTCTCTGCTCCTCCAGCTGCTCTGCCAGGTACTGCCGGTACTTCTTTTGCTCCTCCCCTAGTTCCAGCTAATAGAAATGTTTCATTAACATCTTAACACACTACAGGCCAAGAGTATGGAAGCTGTATGAATGTATGTTGTTTGGTTTAAATACAGTTGACTTTAGGTAGTGATTCTGAAGACGTTTTAGAGAAGAGGGGACAGAAAATAACCTCACTATCATTTGCTTCCTAATGTACAAACAATGCAAGTTGGACAGAATTATAATATACTAACTAGAAGAGTGCATTTCCCAAAGGAATGGTTGCTTTAAATCAGTCCCACTTTCTGCTAGGCTGTGGTTGCTATGAGAGAATGAGGGATGAATTAATGACACAGGAGTGTGGGTCAGTATGGCTGTGGATTAGAATTTGGGGACCTGTCCTGAGTAAGTACATGCAGTTTGGTGGCTGTAAGTTAAAGGAAACAATAGGTTTAGGGTGGAGCCGAAAATGGGACTGTATTGGAGAAAAGGGGGATAGGAAATAAGACAAGAAAAAAAAAGTGTGGGTTAAACCAACATTGAATTTGTGCTTGGGGGTCTGCCTTGAGAGTATATGAAAGCTTGGGGGTCTGCCCTGAGAGTATCTGAAAGCTGTACACAAGCATTCCTGATAAGACTGAATGTTCTGGAGTTGAAATTGTGTCAGTATCTCAAAAACTGTGGGGCTAGTTAGTGGTCAAAAAATGTGTACCAGGAAGAAATATACCGTTGGATAACAATATAGTTACAACAATATAGTTATCAGCTGCCAAGCATAATAATAATTATGTTGAGCTGATCTGGGGAGTGCTCTTTCACCCCTCATTGCTCACTAGCAGTGAGGAATTGAAATAATTCACATCCCTCCATGACTAGATAAAACAGAGGGCAGATCAGCTTTATTGATATCAACAATAGTGTACTGCCACAATAAAAACAGATTTTACACATCATAAGAAACACTTTTATGAATGCTGGCTTGCTTGCTCACCTGCAGAAAATAGATGAAAATCCAGCTTGCTTCCAGTTTTGTTGAATGGAACACTAATATACTAATAATAACTGATCATCTTTAGGCAATATATTATTTGATGTTAGAATAGCAAAATCATAACATTAATTTTTGACATATAAATACATCATATAAAATAAATGATAATGAATTTGATGTTGTTTTCCTTTCTTCTTTTTATTTTTATTTTCTTGGTCTCATCACTCCTGGTCTCCTTCTTGACTCAAATGCCAAAAAGTCTTGGTCTTTATTTGGACTCTATAGTGACTTCACCTCTAGCACTCAACACCTCTAGTGACTACAACACTAGATGTACTCCTTCTCTAAGGTATTTGTTTTTATGTATTTAATAATTTAATACACCTAATACACCATATCTGAATGTGAGAATCAGGGGGATATATTACTGGGATTAAATAAAAGTCTGCAAGAGTATCACATTCATTTTTTACATTTCTGCAAGGTACCCTATTGGTTGCAGAACCTCATTAACGTATTGTTGGGCTGTCAAAGTGCCTGTAATGAAGACCTGTAATGAAGGTGATTTGCCATTGTATTATATTGCACCCCACACCATGACACCAGCCTTCTGGACATGTGACACATGACAATAAACTGTTCAGCACTCGTCACTGAAGATGACCCACTCCATGACAATCACAATCACTCCATGACAGTCTGGCATGGCACCACTGCAGTTCTTGGCGAGGCTGACGTGGTGTTAAGGGCAGTCATCTTTACGGTCTATGTGAGTGTAGTCCTACACCATGCAGCCGTCTGCCAATGGTGCTGGCACTAACAGGATGACTTATGGAGGCCATCGCTGCTTTCTGAATGTCCACAATCGTGCCTGTAAGGTCACAAGTAGTCGATTCTCTCTCTGTGGTTGGTGTAGGTGTCCCAGATCTTTCATATTGCTGGTGCGTGTCTTCTTTTATCCACTGCCACCAACAGAGTGCTATGGTAATATCTGCACGACCGGTATTGCATGCAATACGTCGATAACACCATCCCACTTCCCTACAATGCGACCCCTCTTAAACTCTTCCAACTGCTCGACTTGCTTTCAAACTCTTCTCTGAGGGATACTTCACTGGCAAAGGATGCTACCAGCACAACAGCATGAGTCAGAATGGAAAGCACATGTAACAGGACAACCTTATATAGTCAGTCAGGTGTAGCGATAAGGCCTGTCCTTGCTTACGTCACATGTGTGGCCGTGTGGTGAAACTTTTATCATTCCATCAAACCTGCCCACCAAGTTTTATTCTAAGTACAACTACTTTTTTGATAATAAGTGTATTTTCTCTTTGTTTATACCGCACACTGTATGGCTGAAATGAAAACTTCACGCATCCTCTTACTTTTTTCTTGTACATGGTTCCTCTTTGCTTTAGTGTGGCATCATTAACTCTTACCTTCCTGAGAGCTTCTTCCTTTTTCTCATCCCTCTCATGCATCAGCAAGTGCTCCAGGATGCTCATGTCCAAGGCCAGCTCGTCCTGCTGCTCCTGCGCCACTCGCTTCATCTTTAGCCGCAGGGAGAGGTCCAGCTGCCGGCGCCGGGTCTGCTGGCTTTGGAGCTTCTGTCTGTGCTCCCGCTGTTCCTCCAGACGCAGCATCTCCCTCTGCTCTCGCTGGACAACACAGCATACAAGCACAGCTTCAGAAAGTACAAAGGAGCCAGGCACAGTGTCAGTCAAAAGCCTGGACACACTTATTCATACAAGGGGGTACAATAGTGAAGATGTCGAAGCACAAATCATGCAGTGACCAAAAATGACTTGTAAAAGTCTTGTATTAATAACTTGTATTAAAATGTTTTGCATGGTTTCATACATCTACAAATAAATTGATACATATGTATCCACTTCACATTTACATTTATGCGTTTGGCATACGCTCTTATCCAAAGCAGAAGCAGGAAAATAAAGTCGTAGGATTCTTGCCTAAGGACTGTTAACAGGTGCTTGCCTGATCAAGGGCAGCGGTTTTACTCATATTAAAACTGATATTCAATTATTTTCACCAGTAACTGAGCCTCCTCTTCTTTGAGCTGTTTGGTCTGCAGTCTCTGTTGCTCTGCCACCTCCATCTGAGCCTTCAGGAAAGCCAGTGTCTGAAAGTTGCTCTCGCGCTGACGCTGGGCTTGGTGGTTCTCACGTTCCTCTTTGGCTAGCCGGTCACTCTCCCACAAGTGGGCAAAGAGCATTTCTTCACCCTGATGCAGCCGGCGTGCTTCTTCCCTTGTCCGGATCTGTGCTGCTCGCTCCCTGAAGACCTCATCCTGTCTGCGGCGTGTCTGTGCAGCCCGCAGCTCCTCACACTGCTCTCTGAAACACAAGAAGGTGAAACAATATTTTAGAAAGTACATGCTATAACAAGGGTGCACAAATCCTTTCCTGGAGGAACTGGTGTCCGGCACAGTTCTTGCTGAAACACAGCTGATTTCTGTTGATTGCCAGGTTTAGTGTGTGTGTTTAACCAGGAGAACAACCATACTGTGCTGGACACCAGCCCTCCAGGACCAGAGCTGTGCACCCCTGTGCTACAACAAAATCCCTTTCACTTAAATGGAATCACTAAAATAGGAAAGAGTGTGAAAGCAGTTTCCTTTCAAAGGTTTGGAATTGCTGTGAAGAGTTCAACAGAGGGAAGTCCGAAACAAGCCAGCATCGCATTTTGTAACTAGAGTTGATAGGACAGGATAAGGCTAAGGATGCTGTAAATAAACACGGATGTGTCCAAAATGATGATCAGAGCTGTAAAATATCCCCATAAGAATACGAAAGCTGCAGAGCATTAAAAATGAAGCTATACCAATACAATTAATAGCCAGTGTCATATTTCACTAATTAAGATCTCAAAGAAGATAACTTGAAAAATGAAAGAAATGTTCACAGAATTATGGGATTATTATATAACACATCTAAAAAGACCTTTTGGCAATCTGTAATATTTAAGTCCATGCTGTAATATTTAAGTCCATACATGTTATTATTCTATATGAAGTAACAAGAATTTTTAATGGGACAAATGATTGCAAACTTTTGAATGGCACTATATCAACAATACATTGTGATATCTTCATATAGATGTACAGAATTTCATCAGTACACAAAAAGAGCTGCAGTGAAGAATGAAATGTCCCTACCTGAACAGCTGATCAAGCTTCTCTGTAACGATTTTCTGTCTCTCGCTCTCCCGTTTCTCCTGCAGATACTTTGCTCTCTCTCTCATTTTAGTTTGCCTCTCAAGCACAGTCTCTTTCTTCTCCGTTGCCTCTCTAAGAAATTCTCTCTCCTCAGATTCCAGCATCTCACGTAGCCTGTAAAAAAGGGGTGAAAAGAGAGAGAAAGGCAACTAAGCTGAAAGCGAGAGGGAGTGAGCAAGTGCAAAAAATGTCATAACAGAAGTGTAGCAGCTCATTCCACCCAATGTAATAAATTAAATCAGGTGAAAACCTTTCTCTCCTTTCATCAATGCTCATCTGATACTGTCCCATGGCCTCCTGGACACGCCTCTCAATAGTGGCTGACACCATCCGCCGTTCAGTGTTTCTTTCCCAGCACATTCTCAGGTCACAGGCACTTTGGTCCTTAGAAAACTCCAGCACCTTGTTACGGGTGGTCTCCTGTTTCCTCCGCTCCAGAGTAAGGAAATCAGAGGGTCTAGATGATGGATGCCGTGCCCTCTAATAAAATGATATGCTGATTAAAAACCTCACCCAACAAATAGATCAAGTAGCATTGCTACTGTTAGCCTACCACCATGTTTCCCTCCAATGCAGACTAAAATTGTTATACAGCGATGTGTGAGATCAATTTCCAGATCAACATGACAGTTAAAGGAGCGCAAGTAAGATGGCACAACCTGTTAAAGGTATACTTCAGACAATAAGGGGCAACATATCACCAGAAAATGCACAATTCCTCCTCCTTCCCCTATAATTCTCACCAGTCTAGAACAAATGTTTTGAGTCCACTGTTCCTTTCATTGGGTAAAAGATCTAACCAGGAGCAGAAGCTTCAGTGTGACAAGAGATTAGAAAACGCTGTGGAAGCAGTGCTATTTCTTCATCCTCTCATTTTGGGCCAATTCGAGTCAACACTACAGTGGCTCACTAAGGTAGTATTACGAGACAGGGCTAGCTGGTTAGCAGCTAACTTCAGTATATATCTCTATAACATGATACATACATATATTTGACATTCCATTGAAATGTTTAGTTTGGAACCTTCTGTTTATAACTGTAGTTTTATTTTTAAAACGTTTAGACTAAAAATGTTACATATCACTCTTTTAAGCATCAGGGGGGAAAGCAGATACATATATTTAGCAGGAAATGTTATATTAAAATGTAATGTAGAGGCTTCAACAACTAAATAACATATACATTTATCAGTGTTCAGTGTGTCATATTTTGGCTTTATTAGAGCATTATTTGTTTCACTAATTTTCTTTTTCCTTTCAGGAAAATGTGCAGGGATATTGTTCCACACCTCCAGAGCTCAGCCTGAGAAGTTGGTTGAATTTTCTGCTTCTCATGAAGTTAATCTCAAACATATTCATTTATATTGAGGTCTGGTCTCTGATGTAGTCAGTCCATTGCTCTGTGACCACTAGCAGCTTCTTTTGATTCCCAAATTTCCTTTTTTTTATGTTACGGAAATGTCTGAGAGATGTGCTGATAAACTCTAGTCTACTGTACAGCAGAGAAACCAGAACTTTCTCCCAGTGTGTGACGAGTACAGGGAAGAACAGATTTAATGTAAATCATATTTTCTGTCCATTCACCCCTCACACGCTGTCTGTTCTCAATGACTGTGATCTGGCGCAATTAACTTACAGCTGTGGAGTTAAATACAAATTCATCAGGAATTCACACATCAGTCTTGCTGACTGGTTCCTTTAGCTAGAACCTCTGTAAGGAGTTGTAAGCTCACCACTGCCACTGAATGAGGTGTAGGTCCGGTGAACTCCCGGCACTGTGCTCTGCTTCTCTGACCCATCAACATGTTAGATCCTCAGTTTTAAAAGAGTCTTAAAATCAAAATATTGCACTGACCGACTGACTGATATCAAAGAAAAGGGGGGAAACACTACCCTCCTTCCCTACACCACTTTTGTTTACGGAACTATTCTCCTGTTCCTATAGCAACGACGTGTGACCTCACGACTCTCATTTTACACTTCCTGCTAAATAGAGCGCGCGCTTCACGGCTTTAACCTCTTCATCCAACTTACCCGAGTTTAAGACATTCAGTAGTGACTGTAATATTAACCTAATATTACACANCAACGACGTGTGACCTCACGACTCTCATTTTACACTTCCTGCTAAATAGAGCGCGCGCTTCACGGCTTTAACCTCTTCATCCAACTTACCCGAGTTTAAGACATTCAGTAGTGACTGTAATATTAACCTAATATTACACACTTGTAAATAGAGTGATAATCGACCAGTCTTTCTCTCCTTTTAAAAAACTACTTGACTTGACTTGACTTGACTTTTATGGTGAATTTGTTGCATAAAATATATAAAAAATAAAACTTATTTTTTAAAACTTACTAACCTTTTTAGTTATTATGTATATGTGTATTACATGTATTATTTTTTCAACTGCTGCTGCTCCTTTCTCGCTTGTATATGCGTTGTACATGTAGCTGATTATTTAAAAAAAGAACACATCAATGAATACCACAGTGAAACGTAAAAAGAAACTATAATAAACAATAAGCTTAAATTTATACTTAAATTTAAATGTATTGTATTATAATATTATTTTAATTCTATATTAATCCAATTTCAAAATTCTTAGTGCTGTAATTTCGGAGAGTTTACACTGTTCACGCAGCAGTTTTTCTATATGTGTAATATTAAAATATATTAGAAATTAAAATATATTTCGTGTGTTTTAAATCTAAATTAGATCAGTAACTCGCCAAATAATGGTTACAATTAATTTAATCCCTGTTCTGAGTTCTGGAGCGGACCGGAGACTTTTATTTTAAAAAATGTTTTTATTATTGTTTCTTGCTTCACGTGACGTCTTTGGTACTAAACGCGCCAAAGTTTGTAGCTGTTGAACGTGTAGCGAGCCGAACTTTTAACCTTTAACACTTCCTCCAGCCTGGCCCTTGTCATTTATCCGTGTCCTTCTAGTCTTATGGAACAGAGGCCTGTTATACGTGACCTTAGTTCCAGAAAGCAGTAGTTTGTAAGGTAAGTTAGAACAGCGAGTGAGGGTCTGTCCTGCTGCCTCGCTAGGCACCGCTAACTTAGCTGTCTGTCTGGTTTCTGTTGTAAGTCTGTTTATAAAATATTTGCTATTTCATAGATTTATGCATTTAACGGGTTTAAGAGCTTAGTTACCGCGGTTCTGCTTAGTTCATGAAGTTTAATGCTAGACCAAAAACTACACTGAGCACATATGTTGGAAGAAACTTAACAAGTCTGAGTTAAAGTAACACATTGTCTGTTATTCTGTCCATAAAAGTCCATTATCTTAATGGGTCAGAAGTAAAGAGTAATTACCTTTATGGCCATGTAAACAGTACAAGTAATGCAGTATTGTTCACTCCTCAGAGGGTGAATTTACACCAGACGTAGTTACTCATTCGTGTCTTTGAGCACCAGAAGTTAATAATGGATTTCTCATGCAGATTTTTATAAATGTACATACAATGTACACATTTGTAGTTGAAGTGCAGTGAAGCTCCATGTAAACCTTTTTGACAAAACCACTTCTCGTCATACAGTCACATGGGAGCTGGACTTATTTATTGTAGTTTACTCTTGAAGCTGGGGTGGGGGCCTATACGGTTTGAGCTGTAAAGTCAAAGTGCAATGTTTGTGGTGAGACGAGAGTCAAAAAAGACAGGTAGAAAAGAAGGGTAGCTGGATGTTAATTCTATATGGTTAAAATATTAAATAAATAAATATGTATTTTTAGAACAGTATGTTACAATTTAAACTGGGAATCAGAATTTATTAAGTTTTCTACATATTATCAAAATATTTGTTCTCGTTTTGGATGACAAACTGTGATTGGGGTAACATTTTGTTGAGCCAAATCAAATGTCCCCATTTTTGTCACACTTTCAGGAGCTCTGTGTTAAATCAACACTATGCAGGCTTTGTGGATTTGGAATATATACATATGTAACTGCACGCAACATGCAGAAAACATCTGTTGTGCTTTGGACCCCCCACAGTTGGATGAACCTGACTTTTGCTTTTTTTTGAACCTGAGAGTTGAAAGAGAATTTAAAGAGAACACAATCATATCTTTATCAGCATTATGTGACCTAAACATCTGGTCTTGTATTGGGGCTTGTGAAATTTATATGTGAAGAAATATGACATGGTCCAAAAAGCTCCTACCAGTCTGTCCCAGAACCTCTGAATTTTAAACCATTTTTTCAGGCTTTGCAGGGTGACCTGCACTGGCACACACTCCTAATGTTTTGTGTGCTCTGTTTTCTCCATACTCGGTTATATTATTCAGTTTTAAAAAAATACTATATAGTGCTGCTTTCAGTAACTGTTTAAACAATGTCTGTGTTTTTGAATAATGCATATAATGATAGTTCTTAAAAATATTAAAGAATATTGAAAATGAGATTGCCCTTCATAAATCAGAAATTGTGTTAAACACTAGAACATGTACTGTAAAACCTAAATAATATGATGCCTGATGGTTGTCTACACCCTTCATTTCCTCCCCTCAGCATTACCCCTTACAAATGTTTATCAGCTGCATTTTTCAGAATCAGAAAGTCATAGTGAACAGCGTTCCTGGCCTGTTCACCTTGTGTTGTGTATCTTTTCAGATCATGGCTGTGCCGTTCGTTCAGGACTGGGATTTGGTGCAGACCCTTGGAGAAGGGGCTTACGGCGAGTAAGTATTCCTCCACTGTCCATTTGTCCCGATGCCATTCGCAGCATTCTGCCCTGTGACCCCTTTTTGTTTGTTTGTTTATTTTAGGGTGCGTCTGTTGGTCAACAGGAAGACAGAGGAAGCAGTGGCAGTGAAAGTTGTTGATACATCCAGAGCCAAAGACTGTCTAGACAATGTGAAAAAAGAGGTGTGTGTGCACAAGATGCTGTCACATCCCAATATAGTGCGCTTCTTTGGGCACAGGAGCGAGGGTCCAATTCAGTACATCTTCCTGGAGTATTGCAGTGGTGGAGAGCTCTTTGATCGAATAGGTGAGAGCAGGAAACACTGATGTAAACATGATGTGAAACGAGTTGCTGTTAGTCTGATTAAGACATATTTGAACATTGGAAATTGTGCTGTTCTGTCACAGAACCAGATGTGGGGATGCCGGAAAAAGAGGCTCACAGGTTTTTTCAACAGCTGATAGGAGGAGTGGTGAGTGGCAGCTCTCATTTGATGATTAAAAAAAAATCACTCTTAAAAGTAATATGTCAATGTTTCATGATCAAGCATAATTTGAAGTTTGTTTGTTACCACTGAACCGTGATCGCAAAATTTTCCTCTTGTCCACGGCCTAAAGGGGAACATTATCAAAATTCACTCACATGCCATACTGTGAGCATCCATGACAGCCTTAGTGCTGGTGTTCCCTCCTCATCCACTGCCAAGACTCACTGCAATAAACAGACTTGAAGCTCTGAGACCCCCGGTTTTTGTGACTGACACTTGGATCTCCTTACTCAGTACTCACTGTCTCAGTACTTTGATGTCTAAGCTGATTCATAAAACTTGCTGTGTTTCCCTGCCAGCATCTTAGCGTAATTAACCCAGAGTCCAAAGATGGGTCAGATGTGTTACTACACACTTCTATAACCCGGCACTGCATTGTAGCCCTTGTAGTTACTGGATAATAAGTGTTGGTATGGAATTCTGGGAATTTAAGGGGTTAAAAATGTTTATTGAGCTTTTTTTCCCCAGATTGTCAGCATAAGAAGATAATTGAAAATGTTCCCACACACCATCTCTTTCTCTGTTGATTGTGCTCTGAGGCAAGATGACATGGATAACTGGCATGAATTTATGATCTATATCAACTCACTATATATTAACATTTGTATCTGTCTATACAACAATTAGTGATGCACCGTCATGAACATTCCTGGCCAAAACTAAATCCGAAATTCAAGACATTTTTGTTTCTTTGTTTTAAATTTACCGTTTTATTTACACTTTAGAGTAAACATGTTAAATGTTTGAACCATAAGGTAAAATATAAAGTACGCTTTTACTATTGATTATAACTGCTTTCAGCAGGACAAAACTGGGCTGAACTTACTAAACTGGGCAAAACTTACTAAAATTAAAATTTCCTTTGTGCCTCTGTTTTGCTATGTTCTGCATAGTTTCAAGAGGTATCTACTTGGAGTGGAGAAGTTCTTGAATGCTGTAGAAATCTGTGATGAGATGTCTCATGTCTCTCATAGGAACTGTAAAATCGTTTCATGTTGCTGACTGGACAAAGCTTCCAAATAGAGCAATAATTGTTAGGGCCACGTCTGTTATCTGCACCGCTGTTATATTAAACTGTATTGCTTTGGACACTTTTTCTTGAACCCTTTTCTTCTTACAGGAATATCTACATAGTATTGGGATCACACATCGGGACATCAAGCCAGAAAACATCTTGTTGGATGATAAAGGTGATAGTAGTTTTAGGAACTAGAATAGTATAAAAAAAATAAAAATAAAAAAAGTTTCTTTTTCTCGAATGTATGTTTACTGTTGGTCGATTTTGGTCTTTCTTAGATAATCTGAAGATCTCAGATTTTGGATTAGCTACCATGTTCCGCCACCGTGGGCGTGAGCGTTTGTTGACTCGTCTGTGTGGTACGTTGCCATATGTGGCGCCGGAGCTGATGTCCCGCGCTGAGTTCCATGCCCAGCCTGCAGATGTCTGGGCATGTGGTATTGTGCTTACTGCTATGCTGGCTGGAGGTGAGGAGAAAGCAACCTGCTTTTTTGCTTGTTTTGTTTGTTTAAAAGAAGCTAAGACAAAATATTTGCTTTTTTGTCCCTGATGCCCATGTGTGCTTTTAGAGTTGCCATGGGATCAACCAAGTGAAAACTGTCAGGAGTATTTTGATTGGTTGCAGAAGAAAACTTACCTTACACCATGGAAGAAAATTGATTCAGTGCCCCTTGGTAAATATCAGTACAGTATTGAACTCTACAAATATTAACCTCTTTTAAACATGTTTTCTCTTTTCGTAGCACTTGGTGTCCATTGTATTTCTGAACTATAAACCTGTTGGCCTTATTTTAGGTCTGTTAACAAAGATACTTCTACATAGTCCTGAGGATAGGATGACCATTCCCGAGATTAAGAAGCACCGCTGGTTCAGTCGGAGCTTCAAATCAGGTGCAGTGTTGAATAGGTTTCATACAACGCTGAAAATTATATGTATATAATTTATATGTATTTAGATTGATGTTATGAGCTCATGATTCTTGTGCTGTTGCTGTAGGTGTTAAAAGGCAGAATGATGTACATGGACCAATTGCCAAGATGCTGAGGTCTGATTCTGAGCAGTTGTCACGAACGAACAGGTCTGTATTAAGTATTAAGATATCTGAATCTTCTCATTACCTGTTGGCGTAGAAGAACTAATTTGTTCTAGAGAAGCTATTGTGAAGTCACTGATTATCAGTGTCTTTGTCTCCTCAGTGAAGATCGGGTACAAATTTCCAGCTCTCAGCCAGAGCCACAAGGGTTGTGGGAGGTTCGGGAGGATGTGGTACACACTGATGGAGGTCAGGTCAGCTTTTCTCAGCCTGCCTGCCCTGACCACATGCTACTGGGAAGCCAGTTGCTGGGCACTCCAGGTGCCAGCCAGGTAATGATGCTGACGTGTTACATTTACTGTATGCTTTTCTGCTGTGTAATATTTACAAGCTCTATCTTTTTTTTTTTTTTTTGTAGTCCTTTATGGCACATGTAGTTGACGTCAATATTTCCTTCAAAAACTACATAGAAATGTTTTAACAACTAGTAAATGTCAAATCCAATTGATATTAAGCTTTGAGAAGCTTGCATTAATGACACTATGGCTGGAATATTAGAATAGAATTCTGAACCCCTTTGTGTCTTAATAATGAAGGCTTCCTTCTGTAGATATTCAAGTAATAATCTGTAATGTCCTGTGTAATTATCACAATGCACTTGTGTAATGGGCTTTACTGAAGTGGCTAAATGCATTGTTATTCTACATTAGAATTGTTCTGAGATGCATGTATTCCACAGAACCCGTGGCAGAGGTTGGTAAAGAGGATGACCAGGTTCTTCACTACTCTAAATGCAGAGAAATCTTGCACTAGCCTTCGTGATGCCTGTATTGCCATGGGCTTCACATGGAAACAGAGTTGCACAAACCAGGTATCATACAAATAAACTGAATATTAATTTGTATACCTGACTTGATTGTTAACAATAGTGTCTTTAACAATATTCTCAACAATATAATCAATATAACAATACAATCTTTGAATCTCAGGCAACAGTGTCCACATTGGATCGCCGTAATAACAAGCTGATCTTTAAAGTGCACTTCTTGGAAATGGAAGAGCGTATTCTTGTAGATTTCAGGCTATCAAAGGTAAGGAGGAAAGCACCCAACGACACTGTTCAGATTACAGCACAGCATCATCTATGAAACATGATTTCTGGCAATGCAACAGTACTCAGTCTCCAAACCTTCTTTTCAATTTTCAGGGTGATGGCTTGGAATTCAAAAGGATCTTCCTGAAACTCAAACAGAAGCTGTCTGATATCATAAGTAACCAAAGGGTTCCTATTCCTTTTACATGATGTAGTAAACCTTTGTTTGGTTGCTGTGATTAAGTTACACACACACACACACACACACACACACACACACACTCTTACTCTTTTGTGTCATTGTTGTTTGTCTTGTTTTTAATTATACATGTTCTTACTAGTCTGCATCGTGTAACACTATGTGTAGTTTGACCAGTGTATCTAGTTTGTTACCAGGAGTGAGGGGTTTAAAAAAAAAAAAAATCTTTTCTTGTTAAAACAACATTTGAAGGCCACCTCTTGTTTCTTCCTCACTTTTTATTTTAATATTTACTCTGCTGGTCATGTTGGAGAACTTGACAATAAATTTAGTTCCAAAACCATAAAACATGCCTTGGCATTGCGTGATTGCAAGCTTGTTATTGCAGTAGCATGGAGTATCCAAAAAGACTACATGTTGTACTTTGATATTTAGTTTACAAAAAGAATCCAGAGGAAAACCTGAAAATAATGTAATTTTATTGTTTACAAATACTTAAATTTCAAAATATCATAAACCCTTATTCAGGTTGTCCAGTCATAAGAAGACATTAATTTGAATGAAAATGTTTGAACTGTAGTGTAACACATGATGCTTGCGTGACTTGTGTGGATCCATTTAAACATTTTTTTTTTCACCATGTCTGCTAATACTAGAATTGTATTTCTGTCAGAATTGCAGTTCCATAAGAAATAACCAAAGACATTGCTGCATGTGGTATTTGTATCAGGTATTCTCCTTTCTGAAGCTACAGTGATCCATTAAGAGTGGCTTGGTAAAGAGCCAGTAAACTTGACTTCGAAATTCTACCTAAAGCTATCTTGTAGTACAAAATCTCGAAACAGTGTCCTCATTCTTGTATGTGCAGAATGATGGAGCTTAAATTTCGGAGTTCATAATTAACAAGACTGTAGTGTGTTGCATGTTGAAACTTTAGCTGGAGGCCATGACAGTGATGGTGACGTTAACTGGCTCATCCCCTGGCGGCAGGTTTGTGGGTGTTGCAGTGGGTCGTGGTAGTGCCATAGATGGTCCTGGAAAAGATCATCTAACGTTATCATTTCTTCTGACAGAGGATTGTTGGTGACTTAAAGCGAATGGCTCCTTGCAGTGAAAACAACTTGAGGCTTTTCCATATTTTGACCAAGGACAAGTATGTGCCAGTAGGTAAGAACTAGAAATTTTGCATGTGCATCAGAGTAACATTACAGTTGTACTAGACGAACTATTCAGTATCGCAGAGTGACCTTATGAGTATGTTTTGTCTGCCATCGTCTTCCAAGTGAGAAGACGCGGGCGCACTGACACAGTCAGGCATTAACAAATATGTTTCTCAGTTTGAGTTTAAGGCAGCTAAATATGTAGATTCTACTGCTAAGGTTGGGCCAATTTTGTGACATAATTCCTCCACAAACTGTAGACTTGCACTACCTGGACTAGTCTCTCCTCTGTCTCCCTCTCCTTCTGCTCCACCCACAACCTCATCCTCTGGGTAGTTGATATTTTCTCTGGACTGGCTGTTCTGCCTGAAAGACCAGAAATACTTTTGTGTAAATTCAGTTGAAATATGCAGTTATACATAGTACTTAATTTACCCTCTACGTTGGATGCATTTACAATAAATTGCACATAAAGGATAAGCTTGTTATTCATACCTGCCAAATATCAAATCATGTAGTCCTGCAGAAATAAGATGCATTAGTGTGGATGTACAAGGACCAAAAAAAAATCATAACTGTGTTAAACTGGGTTATCTGTATGAAAAACATGCTTGCTGTGTGACGGTAGGACACTCACTTGGGTTGTTGTTGCGGTTTCTCACCACATACATAAAGAGCAGTACAGTAGCTATTGTTGCCACAAGCATGCCTCCGATGGCTGCTCCAATAACGGCAGGAAAGGCATTAAAGCCTGGGAGAGCTGGAAAACAGCAGATGAATTTCAGCCTCACAGAGCTAAAAGTAAAGAGCTAAAATTATATACACTCATTGGCAAAACAATAGTTGCGCCCAGAAGGAATAAACCGACAGGGATGAAATTGGGTAGGTTAGACACTGTGAGACATGCGAACGATTCAAGTTTCATGTTCGGCGCGCGTGTGACGTACGCAAGGAAGGGCCTTATCGCTGAACCTAACGATTGTGAACATTCAGCGAGCAGTGATGCCCTTCATGAGTCATCCTGTTAGTGCCAGCACCATTGGCAGACAGCTGCACCACGCAGGGCTACAGTGGTGTCGTGCCAGGCTGTCATGGAGTGGCAGCGGGTCATCTGCAGTGACGAGTCCTGCTTTTGTCTTGGTGATGACCAACCGCAAAATCTGCAAGAACTGAGTGAGAACATTCAAGCTGCATGTGATGGATTATCATAGGACACCGTAAGGAACCTCTACAAGTCCATGCCGAGAGATTTGGCATGTTGCGTTAGCAAACATGGCGGCCTGATGTCATACTGAGAGACACTACTTTAGTAGCTCAATAAATATTGCCCATATCAGTCTAAATTTAATCATCATTTATTGTTCCTGGTGACCGTTATCCTCCTTCCCAATAGCATTGCAATCCCACATTTCCTCCTGGGGGCAACTGTTCTTTTGTTCTTTTGAGTGTAAAAAGTGCTGTTTATTTATTTATTTATTTATTTATTTATGA
Organism: Semaprochilodus insignis; assembly: GCA_034552555.1. Classification (NCBI taxonomy): domain Eukaryota; kingdom Metazoa; phylum Chordata; class Actinopteri; order Characiformes; family Prochilodontidae; genus Semaprochilodus; species Semaprochilodus insignis. The sequence goes on along the minus strand of CM067487.1, from coordinate 22,527,128 downwards.
CTAATTTCAGGGATAGTAATTCTTTTACAATGTTCTCTTTTTTTTTATTTAACCTAAAATGAAACAGCCTCGATTAATATATTTTACATAGACTGTTTACACTGTTTACAAGGAGTACAAATATGAAGAAGAAATATGAGGAAGGGTTAAACAAGTAGACAAGAAGTAGATCAAGTATAGGCATAGTTTGCCTGGAGAAATGTTTAGAGATTTGCAATTGTGATGAGGTGGCTGGAATTGTGCATTTCACCTGAGTGGACAACAAAACAAAAAGAAGACACATTTCACATAGTTTGTTCTCTCCTACTGGCATTAAAAGAAACATTTGTATAAAACAGTGAATATTACCGAGCCATACTTAGTTCCCCAAGAGCATCAGAGCCATAATAACTCTTTTTAAATCATGTGTAAGGTCATATGTCTGCTCCAATGCCTCTGAGAAACTGAGCGCTTATAAGCTGGCTTCAACTTGAAAAAAAAAAAAAAAAAAAAAAAATTATGTAGAACTTCTTAATTAATTCTTCAAGTTTTTCCATAGCTAACGTTTGTAGGTCTCTCCCCTCTTGCATGACTGTACCAGCGGTCTGAATAATGGGTGCATTGTAGCGTTATATACACCTCTTCTCATCTTTATGAAATGGAAGAGGATTGAACAGTGCTTAACAGATGAGAGAGACCCAGCTGACCACTCCTCCTAGTGAGATTGTGGTCATGTACATTTTAGAGGTCCTAAACTGTGAAATTGGTGCACTGTCACATCAGTTCCCACCTGGGCTCTTGACCTCTGAGGGATGTCCGACGGTTCGGTGATTGACAGCTGTAATGCGGAAAGCATATTTGCCAATAGGGTCTAGATTGTTGATCTGGTAGATGCGGGTGCTGGGCTCCAGATCTACTGCCACTTTCTGCCAGACAGGGGCAGGGAGTCTTTGGTGCTCAATGAAGAATCCTGTGATGTCACCGCCAGCTTGAATCAACCACTCCACATTAACATCTGTACGCCGATGGTTGCTGTATATGATCTTGCTGATGGTCACGTTTGGAGGCATTGGGTATCCTGAATCAGATGGAAATTAAAATTAGTCAAAAAATGTATTTTAAGATGATGTGTTGGTTCAGTAAAAAAATCTTTATAACCAGTTGCTACAGAGCTGGTTCTCTCACAACTGTGTATAACTGGAAACAATACTATCGATTCCTTTATGTCCTTCAGGCCTCTACTGGTAGCCAGTCAAGGTCCTAATTGAAGTTTGTCTGGACCCTCTTAGTCTGGATCTTGTTATTGAGTAGAAATTCACTGCCAGTGAATGTTCAGCTTGCCATTTGGTTACCATCAAAAATGCTGTTCTAGACATTAAGGAAACCCCTCATTTGTATTTTGGCTCCTAAACCTTTACCCAAGAGTATAACTTCAGTTCAAAAGCATAAGTGTTACTGAGCTGTTCATCACTAAGTGTGTTTTCCAGAATGGTCCAATGTACTGCAGTTATTTTGTCACTAGAGAAAAGATGACTGGAACAAACAGTACATCAGTTTGGCTTTAATAAGCAATTTCCTGGGGAAGGCTGCTATCCCATGCCAAAACAGTGAAATAATTCCTTCGTTGGGTCCCGAGTCTGCCTTGGGGTCTCTGTCTAAGGCTGGCTTTACTCAGTCAATTTCACATGCAGTTTTGGTTGCTTGAAATTTCCATAAAAAAGTAAGTGCACAACTTAACTGTTTACCATCTACAGGTATATATGTATAATAAACAGTATTTGAAGATCCACATGTGAGAACTGGAATGCACATATTGGTCCCTCTTTTGTGATAACTGGGACCACTATTATAGTCCTGAGGGCCTGTACCAATCTCCATGCAACACTGAAATGCCACGTCAACCAATCTTGCCCTATACATTCATCACTTCCAGATGAATTTCATCCACACTTACAGCCTTATCACTTTCTAACCACCAAACACCACAGGGATAGCAAGACATGTCACCCAGGACAAGTGCTCCTTTCATCATTCAGCCATGTCCCCTGTTCCATCGATCAACACGTCTTTGCCAAAGTGTATCTTGGGATAGGTCTTGGCTCCCTTTCTTGAAGGGCCTGGAGTTCTTTAAGGTTGTCTGAAAGTTTTTCTCTATGGCCACTCTAAGCTGCTTATATGCCAAAGCTTCAACAGCAGCCCTTCAGGCTGTCGAGTACCTCTCAACTGAAGCTGTCTATTCTTTGCAGAAAGCTGACTTAGGTCTAAATTGTATACCTGCCTCATGCCCCAAATCCAGCACTGACCTTTAGCCCAAGATGCTTTGGTAAAAAGTGTGATTTAGGGCAAAGATTTTCTTCCTGAGATACACAGTCTCATAGAAGCAACCCTCTTACCTTTCAAGCTCCAATTGCACTGCTATCAAGCCGGGAAATGGGAGTTTCCCCACATTTACTTTCTGCTGTTTGTGTTGCGAGAACTCTAGAGTAGGATGAAAACCACAGTTGGGATATTTGGTACCAGAGCCAAGTAACCATACCCTTTGTTTTTTCATCTCATGCACTACCTCAAGGTCTTTCCACACCAGAGAAGTGACATTTGCTTCACCTCACCATTTGCTTTTCAAGTGGAGAACCCACAAGATGACTTCATAGTGCCATTTACGGTTGAGTAGTACCATTTATGGTATCTTCATCGGAGTGGCGTGTACTTACTGTTCTACCTGGCCTGGGGTTCTAGGTCTGTAGGATTACTCATCGTGAGGCCTATTCTTTCAGATCTGTTCACCAAACCCTACCATGAGATTCCCTGAAGCATGTAAGCCACTTGACTGTCACAAAGTCTCTGTCTCCATGGGGTAATAAACAAGATGTACTGGGGTTGGACAATGAAACTGAAACACCTGGTTTTAGACCACAATAATTTATTAGTATGGTGTAGGGCCTCCTTTTGCAGCCAATACAGCGTCAGTTCGTCTTGGGAATGACATATACAAGTCCTGCACAGTGGTCAGAGGGATTTTAAGCCATTCTTCTTGCAGGATAGTGGCCAGGTCACTACGTGATGCTGGTGGAGGAAAACGTCTTTCTTGGTGGTATGCTGACATTACCCTGGATACCGTGGCTCTTGATACATCACAAAGACTTGCTGTCTTGGTCACAGATGCGCCAGCAAGACGTGCACCAACAATTTGTCCTCTTTTGAACTCTGGTATGTCACCCATAATGTTGTGTGCATTGCAATATTTTGAGCAAAACTGTGCTCTTACCTGCTAATTGAACTTTCACACTCTGCTCTTACTGGTGCAATGTGCAATTAATGAAGATTGGCCACCAGGCTGGTCCAATTTAGCCATGAAACCTCCCACACTAAAATGACAGGTGTTTCAGTTTCATTGTCCAACCCCTGTATATTTTTAAGGTATGAAAGAAACAACACTTGTCCCAGGATCGTAACCTTTGAAGCTTCACAGCGTTTCACCGTTACTGATCAGTGTCATATTTGGATTATTTTTATGATTGTTTTAGGCAGCGATTATTCCTGCCATCATTTTGATCTGAGAGACAACTGTAATTTATTTTATGATAGAATAAAAAACTACAGAATCTCTAAATCTGAATCTGCCATAGTTTAAAGTGCACTCACTCATCACCCGCAGCAAGATGGGTATCTCTGCTCCCCCAACAGCGTTGGTAGCAGAACACCAGTACTGACCGCTGTCAACCATGCCATCTGTCTCCCGTACAGTCAAGTTGGACCAGGCTGCAGCTTGCTGAAGGATGTACTTCTTGGGTGTGTCACTGTCATCTACCTTCTGCTTCATATTGTTGTACCAGGTGATCTCAGTCACTGCAGGGTAATTTTTGCTCAGTATGCAGGTGAGCTGGACATCATTGCCCTCATACACTGAAACTACACTGCGCTGAGTCATTAAGACTGGTGCCTCTGGAAGAAACAGAAGAGTAAAAGAATGAATGTGCTATATAAGGACACAGCATCACCACAAATGTGTTTTCGTGACACAGGGTAACCCAGGGATTAAAAGCAGTGGTGGAGTTACTGGACTTGAATTGTCCCACCAGGTGATGGATCTGATTTGTATAAGCATACAATCTACTTAAAGGTCATGCCAGGTCAGTGCATCGTTTTTTAAACTGACTCACCTTTTCAGCCATCTATATATGACATATGGCATTTGTTGATGGCATTGGATTTGAATATGAATTATGGGCTCATACAACCACTAAATCTTTTGTGGTGACAGAGCCTCATCTCTGACTTTACCGCTAGACTCCTTAAGCCCTTTTTCCTTAGTGACTCCATTTCTAACAAGCATCAAATCTTTATTATGTTCTTTATTTTCATAGCTCACTGTACCCTCACTCACCATGGCAAGCTATTGCATGATTTTCTGACACAGTTTTAAAATTTTCTTATAATACAACAGTTACAGTACATCATCGTCGGCCATGCTTCCTTTTTTATTTCCTTTTGAAAAGCATTGAATATTTGGTAACACTGTACATTAAATGTTGACTAACTAACATGAAGTAATCATCATCACCTACATTTTCATTTTATTTCTTCACTCTAGATGACCCACTCCTGCCACTGTGGCTCCTAATAATAATATTTTATTAATATTATATTGTATTGATAGTCTTTACTATCTCATATCTCGTATTAGTGCAGTAATGCATATGCTGCTCTTGTTAATGTCTTGCACATGCTCATTTATGTATGTTGTAATACCTCTCTTGTTGTCTTGTTTTGTTTGTATTATCTCTTAATATGTTTATTATGTTTATTAGTATCCACCAAGGCTGCTCCTGCATATATCTAGTAGATAACACACTTCATATATGTACATGTACCCTTTTTACTTTTATAACCTGTGGTTAATTGCTCTCCTGTAACCCCTGCTCTATCTATTCTAATTAATGTATGTACATCTTAGTACATACCTCAATTATCAACAGACTCTGCTGACTCTTACGCTCAGTCTTGTGCCATATATAGTACTGCGACACTGCAATTTCCTTCTGGATCATTAAAGTGTTATCTTAGCATGTAAACATGTACTTGTTACATGCTTACTTAACAAGTATCATGTTAGCTAATGTATTCCTTCATGTTAGTTAGTCAACACTTAATGTGTAGTGTTACTGGATGTTTTAATCATATAAAGACTGCTGAAATGGAAACGGTTTTCATCTCAGAAATCTGATCACTTTATGTAAACAGCAATTAAACGTCATGGTTTACACTTACCCAACTGTAACACACACTTCTTGCTCTCTTTATTCAGTGGATGTTTGGCGTGGCACACAAATGCTTTGCCGCTGTATGTGGCACTGGAACGCAAGACAAGGATGTTGGAGTTTTCCTCAGATGTGCCCTGCATGTCTCCTGAACTGGAGACCCACCACAGCAGAGCATGAGGGAAACCACCCTCCCAGGAGCAGGACAGCATCAGGTACTCATTATTACGAGTTGCATAGGCTGAGCACTTGGGTTCTCCATATGGCAGCCCTTGGAACAACAGGTCATTTGTACAGGAGGCAAGAGCTGTAGTGACTATTTTGGTTTGTCTAAACTACATAAACTACTAAATATATAAGTGCATGCTGATGATATTACATAAAGGTGCGCAATTGATTTCTGTGTTTTTGCCTTAATAGTACCTGAAACTCAAGTGGGAAACTTTGTATTACAGATTACTCAGTTCATACCAATGAAATGTAAAGCTCTAAATGAACTAATGTAGAGAGGGGTGAGGTTAAGTCAGCCAGTCACGGTACTCACATGTCTTGGTGCTACAGTGTTGGGCGACATTTAGAGCTACATGTGAGCCATAGCAGGTGAATACAGAATTATTAGTGGTCTCAGGCCCTGGCTGAATCCAAGTGATGTTAGTGGTTCCCTGGATGTTGTTTCCATGTACATTTTGGGTCCAGTTGAGGGTAGCTGGAGGGTAACCCCCCTCCCATGAACAGGAGAGGGCCAAGTCATTGTAGTTATTAGCTGGGAAGATGGAGCAATATGGAACACCGTCTGGTGGATCTGTGAAAAGAAACCCAGTGTATAAAATAATAGGGATCCAGATTCACCAGGACCAGTAGAATTCAGGCCTAGCTTAATTAAGGGCAATGATCCAGAAACCACCACTTTATTAGGTATGTGTGGCAGTGTACTCTACTTGGTTTGATATGCAGATAACAACTGATGTGCTATATGAATGTTCTTAATACTACTTACTATGGTACACAGTACAAACCTCAATTCCAAAAACTGTATTAGGACTGTATATAAAGTGCTAAAAGACTAAAAGCTGTGATGAGGACTTTCTGTTTGACCTGCATTACATTGAAAAATGGTACAGAAACAAGATATTTGATTTATTATTGTTTAGCTTATTAACTTTATTTGTTTTGTTCGGAAATATGCACTCAAGGTTTTTAATGTGGATATTTCTTTTGCTTCAGATGCACAGCTGCACACTGCCTTTGGTGTCATAAGCTCACTGGACAAAAATTAGTCATCTGTGACAGAAACCTGTAAACGTGTAATACCTCCATGGGCACGAATAACAACTGTAATTGGATTTGGCATATATTGGACAAGTTTTTGGATATAGACAACATCAATGTGCAGGCACTCTTGCATCAAAGAATTGCACAGATGGGCCAGATTTGGTATGTTCTGAGGAGAATTCCCTGTAGACTGGGATTTTTGCCACTGCTGGTAGACCTGTATAACCATACACTGTGGCCTTTGGCACCCCCAAATGCAGTCAATCTTTTTAGCCAATCATTAACATCTGTTTTGTGACCCATTTTCCACACACTGAACGAGACTTTCACTGCACTGTACCACCTCTTCTCAATCTATAAATGCACACCCCGCAGGTCATCCCCGATCATCCTTGTGCAGCGCTATCTGCAGAAGCCTAGAGTTACTACCACCTTAAACATGCAAGGTAACTAATGTTTTTTCCGGTGAGCTTATTTTGCACTTTTTTTTTTGGTGTGAAACAATTGTGGACCCGTACTTTCTGATTATGCAGTCATGATGTTGAAATAAGCATGGTAGGCCCTGTAAAACTCATCTAGAAGGAAGCATATGTTGCTCCAAACTATATATATCTTTCAGCATTAATTGTCCTTCACAGTGTTTCCTTATACAGTCTGAAAAGTTAGCTTAACCACACTACATATTTCCAACATGCATCAGTCCATTCTAGATGTTGACACATGACTTCTGCTGTGCATAGTGCCATCTTAAACTGAGATTATTGACAACAGCTCGTTAGAGTATTCCCACGTTGATGATATTACACACTGCAGAGGGTGAAATCATTGCAATGGCTCATTCAAGAATGCTGATATTAAACTGTTGGATTATTTCGCTGAAGCATTTTGTGGCAAAGCGGCAACCCATCCTTTCCATCCATTCATAGGGGAGTAGGCCTTTTCTGGATGCTTCTCCACCTTATTCCCAAGCATGACTGTGTCATTCCTATTTACATTAAGAATCAACAATTTTAAGAATGAGCATATATTTATTTAAAAAAAACTACAGCTGGTAAAGCAAAACACTACATATCTTTCCTTATTGAGTTTTTGTTTAAATACAGGTTAAAGAGGATTTACCAATCACTGCTTTCTGTTTTTATTTGTAGTTCACACACTGTTGAAAGTAATGTCTTGCTTTGCCCTGCTTTCTTTCGTCTTGCCCTGTTCTTTTGTATACAGATGCTGAAAATAATCTTTTAAGTCTTATTTCATTATTCTCTGTCTCTTGTGTGACTCCACCTCCACCCCTACTGCAAAATCTGCAGGAACTGTGTGAGAATGTTCAAGCTTCATGGGATGGATTATCGCTGGATACTTGCAAGGAACCTCTACAACTCCACGCTGAGACGTCTGGGATGTTGCATTAGCAAACATGGCGGCCCGACGCCATACTGAGAGACACTACTTCTGAATTTATAGCTCAAAAAATATTACCCATATCAGTCTAAATTTATCATCATTTATCATATATTTTTGATGAGTGTAGTTTACATATTGTTGCAACATTTTTGGAATTGAGGTCTTTTTGAATTACTCATGTAACAAAATGTTTCATATTTTAAACATTACAGGCTCTTGGACAGTGCTGTCCTATCCACCATGAGCACTGGGCTCAGCCTAAATTTAAGAGAAAAGAGAAAAACATTTCAGGGTGTGTTCATCTTTGCATTTCTGAGGTCATGACAAGACAACCATTCATTGCTTGTCATGACATGGTGAGAATAATCATACCAGCTTTATATCTTCGGTATCTGAAAATTGCCTCCTCCAGATGATTGTCGCAGGCAGAAGACACTGCTTTGCTGGTCCCCAGTCAGTTGCAGTGGACGTTTGATAGTGTTTTTGTGTGTGTGCATGTATGATTATAAGAAGAATGAGAGGAAGCAAAGGCAGCAGTGACAGAAAGCAAATGCAGGCTCAGATGAAAAGCACACTAGAAGGATGCCCAAATAGGTTTCATGGACAGAGCAGTTGACCATGAATTATGGCATTCAGGAGCACTCACAGTAAACGGTGAGAGTGATGGTTTTCTTGGAGCGGGTGTTGAGGTAAGTGTTCTGGGCCAGACAGCCGTAGTTGCCAGTGTGCATTCGCAAAATCTTGGTGATGGTGAGCTGAGGTCCAGTGTAGACCTGGGAGTTGTTGTAGAACCAGACATACTGGCTGGGAGGGTTAGAGAAAGCTTGACACATGAGGGAAACAGTCTCTTTCTCCAGGGCTGAGTAACCTCGCTCCGTTACTGAGTAAGGTGTAACATCGATCTGAGGCACGTCTGGACCATCTAAAATAGAGAATATCAAACACAGATCAAGGTGGATAGGAAGGTCCAGATAGAACGAAAGGTTATCCAACGTGACAGGTTTTACTCACATATGACATCTAACCAGATCCGGTCACTGCGCTGCTGGTTGACCTCATTCCTGGCCAGACACCTGTACCATCCTGTGTGGTTGCGGTTAACCCAGGTTACGTTGACCAGACTGCGATTGCTCTCGGCCAGTGTGGTGACCAGCCCACTGCGGCTCTCCTGCTCCCATATATAGTTAATGGGATCTGTGCCATTCTCCAGACCACAGCGCATCCACACTGATGTGCCTTCCACGGGTGAGGAGTCACTCAGTAGAATATAAGGTTTGGACACAGGCACTGCGGAGCATGTAACAGTATTAAAGAGATACAGTAGCAAGAAACAGTATATGAACCTGATTACTAATAAAACATGCTCTGATTGTTAAATAAGCCACAATTATAGACAAACACTATCTAACCAACCTAATAACACACAACGGTTCACATCTTTTATTGAGCACATTGAGTAAACATCCACAGTGCAGGCTAGAAAAAGTAACTGACCCTCTGTATTAATGGTTTCTCCAAGAGCTAATTGGCAAAAGGTGTTTTAATTAAAGAAATTAAGATGGTGTAGTTTTCACCAGTGCTTTATCCTGGTTACTGACAAATCTGCTCTTCTCCAGAATAGAAGCTCAGCTCAGAAGACATGTTATAGATACGCATAAAGCTGCAAAAAATGGCTACAACAGCATTGATAAAAACCTGGGTGTACATCAATCCTGGGTTAGATAAATGTCTACAAATTTGTTGCTACTCCCATTAGGAGTGGGCGATTTGTTAAGAGAACTCAAAGAGCGGGCAATCTTCAAAGATGTGAGAAGCATCACAGGTTAACAGCAAAAGACCTAAAGAGGACATTACAAACTGCAACACATCTTTGTCAACTGTTAGACAAACAGCGAAAAAAAATGATGTTCACATAAGGACACCACCAGGGAAGCTGCTGCTGTCCAAAAAAAACATTGCGGCCCATCTCAAGTTTGCCCGAGACTACCCTAGATGTCCCATAGTGCTTCTGGGAAAATGTTCTAGCAATAGACTTTCTAGCACAAATGCACAATTCTGTGTTTGGAGGACAAAGGACACTGCACACCAACAGCAAAACAGTGAGAAGCATGGTGGATGCCTTGCAACCATTGAGGGAACAAAGAGTTTAAAGGTGTATCAAAACATTTTACAGAAGAATGTAAGGGCAGCGGTTCATGACCTCAAGCTAAAGAGACGCCACATTGGGTGATGCCAGAAGACAATGATCCAAAGCTCACAAATAAATCAACTAAAGAAGATTTGAGTTTTGGAGTCCCTACCATAAGCTGTGGTAGCTGTGCGAGAGGGCTGTGCAAGCAAGGCATTCCAGAAATACTGATGGACTGATTGATAAATTGATGAACACATTTCCAAGGAGGAATAGTCCAAAATTCCTCCTCAATGTTTTACATATTTTGCAGTTACCGGAAACATTTCGTGGAGGTAATTGCTGCTAAAAAAAAGAGGTCTTTACAGGTTATTAAATTCAAGGGTTCACTTACTTTTAATAGTCCATATTATGGAGGTTTGCTTAATGTGCTCAACCAAAGACATTAAAAGTTTAACTGTTTGCATGTTGTTAGTTTGATTAGTGTTAGTGTTTGTCTGTATTTAGAAAGGCTTAGACAAGAATTAATCAAATGTGCACTGATTCTTTGTTAATTTGCTAATTTGTTCCCTTCAGTGTATATCATTTTAAACTAACACTCTGGCCAAAATGGAAATTGGAACTATTACTATATCTATTGTAAACATGGCTATGTTTGTTGTCTTGTCTATGCCCAGTATGAATTGCCCCTCGGGAACAAATAAAGTTTATTCGATTCAATTCAATTCAATGCCTACTCGCCCCCCTATAGCAGTGCCATGGGCCGGAATGCCCCAGTTTAGATTTGACTTAATACTGAGCACTGACCTAGAACTCGCAGATACACGTAGTAGTAGTAGAGTCTGGCTCCCTCGGCAGTGTCATAGAGAGCTTGGCAGGTGTACAAGCCCTCTGCAGCTAGAGGAAGCTTCTCTATGGACAGGGATGCACTGTTGGAGATGACATTCAGGCCACCCAAATCTTTGGCGAGTTGCTGCAGCTTTGGACCCTTGCCGAAGTTATACACCACGGCTCGAATAGTGTCTGTGCCTGATTTGGTGAAGCCCCAGATGTAGACATCAGGGAGGGTGGTGCCACATTCCAGAATTACTCCTTTATCCACCACTCCATTTGTCCTGGTCTCTCTGTACACCACCTGCCCTGGATCCAAGATCTCTAGCCCTGAGAGGACAGTATATTAAAGCATTCAATAGACCAAGCCTCATCTTTTTTGTACAGTGCCGAGCTAGATTGTAAATGAGGGTCACCCTCAAGATGAGTACTCCAAATTTAAATAAAGGTTGATTGCCTGTTTGATTGTTTGACTGATAAAGTTCTATGCCATTTACGGATGTCAAATGCATGCATGCGCAAAGCTCAATGACGCGGGATAGCAGTGACCTAAGGTATTATTAACATTGAGGCTATCAAGTTACTGAGCTGCACTCAAAGTCATCTGAGGTGGCCTTCTGATATTGTTGTCTGGGGACAACATTTATGGCTAAAAATGTTCTGGAGTTAAAGTTTAAAGGTTTGGTGTGGCATTTAGCCACTGTAACCCCATTATTGAATATAGTAAAAACCGCATTCAGTCCTTAAAAAAAAAACCCCCAAAAACATGATAACCCTTCTCACGAACAATATTTGTTGTCAGTGGCTTAAACAAGTAATAGGATAACAGTAACGTTTAACATGTAAGCTTTTAAAGCATAGATTTAGCAAATATACAAAATGTTAACTAGGTTAAGTAGCACCCATGCTAATGGCATTAGCATACAAAGTACTTTATAATGACTTAACCGATGACTTAATGATTTAAAATATCGTCGCTGTCCAATGAAAAACATGTATCTCCATTTTTGTCGATTGACTTTTATGGATCATTAGAACACAACAGCTGCTGTTTACACTGTGTAAATGGCTCAAACTTGCTGGAAAAAAAGTGTGGTTCCATTGACTTACATTAGAATTATATTAGGTTTTTGGCCTCTCTTGTAAAGTTACTATTTTGGAGATACTTGTTTTTCTTTGGACAGCGATGATATGCTTTTAAATATTTGTATGCTGCAAATCCATGCTGAAAATGTCACATTTTACATTTTTCATAGGGGTGGATGTGTTCATAGGTTGAGTGAATATTGATGGACTAAAATGAACATAACCTGTAATGATGACTCATGAAAGAGAATAAGTAAATATTAAATGGGATTCCCACATTAATGCATACAATTGAGAGCTTTGAAGTATTTTAATGATTATACTGTATTTCAAGGTCAGGTGTGTTGCCATGATGACCTGAGACAGAGCAAAATATTAAGCACTGTGGATAAAGTATAGGTTATTAAGGTTATTGTGACTGGACACTTCTGCTGTTTATATTGTCTTTGGCCTTTCCTTGTGAATATATTGGTGAAATATTGATATCAGTTGGACATAAATGGCAACCCATTTATGGACTTTCTACAAAAACAGCAATGTGATAAACAGTAGGTGTGATTTGATTTACAATGCTATGCTCTAAAATTTCAATATTAGCATCTTTCAGGAGATTTGCATGTTATATATTTAATAATACATATTTTAAAGGAAATTTAGCAATAAAATTTTAACCTCTTACCATGCAGGAGGACAGGAAGCAGGAAAACAGTTAGGGAGAAACCGGGCAACCCTAACAGTCTGTGTACCATGGTGCCATGACGCTCAGTGACCAGTGCCGTGTCCTTTATGGGGAAAAAAGTCCTCAAAAGTCACAAAAAATAGCAAAGAATATCCTGAAAACGAACAGCGCTCTGTCCAAACAAGCGAGTCCACAAGTGTAAACTGGCAGTGAGAAACCAAGTGGGAGCCTGATCGAGTCTCTGTAAACTGATTTGGCTTGAATTATTCACCAGTCGCCCGTTCCACCTGTAGGAATGCAGTAGAGTAGAGAGGAGAGACAGGGTTTAGGATGACGCGATGATACCTCTGCCTCATGCATTATTTAAGCAGCAGGGATGGATAGCCATTCTAACATTCCATTACACTGAAAGGCCGGGAAGCCACCAACTCAAACTCTGTTCAAACGTGATCATCTCCACACTTGTTTTAACATAACTATAATATAATTGATCACACAGTTTTCCTTTTTTGGAGTCTAGTGCAGCTACATATTTATTATATACATATTATATACATCATAAAATTATATCCACTGCATGAAAGCTACCCCAGCAAACCTAAATCAAAATAGCTCTACCAGGCTGTTACCTTCTATTAAAGAAACATCATTAACAGATACATCCTAGCCACTTTTTGCTGGGAAGCACTGAAGCACTTTAATCACAGATGATGACTAACTCTGCTCATCTGTGGGCCCATCCTCCCCTCAGACTGAGGTCAGTATTATGTTAAGGTCTGTTAGAGAGTTATGTTTCAAGCAACAGCACTATAGTGTTCAGCCAGGTAAAGGAACCTAAGAGCTCCCTACATTCATTGATGAGATTCTCATGTTACGCTTTCATGTAATGTGAACAAACACACTCGTAGGGATGCTCTCAAAAGCAAACACAGATGCCCAATATTGAACAGTAGTTTAACAAAGGTAATGGAGTTATTCTGGAACTTCTGGAAAAGATGGGACATTTTGTAATATGCAATAAAATCTGTTAAAATGCCATGAAAACAATAATCTGATGTACTAATCCTCTTGAGAATGTTTTCAACCAATAATACACTCATCTTTAAAAGGATAGTTGAACCCAAAAGGAAGTGTCGGAAAGCATTGCTACTGGGAAGGAAGATAAAGATTATCAGGAATAAACAAGAAACAACAAGAACAAGAAATGATGGTAATGCATGTCTTGGCATGGAGTTGTAGAAGTTCCTAATGGTGTCCTGTGATAATCTATCCCATGCAGCTTGAATATTCTCACACAGTTCCTGCAGATTGTGCGGTAGGGGTGGAGGTGGAGTGACACCAGGCCTTCTGGACATGTGACAACAAACCGTTCATCTTGGTGCTGACTACGGTGCCTCCACACACAGATTTGTTGGTCGTCTCCACCAAGACAAAAGCAGGACTCCTCACTGCAGATGACCCGCTGCCATTCTGAGTCAGTCCTTGTAACGGTGTGTGTACATGTAGTCCTGAGTTGTGCAGCTGTTTGCCAATGGTGCTGGCACTAACAGGATGCATGGAGGGCATCATTGCTCACTGAATGTGCGCAATCATGGCTGTTGGGTCAGTCAGATACAGCAATACCAACCACCAAGTTTTGTTCCTGTCAGTTCTGGGTGCAGCTTTCATTTATTTATTTATTTATTTATTTATTTATTTTGATGATGGTGAGTGTTTAAACTAATTCAGAACTTGATGCCTGTAGCACACTCAAAAAAAAAAAGTTCGACAGGCAGGACCACCATTGAGTTATATCAGCTTTCCATTTGATTATACTTTAGAATCAGCTGAGAATACTAATTGTTGAATTTTTGCAAGTAGACTTTTTCTTGCTCTATACAAGACTTCAGCTGTTTAAGAGTATTTGATCGTCACTGTCTGATTCTCCTCTTCATGATGTGGCTTACTTTTTCAATAGGAAGCACATTTGAACTGCAGGAAGGCCGTCAAGAATACACACTGTGTGCCCACGAGGCCACACTGTTGTAGCATGTCGTCGCTGTCCAAAGAAAAACAAGTATCTCCAAAATGGCAACTTTACAGGAGAGGCCAAAAACCTCATTCAATTTTAATGTAAGTCAATGAAACCAGACATCTTTCCAAGCACTTTTGGGCCATTTCTTTTGGTCCATTCATCATGCAATTCTCACACAGTGTAAACGGCAGCTGCTATTTTCAAATGATGCATAAAAGTCAGAATGGACAAAAATGGAGATACATGTTTTTCATTGTCTGGCTTTCTTCTTACATAATACAGCTTTAAGTTGCATTTCTTGATGCAGCAACTGACTGTTGTAGGTGGCAACGGTTTTCTGAAGTACTCCCAAACCCATGTGGCTATATTTAACACAGCAGCATGATGGTTTCTCATGCAGTACTGTCTGAAGGCTTGAAGGCCACGCACAATCAACGTTGGTTTCTAGCCTCTTCCTACGCAGACTGAGATTTCTCCAAGTTTGCTGAATCTTTTTCATAATAGATTGTATAGTACAAGTGAAAGACCTGAATTCTTTGTGCTGTGAAATGTTCTTTTTAAACTGTCTTTTAAAGCTCTCTTTTAAACAGTTCTCTCACAAAGTGGTGAGCCATGACCCTTGTTTGCCTTTGGTGGATGTATCTTTTTTACCCAGTCATGATCCCTCACCTTTTACCAATTCACCTCTTATTATGGAATGTTTCAAAAAGCTTTAATTTGAAAATGATAAATATCTCAAAAACGATATGCTGTGTCCCAATGTTTGAATGTGTTGCAGGCATCAAATTCAAAATTCATTCATGACCTACCAAATTTTATATGTACAAAATACAATCAAATTGGTTAGCCAAAACATTAAAAGTCATTTCTTTGTACTTTTCTCCGTTATATAAATGTTTTAACATATAAATGAATTAACAAATGACATTTTACTGTTATTATTGCATTTCACAGACAGGAGGCTTATACATAAGTATAAGTACAAATGTATATATATTCCTATATAATGTATATACATTAGACCTTCAGACCTGTACAGGTTCTGTCATGCTTTCCATTAAAACTTTCAGTGACAAACTTTATTTAATGCATTCAATGCATTCCACTCGGATCAGTACTGAAATATCAATTGTGTGGTTTTTTTTCCTCTTTAAAATCTAAGACCTATTTTATCAAAAGGAGCTCTTCTTCATCTGTATCCTACATGAGAGTTAATGTATTCCTACACACTTCCTCTTGTTTAAGAAAATCATGTACAGAATTGTTTGTGTGAAATAAAAATACGTTTCACTTGTTGATTTTGCATAGAGCCTAGAGTGAAATTCTCAGTTATTCTCAGTTATTCTACTGTACATACCTTTCCTTCTGTGTAAATAAATACACTGCATTTGTATATATATATATATACATATATATTTAAGCACCAAACAATAAAACTTCTATAAGAGACTGCTCTCAAATGCTGCCAGACATCTTACAGGAAATTGAACATACTGGCAAACAACACATTTAAAAGGAAAGTACTTTTATTTGGAACAAAGATTTAATTCACAAAGTATTAAAAAACATCAACTGTTCATATTAAAGGGAGTTGGTCTAGTGAGTGCATTTGATTAACAAATGTCATAAAAGACTTCTAAACGGCTGTTAAAGGCTGTAAAAAAGCAACTGATGTTTATTTTATAATTAAGCAACTTACTAAAGTTATAAATATTAAAGATACTACTGTGTGCAGTTATTGCAAGTAATGCCACTTTCTATTTTAAAGATGCACAAACCCTACAGCAGATCTAATAGCAGATCGATTCAATAGAAAATACACTGCTTGTATGCCAATGTTTTGTTCATAGAGAGTTTTATTTTCAGCAGGTACACACTTCAAAAATGCATTTCTCAAGGGTTCTAGTAGTAAAGGCAATGCTTGTTGGCAGAACCAAGAGTCTAAATCTGAAGAATCATGTCACCACGCAAAAATCATTTAAACTTGAAATGGGTCTCCAGATTGATGGAGAAAAGGGTGTTCTTCTACTGTTACATGCATGATTTGCAAGAACAGAAGAACACTTTTTGATGCTGTAAAGAACCACTTTATACAACACATTCTCCACCAGTGTGAACCGTTTAAGTGTGAAATTGTTCTATATGTTCTGAACTCAACCACTAGCTTTACTAAAGGAACTTTGGAGAACAAAGAATCTTTTTTAAGTGTGTATGAGTGAGCATGTGTGAGGATCAAATCAAGAAAATAAATAAATCCTTTTGGTTTCCTTTTTTTGTCTGTGAGGCTGTGAAAGAGATTTATTTCTTGGAGGAGGGGCTTGGGTGTGTGTCCGTCGAGCTGGGGCTTGACATTATTACAGGATCACCTGGAAAAGTGGAAAATGTAATTACTAATGGAACATAAAAGGAGATTGCATTTGAAACAAGACTTTGAAATGTATCTCTGCTGACTCCTAGAACCTGGAACTGAAGGACTTGCATCTTCTCCAATAATCTCATCCTCAGGGAAGTTGATATTTTCTCTGGACTGGCTGTTCTGCCTTTGAGAGCAGAGATTCAAGACACAATTTACCAATTTAGCAATTTACTTATGCTTCTTAGCAAAACGCACACCAACTGTAATCACACTGTTATTAATACAGGCCACACTCTGAGTGATATATGAATTCATATACATGAATGAACATATTGTTTCATTCCATATAAAAAGTATGACTTGAAATATTTGCATTAGTTAATATTACCTGCCAAACATCATGTCATGAAGTCCTGAAGAAGCACATTTGAAAATCATATTAAATATATGACATACCTGATATATGTGTACATGATGCTTAAAGCGCAAAAACGTTTTTGCTGTATCTCAGTGAAACACTCACGTGGGATGTTGTTGCGGTTCCTCACCACATAAATGAAGATCAGCACAGTAGCTACTGTCGCCACAAGCATGCCTCCAATGGCTGCTCCAATCACAGCAGGATAGGCCCTGAAGGGCGGGGGAGCTACAAAACATGGTGACAGTTATGCCTGTTAGGCTAAAGAACTGTAAATCTTGTACTCCTAATATTAGATCATTCTATGGAGAACAATTAATCCGGGAATGAAATGTGTCATAGACTTAATACTCTACTCGGTGTAATGTCAAATTAGTCATGTCTCACCTGGACTCTTGATCTGTGAAGGATGTCCAATGGTACGGCGATTGACAGCCGTTACCTGGAATGCGTATTTGCCAGTAGGATCCAGACCGTTGATCTGGTAGCTGCGAGTACTGGGCTCCAGATCAGCTGCCACTTTCTGCCAGAGAGGGGCAACGTCACTCTTCCCTACACGTCCAGGAAGCTTCTGAAGCTCAATGAAGAACCCAGTGAGGTCACTCTCTGCCTGAATCAGCCACTCCACAGTAACAGCTGTCCGCTGATGACTGCTGTACGTGATTTTAGTGATGGTGACGTTTGGAGGCATTGGGTACCCTGAATCAAGCAGGTGTTGAAATAAAAGTTAATGATATCAGGCTATTGTGTCTGCGGTGAAGAAAATCAATCAAATCAGCACAACAAATCAGGATCAGTCTGTATCATATGATATGTTTATAAAAACTCACTCTTCACCAGCAATAAGACAGGAATCTCTGCTCCTCCGACGGCATTGGTAGCAGAACACCAGTACTGGCCACTGTCCACCATGCTGTCTGTTTCCCGTACTGTCAGGTTGGACCAGGCTGAAGACCGCTGAAGGACGTACTTCTTGGGTGTGTCACCTACATTCTGCTTTAAGTTGTTGTACCAGGTGACCTCCGTGGCTGTTGGATAGTTTTTGCTCAGAATGCAGGTGAGCTCGACATCATTACCCTCATAGACAGAAACCACACTGCGCTGAGTCATCAGGACAGGAGCCTCTGGAAGGAAGAGCCATATGAAAAGCCTTTGTAGAACATCTTGATAATAAATAATACATAATAATACATAATAAATAAATAATAAATAATAATAGGAGCTGTAAAATAAATACAAATGTTGCAAGTGCAGCCAATATATCTGGAAGCCATGTATGCAAATTTCACAGAGCCTAAAAGAATTATACATTCAGCCTTTCAAGAAACCTGGTTCAAATTGTGAAGGATGATCCGTAATAAATCAGAGGAAACACACTTAACAGTTATGTGCAATGGTTCCCCAAAGATTAGAAACTTCATGGCAAACTTCATGAGACAGACTTTGCTGAAATATCACTGCTTTGATTAACATAATGAACCGCCCTTACCCAATGTTATCACACATATCTTGTCCTCTTTATTCAGTGGATGTTTGGCGTGGCACACAAAGGCTTTGCCACTGTAGTTGGCACTGGAACGCAGCACCAGTATGTTGGAGTTCTCCTCAGATGTGCCCTGCATGTCCCCTGAACTGGAGACCCACCACAGCAGAGCCAGAGGGAAGCCACCCTCCCAGGAGCAGGACAGCATCAGGTACTCATTATTACGTGTTACATGTGCCAAACACTGGGGTTCTCCATAGGGCAGCCCTGGAGACGTACGCTTCGTGTTAGAGCCACTGGATGTGTCATTTTGATTAGATTTATACCCGAGGATAGTGCGACTAATTTATCTTCTAGGTGATTAGGACTGACGTCAGTGAAGGTCAGAATTAGCATACTCACATGTCCGGGTGCTGCAGCTCTGGGTGATGTTTAGTGCTACATGTGAACCGTGGCAGGTGAACACAGAGTTGTTTGCAGTGTCAGGGCCTGGCTGAATTCGAGTGACATTACTGACTCCCTGTTGGTTGTCTCCATTTGCATATGGACTCCATTTCAAAGTAGCTGGAGGGAATCCCCCCTCCCAGGAGCAAAGGAGCGCCAGGTCTGTGTAGTTGTTTGCTGCAGAGATGAAACAAGATGGGGCTCCATCTGGTGGATCTGTGGGAACAAGGCTAGTGTGACACAGGATCACTAATAATTGAGCCTATTTTAACTAAGTGGGAGAAAGGTGACACTACTTCATTTGAGCTTAAGGAGGTCAGACCTGATTACTTCTTCTAGGAAAAGAGAGAGAATGTCTTATACTGTACAATGTCGTGTTTGTGAGTGCTTTCATTTGTGAATAAGGAACATATGTATGTAGGAGTACTCACAGTACACGGTGAGAGTTATGGTCTTCTTGGAGCGGGTGTTGAGGTAGGTATTCTGGGCCAGACAGGCATAGTAGCCTGCGTGCCCACGCAGAACCTTGGTAATAGTGAGCTGGGCTCCAGTGTAGATCTGTGAGTTATTGTAGAACCAAATGTACTGGCCGGGAGGATTAGAGGAAGCCTGACACATGAGAGAAACAGATCCTTTTTCCAGGGCTGAGTAGCCTCGATCCATTACTGAGTAGGCCATGACGTCAATCTGAGGTAAGTCAGGACCATCTAAACAGAGATGTAACCTATAGTCACTTATATGCAGGCAAACGTGACCCCAACTTCGCGTTTCGCTTCCAGGAGCCTCAATGCCAGGAATCTAATGTTGCATTTTACAGACTAATCTCATCTCATTGAGATGTTCATTCACTTCAGTCTCATACAGTTAATTTCATGCGTTCTCGTATGAAAAGGATTTTAATGCAACTCTTTATTGTAAACCACTAGTTTAAGTTTATCTTTGAGGTGTTTCAAGGGAATTTCAGCAGTTATTCAAAATGTAATTCATTCAGTCTTTGAGGTGCCAGTCAAGACATATTCAGTGTGAACTTGTTCATTTTAGAGAAACATATTGACAGTGATGGTGATAGGAACCAAGTGTCATGGTGTCTACAGTGCAAATATTGCTGTTTTATTTATTATTCACAAGTGAACTTTTTACAGGTATGTAATGTTAATAATGATACTATTTTGTGGTCCAAGGCCTAAGTATACCTTTGCATTGTGAATGAATAAAAAACATGTTTTAGCACTGACATAACTATCCTAAAACAATGTCTTGGGCATCAGGGAGTATATTCTCTGAGGTAGCTTTTTAGAGACGTTGAAGTAGGGGAGAGTTCAGGACCAACACGCCTGGCTCATACATTCAGAAGCCCCTGAAGGCCTTGATTATCTGGATCAGGTATGTTAGATTAGCAAAAGTGCTAAGTTCTGCAGGGTGGTCCAGGACCAGAATTTTGCACTCCTGCATTAAAGCCACATTATGCAGGATTTGGAGATTTGGAAATATGTTACTGCACATAATGTGCAAAGGGACATTTGGTGATGTCGGTTGTGCTTTTGACCCCCAGTCAATATTTTCAGGCCCGAAGGACGATTCCTCTGAGGACGTGAGTAGTTTATTATATGCTGTTTTCATCATACCTTCATTAGTATAAAGCTGATTTTGCATTTGAGACCAAAATAACAAACTGACTCTTCTTTATGAGCCTGTACATGTGACGTTAATACGTAAAGATGTATGATGTGCCTGAAAAACCTCTACCAATGCTCTTGCACTACCTCTGACTGATTATTTCAGACTTGCACCAGCACACACTCACTGCATTTTAATGTGTTCTTTTCTCTCCATATGCTACTACTGCTTCTTCTTTCAGGTTTAACTATAATATTCCATATTCCATAATGCTGCTTTAAGCTATTCGATAGTCTCGTTCCTTCCACCACAACTGTGAAAAATTCTGACACAGCAGTTGTCTCAAGGGTGGGACATTGCACATTAAACCATGCTGAATTACTTTGCTTACATCTTCACCCTTTACGCTATCTATCTAGACATTATATGGACAGTATTTTGCAGTTAACTGACCAGATGCTTAATCTGGGTCTGTGTTATTTCCATAATTTTGCATATTGTTATATGTGAGACTGCTGAGAGGAGCAATGATTGATAGAGCTACAAGAGTTCCCACTTACATAAGACTTCTAACCAGATACGGTCACTGCGCTGCTGGTTCACCTCGTTCCTGGCCAGGCACCTGTACCAGCCTGTGTGGTTACGGGTGACCCAGGTGACATTGACAAGACTGCTGTTCCACTTTGCCAGTGTTGTGAGGAACCCAGTCTGGCTCTCCTGCTCCCATATGTAGTTAATCGGACCTGTTCCCTTCTCCACTATGCAGCGCAGCCATACTGATGTGCCCTCTACTGGTGATGAGTCACTCAGCTGAATATAAGGTTTGGAAACGGGCACTGCAATACATCATAGACTGCAAGTCAACATTATTGACATAATTTGAGACCACCATTAAAATAACCATAATAATAATAATAATAATATTATTATAATATATATTATAGTATTATGTAGAATATCCTGTACTGTGCAAATGTCATAGACCATATAATTAGCTTTGAGTTTTGATGCTTTTCAGGTCACTTGCTTATTTCTAGTACTTCTCACCATCCAGGTAATCTCAAACACATTCAGTGATGTTGGGGTCTGGGTGGTCAGTTCATTGTTCTGAGAACACCAGCTGCTTTTTTCTCTTAGTCTGTTTTTCTTCTTAGTAACAGCTTTTTAACAGCTACACATGCTTTCAGACCCATACTGGTGAATTGTTCAGTGGAAGTAAGAATTGAGCTTAATTTGCTGATGGTGACAGTTTTGATGGTTGACCAGGTCTTGTTATTTTCTCTTTCCATGTATTCAAGTCATTTTCATACCCTTCCTTTGACTTTATCTTTTCTTAAGCAGATGGATTATTGATATATCTAATCACCTCAGCAGTATAGCTTGAATAATGAGTAAATCAATGACTTTTTGACAGGACATGATGCAAATGAAGTGTGGTCTCTGAAAGTCTGTTAGTCTATGTCTGTTCAGGTTACAACACATCAGTTTGTAGTGAACTCACTTATCACCATCAATGTGATGGGAATTTCTGCTGTTCCAACAGCATTGGTAGCAGAGCACCAGTACTGTCCACCGTCCAGTAAACCGTCTGTCTCCCGCACAGTCAAGCTAGACCAACCAGCTGCTTGCTGCACAACATACTTATTGGGTTTGTCTCCTACTTTTTGCTGTGCACTGTTGTACCAAGTAACCTCTGTGACTGCAGGGTAGTTCTTGCTCAGACTGCAGTTGAATTGAACATTGCTGCCTTCAAATACTGAAACCACACTGCGTTGAGTCATCAAAACTGGGGTCTCTGCAAGCAAGAGGCATATAGAATGGGAGTTAACATTATGTCTATTTACAGAACTAAGAGAATATTTCTTAGAATGGCTCCTTTATGCTGAGTTGAGGAATGTATTGTTCTCTGGCATTACAAATTAATAGACTGATACAATTCAAATCCTGACTTCAATAGTTCAGTCTACTACTGTATATTGACACATGTAATATGACACATAATATTCAAATCCTTTGGAACAGTATGCTAGTAGTCCTTACCTAGCTTTAACACACATTGCCTAATTTCTTTGGCCAAAGGATGTTTGGCATGGCATACAAACGTCTTGCCACTGTAGTTGGCACTGGAACGCAGAACCAGGATGTTGGAGTTTTCCTCAGATGTGCCTAGCCTGTCTCCTGAACTAGAGGCCCACCACAGCAGAGCTTGAGGGAAACCTCCTTCCCAGGAACAGGACAGCATCAAGTACTCATTGTTATGGCTGGAATTTGCAGAACACCTGGGCTCTCCATACGGCAGCCCTATGGAAGCACATGTTTAGGTGTTGACTACTGACATGTAAGACTTTTGAAGGTCTATCAGTTTAGTTCAGTAAGAGCTGATATTTCACTCACAGTTATGCCAGATTTTGTGTAAAATACAAATCGTCAAAGTTACAACCGATTTAAGTGCTTCTACACTCACATGTCTTGGTGCTGCAGCTCTGGGTGATGTTCAGTGCAACATGGGAGCCATAGCAGGTGAATAGAGAGTTATTAGCAGTATAAGCGCCTGCGTAGATCCTAGTGATATTGGTGACTTCCCCTCTGTCATCTCCATTTACATATGGACTCCACTTCAGAGTAGCTGGAGGGTATCCACCCAGCCAAGAGCAGAAAAGGGACAGGTCAGTGTAGTTGTTCACTGGGAGCATGGTACATGATGGAGCACCATCTGGTGGATCTGGGGAAGCAAAGCAATTCATGGTAACTAAGTTCCATGTCTCATATTGACTGTCAGGGGTGTTGCAAAGCAAAGACGATACTCAGGCAGGATTCCCTTTCCTTCTGATATCTTGTTATTACACTGTTCTGTGTCACACACTTGTGTATTGTAATGTAGTTCTAACTCTGCTTAGGAGCTCAAATTATCTTCCACATCAACTGACATCTTGATTCATGCTTAACTGTTTAGCTATGTACACACAGACTTGCCCTCTGCAGTTGCCAGTGGAACAGCCACCTTTCTGCGTAACTTGTCAGAACCTTTACTGCTCGTTTACTGTAATGCTGCCGTATCTTTAATTAAGAGGTTTTGGTTAGGAATTAAGGCAAGTGGTAGGTGGAAGCACTCACAGTAGACAGTGAGAACGATTGTTTTTCTGGAGCGGGTATTGAGGAAAGTGTTTTGCGCCAGACAGGAATAGTTGCCTGTTTGTGTCTTCAGGATCTTGGTGATGCTGAGCTGTGGTCCACTGTTGATATGGCTATTGTTGTAGAACCAGACATACTGACTGGGAGGGTTAGAGGAAGCTTGACACATAAGGGAAATGTTCCCTTTCTCTAAGGCTGTGAAGCCACTTGCTATTTTCAAGTAGGGTGTGACACCAATCTCAGGCAGGTCAGGACCATCTAAACAAAAGAGATCAGAATTAAACATGCAAGCAAGCACACCTGAATTATACTGTATATAATAGTTAATATTTGAGACTACTGCTTTGATAGTGGGTATGGCTATGCTACCTATAAAATAAAGGTCAGTGAAATCCTGTGGAGAACATGAGATCTAAGACACTCACATATGACATCTAACAAGATGCTGTCACTGCGCTGAGAGTTGACTTCATTCCTGGCCAGACATCTGTACAAGCCCGTGTGGTTACGGGTAACCCAGGTAATGTTGATCAGGCTGCGATTGCTCTCAGCCAGTGTGGTGACCAGGCCACTGCGGCTCTCCTGCTCCCATACGTAATTAATGGGTTCTGTGCCATTCTCAAGACCACAGCGCATCCACACTGATGTGCCTTCCATAGGTGAGGGATCACTCAGCACAATGTAGGGCTTGGAGACTGGCACTGACACTGTCAAAGCAAAAAGCCTAAAGATGTGGTATCTGATACACAAACACTTGTCAATGACTAGGTTCATAGTGTCATATGAGTTCTCACCTGGGCTCTTGATGTCTGAGGGATTTCCAGTGGTGCGACGATTCATAGCTGTGATACGGAATGCATATGTTACTGTAGGATCCAGGTTGTTGATTTGGTAGCTGCGTTTGCTGGGCTCCAGATCTACTGCCAATTTCTGCCAGCTAGGGCTATTGGCACTCTTTCCCACAGGGACAGGGAGCTTTTGGTACTCTATAAAGAACCCAGTAAGGTCACCATCTGTCTGGATCAGCCACTCCATATTAACATCTGTCCGCTGTCGACTGCTGTATATGATCTTGCTGAAGGTTATGTCTGGAGGCATTGGGTACCCTGAGCAAGCAGACAAATTTTTTGTCAGTGGGCAAAAAAAAAAAAACATTTAGTGGCATGACAGATCAGGAACCCAATCATACATGCAGATAAAGCTTGTCATAAAAATAGCAGAAAAATATACTTAAAAATATACAGAACCCCAGAGTGGCTTCCAATCTTGTTAACAGCTCATCTCAGTTCCTACTGCTAACTCCCTCCTGCTAACTCTTACAGTCCAGTAACAAATGATCCATGGTCCTGTACTAACCGAGGTTAAATATAACACTTTGCACCTCATTATCGTAGTCTAACATGTTTTCACTTCCTGTATGCTGGAGCCATTGTAACAAACATTGCGTCACTATCCAGTTACTTACAGGCTACAACATAAAATCAGCTTGAATTAAACTTACTCATCACCACCAACAGTATGGGCATCTCTGTTCTTCCGACGGCATTGGTAGCAGAACACCAGTACTGGCCACTGTCCACCGTGCTGTCTGTTTCCCGCACTGTCAGGTTGGACCAGGCTGCAGCTTGCTGAAGGATGTACTTCTTGGGTGTGTCACCTACATTCTGCCTTAAGTTGTTGTACCACGTGACCTCTGTGACTGCTGGGTAATGTCTGCTCAGAAGGCACGTGAGTTGGACATCATTGCTTTCGTAGACAGAAACCACACTGCGGTCAGTTACCAGGACCGGTGCCTCTAGAAGAATAGACATATTGTAAAATAGCTGAAAATATCTTCATTAAGTGAAAAGACATATCCTATTATGGATAATATCCTATTATGGAAAAGACAAAATAGCTAATAGTTCTTTACACTGTGCACTACTACAACAGTATCAGCCATGATGCTTATCATAAACAGCCCTTACCAAATCTTAATATACACTTCTCGCTCTCTTTATTTAGTGGGTGTTTGGCATGGCATACAAAGGTTTTGCCACTGTAGTTGGCACTGGCTCGCAGAACCAGAATGTTGGAGGTCTCCTCAGATGCACCCAGCATTTCCCCTAAACTAGAGGCCCACCACAGCAGAGCCCGAGGGAACCCACCCTCCCAGGAGCAGGACAGCGTCAGGTACTCATTATTACGGCTGGAATTTGCAGAACACTGAGGTACTCCAGAGGGCAGCCCTATGAAAATTACACACAAATTTGAATTACCTCTAAAAGGTGTACATCCTTCTTTCATTGTGTAAGACATCAGATTTATGACCAAAGCCTGAAAGATGAAATATTGACTAAGGCATGGTCTACACTGATGTGTCAGTTACTTTACTGGTGCATATATTAAACCATATAGTTCATTTACATGACTAACGTTAAACATGTGCTGTAATACACTCCCCCACCCCAACCCCAATGTGACATTATACCAATTAAATAATATCCAGATGCTCACATGTCCGGGTGCTGCAGCTCTGGGAGACATTTAGTGCAACATGTGAACCGTGGCAGGTGAATACAGTGTTGTTAGCAGTACCAGGGCCTGGTTGGATTTGGGTGATGTTACTGGTTTCCTGTTGATTGTCTCCATTCACATATGGACTCCACTTCAGTGTTGCTGGCGGATATCCACCCACCCAGGAGCAGGAAAGGGCCAGGTCAGTGTAATTGTTTGCTGGGAGTACAATACAAGTTGGAGCACCATCTGGTGGATCTGTGAGAACAAGACCTCTACATAACCAAACCAAACATGGAACGTGTATTATTCTGAATTAGTGCTGCTGGCTAGATTGGCTAGGTGGCTGTAGTCTATCTATAGACATGATGGAAGTTTAAATAGATAGCTGTGAGCTAAACCTGTCATAGTAGTCAAAATAGCCTAACACAATCTTATTCTTCATTTATGTTTTGTCATATGCAAAAGTTTGGGCACCCTCAGCCGAATCATGTTTTGCTGAGGTGAAAAGAAGTACACACCCTCTACACAGAACACAATTCTAAATGAATTTCACATATTCTGATGTAATAAACAAGTAAATTGTGATGTGTTCAAACCTTTGCATACGATTGTACCTAATTATTATTGGGAGCCTTCCGTTCCCTCTTTCTGAGTTAATTGCAAATGATTTTGACTCCATTTCTTTACAACATCAGAGATTTCTTTCTCTTAGATGCTTGTACAAAATCATCTTGTAGCACGGTGGCAGCCTGCCAAACTATAACTATAACACACTGTCTGTGTACTTGTGGACCAGAATTGGTAAAGTGGTAAAAGAAACCAGGAATAGCACTGGGTAAAAGAGCAATGGAATAAACAATAGCTCTTTAACCTCCTTAGATACCATGACATGCAGGAGTACTTACAGTAGACGGTGAGCAGGATTGTTTTCTTTGAGCGGGTGTTGAGGTAAGTGTTCTGGGCCAGGCAGGCGTAGTTGCCAGTATCTCCTCGCAGGATGGTGGAGATGCTGAGCTGTGGCCCAGAGTAGATCTGGGAGTTGTTGTAAAACCAGACATACTGGCTGGGAGGGTTAGAGAAAGCTTGACACAAGAGAGAAGCATTTCCTCTCTCCAGGGCTGAGTAGCCTTGCTCCGTTACTGAGTATGCTGAGACATCAATCTGAGGCAGATCTGGTCCGACTAAAAAGAGATGACCAATGTTGATATATTTTGAGAATTTGAGCTTTCAAAAAAGAACATTAGTGATCACATCACAGCCCATCCCCTCCTAGAGCATCTATCTGTTTATTACGAAACCAAAGATTGTGAGTTTGGACCGTGCCTTCAACATGTGGAGTTCTGGAGTTCTGTGTAGCTTCTGGCTGCAGCTAAAAGACCAGACTCCCCTTGCAACTGGGGTAGGACTGTTATGAGACCGAGGAACAGGGAGGAGATGGGGTGGTGGTAGGGATTGCGAGAACTTTGTCATGAGAAGGGAAGGATGTGAATATTTATATGCTGCTAAATGGAAAGCAGGAGCGGTTTTATGCACATGCCTCGTCACAAACTTTAGTTATCCACATCTCACTTTAATGGCTCAAATTACAAATGTGACACTTGCACATGGTCCTGTAAATGCTGCTGATTATGTCATATGTAATTACTGACTTGATGAATGGAAATAACTTGCAGTACCTGCTGTGTTAGTCTGCCCTAAAGCACAAAGAAAAACAGGAGCTGCGAAATGCGGACCAAGATTTTTGCCTGTTTGTTATTAATGTAGTGTAATTGCCTAGTTGTCAGGCTAGATTGGCGTTAAATGCTAATAGCAATACAGTCCATTCACAGCACAATGGTTTTAGTGACATGTCACATGGTCAGATGGTCATGGAATGTTGAGTATTTTACAATTGCTTCAAATGTAGCACAGATCAGACTAACTATGATGCTAACAGAATAATTTATGATGCTACTTCTCATTCAGTAGGGATTCAATCTTGTAATAAATTAGCCATGATGTCAGGAAAGAACTTGCCATAGTCATCAACAGCAGTACTTTTTGGAAGAGTTCCCACTTACATAAGACATCCAACCAGGTACGGTCACTGCTCTGCTGGTTGACCTTGTTCCTAGCCAGACACCTGTACCAGCCAGTGTGGTTGCGGGTGACCCAGATGATGTTGACCAGACTGCTGTTGCTCTCGGCCAGCACGCTGATCAGCCCACTACTGCTCTCTTGCTCCCATATGTAGTTAATGGGCTCTGTGCCATTCTCCAAACCACAGCGCATCCAAAATGACGAACCCTCTACTGCTGATGTGTTACTCAGTATAACGTAAGGCTTAGACACAGGAACTGTCAAACAGAACATTGAACTGATTAACATTGGTTATATAATATATCATCACACATGGTCACATGCTCCTTGTTATTCTAGCTCAAAACTGTATTGTCCACAGCACTTGCTACTAACCTAGAACCTGCAGATGCACATAGTAGTAGTAGAGTCTGGCTTCCTCATCAGTGTCATAGAGAGCCTGGCAGGTGTACAAGCCCTCTGCAGCTAGAGGTAGCTTCTCTATGGACAGGGATGCACTGTTGGAGATGACATTCAGGTCACCCAAATCTTTGGCAAGTTGCTGCAGCTTTGGACCCTTGCCGAAGTTATACACCACAGCTCGAATAGTGTCTGTGCCTGGTTGGGTAAAACTCCATATGTAGACATCAGGCAGGGTGGTGCCACATTCCAGGGTTACCTCATGTTCCACCACACCACTTGTCCTGGCTTCGCTGTACACCACTTGCCCTGGATTGGAGATCTCTAATGCTGACAGCACAATATGTGGATTTAACAATATGTGGATAACACAAAGACTCATTTCATAAAGCTTGTCTACCCACTCTCCTGGCATAACTAGTTTGATCAGACTGGTCCACCAGCATGATCAAGCTGGTCATCCAGCATGGCCAAGCAGGGCAACCAGCATGACTAACTTGACCAAGCTAGTACACCAGCATGATTAGTTTGACCAAGTTGGTCAATGGTCCACGAGCATGATCAAGTTGGTTCACAAGTTTGACCAAGCTAGTCCACCAGCATGATGAACTTGACCAAGCTATGCCACCAGCATGACTAACTTCACCAAGATTATCCACCAGCATGCCTAACGTGACTAAGCTTGTCCACCAGCATGACTAACTTGACCAAGCTCGTCCACCAGCATGACTAACTTGACCAAGCTTGTCCACCAGCATGACAAACTGAAACGAAGCTGGTCCGCAAGCACAACCAAGCTTGTCTACCAGCATGACTAGTTCGACCGTTCTGGTTTCACCAGCATGACCAAGTCGGTCAGCCAGCATAACAAGCTTGACCAAGCCAGTCTACTAGCATGACCAACTTTAACAAACTAGTCCACCAGCATGCCCAGGTTGAACAAGCTGGTAGGTAAGCATCACCAAGCTAGTCCACAAGCATGACTAGCTTAAATAGTTGAATAGCATAGGCTGTTTTTCCTGGTGTATTTGGAGATCTACCTTGATAATCAATGGTTAGCTTATACCATTTGGCAACAACAAAATCTGGTCTCACAAGAAAGTCACTGAATCTATGTATTGTTCTTTATTGTATATTGTTTTCCCTCATTTATCAACCTGAAAGCAAGTATCTTGTTAAGTGCATCTGAGCAATTTTCCTAAGAATTGTCATGCATTGTTTATAGTTTATAGTTGCATTAATGTGTGAAACAAATAAAAGAAGAAACAGTCTTTCTGGGAAGCTAGAACTGAAAGCTAGAGAGAACCAGAGACATCGGATGAGTATAACCTCTTACCTTGGAGGAGAGGAAGTAGAACAACGGTCAATGAGAAATTAGACAATCTTAGCAGTCTGTGTACCATTGTGACATGGCGCTTATGTGTCCAGTACCGTGTCTGAGATGGAAGGAAGTCAACAGAACAGTTGCTAAGGAAAATCCAATTACAACAAAATAAAATATCCAAGTAAAAGTATAAGCAGTGCATCCAGGCAGTGTGCATGGGCTGGTTGAAGCTGAGTGAGAGCTAATCTAGTCATTGTGAGCTGAATTGGCATAAATTATTCACAAATTCTCATTTCTGTGCGCAAGAGTACAGGCAGGGTTTAGGATGACAAGATGATACCTCATCCATTATTGAGGAGAGAGGGCTGGGTGGCTATGCTAACATTCCGTCATATGCAACAGGTGGACAATTTACTGCTGTGCACGCTGTCCTGACAGTGTACTTGACACACACACTAATCTGGCCTGGGCTTCTGTAATTGATAAGTGGAGATAGGTGATAGGTGGAGAGATCTGTTTCAAGTCAGTAATGAAAAGCAGAAGACATGTATTTAACAGGAATTTATAAAGAAATGTCAATAGAAAAATACATTTATTATTTCAGCTTTTAATGTGTCCATCCTTTACCTTTATGTACTTTTATTACAGCTCATTCTAGTCACTTCAGGTTCCTGCAGATGGCGCTGCACAAGGATGATGGGGCTATAAATAACTGCAGGGTGTGAGCGACGGGATTCATAGATTGAGAAGAGGTGATACAGTGCAGTGAATGTCTCGTTTGAAGCGTTGAAAATGGGTCGCAAAGCAGATGTTAATGATTGGCTAAAAGGAGTGACTGCATTTGGGCGTGCCAAAGGCCATAGTGTGAAGGAAGTAGCTGAATCTGCAGGTGTATGGAAGCGTATGGTCATACGGGTCTACCAGCAGTGGTAAAAATCCCAGTCTACAGGGAATTCTCTTCGGAATTGTGCCAGAGAAGGCATCTACCAAATATGTGGAAAGTGAATAATTTTTATTTTTATTTTTAAAGACATAGATTTCAAATAAACAACTGGGTCAATATTAACAAATGTCTCTACAGCATTCAGATTTGGAAAAAGTGCTGCATGTTTAAGTTTACTGACTTAATTTAATAATAATGTACCATAACAACAAACACCATTATACAACCAATATATGTGCCTTGCTGTGTTTGGTGATCATGACTTTTCTTTTTTTTCTGGTCTTTGTTCTCTGTGGCACTTACCTTGTAAATTGTGGATGTCTTGGATTGTTTGTAGACCCACTGCTTGAACATTTTAATCAATATTATACCCTACCTGCTTTCTCACACAAATCCTACTCAGTATATACTGTTAATTTTCCAAACTGCAGCAATGTACAGTTCTCTTTTTTCATAATCCAAAAGCATTTTTGTGCAATTATGAAGATATTCACATATCATAAAGACATATTAGGAATCTGTCATCATTCTGTGCATCATTTAATTCAACACTTAACTCTCAAATTGCCCTTTAGCGTTCAGTTGTTCCTGTCTAACTGATGTTTTCTAACATTCCCAGAATATCGTTCCTGAAAAAACAACAAGTATCTTCATTTTTTTTCCCAGATTTTCATTTTTATTCTTTATTTGAATACAGCAGCTGTCCTTTAAGTTCTCTGAAACTTTCATGATGAGTGGACCTACAGAAATGCTACACGAACAGCATGAAATAACAACTGATATTAACATTATATATATTTAGAACATGCTTGTTTTTCTTTAGACAGTGATGATATATTTTAACCATGAAGAAAAGGATTGTAATTATTTTATTTTATTTTGATGTCTTGTTAACTATAGTTTATTGGTGTTGTGTAGTCTTCTAATCTGGATATATTCCATGATTAAATAAAGCATATGGTTGCTGGTTGGTTAAGCTTAGTCCTTAAACTACACTCATCATCAAAAGAATAATTTAGAAGTAATATAAAGGTTACCAGGAACAATAAATGATGACCCGCTGTCACTTAATGACAGTCTGGTACGACACCATTGCAGTCTTTGGGGGCGCTGATGTGGTGTTAAGGGCAGTCGTCGTAACGGTCTGCATGCATTGTGTTCTGTGTCGTGCAGCCGTCTGCCAATGGTGCTGGCACTAACAGGATGACTCATGGAGGGCATCACTGCTCGCTGAATGTCCGCAACCATGACTGTTGTGTCACTCTGTGCATGTTGGTTCTCCCCATGATATGTGTAGGTATCCCAGATCCTTCATGTTGCTGGTGTGTGCCTTCAACTATCCACTGCCACCAACAGTGTGCTATGGTAGTATACAAATGACTGGTATGGCTCGCAATAAATTGATAAGACCCCTCTTAAACCCTTCCAAATGCTCAAATTGCTTTTAAACTCTTCTCTGAGGCATGCTTTGCTTGATAAAGATGCTACTAACACAACAACACGAGTCAAAATGGAAAGCATGCGCAACAGGACAACCTTATGAAGTCAGTCAAGTACAGCAATAAGGCATGTCCTTGCTTATGTCACATGCGCTGCCAAGCGTGAAACGTTGCATGTCTACCCACCAACCTTCATTCCTGTCAGTTGTTTCCTTCTGGGTGCAACTATTTTTTTGATAATAAGAGTATTTATATTTGTAATAAAAGAATGACTAATTTGTTGTTGTAGGGGGTCTGTTAATTAAAATGACCTCCTTTATGTATAAAAAAGATTGTAACATACGCAAAGAAAGAAATATTCCACTGCCAGTTAAGATGAGTGAAGATTTGCTTTGTGTTGAAGAGTTTCTGCTCAAGGGAATGGCCATTATGGTCACTTTGGCTGCTTTATCTCTGGCATTCCAGAAGGTCTTGGCAGTGCTGCAGATGTTCCTGAGTCAAAGTAAGATTCTCATATTAGTAAAAAAACTGAAAGTAAAGGATGATCTCTGAGACTATTAATCCACATTTGAATGATGGCTAGAAACACTCATGCATAACCTTAGTACCTGGACTCAAATCTGCTCTGCCTCCTTCTTCTGGTCCCCCTGCAACCTGGTCCTCAGGGAAGTTAATATTTTCTCTGGACTGGCTGTTGTGCCTGAGAAATCACAGACACTTCAGGATAAATATATCAAATAAAAAAATCTATAAAAATTATGTTTAGATTTGTACTAATTTTAAGATTCATCCCTTTGTAAGTTGGGTGCAGAAGAGAAGAGCATATGAATGCAAGTCTTCATAGGGTGTATGATGAAGTTAAGAATGGAAAAACCTTCATAACAATGTTATTTACCTGCCAAATACCATGTCATGAAGACCTGTAGAAGAACGTTTGAAAAGCAAATTAATGTACACTGACTGTTTCACAGCTGGCACATATTTTCTACATTAGATTGAGAAGCTCACGTGGGATGTTGTTGCGGTTCCTCAGCACATAAATAAAGATTAGTACAGTTGCTATTGTGGCCACAATCATACCACCGATGGCTGCTCCAACGACAGAAGAATAGGCGTTAAAGCCTGGGAGAGCTGGAAGACACCACAGACATTTCTGCATTTTATTAACTATGTGAAAAGCACACCTTTGTCCTGTAATGACAGTTTCTCATGTAGTAAAAGTAATATCTCTGTGATATAATGATATGCCTCATGTGCACTGTACTGAAAACTGTACAAAACTTGGAAATGGGGAAGTACCTCTTATAAAGGAATTCCACTAATTTTTCAAAATGTCTGCATAATTCATTTCTGTGATACGTTTGGTGGCTAGTCTGAATTGCTCACAGTGGATGTGATAGGAATCAGACTTCTGAAGAATTTAATGTCTCTAAAAATGTCAGCCTAAAACATATATTTTCTACAGTCACCAAAAAGGACTACGTATAATGCATTGCAAGACAAAATAGTCCCTAACACTTTTTGGTTTTTGATAGTAAATAAAACACTTCACATTAAGTTTTGACTAATTAACATGAGGTAATGCATTAGTTAACATACATTAATACATTAACAATGGTTAACTAATGTTACTTTACATGTTTACCTAACATGTAAACATGTCATTGTTACATGTTACGTAACATTAGCTAAGCATTGTACCATAGTTAATGTACTACTTCATGTTAACTAATGTATTAATTCATGCTAGTTTGTCAATGCTTAATGTAAAAGTGTTACTGTAATATATTATATTCATGATAACCCCCTGGTTCCTATCACCACCGCTATAAAGAAATTGGTAAGCTATAAAGAGTTGGTAAGTTTCTCTATAATTAACCCTTTCACACCACATCACTCCGAATGACTAGTTAACACCCTAATGGTTTCATTTTACAGAGATTTTGAAAAATCACTTTCCCTTAAAAACACTGTCCATTTACTGCACAGCAAATAAACCTAAGCACTGTTACAGAAGCTGGAAACTGGAAAAGCAGCCATATTGGTTTTAATAGGACAAAAACGAAAATCTTTAAAAGGGACATCACTGTGTAGCGCTTCCGGGTTTCCCCTCTACCTCCAATCTCCCAGAACTCCAGCTCCCAGAATTCACCACCCAATGACGTCAACGTCACGTGTCCGTCTTTGCCCAATCACACCCCGTTTACTCGATCCAGGTCTCCCGAGTTCTTATTACACACACCTGTCACCCATCTAGCCTGTTTGTATTTAAGCTCCTGGTTCACACACTCACATTGCGTAGTATTGCCACTTAGCGACCTTACTGAGCGCTCTCCCTTGCTATTCCTGACTGTTATTCTGATTCTGTTTGTTTCTCGATTACTCTTTTGTCTTTTTGCACTTTGGTTTTGTTTGCCCTTCTGATTGTCTTTTTGGTTTTGACTCTTGCCTGTCCATTTGGTTTCATGACTCAGGAGAAGCCTTTTGGTATGTTTGCTTGGATTCTCTTGTTTAGCTAGACTGCTAAATTATTAATAAACCCTTGCTTTGCCTTCAGCTCAGCGTGTGTCGATTCTAGTTTGTCAGACCTGACACACTGCCTCACTATCAGAGCAAGAAGCCCACCTTATCTGGAGTAAGAAGCTCCCCCTGATCAATTGTTCATTTATATGCCAAGAACATGTTAGAACATGTTAAATTTGTATGTCAAATTTGTATTTTACATAAAGAGCGTCATGAATCAAAGCACAACTCTAAAAACTGGGGCCTCTTAATCAGTCAACTTAATCGTTTGGAATGGAATATGAGCTATGATAAAAGAGACATGGCAGTAAAATGGAGCACTTGAAATGACCTCTTAATAAAAGAGTTATTGTATAATTATACTGTATATTTTTAACAACTTTTCTGCACAACTCAATATGAATGCATAGATCACCATTATTACTTTCCAGGGAATGAAATCCCAGCAATGCAATGAAATCCAGAATTTTCAGAAATTCCAGAATTAATTAAACCATAGCCATTTAGGTTTTTCCCCCACCAAGTCACCCTGTCATTCCTCAAACAAATCACTCAAAATTACTCGAATTCCTTGTATGTGCTGTGTCTCACATTTTCTCCTCACCTGGACTCTTGATCTGTGAAGGATGTCCAATGGTACGGCGATTGACAGCCGTTACCCGGAATGCATATTTGCCAGTAGGATCCAGACCGTTGATCTGGTAGCTGCGAGCACTGAGCTCCAGATCAGCTGCCACTTTCTGCCAGAGAGGGGCAACGTCACTCTTCCCTACACGTCCAGGAAGCTTCTGAAGCTCAATGAAGAACCCAGTGAGGTCACTCTCTGCCTGAATCAGCCACTCCATAGCAACAGCTGTCCGCTGATGACTGCTGTACGTGATTTTAGTGATGGTGATGTTTGGAGGCATTGGGTACCCTGAATCAAATGAAATTAGTCTTTAATATTTGCTACCTTGCTATACAGTTTACCATAAAATAAATAATACAGGTATGAGGTAAAATTCACAGATGTCCAAATGTTGGGAAAATAGGAACTTGAAGAAATGTGTTAGCAGCTGCTCAGAACATATACATTGACCTCATTAATTAAATAAGACCAGAGTACCATAACAGTAGTCTGACACTAACCACAATAAAACCTTAGGGGTTGAGTAAAAGAGGAGGATCCTTAAGCATTGATAAAGGACTCTGAATGATCTGGAGAAACCTGGAAGAAGGAATGTCCCTCCACACTGTAAACCTTAATAAGTTAAGTTTACTAAAATCATTTGAGGTTATTTGTTGCCTAAACTAAATTCAGTTTTAGGCCCAATTTCTGTAATCATACATAGAGTTAAATACACTCTAAAATAAATACACAAGTTGTAAGTTTAACAAACATCATCAAAAAAATGGTTGCACCCAAAAGGAATCAAGCAACATGAATGAAGCTTGATGGGTAGGTCTGACATGGTGAGACATGTAAAATTTAACGTTCAGCTGTGCATGTGACGTACGCTAGGATGGACCTTATTGCTGTACCCGACTGACCCAATAGCCATGATTGCTGGTGTTCGGCGAGCAGTGACGCCCTATTTGAGTCATCCTGTTAGTGCCAGCACCATGTGCAGACGGCTGCACAACTACATGCACACAGACCATTACGACGACTGCCCTTAACACCACGTCAGCGTTACAAAAGACTGCAATGGTGTCGTGCCAGACTGTCATCACTGTCACTCAGAATGGCAGCGGGTCATCTTCAGTTTGAAGTCCCACTTTTGTCTTGGTAGAGACAACTAACGAATCCGTGTGTGGAGGCACTGTGGTCAGCACCAAGATGAACGGTTTGTTGTCATGGATCACACGTCCAGAAGGCCTGGTGTGACTCCACCTCCACCCCTACTGCACAATCTGCAAGAACTGTGTGAGAATCTTCAAGCTGCATGGGATGGATTATCACAGGACACTATTGGGAACCTCTAAAACTTCATGCTGAGATGTCTGGCATGTTGATTTAGCAAACACAGTGGCCTAACGCCATACTGTGAGACACTACTTCTGTATGTGTAGCTCTATAAATATTGGCCATATCAGTCTAAATTTATCATCATCTATAGTTCCTGGTAACCTTTATCTTCCTTCCCAATAGCACTGCAATCCCACACTTCCATCTGGGTGCTGCTATTCTTTTGATAATGAGTGTATAAGCATACATCACACAAACTGTACTGTTTTACCTGCAAGGAATTCTGGGTAACACCACCCTGTATTCTCTCATTGCTTGTCTTTTGAACTTGTTCTACTCGTTAAAATAAATACACTTGAATTTTCAACCAGACGGTACAAACAACTTGCCTAGTTTAAATAATGAGGACCTTTAGTGTTGTTCTCTTGGTAAAGGGAACATATTCAGTCCAGGGGTTTGAGGTGTGTTTTTAAGGAGAAAATATTTCTATCTTCCAAAAGTTTTTAATTTTAATTCTTTTTAGTTCACTGAAAGTTAAGATTTCTCTCATAAACAACAAGTTCTATTAGACACTTCAAAGTACACAGTCGAGTCACATTATTATGACCACTTCCTACTTTCAATGGTGGCAGTGCGTAGCTCATGAAGGAAGTCTTGTTTTTGTGGCATTCTCTGGGCCCACTCAGCCATGTGGAAGGCACTCTCAACCGATTTGGGTATGAATCCATCCTTGCAGATCACGTACCCCCATAAATGCTGATTGTCTTCCCTGGGGCGGATGGATCTTCCAGCAAAACAATGCAACGTCACACGTCTAGAAATGTCCGACACTGGTTGGAAGAACATGAACAAAACTTTCAAGCACAACCCTGGCCATTCCCCAGACTTGAACCCAATTG
Organism: Semaprochilodus insignis; assembly: GCA_034552555.1. NCBI lineage: Eukaryota > Metazoa > Chordata > Actinopteri > Characiformes > Prochilodontidae > Semaprochilodus > Semaprochilodus insignis. Next base: position 22,488,977 of record CM067487.1, on the reverse strand, counting down.
AGCATCTGTGGCACCACCTTGACCTTACTGAATCACTCCCAGCCCATCTAGCTGCTGTACGTGCAACAAACGGTGGCAACTATGGCTATTAGCTGGTGGTCATAATAACGTGACTCGACTGTGTATTTAAGTCTATGTTATTTCATCAACTTGCTGTGTACTCACTCTTCACCAGCAATAAGACAGGAATCTCTGCTCCTCCTACAGCATTGGTAGCAGAACACCAATACTGGCCACTGTCCACCATGCTGTCTGTTTCCCGCACTGTCAGGTTAGACCAGGCTGCAGATCGCTGAAGGACGTACTTCTTGGGTGTGTCACCTACATTCTGCTTTACGTTGTTGTACCAGGTGACCTCCGTGACCGCTGGAAAGTTCTTACTCAGAATGCAAGTGAGCTCTACATCATTACCCTCATAGACAGAAACCACACTGCGCTGAGTCATCAGAACTGGAGCCTCTGGAAAGAAGAGTCATATGAAAAGACTGTGTAGGATGATCAATAGAGAGACATAATGAAGACTTTCATAACCAAGCAGTCCTTACCCAGCTTCAACACGCACTGTTTGCTTTCTTTAGCCAATGGATGTTTAGCATGGCACGCAAATGCTTTGCCACTGTAGTTGGCACTGGAGCGCAGGATCATAATGTTAGAGGTCTCCTCAGATGTACCCTGCACGTCTCCTGAATCAGAAGCCCACCACAGCCGAGCGCGAGGCGAACCACCCTCCCAGGAGCAGGACAGCATCAAGTACTCATTATTACGAGTTACATATGCAGAACACTGAGGTTCTCCGTAAGGCAGCCCTGCCAATAACAACATATTTACACTAAACAGCACAGTTCTGTGTGTTCTACTGTGAGCAAATCATGTGGTGTTTGATTAACAAACAGCTTGAAGTTGAAATGTATAGTCTTTCTCTCAGTTAATGCATTATACCTGAAATTAGGTGTATGCCATGACAATACGAAGTTATCAGCTCTATACTCAGGTCTGATTATCAGATTAGCGATCTCATACTTACATGTCCTGGTGCTACAGTTTTGGGCGACATTCAGTGCAACATGTGACCCATGGCAAGTGAAAACAGAGTTGTTAGCAGTATCAGGGCCTGGCTGAATCAAAGTGACGTTAGTAATTCCCTCTGTCCCTCTATCTCCATTTACATATGGACTCCATTTCAGATTAGCTGCAGGGTAGCCTCCCATCCAGGAACAGGAGAGAACCAGGTCAGTGTAGTTGTTCACTGGGAGGATGGAACAAGTTGGTTCGCCATCTGGTGGATCTGAGAGAGCAAAACACCTATTTGAATGCACAGTGTTTTTTTCATTACATATGCCTGTTAAATCTCAGTTGCTAGTTTATTAGGTATAACTACCATGTACCAATCAGGTTTGCCCACCACAGATATATACTGCTTTGGATGGTGGATCAGTCTGTTATTACCAGATGTGAACTGGAAACCCAATTTGGACTACGTGTGCTACGTTGGACTACAATTGTGTTTTACTCCACCTTATTGTTTCATTGATAGTTTTATTGGTATTAAATTATTTCCACTACATGTCAATATACAGTATATATTCCCTGGTAATAAAACACTAATTCTGATTCCAACTAATCCAGATTATAACTACATTCTCCTTTAGAAGGCACTTGAATGCACACCGCTTTCCCCCCCCCCCCCCTTTGGGTGAAATAGGTTATAATTGTTGCCATTTTAAGTATTTGTGACTATTTCTAAATATACTATAATACTTATAATATGTTTAAACATGCCCAGTTCAAATGAGTTATAAGTGTTGCAAAGCTGCACAGCCTGTAGCAGGCCTGTGAATTAGATATGTTTAAAATAGTTTAAATATTGTTGTAAATTTCAAAATCAGTTGAAGAGTGAAGATTCCCTGGTATTAAGGTATCAGGTACATCTTTTTTAAGCTTTACTTCTTAGGATATGAAATGACATTCCCATGCACTGCGTTCCTCAGGTGCTGAAACGCCAGTGGAGCATTGCATATACTAAACTGCCTAATTTTGCCAAGATCTTGTATTGACGACAGGTCTTCTTCATATCTCAAAGACTTTCAATAGGTGACCATTTCTTGTGTGAATATGATTCTTTGGCATTGTTGTTCTGGAATATGGCTGTGCCATTTGGGAAGAAGAAATCTATTGATTGGATAACCTGGTCATTCAGTACATTCAGGTTGTCAGCTGACTTCATTTTATTGTGTCGTAACATTGCTGAACTGATCCAACCCCAGATCATAACACTGTTCAGTGGGCACTATACATGATGGTTGCATGACTTTTTCATTTTCTACCCTGACATGCTCATCGCTATAGATTTATTAGACCACATGACCGTTTCCCATTGCTCCAGAGTCCAGTTATTGTGGTCCCTAGAAAACTGAGCCCTTGTTTACTATTAGCCTCAATAGTTTTGTAGGGCCACACAGCTGTTTAGTACCAGTCCTGTGGTTCTTGAGTTCTCATTGTGTGCAAATGCTCTACTGGGTCCTGCTGTCATTGTTTTGACACCATTTTTACCATTCAAATTCACCAAGCATGTACTTGATCTATGATCACAGCCATTTGGTATCTTTTCCGACCACATTTCCTCCATGAAGCTGATGGTTCACCAGTGTCTTTTTAGGTTTTAATAATGCATTGGGCAGTTCTTAAACCAAATCCAGTCCTTTCAGCTTCTCCTTAGTTGCGTGAAGCAGACCAATAATTTTGACCCTCTTAGAACCACAGTAACATCTTTTCCATGAGCATCTTCCCACACGATTGTTTAAGAGAAACCACTCACTGCAGTAATTATCCTTACTAGTACAGTATTTTCTTATTTCAATCTTAATAGTGACTTTTTCAACAGGTAGTGTATGTTACAATGATAGCAATTTAACCTAGACCTGCTTCAGTGCTTCGATCTGGAGTTCTGGTGACTCTCCATCTCAATTCTGGTAGAAACGTTGCTCAATCCTTTTGACCAAATCAGTTAAGTAATGCCAGTTGAGTGATACTCCTTATCTGAATGTGGAAACAAGGTGAGATCAAGCAGCTGTTGTTCATCAAGGTAGAAAGAACAAAAAAGCAGCAGACTGAAGGTCGATTAGTAGTCCATATCAAGTATTCAGGTGGAATAGAATGTGAAGAGAAGATGAAAGCGGGAATGATATACAAAAACATAGAACACCACGTGTCTATCAGGGGAGGATGTGGAGAAAATGCACTCATAGTAGACAGTGAGGGTGACGGTTTTCATGTTGTTGCCATTTTAAGTATTTGTGACTATTTCTAAATATACTATAATACTTATAATATGTTTAAACATGGCCAGTTCAAATGAGTTATAAGTGTTTATAACGAGAGAGCGGTCATGGTCCAGGAGGGCTGCACAGCCTGTAGCAGGCCTGTGAATTAGGTATGTTTAAAATAGTTTAAATATTGTTGTATATTTCAAAATCAGTTGAAGAGTGAAGATTCCCTGGTATTAAGGTATCAGGTACATCCTTTTTAAGCTTTACTTCTTAGGATATGAAATGACATTCCCATGCACTGCATTCCTCAGGTGCTGAAACGCCAGTGGAGCATTGCATATACTAGCAGCGGACTGAAGGTCGATTAGTAGTCTATATCAAGTATTCAGGTGGAATAGAATGTGAAGAGAAGATGAAAGCGGGAATGATATACAAAAACATAGAACACCACGTGTCTATCAGGGGAGGATGTGGAGAAAATGCACTCACAGTAGACGGTGAGGGTGACGGTTTTCTTAGAGCGAGTGTTGAGATAAGTATTCTGTGCCAGACAGGCATAGTGCCCTGCATGCCCACGCAGAACCTTGGTGATGGTGAGTTGTGTCCCAGTGTAGACCTCGGTGTTGTTGTAGAACCAGACATACTGGCTAGGAGGGTTGGATGAGGCTTGACATGTGAGAGAAATGTTTCTTTTCTCCAGGGCTGTGTAGCCTTGATCTGTCACTGAGTAGGCTGTGACATCTATCTGAGGCTGTTCTGGTCCAACTGAAACAGACATAACGTGTAAGGGAACATCTGAATGTGTTATCCATTTTACTAACATTACATATTTTCAGTGAAATGGAAAGATGTGAAAACTTCCTATTTATTTATGAAAAATAAAACTCTTTGTTACGCCCTCATTTTTATGGATGCTTTAGCCATAAAGTAACATTCCATGCAAAAGCATCAAACAATACTCACATATGACATCTAACCAGACACGTTCACTGCGCTGCTGGCTGACCTCATTCCTGGCCAGGCATCTATACCAGCCAGTATGATTGCAGGTGACCCAAGTGATGTTGATCCGACTGCTGCTGCTCTCAGCCAGAGTGGTGACCAGCCCACCGCGGCTCTCCTGCTCCCATATGTAGTTAACAGGCTCTGTGCCCGTCTCCAGACCACAGAGCATCCACACTGAGGTGCCTTCCACTGGCGAGGGATCACTCATCACAATGTAGGGTTTGGACACTGGCAGTGACACTAAATCGTAAAGGATACCACTATAGTGACTGATACTCTGTTGACAGCTGACATGTCTCTGTGAATATAGTAAAGGTTCACGGTATCACATCAGTTCTCACCTGGGCTCTTGATCTCTGAGGGATTACCAGTGGTACGACGATTCATAGCTGTTATGCGGAAAGCATACGTTACAGTAGGATCCAGATTGTTGATCTGGTAGCTGCGAGTGCTAGGTTCCAGATCTCCTGCCACTTTCTGCCAGAGGGGTGGAATATCGCTCTTCACGTCAGGATCAGGGAGTCTCTGGCGTTCAATGAAGAAGCCAGTGAGGATGCTATCTGTCCGGATCATCCATTCCATGTTAACATCTGTCCGCTGACGGCTGCTGTAGATGATCTTACTGATAGTAACGTTTGGAGGCATTGGGTATTCTGAATCAAAGAAGCAGTACAATTCATTATTCCAAGGAAGGAATAAATAGCGTTAAAGAGTCTAAACTTGTTGTTTTGAAATGTTGAATCTTGTTATTTTATTCTGTGAAATTAAATTGAATGTATGTTTTAGTCAACTCACTCATCACCAACAATAGGACAGGCATGTCTGTTCTTCCCACAGCGTTGACAGCGGAACACCAGTAGTAGCCATTGTCTACCAAACTGTCAGTTTCCCGAACAGTCAGATTGGACCAGGCTCCAGCTCGCTGAATGATGTACTTCTTGGGCGTGTCACCCACATTCTGCCTTAACTTGTTGTACCAGAGGATCTCTGTAGCTGGAGGGTAGGTTTTACTCAGACTGCAGGTCAGTTGAATGTCATTGCCCTCAAATACAGTAACTACACTGCTCTCAGTGATCAGTACTGGAGGCTCTGGAAGTGAAAGGCATGAGGAAAGAATTCCTTCTAGAATTACTGGCAACCACAGTCATTACGGACAAAATCGATGCTGGATAAAACCCATGTGTTGTTTATTTAATATTTCTATGGTCCATACCTTAAACATCATACAACTGCTACTAATACTGCTAATACTAATACAACTCCTGGCTATTATTGGACAATGCACTGTATACAATATTAGCATTGCTAATTTCAGGATATTAAGCAAACGTTGCCTCTTTTGAACTGCACACTGAACAGTCCTTACCCAATTTTAACAGACACGTCTTGCTTTCCTTAGTTAGTGGGTGTTTGGCGTGGCACACAAAGGTTTTATCACTATAGATGACACTGGAGCGCAGGACCAGGATGTTGGAGTTCTCCTGAAATGTGCCTTGGACATCCCCTGAACTGGAGGCCCACCACACCAGAGCCTGAGGGTAGCCACCCATCCAGGAGCAGGAAAGCATCAGGTATTCATTATTTTGGCTGGAATTTGCAGAGCACTGAGGTTCTCCGTAGGGCAGCCCTTAAAAGAAAGGGATATTTGTGTCAAGAGTGACTTTAAAACTGCTGAAAGACATGGAATGATTTTGGTTTAACTTTAATCCTAGAGAATTAAGAATATATATCCTTGCTGTCCAAATAAAAACATGTATGTCCATTTTTGTTGATTTTTAATTTTATGCATCATTTGAACACAGCAGCTGCCGTTTACATTGTGTGAAAAATCCATAACGAATGGGCCAACAAAAATGGCTCAGAATCACTCGGAAAAAAAGTCTGGTTCCACTGACTTACAGTAGAATTACATTAGGTTTTTGCCCTCTCCTGTAAAGTTGCCATTTTTGAGATTTTCTTTGGACAGCAACGATATATATGATAGCACTATGTGGATTTACATGACATTTGATCTTCGTGTGGTGGGGTAATTACACATGGGGGATTTAAATAATTTAATACTTGCATGATTTTTAGGCTAATTTTAAAGAGCTTCAGGAATCAGGACATTTTATGTGAAGACGGATGCATTCAAACCAGCCAGAAATTCACTGGAGATCATATAATAGACTTATTTACAATTTTCATCACAGACTAAATATTAAACATTATTACTATTTACTTATTCTCCCACTTTCTCCCTGCTTAAACTTAAGTCTAGGCTAAAATGTTTAGCCCAAGACAAAGCTTGGTCCTTAATATGTTGTTGTTACTTTTGTAACTACATTGTTTTAATGTCATTCCGTATATTTTTCAAAAAAAAAAAAAAATTAAGATTAAAAAGAAAAGGTCTCACATGTCCTGACGCTGCATGTCTGGTTGATATTTAGTGCAACATGTGAGCCATAGCAGGTGAATAGAGAGTTGTTAGCGGTATCAGGTCCTGGCTGGATCTGAGTGGAGTTAGTCATTCCCATTTGATTTTTCCCATTAGCATATGGACTCCATTTCAGGGTAGCAGGAGGATATCCACCCACCCAGGAGCAGAAGAGGGCCAAGTCAGTGTAGTTGCTTGCTTGAAAGATGGAACAATTTGGAGCACCATCTGGTGGATCTGTGGAAACAGAGTGTAGGTCATTGGGTTCTGGTACTTAGCATCAAACATGGTAAGCAAATGAATACTCTGAACTTGAACCTAAACAAGGCTATCAGAGCTTGGTTTAACAAACGTAATGCTCAATGATGGATATTGCTACCTTCTACAGTACAGTACCAAGGTCAGATAGCACCTTTTACTTATTTAATTTCCATCAAGAGAGCTATTAAGTACAAATGGCTTATTCTTCAGGAATGGATTTAAGATAATCCACTAGCATTCCGAAAGAGAAACTCAAAGGAAAATATATAATAAATAGGAGTTTCCAAAGCTGGAGTTCTCTGGTCTGAGGATGGTCTCTGGGACTCTGGGATATGATCATTATTTGCTGACGCTGAATGATTTTGTGACACAGCATTGTAATATTGTGCATTGTAATATATGTAAAAACAGCTGTGATCACCAGTGAGAGAGGGAAATGGCTACATTAGAGGTGTGGACTCACAGTAGATGGTGAGAGTGATGGTTTTTCTGGAGCGAGAGTTGATATAAGTGTTCTGGGCTAGACAGGTGTAGTACCCTGCTTGCAGGCGCAGGATGTTGGTGATGGTGAGCTGTGCTCCAGTGTAGATCTCTATGTTGTTGTATAACCAAGCATACTGACTGGGAGGGTTAGATGAGGCTTGACACATGAGAGAAACATTTCCTCTCTCCAGTGCTGAGTAGCCGCGGTCTGTTAGTGAGTAGGCTGTGACATCAACCTGGGGCAAGTCTGGACCATCTAAACAGAGAAATTCCACGTGAACATACATAAAGATACATTTAAATTGTATATCGTTATAGTTTAGAAAAATAGGAGTTCTTGAGACACAATGGAGAAAAATATGTCAACTTACATCTAACATCTCAGAAGGAAGGAACTGGTTCTTTTTGGAACTATTGATTTTGCCATGTGCCATTTCACCTTGTGCTACCAGCCTAAATGGCTTATGGAAACAGTCCACAGCTTATAAAGCTTGGTCTACAGTTAAATAGGCCTTTACTTGCAACAGCAGATCCCTCGTGGTCTATAACCAGGCTTCTTAATCTTTGTCTATGGTGCAACCCTTTTTTGGGGCTAAAAATATTTCACAACCCCTTCTTTGCCACCCGCTCATAGCCTCCTCACCCCACATAGCCTCCTCACCCCACATACACTACAATACACATTTAAGAAATTGCACAAGATCAAATACAAAGCCTGCTTGCTGGGGGTTTCATTAGCTAGCACTTGGAACCACAAATCTGCAGCCTGGCACTGAAAAAAAGCTTTAAATTCAGTTGTTCATTAGAAAAAAAAAAAATTCAAATAAGAAGCTCACCAAACAGAAATGCCATGGTCTGTAGGTGGAGCTTCAGAAGCAGCTTATATGAACTCAGAATTCAGAATTATTGTTCTTTGTGATAAGGTATATGTCTTGTATTACAATTCTCGTGACTATGCCACCACCCCCAAGGAGGTCTTGACCCCCCGGGTGAAGAATCCCTGCTCTACTGCATTGTCATCATTGTTTAACACTGTTAAATGTTGGTTCCGCTTCCTAATGCTTCGTGTAAAGTACAGAATTTCAGAGAACAGGCCTGCCTTTAGAATCTCATTTGCTTAAGTTGCACTAAAGTATCTAAGAATGGACAAATACAATTTGGACTTTAGGAGGGCCGTTACACTCCAAGTATTACACAGTCCTTGAGTCCATGTCCAAGGTTTATTAATTAGCTCACACTTACATAAGACATCCAACCAGATCCGGTCGCTGCGCTGCTGGTTGACCTCATTCCTGGCCAGACACCTGTACCAGCCGGTGTGGTTGCGGGTGACCCAGATGATGTTGACCAGGCTGGTGTTGCTGTCAGCCAGTGTAGTGACCAGTCCACCGCGACTCTCCTGCTCCCATATGTAGTTAATGGGCTCTGAGCCATTTTCCAGACCACAGCGCATCCAAAACGATGAACCCTCTGCTGCTGATGTGTTACTCAGTAGAACGTAGGGTTTGGACACAGGCACTGTGGAGTACACCATAGGACTGAACATGCAACAATGCATAAATTTAATCTCTACACTGAAGATGTATTAGACAATGTATGACAATACTATTCCTGTTAATTTCTATATATGTAGGCTGTAGCCTCTTGGTGTTGGTTCGCTCTATTTGTCAGACCAAATGTGCATCCCAGCCCAAATCTACACCAGTTGGAGATCAAAATATTAATCAGATTTCCTGAAATATCATTTTAAGCTTCAGTCAGTTAATCCATTCTTTGACTTTGACCTGCATCGGCTATCAAAACCTAGGAAGGTATATGAGAGAAACTGTTCTGACACTTTTTGTCACCCACCTAGCACTCGCAGATACACATAGTAGTAGTAGAGTCTGGCTCCCTCAGCAGCGTCATACAGAGCCTGGCAGGTGTACAAGCCCTCTGCAGCTACAGTAAGTTTCTTAGTGAATAAAGAAGAGCTGTTTGTGATGATATCCAGGTCACCCAGCTCATGTGCCAGCTCCTGCAGTTTTGGGCCCTTGCCAAAGTTAAACACCACAGCTCGAATAGTGTCTGTGCCTGGTTTCGTGAAGCTCCATATGTAGACATCAGGCAGGGTGGTGCCACATGGCAGGGTTACTTCATGCTCCACCACAGCACTGGTCCTGGCTTCCCTGTACACCACTTGCCCTGGATCAGAGATCTCTACCCCTGGGAGGACAGTGTAGGGTCAGTGATATAAAGGCAGTGCTTACAGGAGTTCTTCTGCATTTAACAAAATAACACTCGATCTGTATTGTACTGCTGATTATCACTGACAGTTATTTCAATGCATTTTGTGTAGTTAGAAAAGAGCAGAAAATCCGCTGAATGTTCACTTTTATGGCCCTGACATTCCAAGTAGATGCTGTATGGCTGTTGGTGAGCATTGATGGCTGTGGAGTGCGTATGACACTGTTTAGCTGTAGCCAGTCTTCAACAGCACTGTTTTGGCCGATTGAGCATGTTGTATGCAATTTGATTGACCATGTTGATTCGCAGTTCTTTTATGGCCAGTCGGGAGAGAATTGCAAACATTTTTCAATGCTAGTGCAAAGTACCAAAGTTTTGTTGCCACAATTATTGCACAATCACTGTTATTTGAGATGCTCATTTATTTAACTGCAATCATTTTCCACAGTCATTAGATTTCTGCAACAAGCAGAATGTACACTGGGTGTGTTGGATTGAGGCAAATGAAGGTAAATAAAGAAAACCAGTATATTTGGTGCTCTAACATGTTTAGAGGGCAGCGCTGAGCAATGCTGCCATATTTGTTAGCAATGTAGCTCATTTTTAGATGTATTCTTTAGCATCATACCATTTTTACTTGGTGAACAAGAAAGACTATTACATTTGTTAGCTATAATTATTTACATGACAATTAACTGATTTCACAGTCATGACACCCATAATTCTAATGTCATTATTTTTGCTGTTTCAATGTCCAAAAATATCTACCACAAGTTCTGAATGTGTCTTGTACATTATATATTATAAAACATTATAAAACATACATTTTGTATAACATAATTGTTTAACATCTAATTATGAATCTCCACCACATTTTGTTTTATTGTTTAATGTACTAATGTTCACTTAGGGTTGGCTGATTTGTAGTACGAGTGATGACTCCCACGACTGACCAAGTACACCTGTTTTGCCTTTGTGTCCACTGTCAGGGGTTGGTTGGCACCTCTTTATAGAGAGCTGTTCCCTCTGACGCAGGTGCATCAAATACATGCATGGCAGTCGTCAGCTGTAGTCTTGTAATCTTTGCAGTGTGTTCCACCACATTTTTCACAGAAGACCAGACGTGACAGTTGGCTGACAAGAGATGATGATCAGTCAGCTTTAGTTAGCACTTGTTTTTTGTTTGCTTGGTGTGTCTGGTCCCTTAAATTTACTAACCTGCAAATATCTATGAAGGTTTCATGAAAATGATCTACAGCCATAGGAGTTTCACTTATTTATGGAATTCAGTTGCTGTCCTATGGACTCTATCAACAATGTATTATCATCACAGTCAAAAGTCAATAGGTGTTCTCTTTCTTTCTACAGGGCAAAGAATTTAAACCATTATCTGTGCTAATTAACAACAGATTAATTAGTGGTAATTAACAACGTATCTCCAGAATAGGCTAAAAAACAAAAACAGGCATGTATCAGTTTAGATGAAAATATGGGTTGTCTGGGCTTTGGGTTAATTGATTGCTGGGTAGCTCAGTCTTGTCCTTACAGAAGCTCACTAACTCCTTATCACTTACATTTCTGGAGTTATTACATCTAAAGGCCTAGTTATTACATAGAAATTACATATTTATTCCTAAGTAATAGACATGAGATGCAGAAGCCTGGTTTCTTCAGCACTTCCAGATCATTTAAGGCATTAATTTTTAACAGTGTATAAAAGCAAATATGTTTATTTGAGCAACATAACCACTATTATTTGACAATTTGGCTATTATTTACTGTTGATTTATTACCTTGTCAAAAAGATATTTTGGCCAGAATATGCCTCTAGCTTTGATATGTAAACTTACATAGCAGTAAATTAAAACAGGAGATCTCAATCAGCACAAATGCAGCAGATTTATAAATGCAATCTGTGTATGAACTCTTACCGTGCAGAAAGAGAGGAAGCAGAAATGCAGTGAGGCAGAAATCTAGCAACCCTAATAGTCTGTTTTTCATGGTTCCATGATGCTCGGTGTCTGGCCCAGGTCCACAATGAGAAAGAACTGGCAGAAACTGACAAAATGATTCTGTCCTGTTCAGCGAGTCCAGCGAGTGTAAACAGGCAGTGAGAAACCGAGTGGGAGCTGATCGAGTCTCTGTAAACTGATTTGACTTGAATTATTCACCAGTTGCCCGCTCCACCTGTAGGAACGCAGCAGAGTAGAGAGGAGAGACAGGGTTAGGATGACACGATGATCCCTCTGCCTCATCCATTATTTAGGATGCGTGCATGGATGGCTTTTGTGCCATTCCATCACACACAGCAGGCCTAGTTCTTAGTGTTTGTACAGCAGGAGGTTTTATGTGATTAGTACACAGTAAATAAAGATAACATTAACTCTGGGGCTCTGAGTTTCATTCATATACTCATCTCTGGAGTTTCATTCATATACTCATCTTTCCATATTGAGGTCATTTTTAAGTAAGAGCACTACAGCATTACTGGCCAAGTTAGACTTTATATTCAGTCATGAGTTCCTCATGTTACACCATGCGTAACTCAGACACTCCTTATCTAACAACAAAGCTATCAGTTCAGCAGCACTCCTTCATATAATACAGTAAACTACAGCATGAAAGCTTCAGGCTGAAAGGTGGGAATCAGTTATAAAGGTATCATCAAAAAAATAGCACCTAGAAGTAATCAACCAACAGGAATGGTGGGTAGGTCATGGGACGTTTCATGCTCGACTGTGGTCATCCTTTACAATGTTACAGCATTTTAATGGTGTGTGAAACATCTCCATAGCATGGGTATGCTTGACAAAACCACATATGATCTATACACAATGTAGAACCCAATGTTCTACAAACCCCATAACAATTAATCCAATTAAACTGGTCTAAATTTGCTCAATTTATAATGAAACATAGTTAGCTGGTCTTCTGTAAGTACTGATGGTAGGCATGCTGAAAAATGCTTGTTATGAAGTACTTTATCATGTTAATGATATCGTCATATTGCCCTTGATGTATAGTTTGATTCAATAAATAATATCACATAACAGGACATGGAGTACTGACATACCGTGCCAGATGTTATAGTATGTCATATACATTATATGATTACTGAAAGATAGGCTGTACTGTATAATACCATATAATCCGATATTACCTATAATATTTAATTACATCTGGATTATTGTGTGGTGTGCTGGTCTATATTACAGAGAATAACACTGATTAAAAACATTTTAATATCTGATTGGCAAGTCATAAAAGACGCATAATATTTAAATATTGCATTTATTTATAAAGACACAATACATTCATAATGAACACAAACAGTTACAGTGAAACACACCCTATATCCCCTCTACACTGCTCATACAACAGACAGTAGAATTACAATCTTCTACCCCAAATCAAATATTTTGATAGTTTTTTGAGTTTGGCAGACAATTTTATCTGTTTAGACAAAATAAATCTGAATCTGGAAATGTTTATTATAACTATATGGTTATTATATATTAGGTAATTTCATCTTAAAACTACAGTTTGACATTGTCTCATATACAGTAATATACACATGTCTTTATGCTCAGCAGTTATATATTCTTTGTTCTATGTAATGTAGAATAAAACAAACAGATTTGGTGATACCACATGAGAAATTATTACAGCTGACTAAGTAACATGAAGTAAAGCATTACCAATGGCTAACTAATGGTAAGTAAACAACTACACAACTGTTAACATGTAAACATGTAGCTGATAAATGTTTACCTAACATAAACATGTACTTGTTTACTGAACATTATAACCACCGTTAATGTATTTCTTCATGGTAACTAATGTATTACTTCATGTTAGTTAGTCAACTCTTAATGTAAAGTGTTACCTTCATTACTAAGAATGTAAAATAATGTAAACAGATATGGAAGACAAATAACAGTTTAAAAGAGGAGTGCAATTCTACATCAGAATTTCTCCCCATGTACCGTACTGTGCATATAAAAGAAAAACACACGTATTTACAGAATGTACACTTTGTAGATTCAGAGAAACATGGTAAGACATTGTAATGATAAAAACTGTAATACATAATACATAGTCTTTTAACAGTAATGCAGGTGCTGGTTTAAAATGTCACTTTTTTATACAGTCATTCTCCTTGTGTTTGAATATTGTGAAATACAAAACCCAAACTAAACCAATAAAAATAAGAGTAAAAAAGACTGGCATAAACCTATTATGCAAAAATGGTTCATCACTTGAATGCACGGTGAAGATGGCCATCTCTAAAGGTGAACACAGAATTAAAATATAATACTGTTAACATAAATAATATCAATATGCAAAACAGTCCAGTCATACACAGACAGCGAAATAATATATTATCCAAATCCTATTTGTCATTTTTTCACACATAACAACAACCCAACTTGCGTGTAAGTAAAAAACAAACCATATATAACATATTATCAGCTGTAACAAATACATACACTGCAGAAAATGAGAGCGGAGGTAATGAGAGAGAGGTCTGCATGTTCATACGTACTGCTCCTTGGGGAAGGTGTATGAGGAGATGGGGCCAGGCGGTGTTGGGTAAGTGAAGGTGCTGGTGTGAGTGCTGTGTTGGGTATAGGGGTTCTGTGGCAGAAAGGTGAGCGGTGGCTGGATAGGCGGAGAGTGCTGCTCCAAATAATCATCTTTATTGCACGCCAGACGATAACTCACATAGTCTGCTGTGTTTGGAAGCTCATCATATAACCTCCCCTGGCCCTGCCGAAAAGACACACTGCATTAGAGAGAACTAGAAGAGGTAGACAGATAGATGGATAGGTCCATAATTATTTGGATGTTGGTAAAAGGTTATTGCTGTGTCAGGTGTCTACCACAATGTATCGCTGAAATTACATATTTAATATGCAGCTTTGATTTGAAGGAATTTACAAATTAGGTGAATGGTGCGAATTACAGCCATTGTGAAGAAATATCCCCACATTTTTAAAGACACAAACTTAATCGATCATTTAATACCTGGTTACAAATCTTTTGCAGTCAACCACTTGAGGTCTGGACGTCGAGACATTACCAGAGGTTGGGTTTCTTTATTGGTGATGCTCTGCATCTACAGAACCTTTACTGTAGTACTTTAGTTCCTGCTTTTTCTTGGCACGTTTTAACATTAGTGAAATGCACGCTTAATCGGATGCAATTGTCAGGTGATTGACTTGGCCATTGAAATACATTCTACTTATTAGCCTTAAAAATGTCTTGGTTTGCTTTTGCAGTATGCAAATAATATAATACAGCCATATACACTTTAGACTTCATCCTGCTGCTTTTGTCAGCAATCACATCAATAAATACCAGGGAAGCAGTTCCACTGGTAGCCATACATGCCATCCACCATGTTTGACAGATAGAATGGTATGCTGTGGATCATGAGCAGATAATTATTTTTTCCATATCCCTCTTTTCCCATCATAACATCAAGGTACAAGCTGTTATTTGTCTCAGGTGTTTTGATAAGAAGTTTCAGAACCGTAGAGGCTTTTTTGGTTTGTGGCAAACCCTCTGCTCTTGATTGTTGACCGACTCAGACAGCCTACCTCCTGGAAGGTGCTCTACATCTGAGTTTTTTCTTTGCCAGGGAAAGAATTCTTCTGTGCTCCACCACAGTTGTTTTCTGTGGTCTTCTGGGCCGGCCGTTGGTGTTTCTGAGCTCTCCAATGTGTTCTTTCTTTGTTAGAGCGTATTAAATTATTGATTTGACCACACCTCATGTTTTTGCTCTTTGATGGGTTAGTTAAGCCTAATGATGGCTTGCCTCAATGGCAGTGAAGGCTCACGTATTGAGAGAGCTTTAGATCTTTTATCTGCTTACTTGTAAGTGAAATAATGAGGTAAGACCACACACTTGGCCATGAAATAGCTGAGCAGCCAACAGTCCATTCATTTTTAAATTCTAAAATTTCAGTTTTAGACAAGTATTAGACAGGTACCTTCTATATGAACCTCCAATGTCTACAGGTCTCTTTCTACCGTCTTTGTACCCCATATACCCTTAGTACCCAGTAACTGTACAATATTCTTTTTTCTGATTTACTTGCTTAAACAGACTCTCTGGTTACTTACTATACTTTTATGTCATAATTGTTTATGTAAATTAAACACATAGCACTTTAGAACCACACACTTACCCAGTTAATAGCTAGAAAATAGCTAGAAGGTAATGCAGTGTAAATCAACTGTCTTGGAACTTAATCAGGATTGAAAATATCATTTTTGTGAATTGCAAACCGTACTGGTGACCAAACACCGATCTGGTGTGCATCTATTTAAGACAAGCTGCTCAGACATTAATACATATTCTTTGCTTTCATACCTCTATACTATTCGCCATTGAGACTATGTTAAATAAAGACACTACATTCCCACCCCATCAATCTGCTACAACAGAAAAGCAGTCATTCAGGTTACTGATCTGCATCTTCTTGAGGCTGCAATGAAAGAACGGATGTTGCCAAGTTGGTCTAGTCTCTTCACCAGTAGGAGGCACTGTGTGTTCACACTCACTGAAGCCACGGGCACTTTTATATCATCACTGAAGCACCAGTGCATCTATTCAGCTTTGTGAGTAAGCTAATACATTAGAGCATCTTTTCACCAAGAGAAAAAAAAACATTCACAATGGCTGAGTGCTCTCCTACCTGGAAGTCATCAGTTGCTTTCTTTTTAGAAGACGGCTTTTTGCGGCCTTGAGAAGAGTTGTCACTGTTAGGAAAAGAGAGCAAGTAGGGAAGTCAGTTTCAGAAGCTGTGGGGTCAGTCTTAATGACTTTGCCACCAAATTTTAGAGAACAGTATATAGTGTTTACTGTGGATATAGGCTTCTATCAAGACAAAAAGATAAAATTCACTGGTTAACTGCTGTTTTCACACAAGAGCAACCGTGTTTGCATTTCATCTAGAAATTACTGAAGTGTGGACCACATAAAGTACTGTGCAGAAATCACTCTTCATTTATTTTACTTTCAAATAAATTGGCCATTAAGTACTGAAGTAGTACTTTAAGTGTTAGTTTTTGGAGGGGATGAGATATACGATAATTCACTTTTCTCAGTTGCCTGAAATACCCTGTTGGAATTCCAGCATGTTTCTCTGTTACAAGGTGATGTCATCTTGTAACACAACCAACACAAGATGGCTCATCCTCACACCACAAACAGAGAGCAAAAAAGTGAAAACTACTCAGACACATTCTGCTTCAGACTACACTGCAAAGGTGGATCAGTTCTACCAGCTTATTCTCCCTGACTTTCGGGATCAGAAAGTCATAGTGCTGTGGGGGCCGAACTTTGAACAGGTGAGCTGACCAATCAGAGAGCACAGGGCTCACTGGGAGGCTTAAAGACACAGGAGCTCTAACAGTCTGAAGACAGATGTACAGTATTGTTGTTTTGGAAAAAACTGAAGCTTGTAAATCTACTGTAGTAGACCCCAAAAATAAAATTATGTACATTAAAAATGAGCATAATAGGAACCTATTAATAAAAAGATTCCTAACAACTATACAAGAACTGTCAACCTCAGATAAACAGTTCTCATATCTTTCATCTCTGAGAGAAAATCAAGCTCCACTCTTGCTTCAGATTTGAAACACTCCACAGGTATTTCCGTTCATCCTTCCACTGTGAGAAGACAACTCAGTGCTATGGGCCTGAAAGAATGTGTAGCTACCAAGAAGCCCTTCCTAAGAAAATGCAAACATTTGCACTACAACACTGAAACTGAACATGAGACGTGGATGGAAATTTGTACTTGTGAAGCAGGAAATTCAACATCTAAGACGTATCCAACAACATCTAAAAACATAGAAATGCAGATTTCTTTGACAAATTGAAAGCAAGTCCTTGCTTTCCATTAATGGAAGCTGTAAGAAAGGCTAAGTGTGAATAACCTAAACACTGAAAAAATATTAACATTTATATATTTATTTTTATTTTGTTGAGGTTTCTGATAAATATATTTCCTACTTTCTTCTCATGGTGATCAGGAAAAAAAGAACTGTTATTCTCTATTCTTTGAACGGAAATGAAATAAATGAAGCCTGGTCTTTGACTTTTACACAGTACTGAACGTATTTCGTGCCAGTTGCAGGCTACCTACGAGTCACTGTCGTTCTCAGTTTGCTTGTTTCTCTGCTGTTTGTTGACCAAAAATGCAATTCCTGCTAGACTGAGGATCACGCCTAGGGCAACCACCCATCCGAGGACACCCATCACCCTCTCTGCTGCGCTCAGTGGCAGGGGGTTCTCTGTGGGAAAACACAGATGTTTAGTGTTTGCTGAGCACTTTCAACACGCATAATAAACAACACACGACAAACAACAATAACCATTGTTCTGGAAAGTCATATTGTTAGCAAATGAAATGCCACTGAAACATCTATTTCCCTTCTCATTACCTACCATATAGAGAATTGCACACACTCTATTGTTCTGTATTGTGTTTAAACAGACAGGACAAAGCATGCATGCACTTCCTGTTGGAACATGTGCCTTTACTTTGTGCCAACTCACCCCTGAAAATTGGGCCTGTCGTGAATGGCATTCATGTGAGCTTTCCCTTAGGTCACAGTGTACATAAAGCAACTGTGATGTCAATCCCAACCAGTGAAAGCCTGCTTCAATCACAGAGTGCTGTAATGGATTTAGAAAGACAATGGTTGGTGGCGCAGTGCTTCCACCAGGGATAAAACAAGGACCAACCCAAATACTAAAATTCCTGCAGTAAACATTGCCTCATTTGCCTCAAACATTGTCTAATACTAATCTGTAATCTGTATTTTTATTCTGTATTTTAAAAAAAGATGAGAATGTGAGAATACTGATTTCCTAACTTTATAAGAAAGGGGAAAAAAATCTAATTTAATATTTCATTCTCTTTTGGAGCATATCTACTGGTCCATTTATCATGAAATGTTTGTTCACACAGTGTTAGGGGCAGCTGGTATTACCAAACAATCAAAAAAAGAAAATATGTGACAATAGGTTTCTCCCCTCATATAACTGATTATCAGGATTGCGTTGAGATTTTTAAAGCATTTTTTATTTGCAAATAAACATGTTCTTAAGCCAAAAAGCTTCACAATAACATATGCAGACTACACTCAATATGAGCACACAACACAATATATACAAAGAAAAGGAGGCAGTGTATGAAGTATCAACAACTATCATCAAATGGCATGATGGTGGAACTATACGCCATAATAATGACATCTATACAAAAGTTGGCACACACATATTTTCTTTTCACTATACTGACATTCACCACATGAATGGCCAAACACTATATAATCATCATATCTGTGTGTATTTCATTTTTGGTTTATAAAACTATGAAAAAACGCTGTATTTTGGCACAAGATACATACATCGTTCTACACATTTTATTGCAACATTTATCCAAGAGACTACGAATGCACGAATATCTACAGGTTTGTTCTACTGTGTGTTTAGCAGTAAAATGACTTATGCATAGGATGCACTTTTTCTTTCATTTGGTGGAACTTGACTACTAATGAAGCACAGCATGGACAGCATCCAACTGAGCAAAGGAGGAAACCACAAAACACAACAGACATTTCATTTCATCCAACTCTGAACCTCTGATACCATCATAAAGCTGATACGGCTATTCGACCACGCTTTAAACCACAGACATTCAGTCAGTCTTTACCATGGCTTGTCGCTTTTGACTTTAGTAAAACTGTAAACACTGAGGAATAACAATAATTATTCCTTTTACAATGTGCCTTTTAAACAAACACTAAAAACCACTGAGACAAGTCAAACATGTACCCACAATCTTACATGCATTCGACTCCAAACACTGATACAGTACAAAACATTTTCATGTCAAATAAAAAGAATAAGATAAAAAATAAGCTTTTTAAAGAGAGAAGATGCAATCAAGCTTACAGTTGTATGCAAAAGTTTAAACACCCCTCTCAGTTTTTTTTTATTTGCTAATTAGTTAATCATCCTCTACAGGAAACACACTTAGATATTAGATATTAATACTTTTAGATTAACAGATTGGAAATGTCATAATATGCCACATTTTATGTTTTATTGATATCCAATATGTTAATTTCAGCATTACTGAAACCTTGTGTGTTCTCTGTAGAGGATGTATTTAAGAGAAATTGCACCACTTCTTTTAAAAATATCTACAAAATTAAATGCTAGATATAAAGAGACTCATTCAGAGTGGTTTGATATGAAATAAGAAAACTTAGAAGACACATCACTAGTAGCTTTGAATAGTAAATGCTATGGTAATACTACTCTACAATGAACAGTTTCACACCACAAGCCACTATAAATGACTCTGTTTAACTTATTATCCCATTAATAATAATAATAATAATAATAATAATAATAATAATAATAATTATTATTATTATTATTATTATTACACCCAAACACCCCCATCCCACCTAAAAAAACACCAAAGAAAATTAAAGAAAATAAAAATATTCCAAATTACATTCAGCCACTCACAAACAAGTTATGTGTTTCATTAATAGATGTTTATAGTAGTGCACTCAAAGGGATGTACAATGATATTAGAACATTATCAGAATCGGAACTGTAAAGAATTTTCAAAATTGGCATTTTCGGCATTGGATAGATGACTGGACTTGACTGATCTTTCAACCCAACAACTGAAGACATGTTTATTTGTTTGTTTGAAAATCAGAATGTTTATGTGATGCTGGGCTACAGTGATAAAACTATGACTTCATTAATTTTGCAGTATTTGTAAATCTCGACAAATTACATTTCCCTGTAATGTGATTCTAAATGGATTTAGTCCCAGTTTCTACAGTGGGGTCCACAAGTCTGAGACTCTACTAAAAATCTAGAACTTTTTCCATTGAAACCTGGGAATAACAACTGAAACATTCTGAGTCTTTATTTTTTCCACTAAGCAAACGTCTGGACGATTTTCAGGTGGATCTTTTTACTCATCATAGGCTTTTGCATGAATTTGTGGAATCTAGCTCCAGTTAAAGCAACAAACAAATACAGTAATGCAAAAAAACTATACAACAAACTACAATAAAATATAATTATTTTAAGGATTCTACATTGCACTCAAACTGTTATGCCATAATATAATTTGTAAAGATAATAAGTATTTAAGTTAGAAAAACAATACAAAATAGAAGCTTTTTCACTAGCTAGCTCAGATTTTTGGACCTCAATGTACATGTTTTAAATGTGTATAAATATGCCTTAGAATTGGTATCACATATAATAATAATAATGGATATCGTCATTGGCCCAGAATTCTCATAAATGCATCCCTACAAATAGGTTTGACACATGATCTGATTTAGTTCTTAAAAATCTATTATGGCTAGAATCTATTTCCCAAAAAAGAAATTTTGTGAGAAAACATGATTTAAATCCCATAGAATAATCTATCTATTGATCTATCGATCTATCTATCTTCAGGCCAACATAGGAGTACACAAGCATACATGAGATCATCTGGTCTGGAGTTCCAAAGAGACGTTCAATTATTTTAATATACTGCACACCTTTTTAACACTGCTAAGCTCCAGCTCATAAATGCCAAAAATACAGTGCTTGACTGTGCACTGCCTTACAAAAGGCTTTTGATACAGTCAATCACATTTACTCTTAAAAGGATTGAAAAACTGTGGATTTAGCCCTCATGACTCATGGGTAAGGACATTTCATTGGGACTGATTCAAAATTCCTTTCTATCAGAAATGTTTCTACTACAGAATGTCCTAACACATCGCTGACAGGTTCAAACTGCTCTTGTCTTGATGTTATGGAGCAATACTTAAACCATAAACTTCAGTTCTGATTCAATGTCTGTTAACTGCAGCAAATACAAAGTTTGTAACAAGACAATAAATTTATGCTGTATGTTGATTGCCATCGCAATGTTTATCCCAGCAATATCCAAAAAGGTTCTATTTTAATTCATTCCATTTAGGAGAATGCTTATTCCATCAAAATAATCCATTTCTAGACATAAGAGTACTAGAAAAGCTCACAATGTTCTGCTTTGTGCTTCACAGTGACCAATCTCTGTTGTTCCTGATGAGTGCTCTGTGAGCACTCCGATGAATCACAGCTATTCATGATGCCTGACAAATATGCAGCCAGGATGCGTAACTGAGGGAAGAAACTGAAGACAAACCTGGTTTCTTCTTTAGGCACAACTCCTGTTTCTCTTTTCAGTTTTAGATATGGATGTGGGTTTATAGATGCTACTGTTTAAAGGGTAAAACTGGTCTGTTTGTGATTCCTTAATCTCTCAAAATACTGTCACTGCTATAAATTGTAATAACTCCATTTGTAGTGTTTCATTCTAAAAGACATTACAAACCACTTTCAGGATATACACTTGGGAGTTGGCTTTACACATACAATAAATACAAATGCTATATTATCATATACCGTTATTAGACAAACAAAATAATATTAAATATTATACAGTATGTCAGCATTTTGTAATCGAACTCTTTATCTGTAGCAGTGATAGTATTCTGAGAGTTGTGGAAGTTGCATGGATCTTTTTGTTTTTTGTGGGCTAAACATAGGTGGGAATGTAGAATTATCAGGTTGGGAACAAAGTGAGCATTAAATCTGCAACTCAACACCTCACAAAGGTGCAGCTCACTGTAGGGAGTTATGGTGCACTCATTAACATTGTCTAATGGACAGCAAGCCTTTCGTTAGCCCATAAATGTAACATATGTCAGCATTAGGGATGTGCACAGATAACTGAGTACTTGGTAAACCGTTCCAAGGCCCAGTATTCAAATACTGAAATCACCAATTCAGGTATTCGTTACGACAGATAACATACAGGATAACAATCCAGTGAAACATGACAGTTTTGACAGACAGAATATAAAAATTAGTCAGGAGGTTAGCATGGCTGAAAAGCCTCATCAAGAACTCCAAATAAGCATCTCAATGTGCATGCAGAGAACGCATTACATGCAGCAACAATATACATCTTACATTGGGAAAACAGTCACACGTTTTGCTATCTAGCCTGCTTTGTACATATTGATTGTGAGGTTAAGTTAAAATGTCGAAAATGTAAGACATTAAAAAAAGCACAGCGTAGAGGAATTTAGGGGCAGGCTTTAGAGGGATGTGCCCTTATTAACGGTTTACTAAGTCACCCCAAGGCATGTATTAACATTATGTGATCACGCATTGTCTTCAAGGCTACCTGCCACTTAAGTGGACAGCAGTATTGACCTCATTTTGCTTTCTGCTTGCATGAACTGACCTAGTTATTTCATACTTTAGCTATTACTCACTAGGCCATTAGTATTAGACCATTAGTATTGGTAAAGTACTGGCTTATTATCTACCCACATTAAATTTAGCTAATCACAGCTTCTGCACCCTATACTTTTATAAAACTCCCACTACACTCTCATATCTAACTGACTTGAGGAATTGGGCTATAACTACTGAGTACTCAACATCTACAGTCAAATACATTATACAAATACATAGCTGTTGGTTGCTTTATACAGCTTTGTCTGCTCCTGTAACTTCCTATGGAATGTGTATGAATGTATACTCATTGTTTTAGCCAAATGACCGCTTTCCTGAATGTATATCTGAACATATTCTCAGCTGTCTGAATATTTTTCTGAAGCAGAGCAGCCAGTTTCTTTCCTTTGAAAGGAATGTCATGTTAAAGATTATAAAGCTTACTCTGCTGTTACAAAAAACACCAGCATTATCCGGTACAACAATTACTACCCATGCACACAATAATAGCAACAGTGCAAGATTTTCACAGTAAAGAAAGTGCTTGTAAAGCCTATCCATCACCGGCTCTATAAACTACCAACAATACGTAACAATAATGTCCCCAAGGGTGTCTTTACTGAAACCTTTAGTGTCTGCTAGATGCGTATAAAATCCGAAACAAGGCCCCTGACCAATTCAAATGTTCCTCAACTGCCAGTGGCCAAGGCTTTTATTCTGGACTTCAATAGGTGCATTCTAACTGCAGTAATTACTTTCAGCAAATCTCACCCAAATGTGTTCGGGTTTAAAGTTAAAGTCACCAGCAGGCTTAGAGGGAGCAGGGGAGCAGTTCTGGAAAAGTGTTCTGAAGGTCATAAATAGCAGTACGTTCATATGCAGTATGTTCTTCTCACACATACCACTCTTCTTTGGAGATCACAGAACCGTCCATCTGAGGAACCATGTCCACAGAGATCTCCACCTCAGATCCACAGTCATACAGATAACTCTGTTCATCATATCTGCATCTCTGACTATCATCTACCGTGCTGTATGCATTCATCCTGTTGTCAGGGTAATCACAGAACTCCTGAACACTTTCGCCCCCATAAAATTCTGTCTTCTTCTCGTCGTTTGAGTCCTCCGGATAGGTGATGGGCATGGGGCATGGCTGAAGGCTGCCAGCTTTGCTGAAACCATTGCCCAGGACCTGTTTGTTGGTACTATAATCTCCTTTAAAAGTGCGTCTTTGGCGATGGAAGAAGACCGCTAGCAATGTGATGGCTGCCAGGAGAACTGTGCCACACACAACAGCTCCACCTATGGCAGCACCAGCTCGCTGCTGCTCCTGAGACACCTCATGGGAGAAGCTAGGGAATTCTGAGTTGGGAGAGATGAAAGGGAACATGGTATAAGCATCCCTCTAATGAGCTCACGCTCCCTAGCAGAGATGGGACAGTGTGAAACTTGATATCAATGATCACAATTATTACAGTTTTAGGAATGTCCCAATCTGATCTGGACTGAGTGTTGGCTATATTAAACCCAATCAAATTGTGATCTTTTCGGGATGTCCCAATCTGATCTGGACTGAGTGTTGGCTACATTAAACCCAATCAAATTGTGATCCTTTGTTTCTCATCTGCATTCTATTTACCCCATTATTGTCATGTGTCCAGCAAGTAAAATGCAAATGCATGTCTATGACACTTTTAAGTTATTTTCTACCACTTGTATGCATAGTCATGGATCAGTATTAAACATATCACTAAATGGTGATTTAAAGAAAAAGTATGGCAAAAATCGGTTTGGTTTCCAGACTTTCCTTCTTCAAATTAGTGCTAGAGTTGTGAGGCTAATATTGCAAATAAGAGCAGTAAGTACTAACATAAATCTTTTCTGTAAATACATCCTCAAAACTTCTTTTAAACTGCATCCAGGTCTTGTTTAAGGTTGCACATTCACCACATATCTAACAGCATGCAGCCCTGCAGACTACCTAAGTTATAGGTAGTTGGTATTTGGCACAACATCTGTTGTGTAAAAAAATAGCTGCTCACTGCATTTACCTACACTGTGGTGGTTTGCTGAATTCTATAATTCGCAATAGGTTACTCTCTGCACTGCACGTGCGGTTCTCAAACCATTCATCACACATCCCCAGTCAGTCCAGATTTTTACTCCAACCTAACTTACAACATATAGGGATAGAGCAGAACCATGGACCAGCAGGGGATCCCCGAAGGTCGATCTACAACTCTGTGCAACCTCAGTGAAGACCTGGATGTGGTTTGAAGGAAGTTCGGAGGATGCATTTACAGAAATATGTGAATAACTATTGCCGTTAACAGCGTTAAAGATTTCAATGACTGTTGATATGTGGCCGATCTAAAGAAGATAAATGTGGACACCAAACTTGACTTGGCTGTCTGACTAGAAGTAGACTTTTGTAGTGTGTCATATTACGATTACATACAAATATCCTAGTGGCATCCTAATACATCTCATCGAAATTGTGTGGCTGTTTTACGAAAAATACACCCCATATTGGGTTTTGGATTGGCATAAGATTGGGGTAGAAGAACAAGCAAAATGCAGCCTTGGGACATCCCATGCACACTTCCACTGTGACAGGTTTTGGAATTGTTAAAATGTGAAATCTGTTGCATATCATCAAGTTTGCTACTGTGGCACATCCTTAAAACCGGTAACCGTCCCATCCCTACCTAAATCAGGAAATGAGATGACCTTAGTAATTCTGTCAGCTATCTAACTTAGCCCACATAACATGACCTCAAGTGAGCAGCAGACAGGTGGCATCAAGCATCATTCCAGATATTCATAACATTCCAGTTTCTCCAAAGCACATGCAGCATTTCCACCAACCATGACATCATGCAAAAGGCAGTTCAGCTTCGAGAACAGACAAGACAGATCACGTCAAGCAAAAGTACTCATACAGCACAACATGCGATACAAATGAAGCAGAAAAGAAAGATAAGCAATTCCAGAAAAATGAACATAAAGCACCAGAACTAAATATTAGTTTAAGTAATAATTATCAGGTGATGTTTCAGAAGCATTCCACAGAAAACAGGTTAATGGTAGTAGAAAGGGTAAAACCAATAGCATTCACTTAGCAACTTCACATGCATAGGAACAGACATGCCAAAGAGCTGGGCACATGCATTTAGCACTGTAAATGCCACTTACCTGATACAGTGACCTCTACTGATGCTGAGCCCGTTCCAATGCTGTTTGTGGCATCACAGACGTATGTCCCAGCTATCTCATAAGTTACAGGACCTTTGAAGATCAGTGTGTCATCTCGGAGCTCCACAGTATTTGGCATGGAGCCATTCAGGCTATGAAAGGGAAACAATGATTCGATATTAAGAAGTTTTATATGAATTATATATATGAATTGTAAGAATTATAAGAAGTTCTTATGAATTAACCCCTTAAACTATGGACCTATAAAGATATTATAAAGTTAAAGTGTGTAGTTATGAGAGATGTATGAGAATGACATCCTTTAAGGGCTTAGTTGCCACTGACAGGAACAACTGCATGCCATGACAAATGGACTACGTCATACTCAAATCTGGAAAGAAAAAAAAGATGGTGACTGCCATAAACTAATATCAGATCTGGAATATACAGCAATGATATGCCAAGCGATGAATCTGAGCTGGTATGCAACAGAAGCACAACATTTTTTAAATAATTTAAGTTATAGAAATTTCACTAACCTCTACTTAAAGTAAAAATATACAAAATTACAAAAGCTGCTTTCGCTTAGACGTTCGTGTGTTGCATCACTCACTGCAGAGCAGCAGCACAAGAACTACGTGTCATAAATTTCATGACTTGGGTTTCCATTGGTTTCCTAAGAGCAGCATGCGCAATGCCAAATGTCAGCTGGAATGATGTAAAGCATGCCAGCACTAGACTCAGGAGCAGTGGAAACATGTTTTCTGAAGTGATGAATCACGCTTCACTATCTGGCAGTGTGACAGATGAATATGGGTTTAGTGGATGCCAGGAAAACATCAATGTCACATGAGAGAGTGGAGTACAAGCTTGACACAGCTTTAATATGACACAGCTCCTAACCCTTTATTCCCTGCAATCTGTGTCACCTTCGCCCTGCACATGTCTAATGTAACTGAATCTGTTCTGTCACCATAAACATGTTTGTAACCCTTAAACACATTTTTATCTCAGAAACTCATGTTATAATTTTGGTAAATAGTAAAAGGTGATTAACTGTGCAGCCCTAATCAGAACTACCATCATCTGCCATTATCATTTGAGTATGTGCCTTACTAAATACACCTAAAGAATGCCAAGTACGCTATTCATCAAGAAGTCAGTGGCAAATTCACAGATTTACAGGGCATACAGGGCATATGAATACAAATCTGCATGATGCATCTAAGTGTTTCAGTCTTGTCCAGCCTTTTATGATACATACTATCTCCACTGAAACAAAGAGATGGCTGGGTTAGCATCAGCGAGGCAGGTGAGCTGAACATTGTCTCGGTTTATGTACCAGTTTCCATCAAAGCCCTCTATGATTACCTCTGGCTCATCTGTGGACAGAAGACAAATAATTTACCATTATGGTATATTCTGAGCATTTAATGACACATTCTATTTAAAACCTAGGTTTAAAAGATTTGTATGCCTGCTTACATTGTATGTTTAGTGTAACACTGTCTGTGTACTGCTCATCATTGTAGGTGGAGATACAGGTGAGCTGCTGCTGATGTGTTTCCCGACTAGGCACCACTATATAGTCACTACGCACAGTGATTGTTCCATCTGCATTACGGATCTCCTCAGTGTTGGTTTCCCCATTTAACTCAGTGTCCCATGTGATCACACTGGGTGGTTTCCCATTGGCTGATATACATGTGGCCACAGTCATCTTCAGGTCTTTAGATCCTGCCACTATTGTGGGTGTGGACAGGCTCATCTGGACCATTGGTCGAGCTGTAGGTCAGAAAAGAAAAGCGAAAAACAGAATGTCGACATTCTTTTAAATAAGACATTCAAACATACAGCAATAAATAACTTAGCTCTGTGAAGGTCGTATGTTACTATTTTTTTACTTACTTTTATTGGTTGGTTAGAAAAATAGATATTACTGTACTACAGGGCATCATACAGTAAAAAAAGTTATTTTCCAGAACTAACTAGGGAAGATTTTCTTTTAAATGTGCAAGGTTTCCAGTTAAATCTCCTCCCTCAAGCTGAATCCTGGCTCTGTAATCCCCAAAATACAACACATAGCCAAGAAACGGAACACTGTCTGTGTGCCAAATTTGTGTTGTGAGCAAAACATCAAGAAGTTAGGTCAGCCATGTCAACAGTTTCGAAATGTATCCAGATTGTTCTTGGCTGATCCGTTGGAGTTTTCTCAAAAGAAAATGCCAATGTATACAGCTCACAAATCTGCCACTTTACTCTCTGATTAAACTTGACTTTGCACATTACACTGGTCTGTGGCTGTCATAATCAATTAATGGTTTCTTGTTTGAATAATTAGATCCACATTACATAAATGATCTATTCCACCCAAAAATCATGCATAATGGACTCAAGATCAAATACATGCAGGACTTTTATGGTCAGTTCTGAAGCAATCCTGGAAACCACTGTACTTTTTTTCAGGAAAACAAGTTTATTTTCTAACTAATAACAAGTTTCTCCTTTTTCACTACCGCCTGAAGCATATCTCCAATAATTTGCATAGTTTTCTCTGTACTGCAGATCTCCCACTAATAAGCAAATCCAAACAGACCCATGCCAAAGATTTACTAGTCTGAGAAATGTGCTGGAACCTACCATAAACAGTGAGGTTGACCATACTCTCTCTGTTGCCAGCAGGGAAGGTGGTGTACTCGCAGATGTATGCAGCCTCATCAGACAGTCTCAGGTTATTGAAGATGATAGTGGTGTCCTCCAAGGAAGGCGTGCTTTGGCGCACTGCCGGGTTCTTGAATCTCACCCGCTCTTTGAAAGGCGGCAGCATAGACACACCCAGGGAAGGATTGGCAGTGGCCACATTCTGCTTGGTCCCATTGAAGAACTTCTGCCAAGTGACCTGGGAGATCTTTACAGGTGGGTTACTGTTGACAAACTCACACCGCAGCTCTACCTGTGATCCCACATAGCCTGACTTGTCACTGTCCATTTGCACCATCTGACCACTGCCACCTGAGAGAGAAAAGTAAAGGCGACAGTCAGCCATCGGGGGTACAACCTGGAGGTGCACTGTAGTTTGGCCGAATATAAAAAGATGCTAGAGCTGCTAGTAATGCTTACAGTTGTAAATTATGCTATATAACTTGACAGGTTTCAAATATATTATTGAAATAATAAGTGTGGGCATTGGGGAAGCCTCTTTGGTGAAAGTATGTAATTTTAAGCACCATCCAGAAAAACAGTTGTGCTGTGTAATCTGGGCATTTGGGGTCACTTGCAACAGACATTCAAGTAGTAGTTTTACAACGTTTCTTTCAGTTCTCCGTTCCTCCTACATTCTACTATGTACTGGAGCAGTGGTCTTATCTACCAGGCTATCGCCACACAGTAATTCACAGCAAGTTATGCCCCTGCTACTTTGGTATTCAATCCATTACAGCATTTGCTGTAAAGATGTGCAACGTTGCTGGACAAACATCAGCTAAATACAACCAACCATATTTTAGGTTTTAGAGAGCACAAGGAGCACTTTGCACCAGGAGCACAAGGATTCCACTTTTTAGCATGTTTTTGTTCGTCTACTTGGCAAAACAGTTTTACATTATGTAGCTTTTATAGCTTTTGTTTTTTTACCAAAGTACTACAAATATTAAATAAAACCTCTAATATAGTCTTATCTCTTATTCTTATCTGTTAGTCTAGCCTATAATACGTACTATCTATGATGTCAAAATGTTGAACCTAAAACATACCAAGATGTACGCATTACCAAGCAATGTAACTAGTGTTATTCAACTAAAATAAATACACTGAGTGAAACTGAATAAAATCATATTTTATATGAACAAAAGCAATTTTTAAATGAATCCAAAACCATGTACAAATATTTAGAATCAGCTCCTGCCCTGTCACTTTCTACTGTGTGCACTGTATTACTGTAAGCTATTATTGTACATAAAATAAATATTAATGTGGTCTGGAATGTTCTGGAA
This sequence comes from Semaprochilodus insignis, assembly GCA_034552555.1. NCBI lineage: Eukaryota > Metazoa > Chordata > Actinopteri > Characiformes > Prochilodontidae > Semaprochilodus > Semaprochilodus insignis. The sequence continues at coordinate 22,458,788 of CM067487.1, read as the reverse complement.
ATGGTTAAACATGTAGACATATGTAAATCACAACTTATTATATTTTATTGACTACTTACAATTATTTTAAATAAACATCTGAAATGTTCAGTAGTTGCTCAGATGATAGTAATATTTATATTTTTCTAGTCCTCTTGCAGCCTTTATTGCCACAATACAGGTATGCCTGCAAAGGTCCTTCACCTGTGGATACTATACTGTAAATCTCTGTCTAAAAATAGGAGGCTTTAAGAGCTCCTGGCACAATAAGACACTGAAAAGGACTCCCCCAGCCAATAATCTTCTATTCAGATCTGTGAAGGGCGAGTGTAAACACAATCTTGTGTTTACCTATGTGATGGCGCGTATGTGCGTGCATGTCTGCTAATGCCAATGGTTGATTGGTAAACAGTTTCAATGCGGGAGCCAATCTCTAACCAAATATAAGCCTGTGCTGAGACGGTGCAGAGACAAAGTCTCTTATGTAATCTTACTACTAGATTTTTCTTTCTCTCTCTCTTTTTTTTTTGAGTTTGACATCCATTTGCAGTTGGAAAGGCTGAGATAAGTGAATATGCCATGTACTATTTATCTGCCTTAAGCGATGACAAACAGAACAAAAGGCTTGTCATTTCAGCTATCAGCGATTTTGTAGTTTGTCTCTGAGAGTCAAGTAACTGAGGAACACTTTATTTTATTTTCTTATGATCACAAAGCAACACCATTTTAAAGCAACATTATGTAACAGTTTTACATTAAAATAACAGCTTCACAGGAGCTCTTCCGACAACCGTGTGACGCTTCACAGCACTATGTCGTACACCAACAACTATAAGTCTTCAGCTAGCTATGAGAAGCTAGCTCGGTATTCCCAATATTGACATATGGACTGAAGACCTAAATAATAGCTAAAAGAAATAAAAAGATGCAAGACAGTCTCAAATTCAACAGTCTTCATCCCTGCCAGCTGCCAGCATTATTTATGAAAGAGTTTTGTAGTTTTCCTGGATACCAAAAATCATCTAACCTCAGTCCTGTTTCACGCTATCAAATATCCCACACCAAAAAATCTGGTCAGTCTCGTAAGTCACCATGGCTCTTTCACTTCTGATGTTGTCTTTGTTCGGTGTTGTGACTCTGTAATAAAGGCAAAGGGTGGACATCCTAAAAACTGACTAGTCTTCCGTTTTGTTACTGTTTTCTGCCTTTCTCCTGAAGATGAAAAATGAAGAACTTGTACTTAATGGCTGGCCTGAAATTATGTCAACAAAAAACGCATTTGCACAGTACTCTAAGTAGTAGAATCCGGCGACGAAAGTCAAAAATGCAGTGCTTAAAAATCAGAAAAAAAGCCAAAGTTATTAGCATAATGGATAACATTCCCACATTCATATACTGTACTTTAATAACACTCCAGTCTATCTGTTATCTGGGACGGGTGTTTAATAACATTAAACGATGTTCTTAAATCTGTGGGTGCTCCAGGCTGGCACTTCACAGAAAACAAGTTAAAAAAGTACATTCTACTAAATAGACGCACTGGCAAGCACTTAGAGGGAGGTCGACCTACATTAGGGCAGACAGTGGGGTGCAGGCCGGCTTTTCCAGGCTTGATGGCAGCTACTAAGTGGATGCATAAATACAGAAAAGCTGTGTTGAAACCAGGGGGGCCCATCCCCACACACACACCGACACACACAGAGGCTTGAGGGCGTTGGCCACTGCAGCAGATTACAGCACTCAGTCAGGATATTAAGGTCCAGGATGGCATCCAACTGCGTGGGAGAGGACATCAGGCTTTTGCCCTCTGTCTGCCGGTGCAGTAATACCTGAACCACTGCAAACAGTTCCTAGGCTGTTCATGGGCTACAGCACAGCTAACCTGGCAATGGACAGTAGGCTAGAGATGTGCAGTGTCAAGGTGGAACCACCAACCAGAAACTGGTTTCAATTTTGGGTCTCAGCATCAAAATAATATTTCCATTCATGTAGAAATAATTATGTTGAAAATCTGACATGACTGATGAGCGCATACCATGTTTGACATTTCAGAAAAAGTCAGGAGCAGATCCATTCTCACAAATTCCTACGAATACAGAAAACTGTGGCCTAACTGAGATCAGGGAAGGAAATACATTAGATTGTTCCCTAAGGTCCAGGCCCTCAAACCCACACCTTTGTCCTTTATTTTGTAATCACTGGTAGAAATGGTACTAGGTGGCAAACCAGTTGCAACAACAATTCAAATAACTACCAGTGAGAACAAAATCTAAGACCAGAAACGAGATTCAAGTTTGGGAACAGAACACCATTGCCCGAGCTGCAGATCCACAATTATGGACTGTACTAGTGTTTTCCATGCTCTACCTGCTTGATATTCAGCTAGAGATTTAGAATCACGTGTAGTACAACAAGATAAGCAATTAACTGTGTACTCACCTGGCTGGCTCACCAGGCATTAAGCACCTTTATCCTCAACCTTATTTGAAACATAATACATGTATGGTATCTCTCTAAGCTCTTCCTTAAACCTTAAAGCAAGATTACACTCTCAGACAGACAGAGTCTACCTTTAAATGCTTCATCCTTAAAATGTAACAACTGTCATAACCATGAAATTCTGGCTAATCATTGTCATTTAAAGAATAAATTACTTTTCTGAAAGGTATATAGTAATTATACTGTAGAGGCAATTTGTAAGATGACACAACCTGTCAAACTCATACTCCAAACACACAGGGGGAAACCCTTCACCAGCACTATCGTAAGAAACACAATCGCTCCTCTTTCCTTAATCTCGTTACTTGCCAAGAGTGTCTCCAGTGGCGGAAAGCAACAGCAATGCTAACTCTTATTTTGTTCTATTTATACCACTTCTGTTTGTTTTCTGCCTTACATGGTTTCTTGCCAGCAGCGGGCAGTGGTATTATAATGGTCACTTGTCAAAGCCTCAGCCATCTTTGTGTTCACTCCTCCTTTTATTGGATATCAGTCCTTGAATGATCTAACCAGGAGCAGGACCTTCAACATAGCTAAAAGAGGTTTGAATACGCTGTCGGTGCAGTGCTACTTCTTCATTCTCTTGGACTGACAGCAGACTCAGTGTTGCAAAGACTCACTATTGCCTTTTGAGGGACAAAGTGGTATTATGAGACAGGACAGGCTGGGGTTAGCTAGTTAGCATGCTAACTACAGCAGATACCTCTGCCACACAACACATAGACGTCTTTCACATACTCTCAAAACTGTTATTTCTGTTGATCCTTTTAGGTCATTGTGGAATGTTTAAATGTTAAAAATCTTACAAAGGGAATTAACAAATCACAGTTTCTTGTTTTTACTGCATTTTACAAAATGTTCCAACTTCTCCAAAAACGGGTTTTGTAAACAAACACATGAGTAGTCTAATCTGTAACATGAGATATCTAATAAGGCTTTTTATTCCTGCGACAAAAAAATATAATTACAAAAAGTAATTACAACATATAGTATAGCCACCGTCATTTGAACCCTTTTTTATTATTGATGCCACATTTTAATACATTCCAACAAAAGTTCAATGATTATAATACAAATATAATGATCACATGTATCAGCTTTGGGTTCATCTTGAAATGCACTCACAAATAAAGCTGATTCAAAGAAAGCCATAAGAAATAAATCCTAACATAGGCATTTTCATGAGGACCTTTAAACTTGACAGACGCTAAGACTGGATTTGTCATCCGGTCGTGATGACCTGGCAGGGGCTGGGAAGGCTGCGCTTCGTAAGACGGTTGTCATGGAACTGAGGACACAGGCTAATGAGAATTGAAAGCCCTCCGTGAAGCAGGACCCTGGCCTGTTTCCAAACTGCTGCTGCACAGTCCTGTCCTTTCACTTTATCTTTGAGTCAACAATAGAAGACACTCACCTTTCCACATTGCAAAACGAGCCCAGACAGAAGCAGTGCACTAAACAGAGGTGTGTTACAGAATGAAAGACAGCAGGGAACAGAACATCTCTTGTAATGGTTCATTTAATAAAGATAATGCATTAGTTGTTGATCATCTGGGAGGAGGTCAAGTCATAAAGAGTATATTATTTTACCTTCTAGAACCCCAGCCTTATTATTAATGTATTCACTTTATGACTTATTCAAATACCACATAATATTTAGTAGCATCAATAAAACATATATACAAGTAATGTAGTGCCGAGAGTGGGCAACTGAAGTGTGGATTTACATACGGATCCTTAGGGTTGAACGGATTACAAAGCTGATGTCAGTAATGTACTAATGACTAAATTTAGACAAGGTGTGATCCTTTCCTTGAAAAGAGGGCATTTTGTCAGACTGCAGCCTAGTAACCTATAAGACATGTTAATCTACAAGTGGTCTCATGCTGTCTTTGTCTAACACATGTCCACTCTAGAGATGAACATGTCATACACATATGACCTCATCTCCACCCTCTCTGCCTGTAGACTGATGAGCTCTGTGGCTGAGCTGATTAAAAGCTTTGGGGCCCTGTATGCGGACCATTCTGCAACACCTAGCTTCAAGCTTTACGCATGGCCACAAGTGAGAGCTATGGTGTAACCCCCAGCGTCTTCTCTGCAGTACAAAAAATACTAATAGAACTCATACAGTATGTATACTAGAGGTCAAAAGAGATAACGGACCGCAATATGTTTATTATCACAAAACAAATTGGTTTCACCACATTTTGCACCAATAATTTGTTTTGCTCCTGTGATTATTTATTTCAGCTCAAATTATTTCCAATGAAAATAAAAGTAAAGTAATATTTCCTATAATTACTCAGCAAGGCTTTTAAATCACTGTTGGTCTGTGAGTGGTCTGTCACTTCATTGTACTAAAACACAAAATGAAATCCTTGAAAACCCTATAATGGCATATATCTTACTTCCGCTGTAATATATAAATCCCACCCATGCATGTATTTTAGAGTCTCCTGGGGCCCTAGGCAAAAATTCACCGGGGCCAATCCAACCAGCATTTTATAACCATTTTATAATATTATATTATAAATAATCTGACACCAACAAAAAACAATTCTGAAAATTTCCTTCAAAAGTTCATATTACTATTATTTACAAAAAAAAAATTTACAATATTAATATGAACAGCATTAAAAATCATTTAATTTGGGTGTCCCCCACTGGCCTGAGGCCCGAAGCAGTTGCATTCCTTGCTTGGTGGCAGGCGGTGCCTCTGCATTGGTTTAAGCACAACACCAAACATAGAAAAGAAAAATGAGCTCTCACAAAAGAAATGATTTTATTTTTTATTTTTTTATAATGATTTTATGATTTTAGGCAGAAATGGCTATAAAAAGATATCCCTGACATGTGAAGTTCCAGTATTGTATGTAAATTCAAACGCATGGTACACTAACAACTGTCTCTGGATGTGGAAGAAAGAGCAAACTTTCAGCAAGAGGAACAAGACATTTGAACAGAGCAACTGAGAAAAACTCTGTATTACTGCCAAAGCTTTGCAGCAAGGCCTGATGAAGAACAAAGAAGGGTAACCAAAATAAGAAGAACACTACACAAGCAGGAAATTCATTACTGGACACCTCACTGCGCTCCACTCTTGACCAGAAACCACATAAAAGTCCACTTGAATATGCAGAAGGAATTTGGACAGGCCTGTGGAAATCTGTGAGACAGTTTTACTGAGTAATGAAACTAAATTTGTACTGTTTGGACCTGTTATGAGGGTGTATCGCTGCTGTAAGAAGTGGAAATTTTGTCTGTGTGGCTGGCATCATGGATTTCTGTGATTCTTTGAATTTCAGGAGAATCTGATGTCTTCAGTTCATGACTTGCAGCTTGGTGATCATTAGACTTTCTACCAAGACAATGATCCCAAGGATACATCTAAGCCAACCACAGCTTGGCTCAGGGATCGGTCCGGGAATGTCCTTGAGTGGCCACCTCAGTCACCAGATTTAAATCCCACTGAAAATCTCTGGCAGCATGAAAACCAAACTGAACTGTGAGCTTTGGCCCATGAGGAATAGGCAAAGATTTTAGAGAGATGTCAGAAGTTTGTGAGCATGGACTTATTAGAGGCTATGAAGTGTAAAGGATGCTCCATTAAATACTGGTTTTTACTGGACTGACTGAATGGGTTTGAATAATTTTGCCCATGAACATTTTGAACATTTTGTTAGTAGTAAACTCAATTTACGCAGCAACAAACTTTTAATTAATGTGATCTCTTAGTTACTACTTAAAAAAAAAAACTGCATTGTGGTTTGAGGAGTTTCCATAATTTTGAATGCAAATGTATATATATAAATTTATACTCATAGTCCATTTAATCTGATTTGTTTAGAAGCCATACTATCTGTTAATTTCATCTGCAGTATTTTTAGTTGAAATCAACTCTTTCTTAAAAAGAGAGTGTACAGACTGACAATCAAGGCTATTCTAGTTCCAATGGCATTTGGATGTATCACACCTAGATTTTTTAATGAGGAAAATTACTTATTTTATCAAATCTTGAGACTCAAATCTAGAACTTATGAATTTATACAGTCAGACACCCCACGTCTTTTACTGTACGTCTTAAAGAACAGGCTGAAGTAAGACTATGTTGAATACGGTTATTCCTTTTAAAGCTATCTTTGTAAGGCATTCTTCAAAAGGGTCATTATGATCCCTTTGAAGAATTTCATATGAGGGAGGCAGGGAGATGCTAAGCTTTGGGGACTTAAAGGCCCACCTCTGTGAAGTCTGAGAGGGCAGAGGTCCAGAAGATTCTCATTTGTAGTTCATCATAACTATACAAAGGCTCTCACAAAAGCTATGAACCAAACTCACAGGCTGCTCACAGAATTAGTAAGAACAAATCCAGACACACTATGTACACTGTAACAACCCTGTTCTACATCTTCTTCATAAGGAAAATAAAGCAGCGACTGAATATGTGGAAACTACTTTAAACAAGTTAAAAGCCAGAAAAAAAAACTGCATGCAGCAATGTGGCTGTGTCATTTCTTGAGCATGCAAAATACTATGCCAAGTATCTCTTCTCACCATTCATAAGTACAGAAAAATTTGATCCAGATGGAGAGCTTTCCATGAGCCTGCTCCTGATTAAGAGAACCCCAGAGGGGATTTCAAACAAGTTCAAATAACAGCGCTCCAAACAGTATAAACTTGTTAGCCTACATTAAAGAGCCCGAAGAAAAGCATTTATAGTACAATAATTGTGGGTTTATAAGTTATAATGACAGGTTTATGTGAATTTTGCAGTGCAATTAATCACTCAATACATTTTTCATGACTCCAGTTACTGTTCACTTTTCTATCCAGAGAGGAAATTGACATAAAATATCCACATTTTGAGGGTCAGTGCAAATTTATTTAACTAAAACTAATTTAGAAGAGAAAAGCCCACCTACATCAGCGGTCATCACATCAACCTGAAATGGAAGCCAGCAGCAAAATAAACCCTGAAGATTCCCAAGTGCACACTGTGTACAGAGTAGATAATAAAGCAAATGTATTCAGTTTCGGTCCTGGAGAATTTGTACCCATCACAGTTCTGCTTAAGACCAGAAATGAATACCCCTGCTATAAGGATAGTTACTTGGACAGGGATTAAGCCTAGCCCTGGACTAGATCTCACTTTCAATAGAAAACTTTCAATAGACAGAATTTCTTTATAGTCAGGGAAACTGGCCGACAAAGCCTTACATAGTGTCAGGCTCATGAACACAAATGTTTCGTGGGTCCCTACATGGCTACTTCTTTCTGGTGATCAGGGATTTTCTTATGTTTCCGCAGCATCACAATGGTAGAATATTAACTGTGGTGTTAGGCGCATTATAGCCATAAACAAATACACATGTATTGATTGTTTATTTTCAAAATAAGCGTTTGGTACTGACCAAGCTGTATAATCTGGGGTTATCCAAAAGGTTCTAGAAACAAACCTGAATTAAAACTATTGGTTTTTTTTAAGTGGAAACAGTGTTGTACATTTTTCATGTGAAAAGTTAGTGGTATCATAACTTCACTAGTCAGTGCTGCCAAGAGAACGATTCTCCTTTCGAGTCTTGGTTTTAGTGATTCTTCCTTATGCTCTAAGGAAGTTTTTTCTGCCACTGCTGGCTTGCTCGTTAGGGCTCCAGACCTGCACTTCTGTACAGCTGCTTTGGCATGGTGTATATATAAATAACTTTAATATAAATGGACCGCACTGAAATGGACAATGAAATGGAAACCACCTACCCAGAAGCTTTACACAAAAGCCAACACAAAAGCCATTCATAATAAATCTGTTCAAAATAGAAACTGAGTCATGTTTACAGGGCCCAAAGATCTAGAAAAGGTCACCTGCACCTCAAACTGTATTCATGTCCTGTGGTGTTAGAGAACAAAAGCAGGAAAAAGGTAGCATGTTTAAATATGACCTTGCCCATATTTCATTTACTTCATAACTCCACAGCACGTTCCGGTAATTCTAACTAGAGTTGAGCACCACTGCAGAATGCAGCCCTAAGCGAGGTATTATACTTAATATGATGTGCCAGCAAGCCGTGCAAGTCACCCCGAGAGCTATCTCTTTGAGTAATACTATTAGGCAGGGTTATCCACACTTGACAGTATAACTGGCATTGCATGCTACGACATCCCTCCGAGATACTCAACCCTTAACTTAGTCTTCTGAGTGAACTGATGGCATGTGTCTGACACTCATTTTCTGGGGGAGAGAAGAAGACCCCCTCGCTTTTGTTCAAAAGACTCGATCCATTCTCTGATTAGAATAAATCATGATTGGATATTTGTAATCCAGCTTTCCATGCACATTTCTTTTGATTGATTTTGACCCCCACCCACAGACATTGGTGATTTGGGGGGCAGTTGCAGTGTGCTGTGATTACTCTCTCTTCTTAATCAACATAGCTCAGAGCGCTGCGTCCAGGGCCAGCTTTAACATGGAATGGTTCAGTAGTAAGACCTGTGGCCAGGCCCCAGACCCTTACCCCGTGACCTGTGACCTATTGTATCGCATCTGTTTGGACTCATGGTATCACCATGGCAACAGGCCAGAGTGTAACAGATGGCAGGAGCGTGCTCTGCAGCAGTTAACGAGGGAACGCTGAGACCGGGAGGGGGAAAGTGGGTCAGGATCAGCCTGAACACAGCCACATGATGCTGGACACCAGACTGCGCTGTGTACCAACCACACACACACACACACACACACACAAACACACACTCGCATACATGCATGGACTCTTAGGAAAAGATGTGCATTTGAGTATACTGAGAGCATTATCTGTCTGCTTCTCATATAACTGTGAAAAGAGCTTTTTTGTCTCAGGGATTAACCTCAAAGCCTGTTACATAATTCATAATATCATCAGAATCAGCTCCTGGCTATTCTAAAAACTTCTTATGGGGTAATACTGAAATACGTCTCCATCAGTTTGTAGAAAGTATTACAAATGGCCAGACGCTCACAATTTACCATCTCAGGAGTTGAGGCTGAGTAATGTTCAGTGAATCAGAATGAGAACATTCAATGTCACATTATTTAAGGTTATCATATTTATAATGGTATTTATACCAGTGTTTCTTAACCCTGGTCCTGAAGGCACCCAGCACTGCGCACTTTAGTGCTTTCCCTGCTCCCATTTGGTACAACTTACCAACTCAATAACAAGCCCATCCAGAGTTGTAGGAGGTGTGTCAAAGCACGGAATCCACTAAAATGCCTCCAGGGGCAGAGTTGAGAAACGTTGATTTATACTATCCTACACATGCAAGTGACAGTAGTATTATCTAGTAAAATAATTTTTGTGTTCAGGAAACTGATATGTATAAATGTAGGCATATAACTGTCAATATACTCTATGAATATGTACTGTTAATCTGTGGACGTGCTTAGTGATTTTACTTATACTGGTTGAAATTCTTTATAAGGTATTAAGGATGCCATAACCTTCACTCTGGTATGGCACAAATAAGATAATTCTACATAGAACAAGAGAAAAGCTTAACACTGTTAACCCCATTTTGCTGAATGTCAGATTTATGGATCTACTAGTCACCTCCTCACCTCCTGCTGTGTAGTCAGTTATAGCGTGAGGTCTAATTTGTTAAGTAGGAAGCAGGCAAATATGAAGAAATATGGAGAAATATAAACTTTTAGTATGGACACCAGCCCATATGTCGCACCTCTTTTTCTTCTCGCACCGCCTGCAGCACTGCCTCCATTGGGCCTCGTCGCAACAAGCCGAAGACAGGCTGCTACTGACAGCATGAATGACTTTTCCAGCAGCAAATTCCAGCAGTGTCTCACGCTTATACATGCAAGCAGGAGGGTATGGTATGCTCATATTTGGATGTGAAACATCAGATCTGGTTTTGCCAGGCCCAGACGAGTTACTGTGCTTAGCCTACATTGTTTTGTGTACTACACAGTTCTGTTTTCACTGTTTTGCACAACAAAGATATTTTGGATTTGCTTCAGCTGTATGGTTCTAATTAAATGTGCAGGGATAATAATAAGCAAATGTTAAGCAACAAAATTCAGATGCATCGATATATACAGTAACTGGCCACTTTGTTAATCATACCTCCTTGTATCTATACTCTGTCAATTTTATGAGCTCCACTTACCATACCGGTGCACTTTGTAGTTCTGTCATTTTAGGCCTTAATTGATTTAACTGATTAGGCCTAGGTAGTCAGGTTGTGCCATAAAGAAGTGCCATTGGGAGTCAGCTGATGCCAAAATTCTCTACACTTCAAACCACGTGCTAACACTAAACAAACACAGGCTCCACTGAGCAGCTGGCTGAAGATCTGGAAATGAAGCTAGCTGATGCCTGCAAAGTGACGTGGAAGTCAATACAAGATTTGGAACACCAAGAAACTTTTGGATAGAACTGCTTGTATGCTGGCCTGAAAGCAAACCCAATATAATAGCAAGGGATTTGCTGGAAGGTTTAGCTGACACAGAAGTTGTTCTACTCTGCACTGCTTGTACAAACATGATTTGCATGGAAGAGTCATTTCAATGGAAGCTTTACTTGCAAGAGTCAACATCTAAAAATTGCAAAACACCATCTAGATAAGCCAGAGGCATTTTGGAAACAAGTGATGTGGAGCGAAGAAGTAAACTCTTTAGCCATAAATACCAAAGCTATGTTTGAAATAACAAGGAACAATATTTGACAAAAGAACATTTTGCAAACTGTTTAGCCTGGGGGGGGGGGGGGGGGGGCAAGACCTTCTGTGCTTTGGGGTATTTGTGGCAGTGGACAGGAAACATTGTACCTAGATGGAATAACAGACTCTTAATAATAGACATTAAACATAAGCTGATTCTGGAAGCAAATGTGGCTGTTTAATCAAGACACTGAAGCTGAAAAGAAGTAATTTCAGTAATTATGCTAAAACCCTTAGCTTGAATGCTGGAGCTGAACCTGCTCTCATATAAAGAACAGAGCCTGCGTCCACAATGTGAGCAACTAGTTTTGCACCATAATCTGTATTTCTGTATTGTTTTAATTCTGCTGGGGAATGAAAAGAAGAAACCTCACCACCATGAATGTGAGTTATGTGGAGCTGGAACACCTGAACAACCTACAAACTCCTCATCTGCAAGCTTGTACATGTACGGTTGTATAATTCTGAAGATCTGTGATTCGATAAGCCTAAAACCGCAATTCAAAGTAAAAAGCTAGAAAATGCAACTTGTCTTAAGACTGTGTGTGTTGCAGTGGCCACATAAACAGAAGTGTGTGACCAGCCTGCTGTACTTGTACTTTTGTACATATAATTTTTAATGCACCCACCGGTGTGTAAAACAATGCCATAATTCATGTCATAATTTAAAACAAAACACGCTTGGTTTGTGGCGAGTTTTGTTGGGCTTTCTGTATGAGCCAGTGATGAGGGCTGTCAATCATGCATGGTAACTGGAATATTAAGACGACGACCAGACCATTATCAGATGTTTTATATATATTTTTTTGTTTTGCATTTAAACGTTGTTGCATGTTTAACACAACACCCAAGTTTAGTGTTATACAATATATCTATATTTTATAATCTGTTCCCAGGGGCTTTAAAAAAGTAACAGACTTGCAAAGTGTGATATTTGCCAAAGGGAGGGTTACTAACTACTGACTGAGTAGGGTGTCCAGTCTTTTGTATATATCACAATAATATCATTCTTTTAACTGTTCTCTAACAAGGATGTCTTTTGTCAGCCTTTTCTGTTGTCACAGTGTTCTTTCAGTGTATTCATCATTGACAAAGCCCTCACAGCTGTCAAGAATAAGGAAATGGTGTTTTTCAAAGCTCTGGCCCATCTCCCAATCCTCATCACTATTAATAAACATATACTGCATTAACATACCATTGTTTGTAGTAGTGCATCTCTGAAATACATACAAATCTAGATTGTCAAGCAGATGAAAACCACTTGATAAAACATGAAAATGTGACTGATAGCTTCTTGTTTATTAGCTCCGTATCACTCTAATAACATATTAATGTAGCTTCCTATGAAAGAATCCTATTGCAATTACTATTTTTGCATCCTTGTTTTGTTTCATGTTGTTCTGGGAGCTTCCAGAACTTCCTGTGGGAGTTATGGTATGCCTGCTAATTTTAAGTCACATTATTATCATTCAGAAAGGATGGAATGTAATTTTAGGGAAGTGGGAAGCAGCAATGGGATAAAAAGTGAGGCATGATTCTCTGAGAGGGAAAAAACTCTATGTTACCAAATATTAAGATATATTTATCCAGCATTTACAAGGAATCCTGTTTATGAAGCAAATACAAAAACATAAAAACAGGCGGGCTAAATGAATTTGGGCAACTATTTGGGTAATCTTGACATATTGCTTTAGTATTAGCCCTGAGGATTACACATGGAGGTATGAACAAGACTTAATTCCTGCTATGAGTAACTACATTTTCACAGTTGGGGCTCGTCCACCAGCCTAAGCATTCACTTCTGAAGGCATAATCCTTCTAAAATGAGGATTTGTGGCATAAAAACACCCAACGCTCTCACCATCAATATCTCACACACAAATTTGAACACACACACACACACACACACACACACACACACACACATAAACAAACACATATACACCTCTCTACTTTGGGAGAGTACACACTAAACTATGTGCTGAACCACTTGACTGCTTCTCATAACAGAATAGTATAATATTTTGACTAATAGTTGATTAATTAGCACTAAAAACATTATCATCTTTATTTAAAATAAAAATCAATATATACAACATTTACTTTAATTTAGCAACTAAGTCACAGTCTTTCAATCATGGCACAGCATTTCAGTGTCAGGACTCCGACCTGGTTGCTCTAAGAATTTATTCTGTGCAGATTTACTCTTTTGCTTACTTCTGCATTTTGGATCGTTGTCATGTTACGTGACCCAACCTCTTTTGGGTTACAGATCACAGAAATACTTATATTTATATTTATATAATATTTATATTCTGCTGTAGTCTGAGCTGATGCAGTTGGAGATTCTGTCGTCCCTCAAAACTCTGGGGCACTAAAGTCCTACTCCCTCATGCACTGTAGGGATGAGGTTTTGGTGCTGGTATGCAGTGTTTTGTTTTCTCCAAACATAACACTGTTTACATGTACAGAAAAGCTCAGCTTTCTTTTCATCTGTCCACATCCTGATGGCCTTTAGCAAACTTGAGAAATGTTAAAAATGTTATTCTTTGGTTTGTTATTGGTTTCTATGAACACCACTCTTGTTCAGTGTTTTTCTAATGAACACAGCTATGAAATGCAGTAGATCCCTCGCTGTCACATTAGGGTGCTAACGCATTTGTTTGAGGACTCTACAGTGTCATGCACTGTGTAGGATGCCCACTCCTAGAGAGAAAAGGGGCAAATAAGGGGTAATAAAGGCCAAAATCTTCAGAAATCTTTTTATAGCCTTTACAACTACTTTCGTACTGTGGTCATCTTCAGTATCTTTTGTTTGGGCAATACTCCAGTAGATTTTTTTCCTGGGGAAACATGACCCTGACTTTAAATATCTTCTTTTTGTAGGTCACTATCCTAGAGGGTCACCTACGTATTCCATACTTAAACTTGCCTGCTAGAACCATACAGTAACATTAAATGCTTTGCTTATCAAATTAATTGCTTTGAGTTTCTAATGTTGGCTTTTTAGAGCTCAGATCACCTGACTATTTGTTTCTCACAACTACATTAGCATATACTGATGTTGTCCACCATAATTTGTTTGTGACTCTGTGCCTTCCGTCATGCAGAATCCCATCATTTTGACATCATAAACTGACCGCTATAAGAGTATAACATGAAAATGTGTGTTTTCGGGTCTAAACCCGTGTGACATGTGGCCGGGGAGAAAACTCACAGTCAACAGATGACTTGAGCGGGAACAATTCATTAAATGGTCGGCTGTAATCTGATGTACTGTGGCGAAACACATTGGCAGTGCAGGATATAAAGCATATAAAAATAACGGCAGCGAAAAATCCTGATATCTAAATCCTGTCAAACAAATTGTGCACATGGCACAGTGAGAGCTGTTGCTTTATTCTCTCACTTGTGCTGATTGCTACAGACATAAAAACACCAGCTGTTTCTTCTGGCCTTTTAAAAAACAATCATAAGCTAAGCCTGTTTTTGCTTAGCAAAAAAGGCAGCAGTAAAACAATGGTGGCTTAGAAAGCTACACTATTACATAATAAAAAGCATTGTTATATCAACTGATTTACTTGGTTATACAATAGTTGTATGGAATATATAACTGTGAAGCAGAATTCTAGCCTTCTAAAGTCATACATATACACATCTACATATACTATATTACTATATTTCCTGTATTCTTGAAACTGAGTAGTCACAATGAAAAGAGGACGTATTTATTAGGGTGTGAACCACAGAAGGCCTTTTCTCAAAGTAGATTTTTGCCCCAAAGGAAAACTTTGACGTCAACATCTATTTTATTTGAGAAGATCAACTTTACTTTAAATGTATACAATAATATATTGATTATGGGCATCCATGTACTGATAATACACAGTACCGGGCACAGGAGCAGTTTCTTTCCTCATGTATTCACCCTCATGAATAGCTGGTCAGTAATATCATCTCCTAGGCCTAAGCTACTCCTATTTTCCATAGATAGTTATTTAGTTATTACACCCTGCTTCACACCCATATCATACAGCACCTAGGGCTGGGCATCATGACAACAGTCATTTATTCTTCCATCTTCTGAGTTGCTTATCCTTCTGGGTCGAAAAGAGGGTGCTTCAGCCTGTCTCAGCACTCACTGGGCAGAAGGCAGGAAACACCCAGGACAGGCTGCTAGTCCAGTGCAGAAACACAGACATACACATTCACACCTAGTGGCCATTTAGCATCTCCAGTTCACCTGACAGCATATAGGAGACCCATGCAGACATAGGGAGAACAAGCAAACTCCACACAGAAAGGACCATTGGACTTCAGGAATCGAACCCAGGCCCTTCTTGCTGTGAGGCGACAATGCCACCCGCTGCACCACCGGGCCGTCCATTTATCAATGCACACAAGTTATCATGATAAATGATGTCACGATACAATAAAATATGCTTTTCTAAACATATCATAGATGTCTTCAGTACTTCTAGAGCTCTGACCAGCTGCATGCTTCATTATAAAGAGAGCAAAGCAAGTCCAGTTTAATGGTCTGGATTTACAGGAGTAACACAGTTTAACACAGTATGTAAGATACTGAACAAAAAACACATATTTACAGTTTTAACAGTATTTAACAGTTATATGCAGCACTATTGATTAGAAGTCTGAAACAAATAAATACAGTAACATAACATTTCTTGTAGTATTGTGGTATCATATTTTGGCCATATTGACCACCTCTAAGTGCACAGTGTTATTCCCATACATGATGCACGTTACTGCTGTCTGCACTACCTCATACACTGCTTTATATAGCTTGTACCTACATAATCTGTATGTTGCTTGTAAATCATGTATTGTCTGTAAAGCACATGTACACTGTCTATCAGCATCAGCCCACAACACCCATATCAGTGAATCCCCAGTTATCTTCTTTTTCCTCTCTGGGGTTTGGAGACCATTCCGTGGACAATATCACTGTTTCATTGCTCAGTGGGGCAGCTGTTTACCTTCTATGAAAACTGCCCAGGCTGTTTAATGGGAATAAAAACAACCCCCAGCCTCAGTAAACACGAAGTTTACTCCTGTAAAAACAGCTGTTTCAATGCATCTCCGGACAACATCAATAATCTCAGCTTACCTGGCAGCAGGAGGGCGGTCATTAGTGCAAACCCCAGCGCCAAAGTCATCATAGCCTGTCTTTTATGAAACCTCAGCTGTTCACAGTGGTGGATGTGGTGGAGCGTGAACTTCGGGTCCAGTTGTTAACTGAGGAATAGTCCAAATTCCCATTTATCGGGAGAAGTTCTCTCGCGGTCGGGAAAGAAAGCAGAAGCCGTAGAGGTCTCCAGCGTCGTTCACTCACTCTCGCTTGGTCAACGAGTTCAGTCTCCTCTTCTCTCTCAGTCCCACACGAACTGCGCGGAGCTGCCTGGAAATGTGAACTTCACTGCCGTGCGTGGGCAGAGGATCGACCATAAATCAGCTTAGCTTAGCGCACAGGGCTCTGAAATTACTGACAATAACAACCCGCAGTCTAACGATGTGCTCTGCTCTGTTCTTCTAACTTACTTCTTGTCCGTTAGTCCGTTAGCTTAGCCGTGCTCGCTCCCTCAGCTGTAGCCCCAACATCGCAGTTCAGTCAGGTAACCGGAAAACTCTGTCTTTCCAGTCTCTGCCTGCCACGAGAGTCACAGGAGCCTTAAATAAGTTCTTTAGTTCAATTACACCAACTTAAAGCAGACAAAATGTCGCGAACTGTCTCCTCTCCGCAGCTCGCCTGCGTCTCTCCTGAGGAAGGTGGTCTAAATGCGATTAGAGCTTTGCTGGAGGAGGTGGAGTTCAACTCGGCTAACTGACATGATGCTCACAGGCAAGTGTGCGCGAGGCTGGATTTCATGGAAGCTCGTTCCTGCCACTGTAAATACGAATAAAAACAATTTGACAAAATTGACAAAACAATTTCCTTTCTTAATAATGACGTATTATTTGGGTAATAATACTCTAAATATCAGGTATTAGTTGTTATTAGGATTATATACACATGTATGTGTACCAAATAGTATTAATAATTCCTGAATAATAATGTAGGTATTGTTATCCAAATAATACCTCCTCTGTGGGGGTCCAGTGGGGGTTCTAACCTTTAAAGAACTTCAGTGTACTGGACTACAGTCTGGAAACAGTACAACTACACTCATAATCAATGAAACAGTTGCACCCAAAAGTGTCAGATTGAAATGCTGTTTGGAAGGAAGATAACCGGGAACAATAAATAATGATACATTTAGACTGGTATAGGCAATATTTATTGAGCTACACATACAGAAGTAGTGTCTCTCAGTATGGCATCGGGCTGCCATGTTTGCTAATGCAACACACCAGACGTCTCGGCATGGAGTTGTAGATGTTCCTAATGGTGTCCTGCGATAATCCCATCCCATGCAGCTTGAATATTCTCACACAGTTCCTGCAGATTTTGTGGTAGGGGTGGAGGTGGAGTGACACCAGGCCTTCTGGACGTTGACCACGGTGCCTCCACTCATGGATTTGTTGCTCGTATCCACCAAGGCAAAAGCAAGACCCGTCACTGAAGATGAACTGCTGCCATTCGGAGACATTCTGTGATAGTCTGGTGCGACACCATTTCAGTCTATTGTAACGGTCATCGTAACGCTGTGTGTACATGTAGTCCTGAGTCATGCAGCCGATAGTGTTGGCAGTAATAGGATGACTCATGGAGGGCATCAGTGCTCACTGAATGTCTGTCTCAAACCCACCCACCAACTTGCATTCCTGACGGTTGATTCCTTCTGGGTGCAACTATTTGTGCAACTAATAATTTGTCGCTGAGTGTATGAAGTTCACCTATATGGTGTATATTTGTGAGGACAGTACTCTTTCCTCAGTTCAGTCCTTACTTAACATTGTGGTCCACTGTTAGTTACATCACCTGGACTGATCATTCTTCTCACTCTCAAGCTTTATCATGTTATTTTTAGACCAGAGGATACCAAAAAGAGATGAATAGTGCCTAAAACCCTTCTGTTCTTATGATAATAGATGCTGGATGTACTGAGCGATTCCACTGCAGTTTTAAAGGGAACTCACTACTGGGGGAATCCTTTTTTTGTCCTTTTTTAAACAGCTTTATTTCATTGAACTAAGGATACCTTTCTTTGAGATTTCAGGCCCCTCTTCCCACATACATTCCTAATCTAGAAATTAAGTTTATCAAGTTAGCTGTTATACAGCAGAGGAATCAAACAGGATGAAGAAGCCTGCACTGTAATTGAAACAACTGCACAACAAACATCATCTGTTTTTTACCTCTATGAATTTGTATCTCACACCTCAAGAAACCATCTCCCCCATGTGGTCATAGGATGCTTATACAATCACTACACTATTTTTGCTTTGGCAGTGTGTCTGAAACCTGTTCAGTTGTTCCCCAACAGTTATCCCTATCCGATCATTCTAGTTTCAGCCTACTTAAGCATCAGGAATTTCCATCAGTGGCCTGGGGCCCTCCTTCATTGCATACTTGGGTTGTTTTCCTCCCATAAATACATGATTCATCTCCCTGTGAGCTTGGTGATTACTGAATCGAGTTAATTGGCGTTCTGGGAAGGTGCGGAATAGGAACAGATAACTGCTTTAGGGAATAGTCTTGTTTTTGAGTGTTAATGTCTATGGTCCCGTCTGAACATGTATGTACTGAATCATATTGAATCATATAATAAAATCAAATTGCATTCCTCTCTCTTGCTTTGTACAAGGTAAATCATGTTGGGTGTGTGAGCTTCTGTTGGCCTACATTATTTAACAAAAAGAGTGATGGTAATTTTCTGGGAAACTTTCAAAACAAAAGAAGACATATTTTTTCATGTTTATCTACATGCAGCAACAGTAAATGAACAGCTCTGTGTCTAGCCTCTACATTCATCTCCACATTTTATGCGGGTCATCGGGTCTTATTTTAGAATCTTTTCAAATGCAAAAAGCTTCTCTCTGATCTCCGCTGTCATTATCATAGCATGAGGAAAATTAACAATTCAAAACAAGCCTTTGAAATGAATGTACCAATTTTAACTGTTAGCTCTCATAGCTTTTTAAAAGCATATAGGCCTCTCTACCACTTCAAACACTGGCTATTTCTCTGTTCCTCATATTATAACCTTTTGTACAATTTCCCAAAAGTATACATAATTGTACTGAAGAGTTATGGAGATTAATGGAGATTCCTATGGGAAATCTTTAATAAAGTATTGTTTTTCCCAGAAGGGAGTGTTGGGTTACAATGCTATTGGGAAGGAAGATTACCAAAACAAAAAAGTTACCAGGAACAATAAATGATGATAAATTTAGACTGATATGGGTAATATTTATTGAGCTACACATACAGAAGTAGTGTCTCTCAGTATGGCATCTGAGACGTCTCGGCATGAAGTTGTAGAGGTTCCTAATGGTGTCTTGTGATATCCGATGCATCTTAAATATTCTCATGCAGTTCCTGCAGATTTTGAAGTTGGGGCGGAGACGGAGTGACACCAGGCCTTCTGGACATGTGACACGTGACAACAAGCCCTACGATGCAACCCTTCTCAAACTCTTCCAACTGCTCAAATTGCTTTCAAACTCTTCTCTGAGGCATACTTTGCTTGAAAAGGATGCTACCGACACAACAACACAAGTCCGAACGGAAGGCACACGCAACAGGACAACCTTATATAGTCAGTCAGATACAGCAATAAGGCCCGTCCTTGCTTACATCACATGTGCGGACGAGCATGAAACTTCAGTCATTCACGTGTGTCATGATGTCAAACCTACCCACCAAGTTTCATTCCTGTCGGTTGATTACTTCTGTGTGCAACTTTTTTCCAATGATGAGCCTATATACTGTAATTTGTCATTTGTGGTTGTATTCTCTATTTCAGTTCAGAAAACAAGAAAAACAATGAGTTAGTAATCCTCCAATACTGACCTACTCAATACTGAATGCTGAATACTCCAATACTAAATACTCTAATACTGTTCGCAAAAAAATATTATATTAAAGTGGTTAATGAAATGGGGATAGAGAGACGATTTGGAGCTGTCTTAATAGGACGATTCAGTCACCATAAACATTTGCATTTCTCTTCACGTATGTTGGCTCTACTTATTGTCATCAGGAAACACAAGATACAGCTTCATGGCTATGCTTATGATAAACAATTATACATTTCTGGTTCCTCTGAAAATTGAAACGCTGTTGACAGGCTTACTAGTTGCAGCGGATGATATGGCGATATTTTTATTGTTAGGGCCATAAATTCAGATCATCACAATATGCTGTTCAGAAATTACCATGGATATCATTAGTACTTAAACGTACTTTAAATGTGGTGCAACTAGGTCTTTTTTTTAATTAAATATTAGAAAAAATATAAGAAAACTAATATCTTAAATGCATTTTCAAGTTTCATGATATTGTATCATATCTTGCCATATTGTTGTGTTTTCGATATTCCTCAGTACTGCCTCAAAATCGATAATTTAATCAAGAAACAGATCAAATTCAGGGAAAGCTGTTTTGTGAGGTCCTTTTGCTTAATATTGCAGATCTGAAATATGAAGTCTTGTTATTTCAAAAGCTTTATTTCAAAGCTCTGTTTTATTCTGCATGTAAATGCAGTCACAAAAGTAGTTTTTTTATCATTTGATGAATATTGTTAATTATTTTCTTTCTCAGAGCACAGCAGAGAACGTTACCAGTACAGCTGTTACAAGAATTGATTACTCTGATGCTCTACAGTCTGAACAAAATGGAATAGCACAAGATAATGTTCTTCCCCTTTTACTAGTTTTTAAAACTATAAATGGCTGAGCACCTGTGTACCTTACAAAATGTCTGTCTGTTTATGTTCCAACATGTGATCTTGAATCCGGAGGTACTGGTGTTCTGAAGATGCCTTCAGAAAGAACACAAAATGTGAAAAGACAGTTTCTGTTTTTCTGCATCTATCTTTTGATAAATATTTGAGAATGTATCTCATTAGTTTCATTTGTAATTAGAAGTTCTGCCTTTTTTGTTCCTATTATCTGTTTCTGTTACTGTTATATTTTATTTGAATTAATAGTCTTAACTTTCATGTATTTCATTTTGCCTTCTTTAGCTGTTGTTACCCAAACAGCAACAGTAATAGAAGAGGGTCACTATCACAGTTACTGAACTTTGAGCAGCTACATGTTAAAATGCTCCATAAATACAGCACAAATAAGATGTAAAGAGATTCATTCAGACTGGTTTGATGTGAAATGCTACATTCTAGAGAAACTAAGGGTGACAGAACTGTTCACAGTGGTGGTGACAGAAACCAGACGTCTGTTAAAACTATATCTGTAGTATGTGTAACTGTTACATGAACATGAAAATGTTACAAATACTTTTCCTGATGTAAGATAAACTGTTTTATATTGGTTTTGAAACCAGGTTTTGGCTTAAAATGTAATTTTTAAGATCCTTTAATGACGAAGGAGCATGGCATTATAAGGCAAAATAATCTTACCTTATCTTAGGATAGTCAGAAATGGCTATACTTGTGCTGCAAACATCAGGAAAATGATGTGATCTTTTATTATTGGGGTCTGTTTGACCCCAGCAGTTTAAACCGCTGGCAAATATCAGCATTCAGCATAAACCCCATGTCATGTGAACTATCAGTGGTTCCCATACAACTACAAGTAGACCTGTAGTTCTTTTGGGTCAAGGCCCTAAAGTAGAGGGACGTATTTTAAAAGATTATAAAGCTGCATGTTATAGTGACCTCAATATCATCCAAAAGAACAAATGTGGGTAAACTGTTGATATCTCTTCTTGTTGATATCTCTGCTTTTGTTTTATACAGCTAAAACAGCCTGGAAGCCCACTGCCTTGCACATTAGTCCTTTTCCTGCTGTAACATGCCAACACTAAACCTAATAATGGTCTGTTGATGACCTCGGTAGTTGGATCAGGTGTGTTGGAAGGAAAGAAAATACCAAAAAGTGCTGGCCATTGAACTTCCAGGACCAGGGTTGAGAAATGCTGTAATAGATGTAGTAGGCAGTTGAATGTTTTGTCCAGCAGGTGGCAGTCTTGGTCAAGAAGTGTTTTGAAAATGTTTCAGTTGGTCCAGTGAGGGGACAACACAAGGACATTTCTGTTCAGTGCATGAGCATCTTCAGCACAAAAATACTCCGTTTTTAGGGATCCTTTTTGCTCAGTGCTTTATTTTCAGCTAGAGTCTAAATACATAAATACATAAACCTTAAACATCAAGAGAAGAGAAATAGCATTGGTGTAAAGTTGAATGCTCCAAAAATATGTTCGCTGTGAACACTTAGCTGTCAACACTTCCTGTTAGTGTTTCGCTGAGACACTGAAATCTAACAACTTTAACAGGGATGGTAATGTAAGTGCAGTTAAATTTATCTATAGCTTAATGTTACAAATGTAGCATCGATTATCAGAGTGGTGTTGGGATTTGCTGTAGACAGTGTGTTTTTGTATGTTTTGTTTTTGGGAGAAAGATATTTTGCCTCCCACATATTAATCCTGTGCCTTTATCTTGGTTTGGCCCACTGCAGATGAGGAGGAGGAGAAGGAGGAGGAGGGTGGGGTGGGGTTGCTGCGGCAGCACTGCAGAGAAGAAGCATCCAGGCTGGTCTAGGATCTGCGTATACAGGACTACTTAGGTGGAGCTGGATCTCCCTTTTTCTGCTTTTTGGAGCCTTGTGACCTCGAAAGAAAGCACCTGAAGGGATGAGGCTGCTGAAAGGACAGGTTAGATATGCTTGTCACATTTGCTTCCATTGTGAAACCATAATGAAACAAGCTCATTGCTAATTCATTAACTCTGTGATGCCTTTTGGCGTATAACCTTATAAGTGTTCTCCACAGTGTTTCATCTGCATACTGCAAGTGTTTCTGTTCTGTCATCTCAGACATGCCTGTACCTTGTTTGTGGCTAGATTTATTCTCTCTGTTCTCGTCTCTGGTATACCTGAAAATAATATCTTACCTTTTACATTACTTTCTACTTTATACAAACACACAGTTTGCTGCAATGAACCTGCTTATATGGAACGCTGCTTTGGCGGGTAAGATGCACATTATGATGCTTGTCCCAATTTCCTTAAGATTAATTGGAAGTAGGAGCATATGTACAGCATTAGGTAGTGAGCTGCTGAAATGAAAGATATGCTCGTTAAATACAGTGTGATCTCGCATGTCATTTCTGTTTTCAGTTCTGATGAGCCCTGTTTTATGTGATGATGATGATGATGATGACGACGACGATAGCAATGATTTAATGACTGTGTGCCAGGAGGAGGATAAAGACTTGAGAGTGACCTGCCTCCTGAAGCCCAAGCCAAACTACCACACAGAGTACCAATTCTCCATGTCCAGTGGCAATAAAGAGATCATCATAAACACCAACGTGTCTGGGACTATGCCCGAGAACAAGTTTAGACATAATACCTACGTACAGGAGCTGGAGCCGTATGGATTCCAGCTGACCATGATGAGATTCACCCTGACAAAGAACACGACCTTCATGTGCAAAGTGACCAAGGAAGAGATCCGGCTGTTTGTTGAATTCGGTACATGGTTGTGAATATATATATATATATATATATATATATATATATATATATATATATATGCACATGTATGTGTATATGTGTGTGTGTGTTTATATTTAATAATTGAATTTATATTTATATTTAAATACTTTATACTTATATACTTTATTTTATACCCTCGTTATAGATATTCACAAACATTAGGAAATATTTAGGCCTTATTTGGCTACACAGTGGCAGTAAATACTTCCCTACAGCGCCCTCTGATGATCAAACATATTGAGTTTAAAGAGGAATTCCATTAGTTTTAAATGTTAGGATAATTTAATATGGTTAATTTGAGATTTCGTTTGGAAGTGATTTGATGTGAAACTATTTTTAAATAAATATATTATATATTAACTCTTTACAGTGGGGATGATGTGAACCAAAGGTCATAATGTCCAAAATGCAAATATAGCCATTTCATTTACTGTCCAGAATGACCAGTGAAGGTGTGCATGTCTTCTGGGTATTCATATGTAGATATGTTGATAATGGCTAGTTATGTAAAGCTCTAATGGCTAAATTCTGGTAAAGAAGCATTATAACACTGTAGATGTCCGGTTCCTACCATTACTGTGAACAATTCTTAAAATGGAACGTTCACACACATAAAAGCATTCTGAATGACTTTGTGTACATCTCAGCAGATTTTGGTGAAAATCTGCTTTAAATAACTTCATTCTTTAAACATCATCCATTTGCTATGTAGTGTACCTATTTATACTCTCATGTTGGTACATGTATGTGCAATCAAACAGCAACGTTGCAGATCTTAACTTGTTAACAGTGTCATGTTGACCTCTTAACCCCTGAGGCTCTTTTTAGTTCCTCATACACTAACTACATAGCCTACATATTAGCTTCATAGTATTTGCCTAACAACAAGAGTATTTACTGAATAATAACTTTTGCTTAACAACTCAGTGTATTTGCTGAATAATAACTGTTGGGACGAGTAATTAATAATAACCAGTTAAATCAATGTGTAACAGTTTGAGCATTTGGCTTCACTTGATGCCCTCTAATCATTTCCTTCCTCTCATCTTCCAGAAACCCTGCAGCCCTGCTCTGCCATCAGTCTGTTTCTCCAAAGTTATCCATGGCTGCTGACTCTGCTGCTTCCCTTCGGCATCATCCAGCTACAGGAGGCCCTCTAAAAAGAAACTTGCATCACAGTTTCTGCTCTGCCAGCACATCAGTGTTGTGTCCGTGATGAAAGTTGGGAGAAGTAAAAAAGGGCGTGTTCTTATATCCCTCTGTAATTTTGCAGCACTGTTTTAGATATGCTGCCTTTCTTATGTATGTGCTATACAGTACAGTAAGTGTCAATAGCTGCCTCTATGATGGTATCTGTTGTTGCGCTTATTGCATTACCATGCAGCTCAGATCCTGCTAAGTCTGCGTAAAATGATCTGATTAGTAGCAGCCTTTGTTTGGTATACAGTAACAGCCTCTAGACTGCAATGCTACATCAGGACCGGTCATGCAAACAATGGTGTTTTAAACCAGTGCAGTTTTTAATGGGTGTATAAGGTTATGGAACATGACTTCAAGTGTGCTGTATGTGTTTCTCAGTCAAAATGTCTTTTTATACCTTATGCTCACTCGGTTTGCTCTGTGTGTGCCAGCTCTTATTGTGACTTTCATAGAAACGAAAGCAAGTTGTTACTATTTTATGGGCCTATAAAATAAAAAGCAAAGTAGAAACTAAGAAACAGCACAGATAACATGCTTACGTGAGCTGTCTCTGTACTTTGGTCTGTCATACAGAATGTGTTAAGTAGATAAACAGCCAAATGGACATGAAGTATTTCTGTTTTAAATCACTGCTCAGCCTGTGCCCTGTTAGCACACAGTGGCTAGAAACATTTGCAAGTCTGCTCAGTAATGTTAATGCTTGTGTACACTGTAGCTCACAGTTCTATTGCACTGCACTGCTTTTATAATGTGCCGACAATGATTTCTGTTTGAATCATGGCACACAGTACTGTTCAAATGTAAGACTATGCCTCAGTTTTTCATTTGTGGTCAGTACAAGTTCTTCAATCTTCAGGGTCAGGGTCACAGAACGTATTACATCTATGCTGCTGTTGGAGTAAAACCTCTCCATTTTTGTTTCATGGTGAATGGACCCTATTATGGACCAGAAAACTTCTGCTTCCACTGACTTACATTAAAAGTAAAGTATGTTTTTGTCCTTCTCATTTTGGAGAGATGAAGAGGCACCAACAGCAACGATATATAAATCATATACGATATAATATTTAATAGAATATTATGCAGAAGCATGAACAACTAAATATGTGATTTTTTAACTATATATAATTTTATTGTATTTAAATTATTTATATATATATTTATGTATTCTTTTTTATACAGTTTTTTTTCAGGAGATTTTTTCAAAGAACATCTGCAGGGATGTTCCTCCAGGCTCCAAAGTTCAGTCTTCAGAATTGTCTGCATTTTCTGCCTCTGAAAGTGGATTATTTTTACATCCAGTTTCCTCAAAAACAGCTCCTGAACAATGAATGACTTGTTCTTGATGGCGTAAAGGATGGTCTCTGACCTTTACACAGTATTGTATGCATGTATTCATCACTCTAGACTAGATTGTAGCCCCAGAAATGGATCTCTTTTATGGCTGCAGTCCTGGAACTGCCAAGCTGTTTGTTTTCTGGGAAATGAAAGCGAGAAAGCCTTTAAGAAACACCCTATATATCAGAAGCAGAGTTCAAGCCACACCTGCAGGAAGTCACAAGCTAAGAGAAACGAAAGAGAAACTGGTTTGATTAAACAAGTGGACAAGAAAGCTAAGGTAATGGTCTCTCCTGCTTTTCCATACAAAAAGTCATAAGCTTTGCCTAACTCAACTAACTGCTGCAGTCTAAAAGACTATTAGGGTAGTTGGGGAGATATTTCCACATCTTTCTGATATATGCGCTTAGTTAACCTTTCGGACCATTGGCTTACTAATTAGTAACTGATCTTCAGACTGTTCAGCATATACTATGACTACTTTGGTAAATGCGGTGAAACTAACATACACATTATGTAGACGTGAGAGTGAGGAAGTGAAATGTGGGCCACATACAGACCTTCAGGGTTTAAATGGGTTTAAATACATGTACTTGACTGCTGCATTAGAAATGCAATGCCACAAGACATAACATAAATGCTAACTTGCCTATTCTCGTATTCAGAGATAAAAGAGGAAATATGCCAGTCACGTTCAGTGGATGGGAGGCCTGCTGTGAAAAAACCAAGCACCTACAGCCGGGCCAGGCACCCAAAAAAAGCCATGGTTACACAATGTACCACGGGACTCTTAAGAGCAATGCCCCAGCTATCATATCATCAGGATTCAAACCCTCTGCAGGAGGAACTCTGGGACCTGGAGTGTACTGCAGCAGGGACATTAACAAGGCCATGGGATACCCAGGGTACTGTGGGCCCAATGACAGGGTGGTGCTGCAGCTGAGGGTAAGAGTGGGCAAGGTGAAGAAGATTGATGCCCAAAGCATGAACCTAAGGACCACATGGCATCAGCAAGGATATGACACAGCCTGGTTGCCAGCCACCATGGGTGGCTTTGAGGAAGACTGCGTCTGGGACCCGAAACGGCTCACTGTGGTCGGCATAGCACATTGCACAGACTCTGCCACAAAGACGTCTCTGGAGAAACTTATAAAGCAACAAGGTGCTGGAACAGGGCAGGGTCAGACAGGGCCACCGGGCACTCCATGTACAAGTTGTAGGATGCAAACACTGGACAAGCACGCTGTGGAGACGTGCTGGACCTGTAAGACTGCCATATGCGTCTTTATGATTAAGCATGAATGTCAGAAGGTCTGATTACTTCATATGTAAATGAAGGAAGAATAAGCATAACAATCGGGGGAAAATAGCAAATTAATGTGAATTAAAGTTTGTTTTTTTTAATATAAATTATATCACTCAACAATTACTGTTGATTATGCGTATAAATAAATAAATAAATAAATAAATAAATAAATAAATAAATAAATAACACATAGAATGGCTGAAACGTGAACCTCAAACACTGTTGTCTTCTCCTTCAAATACAAATTCCACAGATGTAAAAGAGGTCAGTAAAACGGTTAGTATTACATTATAACCTAAGTACTGAATAAGATCCACAGTCTCTTAACACATGATGAAAAGTAACATGCTAATGTTGTGTGCTCTTATAATAATAATAATAATAATAATAATGATAGGTTACACTTATATAGCGCCTTTCACATACCCAAGGATGCTTTACAATTTAAAAAAAATAAAAAATAAAACAATCATGAAGAACAAAAATGTTCTGAAAAAAGGTAAGTTGTTAACTGGGCTTTAAAGATGGAAAGAGAGGGAGAAGAGCGAATAGTTGAACGTAAGGAGTTCCAGAGGGGCAGCAACACTAAAGGACCTGCCACCCATAGAGGAAAGCCTGAACCTAGGAACAGCTTGAAGATAAGAGTCAGAGGACCTTAGCTTGCGAGATGGAGCATAAGGATGTAAGAGGGCAGACAGATAGGTGGTTGCTAGTCCGTGCAAGGCTCAGTAGCAGGATTATATAGCATATGCGTTCTGCAGTTGGTAGCCAATGTAGGTGATGAAGGATGGGGGTGATATGCACCTACTTCTTGGTCCGTACTAAGACTCTGGCTGCGGAATTTTGAATGTACTGCAGAGGGCAAACCGTGGAACAGAGAACTGCAATAATCTAACCTAGATGTAATGAATGCATGAACCAAAATCTCAGCATCTTTAAAAGTAACCAGAGGGCAGAGTCCAGCAATACTGCGAAGATGAAAAAATGCAGATTTTGTCAAAGATTTAATATGGGAAGCAAAGCTGATGCATGGGTCAAACAGGACGCCATGGTTTCGCACAGAAGTGGACGGGGTGACTGGGATATCATTAACAAGAATCACACGGTCTGAGTAAGCAGAGATAGCTGACTTGGTACCAACAATCATAAATTCAGTTTTTTAACATTAAGCTTCGGCACTATCTGTCTAAGTGCTGTCTAGTGTCAGAAAACTCATACACTGCATTTATAAACAGTGTGTGAACTGTAATCAGTTTGAGTTGTAAAGAGCAGCTATGCTAAAGCAAAAATTAGCCCATCACAAAACTGAATTCTAAAGCAGTGTGTTACTGCAAACTGTTAGTGTGACATAAATATAGTTGTCCTAAAAAAAACACCATTTGTACTGTAGGTACTTTACTAATCACAGAAAAAGAGATTAGTAACTCAAATCATGTATAATTATGATGATGATAACAATAATAATGTACTTTAATTTTAAAGCAGCAATGTGTAAGATGATGCAAAATGTCAAATTTATACTCCAAACTAAAGGGGGGCGATATAATATATAAAGTTGTGGCCATCCCTATTGTAAGAAACATGCAGTCCTCCTGCTAAGTGTTAGCATTAGCAGGCTAGAAGAAACATTTAAAATTCACCAACAAACTTCATCTCTCCAGCGGTGGAGTTAATGCCAATGTTAACTGTTGTTTTGCTTACATTAATATCACTTCCTTTGTTTGCTTCTGAATGTATGTTTTTGCTGCCTGTGGCGGTCATTATAATGGTCGCTTGTTAAGAGCTTCAACCATCATGGTGTTTACTGTTCCTGTCATTGGCTGATCTAGAGCAGTACCTTCAACATGATAGACAAGAGGTTAGAAAATGCTGTCAGGGCCAGTGATACGTCATTTTGTCATGTTGAACTGATTTGCCTCAATGCTGCAGTGACACACTATCACCTCTGCAACATGGTACGTAAACATCTTTCACACATCGTCAAAACAGTTATTCCTTAATATTCTTAAAAAATTATTTAAGTTAATTTTGAAATGCTTTAAACTAAAGATTTTACATATTGCTCCTTTAAATGGCACATTTTTAAAAAGTCTTTTATAAAAGTGATACAGGCTCAGAGAGTTTTCATCCTCAGTTTCACCACAACAATAACACTTTAATTCTATTTAGTTAATTTTAAGAAATCTAAGTGCAGCAGCT
Organism: Semaprochilodus insignis; assembly: GCA_034552555.1. Classification (NCBI taxonomy): domain Eukaryota; kingdom Metazoa; phylum Chordata; class Actinopteri; order Characiformes; family Prochilodontidae; genus Semaprochilodus; species Semaprochilodus insignis. The sequence goes on along the minus strand of CM067487.1, from coordinate 22,428,919 downwards.
GCAGTTACCTAGTGCAGAGCAGATATTACTTGTTAGGCATTTTGCTTTAGAACATGCAGTAACTGCTACTGATTTTCTTTTGTTTGGTTTTCTTTTTTTTTTTGTTAAATACTTATATTACTTGTAATTACTTACAACATGCTTAACATTTAAAATTGGTGAAAGTTGTGTCAAAGGCTGATTTATTGTAAATCAGGCCTAAGCTGAAACATGTCTGTTCATACAAGCTGATGAGACAACTTCCCAGATATTCATAAATGACTGCATACAGCATACATTTGATGCAATTCACTAATAGATGTCTTGGTAGCATATTAAAGAAAAAGTGGTTAGAGCTTACAGGTAAAAAATAAACTAAAATCATTTCAATTCCAAAAAAAAAAACAAACCCAACTTTTAATTATTTTCCTCTCCCATTATTATCTGTTTTGGGCTTTATATTAACATTAGTATTTTTGTCACAGAAGAGCCCAAACACCATCGCTGTGCTCTTGGAAGCTGCAGTTTGAAACTAAACACCATTGCTGTGTCATTTAGAAATCACACATTCACTACTAGATCTGCGGCTTACCTGAATTTTATCGTAAACCTGTTACATGCATGGTTTAGCTAAGGTATAAGACAAGACTGAAAGTCAAAGATTGTTTTACTGTTCAATATTCCTAATATACAGTTGATTACTAAGAAAATGTGCTCTGATTGTTATCTATGCCACCCCACTTAAATGACCTTTCCTCCCCATTGTAAAGCTTGGGTCAAACTTCAGCAGGCCATCTTCACTATGTCTACATGCTAAATTTGAGTTGCTGATATTTGTGTTGGCGAGGAGTTGAACACGTGTACTTAATGAAGTGGCCGGTGAGTGAATATAACTACATTACCAGAAAGTGCTGACTCAGATGCTTTTATTCATAAACAAAGCAGAGGTATGATGAGTATAAATCTTGTAGTCTTTGGGTTTTGGCTTTTTATTAACGTCAGCAAACACCCCTTTTTATCAGTGTCCTCAATAGAAATTTACTTTGAAGAGTCTAGTTTTCAGGTATTCGGTTCAGTTTCATTTCCTTCATTGCTCATCAGTCTTTCCTGGCAGTGAAAGATTGCATATAATATTCACTCTCTCTCTCTGTGTCATGTGGGCACACACACACACACACACACACACACATCCTCTGCACTGTGGTATAACGACTGAAAGCTCAGTGTAGGTACTTTTTACCTTATAAATTAGAGCCTGAAATAAACTGTCATGGTATTAAACATTATGGCACCTCTTAAGACAAATTATTATATATATACAAGGCACTGAACAAAATCTGTCATCAGCACCCATGACTGCATGTGGCATCTGCCATAATATACGTATGGTTTGCATTATGTCAATTATCCTCTACCCCATTAAAAAGCATTTGTGTTTTTTATTGTCATTTTATATTCATTCCATTGAAACTTGGCTTTATTATGTGCTTATTCTACAAAGAAAAGACATGTTAAACATATTTTCAGTTATTAATTGATTTATTCATGCTTTTAAAGCCATTCACAGTCAAATTACACAACATTGTATTGATGACTGTGGATTTATGACACCCTAAGACATTCACAAGTTCCAAGCACAAGCTCCAGGAGCAGGAGCTATTTTTGGACAGATTGCATCAATAACCTGGATACGGTTTGGATCCCACACACAGTCTTCTTCAAGACCACTTGGAACCATACCACACATCGGGGGGCACCAGGCAGTGTCGTACCCATGACTGTGCCAGGTCTTCTGCAGTGGGTGACCTTGATAATCAATTTTTTTCACCCTTCCAACATTAACCTTCACTCTGAGAACAACTCTCTCATGCTCAGGTAGCTCCAAAGGGTATCTGCTGGCCTTGTTAAGATCCCGGCTGAGGTAAACACCACGCCCCAGCATGCCATCTGCAGATTGTTTAAACCCAGAC
>CM067487.1:22383147-22412098 GCA_034552555.1 Semaprochilodus insignis | reverse complement strand
AGCCGGAAAGCCATGGAAACTGAGATACGGCTGCTTTTGTTTTGAGTTCGAACACCTTGGTACACTGCAAAAGCTCTTGTTCTTGGACTCTGCCATCACTGTTTACTGTTTAGCGGAACTAGCGTTACCCTACCGCGCGTGTTTCCGGAAAAAAGAATGCGGAAGTGTGAAAAGGGCCTATAATGTTAAACCGTGTTGCCATTCCTCTCCTGTTTTCCAGGTTAGTAAAGTGAACTAACACTTTAAAACCGTCATTAAAAAGCACCATGTGTTGTAATCCAACTGTCTGATAGGGTTAATATCTCCAAGATGATCGTTTTGTTGAGATTTAAGCTGCTGTTTAAAATGAGAACACTAAGCCTGGTCAGGGAGGGGGTGAAGCTAGCTAATGGCGGCGTCACATGTCTTTTGTTCCAAAGAGTTGTGTCAGCAGTGGTCATGATCCTCCCATCAAACTTTGTTTCTTGTCGTTTTTGTTGCTTGTATTAATATTGTTTTGAGTGTAGATTGAGATGAAAATACGTCATATTGTGTTAATGTACTGTAGTAGCTGTTTGTTTAGAGAACTCATTGCAGCTCATTGTTAAATTACGTCTGATGAATACTGATGTACTGTTGTAGTGCTAAAGGTGCAGTTCATCGCTGTATTTTGTTAAAGAGAACGGTCTTGTCATTTAAAGCATACATAAGAGAATAAGAAGCAATGGGATTAATGGATGCAGATATATTTTTGATGTTTTATTATATTTTTGTATTTGCTTTAAGGGTGGAAAATGGAATGTATTTTATGATAATAACAAAAAGACAGTGAAGAGTGAATTCCAAGAAAAGTGACATAATGCACATGAAAGAAAAAGTGTAATAAATAGCTGCAGAGAACTCAGTAACGTTCAACCGTGTTGCCGTGTTTCATCATTCCTCTACTGTTTTCCAGGAGCTTTAACTGTTATGTTTGGTACCAACATTCGGTACCTGTAACATGTACATTAATAATATACATGATGGCTGAGGTGAAAGAATTCTGATTTTCTCAGTACATCACTGTGAAGTAGGACAGTTAAGCCTCTGCTGTATCTGTGTATGGCGTTGAACCTATTTTATGAGGTCTACCAACGTCACTATGGAAAGTGAGCCTTATGACAACAGGTTTTGTTTATCTACAGATGTTTGGTTTCTGTTCTTCCATGTCCCACACAGTTTCAGTTTGTTATGTAATGTGGAGGGTTAGACTTCGTACTCTTTTACAGCAAAATGATTACCACTGAGAGTCAATTATTAAATTCAAACCAATTAATATTTAAAGATTGCAAGATCACTAGCCATCCCTTCCACCCTAAACACTTCTGGGATTTGCATAAGGAGGAAATAAATGCAATTCTATATGTAAATACAAATATAAATGTTTTGGGGTGAGTCAGTAGTGTAGACTCTTTGCTGTCTTGACTAGTTGAAAATGCATTAACCCCAAGTTAGGCTGAGTTTGGTGATGTTACATTTACATTTAAGACATTTAGCAGACAGTGCTTAGTGTTCCGTCAGAGAATGTTTCCTAGCTAGTACAAGAAGGTTAGAGTCTAAAACTCACTTTGAGCTCAGACGCTGCCCGAACAAGGCCCAGTGCTAATGCCTAGAAGAAGAATACAGAGTTAAATACAGCTAGCTCTACCTAGCAATCCCAAGCCAATTAATCTCAGTATAAGTACAGTAAACAATTCAGTATATACATTTATTAGTGGTTTACTCATTTAAGTCCTTCACAAAGAGATGGGTCTTCAGTTTGCATTTGAAGACCGCGAGAGAGTCTGCTGTTCAGACAGCCAGTGGGAGTTCCACAGAGTCTGGACACCTGCCTTTCATGCATCTTGGGGGATGGCGGGGTGAGGCCGAGCTGTACTTGAAGCTCGAAGGGCTTGAGGTACAGACCGACTCTTTAACCATTGCCGTAAGGTAGGGAGGGGCTGGTCCATTCTTGGCTTTGTAGGCGAGTATCAGAGTTTTAAATATGATATGGGTGCAGCTACAGGAAGCCAGTGAAGAAAGCGTAGCAGTGGAGTGACGTGGGTGAACCTGGGAAGACTGAAGATAAGCCGAGCTGCTGCATTCTGGATCAGTTGCAAGGGCCTGATGGCCCACAGAGGAAGATCAGCCAGGAGCAAGTTGCAGTAGTCTAGCCTTGAAATTACAAGAGACTGTACTAGCAACTGGATGACCTCTTGGGAGAGGAAGGGTCAAATCCTCCATATGTTGTACAGGAGAAATCTGCATGACTGAGTCAGGTTCGCAATATGAGCTGAGAACGATAATTGGTCATCCAGAATTACAGCAAGGCTTCTTGCGTCTTCAGTCAGGGTGATCAAAGAGTTCTCGAATTAGATGGCAAGATCATGGTGAGGACCGGTAGTTCCAGGTATGAACAACAGCTCAGTCTTGCAGGGATTGAGCTTCAGGTGGTGAGCTGTCATCCATGAGGAGATGTCAGTCAGGCATGCAGAGTGTCAGGGTCCGGCGGAAGCAGGACGCGAGCAGATGAGGCTTAGATCAGTTTAATAGAACAAAGGGACAATCCAAAAAGCAGAGACCGAAAACCAGGCGAAAGGTCAAAAACAAGACAAACAGGGCAAAGGCAAAAGCGAAGTCAAAAGACGGGCAAAGGAAACAGCAACGAAAGGACATAGATGAAAACAAAGGCTCGTACTGAAAAATAGAAACGATACTTAGCAATGTGAGAAACAAACAGTACAGTTTAAATAGGAAACACCACAGATGTTACAATCAAAACTCAGGCGAGGCTGATCGGTGATTGGCTGCCGGTTGGGAGCGGATAGTCACGTGATCGCTAGGTGGATCTTGGGAAGTGGAGTTTGCGGGGTTGTTAACCTGTGACGAAAGTGTGATACAGAGATGCAACTGCAGACCTGTGTATCGGATGATGGTAAGGAAAGCATAAGTGTCATCAGCATAGCCACCACCGTTAGGGTTGAACTTGTCCCACTGGGCTGATCTGTGGCATCTCTTGCCACCAAAATCTTCAAGTAGGTCAGCCACTTGTGCTGGTTTCTGACTAAGCAGTTAAGGGTGTGTCTGCTGTTTGTACTCAGTATAGACCTAAAGGAGTCTGTTGGGGTGGGACTGGTCAGAGTTTTTGAGCAGATCCGTTTGTTTGCAGTGAGAATCTGTTCCAACAACATTTCTTTATTTTTATGCGTGTTTCAAATGGGTGGCATGAGTAACAGTAATGCCATTCCAGCCTCTGGGATCAGTAAATCTATCACAATGGATTGAATTGACTTTCTAAGAAACCAAGTGAACACATAAACCCATTCTCTGCAGAGAACACAGTTAGCTTATTTGCTCAATTTAAGATAAACCAAGGGGTGGCGTAGCCTGGTTCTGTCTCTAAGAACATAGTGGACACCACATTCTGGCACAGCAGGGAGGATTTCATCTTGATGTAGTCTCCCTGTCAGTTTGGTTAATAAGCAACTAGTTTAGGTGTAGTTGGAGATTAGAGCAGCATCAGTGTGGTTGGGTGTGGTACAGAACAGCATCTCCAATGGAGACGACCCCATCAGCGAGGAGTCTACTCATGGCTGCAAGTACAGAATGAGAGATTTGCCTTGGCACAAAATGGAGGTACTGGGAACAGTATTGGGGAACGTGGTACCCAACCTTCATGTCGGTCGCAGGCCTTTTATTTGCCAAGGAAGAGAAAATGACCCAAGTTCTCTGGTTCTGCAGAAGCATGGATTCTTTCTGTTGAATAGTGGGTTGAAAAGTTACAAAACTGTATTAGATCAAGATACGTGTCTGAATTTGGCAACGTCATGCTAGAAGGGAGTGTTCCTAATGAAATAAAGTATAGACCCGTAACTGTTAGAGAGAGCCCTGAGGAAATTAGCACAGTTTAAAAAGAGGTATACAGGTGTGCCAAGCCCTATGTGTACTGGCAGCAACATTTTTTTTGACAGGGAGCAAAGGGAGAATGAGACTGTATTTGAGTTCTCTCATGCATTTTTGGAGCTTATAGAGAGGGTAAAACAATGTAAGAGTGATACCATTGTTGATTCTGATGGGGTTTCAAGTACCAGATTTGTAAAAATGTTGGAGATCCTACCATAAGCAGGGAGCTTGAGGCTTGTGTGAAATAAAGGGAATGTGTATCTTTTGCATGTATGGCAGGAAGCCTTTAGGTAGATGGTGGAGGGCCTGCCCGGTTGTGAGAGGGGTCAGCATGCTTTGGGGCATAGTAGTGAAGTTCAGTTTACGTCCCGCTGCCAAGGACACAGTTGCACAATCCTCCAAGCTGGCTGAGTTAAGAGATATGGTTTTTGAACAAGCCCTGGATTTTGTTGGTTAGACATTTGGGCTCTTCTAACAACGTTCAGGCTTCTTTTGTACAAAGCAGTGGCATAGTCTCGTACTCTCTCTATGCAAATAGGGAATGCCTCAAGTTTTTGTACAACTAACACTCCATCAGAGTCATCAGTGCCCTTCATATAAATTGACCCTGAAGTGTCTGGTTTTCAGGTATTCAGTTAAGTTTCATTTCCTTCATTGTTTGTGATTCCCATGAGTACTTTTTGTTTTGCTTAAACCCAGTCTGTCTGCTTTTCTACCCTGTCCAGCCTGTTTCTCCATATTTTGATGTTGACTGCTGATCTCTGTGGACAGAGCTCAAAAGCGCTTTGTGTGTTCAGTGTTTTTATGCCTTCATCTCTTTTTTCAGCACCTGCCAGTAAACACTGTTGCTCTCTCTCTCTGTCTTGCTTTACCCTGTGGTATAAATACTGGAAAACGTAGTTCTCTTTTTGACGTAGCAAAAATGAATGTGTGACATAAGATGCCATGACAATCATCCCTGTCAAACTCACCCCTAAGCCCACAGACTCGGGCTGAACACTCATCCCTGCAACTGAATACTAGACTTCCCGATGAGCAGACCACAGGTGGTAGGAGAAAGAAACAGCTTCTCTTCCACAGTTACTCTTTAACACAGGGGCTCCCGAGAGATGTGTACTCAACTCCTTCCTGTACTCCCTGTTTACACATGACTATGTAGGTAAAAACACATTTAATATCATCTTCAAGGTTGCTGATGATACTACCATCATAGGCTTCATCACAGATCGAGATAAGATGGCCTACAGAGACAAGGTCAGTGCTGTGTTAGAGTGGTGCTATGACAACAAGCTCTGTTTCAACATCGGCAAAACAAAGGAGATGATTGTGGACTACAGATGATTGTGGACTACAGGAATGTGCAGAGGGGTGGTCACTCACCCATACATCAATGAAGCTGAAGTGGAGAGAGTCAGCAGTGTGAGTTTCCTCTGTGTACACTTCACCGATGACCTCACCTGGTCCCTCCACACCAACACAATATTGAAACCTGCCCATCAGTACCTCTTCTTCTTGAGAAAGCTCAGGAAGTTTGATCTGCCTTTTGACATCCTGACCAGCTTCTACAGATGCACCATAGAGAGCATCCTCATGGGCTGCATCACTGTCTGGTATGGCAGCTGTACCACCTATGACCGCAAGAGTGGTGGGGACATCAGAATCCATCATAGGCAACAAACTTCCAGATCTACAGGATAGATACAAGTCCCGTTACCTGAGGACAATCCTACAGATTCAGTTGAACAATAGTCTTCCGGCACACAGCCTGTTCACCATGCCTCCATCAGGCAGAAGGTGCAATGGCATCCAGGCTAGAACAAACCGGCTAATTAACAGTTTCTACCCACAGACTATCAAGTTTCTGAACAATATGAGAAGCTGTGAGTCCTTACCCAAAACCACTTTACTCTGACACTTTGTTATTATTAATACTGTATATCATATCACTGCTATGGACAATATTACTGAGACACAAAAGTATATACATACATTTCTCTCTCTCTCTCTCTTNGGACAATATTACTGAGACACAAAAGTATATACATACATTTCTCTCTCTCTCTCTCTTACTCTCTCTCTCACACACATTATATTTTGTTCCAATACACTCATCATCAAAAAAAATAGTTGTACAAATAGTTGCACCCAGAAGCAATCAACCAACAGGAATGAAACTTGGTGGGTAGGTTTGACATTGTGAAATATGTGAATGAATTAACTTAACACTTGGCCACGCATGTGGCGTAAGCAAGGATGGGCCTTATCCACAGCCATGATTGCAGACATTCATTGATGCCCTCCATGAGTCATCGTGGTATTGCCAGCACCATTGGCAGACGACTGCACGACACAGGACAACATGTACACAGACCGTTATAACGACTGCCCTTAACACCACATCAACATCACCAATGGTGTCGTGCCAGACTGTCATGGAGTGACTCAGAATGGCAGCGGGTCATCTTCAGTAACTTTTGTCTTGGTAGAGACAACCAACAAATCTGTATGTGGAGGCACCGTCGTCAGCACCAAGATGAACAATTTATTGTCATGTGTCACACATCCAGAAGGTCTGGTGTCACTCCACCTTCACCTCTACCACAAAATCTGCAGGAACTGTGTGAGAATATTCAAGCTGCATGGGATGGATTATCACAGGACCATTAGGAACCTCTACTCCATGCTGAGACATATGTCTACTCCATACCTCAACTCCAATGTCGAGACATACTGTGAGACTCTACTTCTGTATGTGTAGCGCAATAAATATTGCTCATATCAGTCTAAATTTATCATCATTTATTGTTGCTTCTGAATATCATTGCAATCCAACACTTCTTTCTGGGTGCAACTATTCTTTTGACAATGAGTATATATTTGTTTCTACATAGGACGCTCCTGTCTCTGTATATATTTGTTTAATATATCTCTGTTTAAATAGTATATTTAGTATGTACATTAATGATACCCTGCTGTAGAGTGATTACCCATGCATCACCACAAGCACTTTAATGCATGAATGTCCTGATGTTATGCAAATGACAAATAAACTTGGAACTTGAAACTTTAACTTATGGCACCTTTTACATTACATTTACAGGTAATGATAACATGACACTGAACAAATTATATGACTGAGCAAAATCTGTCATCTGTCATGAAATCTGTCATTCAGCTTCATAGGGTCTTAATGACACTATGAAGCTGAATATTATCATGTGCTTGTTCTGTAAAGAAAAGCTAAGTAATACAGATTTTCAGTTCTTTATTGATTCACGGTCACCTTTAGACTTTGCCAGTGCTGAGTCCATGTTTTCAAGCCATTTACTCTCATCGTATTGATAACTGTGGAGTTATGATACCCTAAGACACATTCATAAGCACCAACAACAATTAGAAGCAGTTACTTTTGGACAGATTTCTTGAATAACCTGCATACGGTTTGGATCCCACACGCAGTCTTCTTCAAGACCACTTGGAACCATACCACACATCAGGGACACCAGCCAGTGTCGTACAAATGACTGTGCCAGGTCTTCTGCATTGGATGACCTTGATAATCAATTTTTTTCACCCTTCCAACATTAACCTCCACTCTGAGAACAACTCTCTCATGCTCAGGTACTTTCAAAGGGTATCTTCTGGCCTTGTTAAGATCCCGGCTGAGGTACACACCAGGCCCCAGCATACCACCTGCAGATGGTTTAAAGGCAGAATCCATGATTTGTTGAGCCGCAAGCAGCAAGAAGTGTCATGATACATTCAATATACTTTTCCATCACTAGGCTCTCTGTAGCTCTCAAGACACGGCACGGCTGGGTCCAAATCATCTTCTGCCCACATGATGAAATCTAGAGAAGTATATGTTGATCACTGCAGTTGAGGAAAGTCTGCAAATCACAGAAATCATCATCTCATCAAAATAGTCTGAACTAGTCAATATCGGTCCAGCTCAGGATACTTCAATTCTATGAAGTCAGTTTTATTCTCCAGTTATATAAAATGAGGAGTAAATGGATCATTTAGATTATTAACAACAAAATATTACCAAAATCTTCTGATTTCATTAGCCAAGAGGACACATAGAAATATTCATAGTTATGCAACTAACATAACATTAAATATATAATCCAAGTAAGGAAGTTGCTTTGCTCACCTGACTGGGCTATTTGACTGAGAATGGGCTCATAAAGGAAATGCATACAACGTGTGTCTTTATAAAGAGTTAACTCTTGAACTTTGGTTTAGCTGGTTAGACAGAGTGATACATCTGAGGTAGGTAAATAAGGCATTTATTGATGAGTTGAATTAATATATTGATAATATGAAGTCCAAATACATCACAGTCACCCAAGGAGACAACATGAGTTTGCTGAAACTCAGAGGAAGCTAACTGTGGAAATGAGCAGAGCTGAAGCATAAATCTGAATGTAAATCAAATCTAAGCTAATCTAAACTAATATTAACAAAAAAGCAGAACATCAATAAGCACAGCCCCAAACCAAAGCTTATAAGTGAACCGCTGGTCTCTGTGCAGTAGGGCCAGGTCTTTACCATGGTCGGGGAAGCCAGACCCCCGAGCCTTGTGGTTGCCTGGCCTGGATCGCACATTGCTCTCTGGTTGGTCAGCAGACTCCCCCATAGGGTGGGCCGACATGCATGCTTCTTGGAGATGACCTGATCAGGCAGACACACGGCTTGCGGCAAACATGGCTGGTCACAAGGGCACACACAGCTGATCGTGTCTTCAAGAAGCATTATGGCTTATTTCTATCTGCAAATCTTGACTAAATTTGCACAAGATTTCACAATGGACCACCGTGGGCCAGATTATACTTACATATTGAAAAGAAAAGACTTGAAACTAACTACTGCTTGGTTCAGCAGCATGCAGATAGCAACACTTTAAGAGCTTAAAAGTGAGCGTTTACTCGACAGACGAACCTAAGACAAAGACGGTGAAATTAAAATTGATGAAGTCTGCAGATTATCTTAAAGTGCAAGAACAATCTTCTTTCATTACATCTTGACTTCAAGAAGCTGTGCTGTGTTCCAGGGGACTCTGCTCCGGGGGCTCCCATTATAGCTAACACACTAGAGCTCTTCTAGGTCTCTCTCTCTCCTGTGTGACCTGAGTACACGGACAGGCGGAGCTTAAGGTAGGAGAGAGGTCTGCTTCTTTAATAAATCTGCATTTGTTTGTCTGCTAATTTTCACAAAATGACTTTATATACATTACATATTTAGAAGCATGGTTGTATCACCAAAATACCACAAGCATTTCATGTGTAAACGTAGGCATTAATATGGTTAACAAAAAGAGAAATCATCTAAGATTCTACCTGTTTTATATATCCTAAGGTTAATCAGTCTACAATATATGTTTTTAATATACCAGACTGCATCACCAGGTCTGCAGAGAAAACCATTGGAATTAAAGTACCCACACTGTTGGCTTTGCACACTTCTAGGACCAGAAAGGGTGCAGAGAAGACATCACTGATCCATCACATCCTGACCATCACCTGTACAACCCAACACTCCATCCTCTGTACTCAATGTCTCAGACTGGTGCTTCTTCTTGTACTGCACCTTTATAAGCCTTTATAATTTAATCTGCCTCTACATCCAGACTGTTGCACTCAGCACTGTAATATACATATACTGTAATATACATACACATACACAATGGAAGGTTTACAGGTGTGTATGGTGTGGGTCTGTAATAGGAATGTGTTCTTTGTACAGTAACCAACAGCAAATTCCTTGTATGTGTGAACATGTTTGGCCAATAAAGCTTGATTCTGAACTTTATACCATAGTTGCATCACTAATTCATCTCTAACAATCCCACTTCTAACATGATTACACACACTCACTCATTCACTCACTCATCTTCTAACTCTCTTAATCCTACTGGGTTGCGACAGGCCACCACTTCATCGCAGGGCAGACTCAGACAGACATACAGAGTTACGCACACACTCACACCAGGGGGCAATTTAATCTCCAGTTCACCTGACCGCATATCTTTGGGCTGTGGCAGAAAACCAGAGCACCCGGAGGAAACCCACACAGACACAGAGAGAGCATGCAAACCCCACACCCCACATACCCCACCCGGGAATTGGATGATTACACACACAGAAACTAAATTTACAGTCCATGAGGTTAAACATAATTTAGTTCACACAGTTCAAACAACTATGACTACATACATGAAATCCTAAACTACCTTTAAAATGAAAAAGTATAATGTACAAAAAGGTTAATAGTAATCTTGATTAAAGGAACTGGGTTGCAGTTTAAGAATCACAACATGTAGAGAGCGATAGAGGGACACATCAAACATACTCAAATCAACAGTTCTGATTGGATTCTGACTGGCTTTGAATTCCAAACTAATATTATAACAAACAGTTAACAAAACAAATGAACAGAACAATTCTAGCACAGGTTGCTCATGAAGGAAGATCCATCAGTCTAATGTATGAATTTGAGCTGGTGTTCTTGTCTCTCAAGGTTTTCTGACTCTAAATTGAGGGTGTTTGTCTTATCTTGGCTGGGGGACATTAGCAGAAAGGATGTGGTGTACAGGGACCCTCATTGTCCCTGACAGCACATTACCAGAGACCAGTGACTAACCCCAGTCTAAACAGAGATAGTAGTTGTCCAGCAAAGATTGCACAAGAGGCCATCTATTTTACTTCAGCAGTTTGAGGGTCAAACACCCTGACCTTTCTTGGGGACACCGGACCCAAGTAATTGGTGGTCTGTGTTTAGTTTCATCAACCAGCAATGGCCAATACACCACACCTGCACTGGTATAAACCTGATCACAAACCTGATCATTATCAAGTGTGCTGAAATCATCCTCCTTCCACTTGATGGGTCTAAACACAAGCATTTATCTGATTATGAAAAACATATATTGTTTATGGATTTAAATGCAACTATGTGAAAGAAAGTACAGAATGTACACTCCCAGTAAACAATGGTCGTCCGTGGACGTCTAAAATGTGTTTAAATATAGTCAGATACGTGATTTCAACGTTGTTTCAACGGTTCAAATGTTTACTGGGCTGTGTGTATCTTATCTAAATTGAGCCACTGATCTGGGTGTGGTGATGTCAAGTACAAGAGAGGTATTTTAAGTTTCATTTTCCTGGGCCTATCAAACCACATGGCATGTGAAGAAACATTTGTCCTGTTTATGTTTCTGCTGGGAAGTGACTGCCACTGCAGCTGTGAAGTTTCCTGACTTTCTTTCTTTTCAACTCACTGGGGAATTCCAAGGAACACAGAAACACAATGCTCCAACTGTGATCGCTTTCCTTACTCATTTGTTATAGTGATACAGAATAATATCAAAATTAAGGCCAATACATACAATCACAACTGAACCAAGAGCCATCAGTATCAACTCTCCCTATCTTCATATTGTTCATATTCTATAACTTAGAGACATTGGATTACGACACCATTTCTCATTTCTCTCAGTCCTTTGGTTTTCGGTTTCTTGTTCATGGACTTGCAAATCCTTTACACTGGGATGCTAATCAATAGCACAATATTACAACATTACAACAGAAGAAAATAGACACAGCATTAAAAAGTATAAAAATCAGATGGAGTGCAAGCACTCATTAAGCAGAAGGCAGGAAACACCCTGGACAGGCCGCCACTTTATCACAAGGCAGACACACAGACATTCACATTCACATACACCCATTCACACCTAGGGGCAATTTAGTATCACCAGCTCACCTGATTGCCCGTCTTTGGACTGTGGGAGGACACCAGAGTACCCGGAGGAAACCCACACAGACATGGGAGAATGTGCACACAACTACACACGGAAAGGACCCTTATGGCCCAACCGGGGAATGGAATCCAGGCCCTGCTTGAGCTACCACATACTTTTATTTAGAGCAGAATTTGAATGTAATGTCGTATAACGAAAACGTCCCATTTAGTTTTACCAAAACAAGTTTCCATATGGTTTGATGAATGTAAACGAAATAAACATTAGCATATGCTTAATCTTAAATGACACCTACTCCCTACATAGTGCACTATTTTTGGTATGAAGTTTATTTTCTCCATTCAAGTGCACTACATGCCCTGTAGGGAATTGTTCACTCGTGGCTGAATCGCAGATGGCTTTCTGTGTGACGTATTATGCCCTGTGTGGGTGCAGAAACGATGACTTTAAGACCTGTGTAGTGCAGTGTGTAGAGAGCCAGTTGAGATTCAACCACTAAATGAAGCGATGGTGAAGCGCCTGCCTGCTTTCCGTTTGAGTAGTAAATGTGTTTCGGGGTTTTTGGCCTTTAGCGCTTCCCGTCCAGTGACGTAGCATATAAACAAGATGGCTGCTTCCACGAGCCTGAGCAAAAGCGCTGCTATTTCAAAAGCGGATTATTTAAAGCGCTATCTGTCGAATGACGAAGATGCCAAGAAGTCAAAAGAAAAGAAAATCGGGAAAAAACGTCTCAAGACCACCGGGAGAGGGTAAATGTGAATGACGATATGTAAACTGCGCAGCTAAGCTAAGCTAGAGCGTTTCAGCTCAGTTAGCAGTTAGCCTCCTGCTGCTGCAGCTCCTGAGTACTCGTAAACAAAAGGTGCTGAAATGAGCTGATGACAGAGGCGTGTGTACTTACAAACAATACACATTTACAGGATGAAGATTGTTGATGATGACATAGACTGGAGGCAACTGGCAGCACAGAGGGAGGAGAAGGAGGATGAGGAAGAAGAAGAAGCGCCTGTGGTACGTTTTACTTAATAAACAGAAGTTCGTTAAATGTCCACTAAGACTGTAACTGTTAGATGAGAAGGGCAGAGTTGGGTAGAGCAGCCTAATGTGAAAGTGTTGTTATTGCAGGTGTTGGTTAAAGAATGGCTTTCGTAAAAACAAACCTGGTCGGTGTAAAATTACTGATCGGTACCAATGAATTTTATATAACTGCATGCATTATTAAAAGATATTCAATATCTTTTAATAACGCCTGAAACAAACTTATGAAATGACCACATGTGAGGGTAACAAAGCCTTACAGAGCCTATAGCTTCTGTTTTGTCTGTTGTTAATTTAATTACCGTATAGTTACAAACAAGGCAATGTCCTAGTACTACTCAATAATTTATAATGGCAACTATATTCTGCATAGATCTCATGTAACACTGTGTGCATCCAGTGGTTCTCCTGGTTTGTTGGTTGAAAACTACCCTTCATCTAGACACGCTTGTCTGTTTTACTCTCCACTGGAGAGCGATTGCTGTTTCCTTGTTTTATTTGCTTTTTCTGCAGCATTCTTTGCCAGGCTGAAAAGCACATGATCGTTTAGTAGATGATATAGATGACTATTATTGTGTAGACTTTGATTAAGTGCTGTCGTTTCTATTTTATATGTTTTGAACTGATGATTTTAAAGAAAAGAAGCAAAAAACAAGTCATTTGGCACATGAAAGAGAATGAATAATGTGCATAATGTCAGCACTTGTTAACAGAATGGTGACATTTGATCATATTGTAGTATGTTGAGCATCTATCAGCATAGAAACTGCAGTTCGTTGAGCATCATTTTCTTCTCTGTTAAGACTGTTGGTCTAAAATAAAACAGCTAAACCTTGAGCACAAGCAGTACATTGATGTATCATTACAATATCATAACAGAATAAAAATAAACATGTTAATGATGAAAAAGTAACTAAAATGCTTACTTTATTAATATACTCAAAGTAAAAAAAAAGTATGGCATTGGGAAAATATGTGAAAATTAGTTAATGTAACTGCCACTGCCAACCTGCTAGAATACAGACATGTAAATCTGTCAGTTTGCCTTCAAACCAGGGAGCTCTACAATTGCTGTAATCTGTGCAGCAAATGTGCATTTATTTTCTGCTCTGTAAGTGATGTTTGCTTTTTCACAGGTTGCAGAGATAGTAGATGAACGTCCGGACGAAGTCAAGCAACTAGAAGCGTTTAGAACCAGTAACAAATGGAAGATATTGGGAGGTGAGATGTTGGGGATTTGCTAGTTAAAAGTAAAAGTTAAAAGTGAGCTGTTTACTTTCCAACAGTAATGTGAGTTTTGTTGTTTTCATCTCATATCACAGCCACAAATGAAGATTCCCAAGAATCTCCAGTCTCACCATCGGTGACCAGGTAATCCCATAATATGTTACGACTTCTGTATTAGATAATCTTCAAGTGATCTGTTGTTAACTTCTGTATGTGTGTCTCTCGGTTTTTCTTAGCTCAGACGTTAAAAGGAATAGGAAAGCTCGACACGATTCTCCTGATGGTTCTCCAGTACAGAGAGTTCGCGATGACTCCCCTGATCTTTCACCCAAGAGGAGAGCTCGCCATGACTCTCCTGATCTTTCACCCAAGAGGAGAGCTCGGCATGACTCCCCTGATCTTTTACCCAAGAGGAGAGCTCGACATGACTCCCCTGACCTTTCACCACAGAGGAGGGTTCGGCACGGATCTCCAGATATTTCACCGAAGAGAAGGACTCGCCATGACTCCCCTGATCTGTCACCACAGAGAAGGGTTCGACACGATTCACCAGATCTTTCCCCTCCTAGACTTAAAGCCGAGACAAAACATGGGCGACACGACTCATCACCTTCACCTCCTCCACGAAAAAATGAGAAGAGCTCAGTTTCTAAATCACAAAGACAACATGGTAAAGGTACAGGCACATAATAAGCTCTTTTTCCATCATCTTGTCTTATTTACGCCACAAATTCTGTTCTGATTGACTAATATCATTATTCGGTTAATATAGAATGATCATGCTTAAGAATGACTTTTTTTTTTTTGTTGTTGTTTTTTTTGTTTTGTTTTTTTTTGCAGATTCTTTGCAGCGAGAAAAGTCCAGACGTGTACCAGACCTGTCGCCACCCCGAAGACGTCCTAATGCCAGGCAGGGCTCAGACTCTGATCTGTCTCCTCCTAGGAAAAAAGCCCAGAGGGGCAGAGGGTCCGATTCAGACCTTTCACCGCCTAGAAAGAGGTCCCATGGTAGCCGTGAGTCAGACTCTGACCTCTCCCCACCTCGCAAGACAGGCTCTCCTGCTGCACAGGTAATGAACATGGTGCAGCTCATTAGGGCTGCGTAATATGGAAATAAAATGTGATGTTATATAAAGTAGTTCGATGTCACTAAGATATTTGAACCAAAGCCTATTGCTAAAATATTCTTAAATTGCTGTATTAAAATATTTGACTAGACGTGCTGATGTTTTTTTGCAGTGTACGCAGGAATCCTTTAATCAAATGGCAAAAATAAACCATTCTGATTCCAAATACAACATAAATAAAATTGCTTAAATAGACTCAGGATGCCCTGAACAGCTTCATGTTTGCTTTTGGTAAACAAACAAATAAATATGCATATTTTTTATTTTCAGTGAAGAAATAACCTACAAAACAAACAAATGTATATTTAGTTCCTTATAAAGCTCCTTATGCTGGTGCAATTTTTTTGTGACTTCTGTCATTACTGCTTCATACACTTTGCCATACAGTGTAGGCTTTTTGCACTCAACACTGAGAGTGAGAATAGTTGTCATGTTTTAATCGGTTTTACAGACTAATGGTTCTAGATAGAGTATGTTTGGTTCAAGTCTTAGACAGGCACTCACTTATTTGACTTCTAATTCTATGTTCCCCCTAATTTAATGGCATCACTTTGACGTTCTGTTATCGCAGACTTTAACAATGTTCTTGCCGTTGAAATGTATATTGCAATAATGATAAAAATGCAGTTTATCCCACAACTCTTAAGTTTGGAGTAGAACAAGTGCTGAATAAGTGGCGTAATGCTGTTATACTAGACAGCTTGTGATGTGTACTGCTAACCAAAAATGTATAGTTCAGACTGTTACTGAATTTCCAACACACTGTGATGCATCCCTTGCAACAACAGTTCTTCATAATGGTATTTATGTTGTTACTTCAGAAATCTCCTTTGTAATATTTGTTTTCAGGGCCCTCGCATGTTATCTGGTGGAGCTGCTGGCCTGGTCTCTGTTGAGACCTTGCGTAAAGAACAGGAAGAAATCCGCAGAAGAGAAAAACAAAACCAACCCCTGGAAGGTCTCAATAATACCCTTTACTAATAGGCTAGTGAGCCATTCCTGATATTAATTACAAATAAATGCTGCTGTAGTGCTGAACCTGTCCTTTACTCTTACTCAGAGGCATCCCGCCATGCACAGACTGTGTTCAGAGACAAGACAGGAAAGAAGCGAGACTTGGAGTCTGAGCGTGCGGAGCAGAGCAGGAAAGCTGGGGAGAAGGCTGAGAAGGATGAGAAATATGCGCAGTGGGGCAAAGGGTGAGGTTTTTCTGTTCTTCTGAGAAAGTAGTCATCAGTGATCTATAAAGGAGTTTTTAGGGTAAGTATAAGTGTGACTGGGATCAGTGGCTTTGATGTGCCAGCTAATTACAGGTTATATCCATCAGATGTCATGTCAGTCTACACAGTTACTGTAGACCATGCAGTTAAATCACCACAGTACAGCAGTATGACGGACCATCTCCTACTTACCTGCTCCTCTCCCTCAGACTGGCCCAAAGTCAGATGCAGGAGCAGAACGTGGCTGATGCAATACGAGAGGCTCAGAAGCCCCTGGCGCGTCACATTGATGATGAGGACCTAGATCGAATGCTGAGGGAGCAGGAGAGGGATGGTGATCCTATGGCTGCTCTACTGCGCAAGAAGAAAGAAAAGGACTCTAAAAGCAAAGGAGTCAAAGGTGGGATCCAGTCTTTCTTATGACTCATTAGTATAATTACATGCAGGTAGGGTTGTGTATTTAATGCATTAAAATCAACTCAGTAGGCCCAGGAAACAGGCTGTTGTTTTTCAAAAAAGCAGCGTTTTTTTGTTTGTTTGTTTGTTTGTTTTACATCATTTGAGAACATATGGTTCAGAGTAACAAGGTGTGAAAGTGTCCTGTGAGTGACTGTATGTGCTAGAATAAAATTGAGCTTTTTGAAAAAAGATGACATGGCTTTACCCACTATTTATTTCAAAATTGGGATATGTAATGGACTATGTGCTCTTTTTTGTGTGGGCCATTAAATAGGAAGCTAATCATTCAGTCACAATAGAGGGAAAGATTAATCTCGCTTCATTTTCTGCCAGTGCTAAAATGTTAAGTGTTATAGCAGTTAGTCAGGACTTATTTAATCATTTTATTGTGTGTGTGTTTTTTTTTTTTTTTTTTTTAAATAGAGAGACCTCGTTATAAGGGACCACCCCCACCCCCAAATCGTTTCAACATTATGCCGGGATATCGTTGGGATGGAGTTGACAGGTACAGGCATTTTGAGCATTATTTTATTAAGTGATATGTGTACAAGTAGGTTCCATATGTGTGCATGCACGGTTCAAAATCGTCTTGTGATTAACATCTCTTGGGATTTCAGGTCTAATGGGTTTGAGCAGAAGCGTTACAGCAGGATTTCAGAAAAGAAAGCTGTACAGGAAGAAGCATACAAGTGGAGCGTAGAAGACATGTAGACATCAGAACCTCATAACTACCATCCTTGCATACTGTATCATTCCGTCTCACCAGCACTACTCCTGCTGTTTTAAAGGCTGCACACTGAGTAAGGCACACTGTCTGATAGAAATGTCCTTTGTGATAACATCGGCCAGGATGGTTGACCAGATATAAAAAGATGATTTTCTGACTTTTAAGGAGTTGAGCAGTTGTATATGAACAAGTTTCCCCAAGATTTATTAAATGTTATGTTTCTTAAAGTGTCATGTCAAATGTCTTTTTGTAAAGGCCATGTGACAAAGAAAGCCCATCCTGTGTATTCAAATGGGTTTAATGGATGGATTATTGTCTCAATTACTATTTTTGTCTAAGGTGAGCATGTCCCATAGTGTTTTTGCAAGCTGCAGGGGTAAAAGGCCATTCACTTCAGAGGTGTGATGTTGTCTCTTCCACCATTGGCACCACTGTTCTTCAGTGCTTCTGCATGGATATTTTCAGAGGACCCTCAAACGCTGACTGGAGAGATGAAGCTGGAAGCCTAAACAAATGTATGACAGAGAAACACAAACTGACCTCCCATGTGTGGACAGAAAAATAGTTTAGCCCAGTCCCACATGGCACGCTTATGGTCTTGCAGTCCACAATTGGGAGTGCACATTAGGGCCATGAGGCTGTGACATGTCCCCTTTCTGATTTTGGAGAGAGAAGGGATTTTCACAATTGCACATACATTTTGACATACCTTCCTGGTGGTGGCTGCACTTGGCCTAAGCGCTTCCTCTTTAAATGGCACATGTTCTTTCAGTTGAGTAGGAAATAGTCGAGAATGTAAAGAGATGTTCCAGTTTGGATAGGTTTCCATTTGGACTGTCCTGAACTCACCCCTACAAGATACACACATGGTTTATTTAGAAACAAAATCCAAAATGAATTCTCAGAAAAGTGCCCCTATCTGATTAGTGAATTCAGCTAAGTTGGATTGGTGGAAAAGTTGGATGTATTCCCATCTGGTTGTTTACACATTATCGCATATTGGAAACATATCGGATTCAGAGAAGATTGTATTTGGGCCACTTCTACCTCCTGCGGACACTAGCCTTAGACTATGTTCAGGCTGCAGGGAAATCAGTTTTGTTTCCCAGATCAGATCATTTGAAATGACTGTCTAGACTGTTGTTTGCAAGTGACCAGATCAGATTTGTGTGTCCAGATATCACCAACCTGCCTGCATGGGTTGATGTGGTAAACACTGGTAGGTGTCAGTATCTCTATGGCAAATCCCAGCATTTCTATCACCCTGTATTTGACATTGTCATCATTCATTGTGTTGCATATGACACAAATGACATTTTGAAATCCAATTTTAGATCACATCTGTAAAAATCTGGTTGGAATCGCACTTCAAACCACCTGTAAAGATGGATTTACAAAATATTTAAAAAACTTTTTTAGCTGTCCAAACTATCAAAAATCAATCTGAATACAATCTTGATATGCCAGAAATTTTGGGTTTGGGCTGGCAGTCTGAACAAGGCCTTTGAGGCACCCATTGCTGACCTCAGCACACACAACTTCTAATCTCTGTAAATGCCACTAGAATGGTACTCTATGGATCAGCAACGCACAAACCAGATGTGACACTGCCCAACTGCCCCCCAGCACTGGGATGTGGAGCAACTGATCTGTGCTCTGTAGCGTGATGGAGCTCCTTTGGAATGAGTTTGAGTGCTGCTTGTTACCCAAAATTAATTATCTGCACCCACCTGACCTCACTAATGCCCTTGTGGGTGAATGCAATCAAATCCTCACTGCACTGTTCCAACATCTAATGTAAAGCCTTCATAGAAGAGGCTGGTAATGCAGCAAAGCGGGGCCAAACTTTCTACCCTTGATTTCAGAAGCAGTGTTGGATGAGCAGGTGGCTACAAACCCTCGGGAGATTTGGGGTTCTAACTCATTTGTGTATTTGCCCAGTGGGGTCTCTTGCCTCAGTGCTGGGTTGACGGCGAGGTTATCAGGGCAGGGCAGGACATGAAGTCTCCTCATGAATGTGCCTTGAGGTGGGGAAAAGTTCTTCTGGTAGTTCGTTTGGTAGTGTGGTGTTTGTGCTTTGGGAGTCCTCCCGTCTTTTACAGAGACTGTTCTCTTCATCGTAAGTGGAGCACCATCTACAGGTTGAAACTGAAATGCCTCTCTGTGTGTTGTTATGAAGCTTCTGTCTCCTGCATTGTTGGTGAAGTCATGGGTGGACAAAACACAACATTGGTCAGTACAGCTGGGGCAGTTCATTGTTCATATTTAATTCAGTGTTTGTTCTTGTCTTACCTTCCAGAATTAGATTGCACTGTAGCATCTTCTTTGGCTCAATCTTGCTGCAGGTTTTAGGCCCAAAAGCTGTCCCTGTTGTTGTTACCATTTTCTCTTTTTTGTCTGGATAAAGCAACAAACCTGAAATGCAAGGTGAATGAGTCATTCGAATGGGCCCTGCCAAATAATCAAACTGCCATAAACAATCCATGCATGTCAGTTGTCTTCTTGACCACCTGCAGTCCCAACATTTTTACCTGCAACAGTAGGAAGCTCCCCTCGCTGTGGGAAGGCTGGGGAGTGTTTTGTTCTGTGACCGTTCTTGAGACGTAGCAAAGCAGCTCTGAGATCACGGCCAATGCGAGAGGGTGGTCTCTGCTGTTTGGCGAGTGGCTGTTTTTGTGTAGCCATCAGTAACTTGGCAGCAAATAGAGAATTAAGCACAGTTAGTGTGTATATATAGTATATGCCTCCGTTTGTGTAACACCAAAAGATGGTCAGCTTTTAATAACATATTGACTGCAATGTAATGAAAATCAAGCATTTACTCAGAAACTAATATTATGCTTTGAATTTACATGATTCAGATGTGTCAGTATGAGTATATGATGTTAACACAGTTGCTGTATTTCAGTTTGCTTCTTTTTGCAAGACATTTTTACCTATTCAACCAAATTACCTATTTTTTTTTTTTTTACAACCAAATTGACTGGGCCTATACTATATTGGCACATAGTTTTCCTTGTTGTAAGAAATATGCTTGAAACAAGTAAAATTATCTGCCAATATAGTGAGATCATTTGGCTTACTAACATCATCAGTTCAATATGTCTATAAATAAGTTACGTAATCTTAATATAATATAATACAATATAATAAATGATAAACTTACAACATTCAAAATGGCAAATATAAGATATATCAACTACATCTAAGATGCATGATTTTTTTGGCTAATCTTTGACCTTTTTTAACCCTAAGTTCACACTGTATGGGGTAAATGAACACATGAAACACATGATCACGGTCACCGTAATTTCTGTTAGCCAAACTGATAATATACATATCACTATGCTTCTTAACTGGCCAAGCTGGAATTTAAAATGGCTATTCAGCACAAAGGAACATACAGAATTATGCTACCTCATGCAACTGTTTTCAATATACTGAAAAAAGGTTCATTCAATGCCAAAAAAAGATTTCTTGATTGTCAGAATCATCTTATAACTAACTAACTAACTAACTAACTGACTAACTTATTTATGGACGTTTCTACTTGTTTGAAGTCATTTTAGTAGGTGAAATTCATGTATAATTGTTCTTGTTTTAAGCATAATTTCTTGAAAGATGAGCAAGATGAGCTGCTGTTGATTAATCTTAGAACCTTATTTTAATTATATTTATCGATATATTGATTAGAATTAAGATGTTTGCACCTACCAGAATCATTAATTGCAGTAAAAAGCTTTGATTTTTAATTGTACAGACCAGATGGAGCATTAGTATTTATGTCCCTACTGATCACTATTAGGATACACTTCTCTACTGTCTTGAAACATGTTAAAAGTTTTGAGTAAACTTTGTTTAATATTTAACATGTTTATTAGTAGTTTATTAGTAATGCTCACCTTCAGTCTTATTCCTTACACCCCTCAGAAATCCTACACAATGGACATTTTCCTAGCAGATGCGACTGACGACCGGTGTAGCAACCCTGCTTTTCTTACATGATAGGAAAAGACTGTTGATGCTGGTTGCCATGGCTGTGCCATTCTTTCAGAGAGCCTGTTGGGTGAGAACAATAAGCCTCAATGTGGTGAATGGTGCCAGAGTCTACAGCGCCTGAAGCCTGAGCTAGGGGTTTCATTTCAGCTGGAATTTAATATGCTAATATGTTCCTACACAGACATGTAACCAGTAAGTGTTTATTAGTGAGGCAGTCTGAAGCATATAAAGCAGTGGCGTGCAGTGCCTACAGTGAGTACCTGTTCTGCAGCACAGATTGGTCAGACTTCAAGTCATTTTGCTAATAGACTTGGGGTTCTAATAAGAACCCTTCACAACATCATCATAAGGGACACGTAGGCACATACACAGGAGCGACCTCTGGAGTTGTTCTAGTGAGCAGTTTTGATTGGCTGGTACCACTCTTGGACAATTATAGTAAGAAAGAAAGCCAAAAGTAGGGCTTCACATTGGCTGATTGTTTTTCATTTGACTTCATTCATGAAATACACCAATCAGTCCTGACATTGAAACCCTCTCTTTGTTTCCTAAGCTCATTGTCCATTTTATCAGCTCCACTTACTATATAGGAGCACTTTGTAGTTCTACAATTACAGACTGTAATTCATCTCTTTCTCTGCATAGATTTTAGCCCCTTTTCATCCTGTTATTTAATGGTTAGGACCCCCACAGGACCGCCACAGAGCAGGTACTATGTGGGTGGTGGATTATTCTCAGCACTGCAGTGACACTGATGTGGTGGTGTGAGTGGATCAGACACAGCAGTGCTGCTGGAGTGTTTAAACACCTGTTGGACTGAGAATAGTCCACCAACCAAAACGATCCAGCCAATTGCGTCCTGTGGGCAGCGTCCTGTGACTTCTGATGAAGGCCTAGAGGATGATCAACACAAATGCTGCAGCAGCAGATGAGCTGCTATCTCTGACTTTACATGTACAAGGTGGACCAGCAAGGTAGAAGTGTCTAATAGAGTGGACAGTGAGTGGACACAGTGTTTAAAAGTCCAGCAGCACTTCTGTGTCTGATCCACTCAAACCAGCACAACACACACTAAACATGTCACTGTCACTGCAGTTCTGAGAGTATTCCACAACCCCAATAATAACTGCTCTGTGATGGTCCTTTGAGGGTCCTGGCCAATGAAGAACAGGGTTAAAGGGGGCTGAAAAAGTATTCAGCAAAACAGATGGACTACAGTCTGTAATTGCAGAGCTACAAAGCGCTGCTGGTAAGTAGTGTAAAAACTAGGAGGTGGTTTTAATGTGATGGCTGATCGGTGTATACAGCATATTCATATCATTTTTCCATCCAGCATTAGGTTTCCCCTTCTCTTAAGGGTTAGAAGGACCTGACTGCACATCACAGATATCAAGTAATATGAAATAACTGCTCTAATTTATTTTATTTTATTGCCTAGAAATGATTTTGATGTTCACATTTGAGCCTCAGGACTTTCGGGCCTTATCTTGCTTTATTAGTTATTCAGTCATGTGATTCCATCATAGTTTGACAGATTCAAAAACTGACAGTCCAGTTCTATGTGTTCATGATTTTAATAGCATTTACTTTGATAAATCATTCTTTCACAAAAGTACACTGAACGAAATGCAGGAGAAGCAAAAATCATGGTCACAATTCACATACACATCTGATTCTCTTAAAGACAAAGGTGCTATAAACGGTTCTTTGGAGTGATGCTATAGAAGAACCACTACTGGCTCCCTGCAGATACTTTCAGTAGATGCTTCTTCAAAGAAGTCTTAAGGAAACCAAAGGGCTTCTTCTGAGCCATCACTCCAAAGAACCCTCCTTAGTCTCTTTAAGAGTGCAAGGTTATGACTAGTTAGTGAGATGGAAATGCAATGCTGGACTTTTGCAGAATATTTATGATGGGAAGAGCAGGAAGCCAGTGAAAGTGCTGTCAGCGTCTTTACTGAGGATTTGACTCTGTCTAGAGGTCTGCACAGACACACTCTCCCCTTGCCTCAAATTTACCACCACGGACCCCGAGGTGACCAGCACTCCTTGAGACGAATCACAGAAATTCACCAAAGGAGCCTCCTCTTTCATAATGTTCAGGCAAGCTGTCTGTGTCGCTGAGATGTGGTACACAAAGAAATATATGCCGGAGATCCGTGCTGTGAAGGAACCGCCAGACAGGGAATCGCCGTCATACTCAGAGGCAAACGAACCGTCAAATTCAACGACTCTATTAGGGCTGAAAATGGATCTGCCTGAGGTCTTTTTGTAAGAGAAATAAGATCGCTTGTCTTTGGGGACCTCTGCAACAGCTCCTTTCAGCCCCTTTTGGCCCTTTGGTCCTGGGGGTCCAGGCATTCCCTCGTCCCCTCTTAAGCCTGGCCTGCCTGGATATCCAGGGATGCCCTGATCGCCCTTTGGCCCCTGCACTGGTCGCGTGTTTTCACCTATAAACAAGAGCATTACCAAGCAAAGAGTTTTTAAATGCAAGTTCAGGTTTATTTGTCATTTGCACAACATGTCAGGACTTTCATACATTGAAACGCTTGTGTTGGGGCTCATGTATTCACTCTACAGCAGAGCAGCATTAATATACATGCTAACTAAACATACTAAATTCACAGAGATATATTAAATATATACAAAACAAACAAAATATACAAGAAATATGCAGAGGCAGGAAGGTCCTGTATAGAAACTCTCTAGAATGTACAAATATATAAAACAAGGATAAGAAGATATATAGAATAAGGATAAGAAGCTATATATATATAATCAATGAGCAAGAGAAAACATTCACCAAAATCTTCCAAAAGTCTTTTTCTAAATTCGTTCTTCGGAAACACTCTAAGAAAAAGTCTACGCCAAAATGTGTTCCCAAACCACAGAATTGTTTGGTGCTCTCAAGAGTTTGGTTCTTAATAAAGGTCAGTGAATGAGGCCCAGTTAGAGAATACAAATTATTTATGTTGGGTGTCTCAGTGAGGAGCCTCCTCCAACTGAAGATTCCAATCTTTCTGATGGGTTACATCATATTACTGAGTTAAATTTACACTTGCAGCACAAAACGATGGTTTCCCTCATCAAGATTAATCTTAAACTACACTTAATACGTGGAAACTGCCAGCCCAAAGGGTTAAAAGATGTTTTACAAGTCTTGCATTGCTTTAAAAGAAAAAATAAATATCTTTAAAAGTATTTTTACCCGGATCCCCCTTTTCCCCTCTTGTTCCATCCTTTCCATTGGCCCCATGAGGTCCAGGGATTCCTGGCACCCCTGGAGAACCCCTAGTGCATGTGTCTGAGACAGCGGGGGTCACTGTCCACAGCAAAATGCTTACAGGCAGAAGCGCATGCACCAACAACGAAACCTACAGTGATGAGAAATATAATGCAATAGAAAATAACAAAGTAACATAATGGAATTAAATGTGTATAATTAGAGTCATTCAGTCAGATCAACATATGCAAGCACTGTACTGTACTCATCCTAACAGACACCCCCATTTTCAACAGGTCACATGCAGTAGCCCACAGAGAACATTACAGAATTTCAGAAGTTCAAAATAACTGTCTAAAACCTATAAAGATTCATGTCTCAGAGGCATTACAGATGATAGCTTACCATTTCCCGAGAATCGTTTGCACCCTGTTTGCACTCAGTGGCAGTTGTAACTCTGGAAGTCAAGAAAACTTTTTTCCTCTGCACCAACTTTCATTTCTCCCTTCAAAATAGAGAACATCAGCATTGCCCAACACTGACAGGGAAGTCACAAATGTCTGCTCATCATTTTTTTTTTTTTTAAGATTTAGGAATAGCTTGATTGCATTTTTATACAACTGTATTTTGCTTAGGTTTGCAAGTTTGCAAGACATGGAAAAACAGAAAAAAGAACATCTTATGAGAACATTTCACAAAATGACCTGGGGGTCATATGCCTTATACCAGTTACCCTCTGTTATTTTATTTTTTTGGGGTTTTTTTTTGTAGTTATATTTTACTTATATTAGTTATATTTTAGTTTAGTTTCTAGCACATCCGTTATACAGAGAAGTATTCAGAATCATATTACTATCTGCAGATAGTTGCTAATAAAATACCATCATGACCAGACAGATACGTCAAACTGAGGTACACTCATATGCAAAAGTTTGGGGGTCTTCTACACTTTTAACAAATGTTAAAATGTGGCCTGTGGTGCAACAGTTATAGCATATTTAACATTTTGTATTTCATCATATGCTTTCACATAAATAGAAATTGTGCACTAAAATGTGTTAGGAAAAAAGGTACTGCATAGCCTGTATCAGGGTACAACACATTCTAAATGCACTTTCAAAGGTACAACAGTGTACCATAAATATCATTTTCCCAGGGGCAAAGTGCATACTTTTTAATAACCCCAATTTTTTAACCAGAACAATAAACTAAAAATGCTGGAGGCTAGACAAGGTGTATAAAGTCAATGCAACTTTTAAAATGTAATTTGAACTTAAATACGGTACACTTACGTTCCCTATCTAAAAGTACTGAGATGTATGGCTGTTGATGGCACCAACTCAGTAACAGGTTCATACCTTCTTTTTAAGAGTGTGCAGAAAACATGTCCAGAGCTGTTCAAACATTCACAGGCAACTATATTTATTGTGATTTACTTAGAAGAGCAGAATGTATAGGTGATGCTGAGCCACTCTGGGCAAATGTGCTCACTGCCCCCTAGTGGGGGTCACTTCATGGATGAGTTAAATGCGATAGACAAATTCTTCTGTGTGAATTAATGTTGGTTATGAATTCTAAATTCAGTTTTACTAAATACTAATCCTAAATACAATGTTACCTGATTCTGTATTGCTAAAGGCCGAGGTAGAAACAGTTTGTAGATGGTTTATAAATGTTTATGTATCAAAATGAATAAGGCAGTAAAAGCAGAACAGACTGATGATAAATCAGTTTTATCCATTCAGTAGCATTTTATTGGTGGCACAAAAATCAGAAATACAGTTTCAAACATTATTGTTTGCACAGAACTCATATAAATTTGAAAAATGGCATAAGCATATATCCCACTGTTTCTTCATCACCTCTGTTCACATTGCATTCTTTGAAACAGTAAACAAACCCTCAGTGCGCATAAACCAGAAAACCAGAGAAGACACTGTTGCCTTTATTCCCAACTGCGTACATGCCATTCTGCGAGCCAGTCTCCAACCAGACTTTCTGGCTGTGCTTCAGGTACACAGCGAGTCCACCAGAGCTCACTTGATTGCCTCCGGACTGACTGTGGTCACAGAAGGTGGACATTTTCACCCCATTAACCATCAGCATAACACACAAGGTCTTTCGTAATGAGGTGGTGTGGAACACAAAATAGTAAGTGCCAGGAATGTTACACACAAATTTGCCCTCGCTAACGTTGAAGTGCTCGTTGATGTTGGTGATGACCCTGTTGAAAGTGACTGGGCTGTTAGCTTTTGGATATTCTATGGTTTCACGGGACACACAGAAAGCAGACTGTGGTTTGGAGTTGCTGGTGTCTCCTCGGTCTCCAGGTGGTCCCAGTGGGCCCGGTGGGCCAGTGACGCCAGAGCTTCCCCTCTTCCCTGGGCGGCCAATGGGACCAGGATCCCCTTTCTCCCCTTTTATTGTATCCTTCTCCAGTTTAACAGTGCGTCCTGTTAAAAAAGACATGCACACCTAAATTGTTTATGCCTTCAAATCAGTCACAATCAGGATAATGTAATGGTGCAATACCATTGGCACAAACCTCTTTCCTTTGAATGATTTGATTGAGTTTTTACAGAGCCATGAATGGAAAGGTTCTTTGGGGAACCAATAATAGTTCTTCTACAGCATTGTGCCTTTAGTTTTTACAGAACATCAACAGTAAATTAAACACACAGCTCTATTCTGGTGCTCTTTTAAAGTCAGGAAATATTTCCCCCTTAACGGAAACTACATGAGTGTTGTACAGAGCTTTGCACTTACCTGCAGCTCCCTTCTCGCCCTTCACACCATCTCTGCCATCACGTCCAGGGAATCCAGGAATACCTGGCAGTCCAGGTATCCCTGCAGGACAGGTGTTTTGAGCAGCTACAGGATAGAGACAGGCTGCCAACAGAGCTACGAAAACAAGGCTGTAGTTCAACATGGCCACTCCTTGATCCACTGAGCTACTGTCTGTACTGATCGGTCAGCTAAACTCAGCAGCTCAGGAAAGTTGACAGCCAGTCAGGCATGACTTCTTTTGGCCAATCGAATGAAATGTGCTGTTTGTTCCTCTTTTATGTTGTATCAGAGTGCTTCATAGCAGCATTCACTGACCTGCCTTAACACCACTTCTCAGATGCAGTGCTGGTGCATTAGAGCGAGGTGCTGGTTTTAATTACCTATTAATTACCGATTATCAATAGGTTTGTTGATTGCTGCTAATTAAAGCAATGCTTCTATCATCAAACTAGTCCACACATACTGTAAAACTCCAACTGTCTGCACAAAGCGTCCGTAATCACTACATTCACCCACAAGCACTTTTAGATGAGATGAGATGTAAGATAAAACCCATAAAACTGTAAACTGCATTTGTAGGTGTGTTGGCTTTTCCAGTCTAACAGTGTTACAGTTTACAAAATTATGCAGACTGTCTATAAAACACCCATTAACTTACTGACTCACTAACTGATTGATTTTGTCAAGAACACTTACCAATGCACAATTAATCAGGCCTTTCTGCCCAGCTCATACTATAAGTTCATGTAACTTAAAAAATTGGAGGTAATCTGTTTTTCTAAAATAACATACCTGAGATTGTAAACATGATTTGTTAAAGTAACTTAAATTTTGGTGTTAGATAAACTTTAACACGTGTTTACTCATACGTTCTTAATACATTCATTCTAATTTACTTTTTTAGTTAATCGAATCTAATCTTTCAATTTGATTATATATTTTCCTGGATAATTTTGTTACTGTTTCAGAGAAACCATTCTTTAACCATTCCACCAAACTCTGAAAGGGTTCACCTTTAGTGTGAACATGGTCACTGTCATTTTTACCCAAATAAGATTGTGTCAGTGTAATTCATTTAAACAGTACATCTCACTTAGTTTAACTCTGTTACACACGTTTGTTGAGTAACATGAGTGAGACATGTTTTATACCAGCAGTGGTGCAGTTTGATTTTTTGATTATATCTGTTTCAAATCTGTCATGGCAACAGACTAATCTGAATTGCAATAATTTCATTTTACTTAAAAAGGCCACCATATGTATATATGACATCATCAAAAACCTTCCCTTAACTTTAAATTGGGTCAGTAATATGAAGAATGTATTCAGTTTTAAGTGCAGCACACCTAATCTATTTGGATTGTAACAAAAGGTGGGATTACAGTGCATTATTGAAAAAGGACCACCAAAGGACCACCTCTAGTTATTATTTGGAAGGCAGACCAATCTCAGCACAACAGTAATTGTAATAGTAATACAGCA
>CM067487.1:22282031-22378226 GCA_034552555.1 Semaprochilodus insignis | reverse complement strand
CCTTAGTCAGTTCTCTGTACTCCCTGTCATCTCCATCACTGATGAGGCCGACGATAGCAGAGTCATCAGAGAACTTTTGCAGGTGGCAACTGGCAGAACTGTACTTGAAGTCAGCAGTGTAGAGGGTGAAGAGAAAGGGAGCAAGAACTGTTCCTTGTGGAGCCCCCGTGCTGCAGACAACCATGTCAGACTGGCAGTCCTGTGTCCTCACATATTGTGGACGGTTTGTGAGGTAGTCCAAAATCCAGGTGATGAGGTGATGGTCCAACCCTGTGTACTCCAGCTTGTCCTTCAGGAGCATGGGTTGGATGGTATTGAAAGCACTGGAAAAATCAAAGAACATGATTCTCACAGTGCTCCCAGCGTTCTCCAGGTGAGAGAGAGATCTGTGTAGAAGGTGGATGATTGCGTCATTCACTCCGATGCCAGGTTGGTAGGCAAACTGAAATGCTATTATGTAGCATTTGCATGTTTGCTTTGAAAAACGCATCTTTCTGTGCAGCATAGCGGAAAACTAAACTCTTGACGGGGCATTCCGCCCACTGCTGTGGCCTGTAGAACGTTAGCACATGCAGAGGTGGAAGTTTCCGTTGTGGCTCCATTGAATGGAATATCTGGTTTGCTGTCCTCTGTCTACCTCAAACATGTGAGCTAGGCCTTCAGTTTGGGTCAGAAATGTTAAACTACTGTTAAAATATTGTTTTCTGCTAGTGCCTCTATGGGAGCCTAGTACACTGCTAGCGCTAAACTAAGAGCAATTCACATTTCCGAATGAAGACGGCCACTTAAAGCTTGTAAAATAAATTATTCACAGTCAGAGAACAATTAAGGACATCCGGAGGGTCTAGACTTACCTTTCTTCTCACAAAATTGGACCCACCCACTTTAAACCGATTTTGTCACTTTTTAATGAAGTTAACTGTCAGTGTTACCTAGGCCGTTGATCTAGAACCTGAAATCCTAACCAACCGGACTGGATCATTTTCTGTTTCAAGACTGAAACCCACTGGTTTCCAACCAAACCCTAACAATAAAATAAAGATACAGCTAAGCACCAAGCATGACAATTATGTTACACAATAAAAATCAATGCAGAATTATAAACATGTACTTTTTATTTACAGAAATCACAAGGCTGTGTTGATGGACGAACAGATTGTGACGAGCGCTGAGCTAAAATCAAGGCGAGGTTTATTTAACAGATTTGTAATCAACCACAGCAGCAACAAGAGCAAGGCGGAC
Source organism: Semaprochilodus insignis (assembly GCA_034552555.1). NCBI lineage: Eukaryota > Metazoa > Chordata > Actinopteri > Characiformes > Prochilodontidae > Semaprochilodus > Semaprochilodus insignis. Next base: position 22,376,984 of record CM067487.1, on the reverse strand, counting down.
ATAACAGAAGTCAGAGTCAGAGTCAAGAAACAAGCGGACGTCAAAACCAGGCAAACAATCAGAACATCAAAGGTACCAAAAGGGCAAAGACAAAAGAGTAAATCAGTAAAACAGAACAACATCAAAACCAGAGTAGCAAACAAGAGTAATCACAGAGAGACCCGCTCGGTACGCACAGAGTGGCAATACTTCGCAATGTGTCAGTGGGAGAGAGGAGAATTTGTACAAACAGACTGAATTAACAACAGGTGTGATCAATATTCAGGTGATTTGGATCTAGAAAACGGAATGGGATTGGGAGATGGCGGACGTGTGACAGGGATGTCATGGGGTGGTGGGTCATGGGAAATGGAGTCCGGGAGATCAGGGGTGAGAAGAGAGCCAGCAGGCGTGACAAAGGCCTTCACTGCACTTGTTTAAACCCAAAACAACAAATAAGATCAAGACTGAGTTGAGTTTCAGTTTTGTAAGTGTTGTCTGATTCTAACAGTTTTCACTTCACTATAAAGGCTATGTCTACTCACATTTGGTGATAATATGTATGACTTGGCATGCAGTGTGCAAAATGCCCACTAGTATTTGTGGCTGCACCAGCGTAGATTGGCTGCTAATCCTGTCGCCATAGTGGCATTAATGCTAGATGTACAGTATGCTGTGGGATATGACAGTTTTTCCAGGCACAGATGAACTAGATGAACAAATTTGCTACAGCTCCACCCTGAGGCTAAGGCCAGTGCTGCAGGTCTAGTTTTAGGAATACCTAAGATGTAAGCTCACAGATTATGGGTGAAGTAGCTAAACAATGGCCTTTATCTGGATTCTGTATTTGAACATCTATTTTCCCTAATAGACAGTGTAACGTCGGTTTAGGGTCAGGGATCCCTCACCTCCTCGCCCCCAGAAACTTGATTTTGAGGGTTTGTCCAAGATGTGTATTAGAAAGATGTGGACTCCCCTGTATGCCCTATCATATACTCACAAAAAAGTGTATTAAACCTTTCAGGAACATAATTACACCATATTCCAATGCAGATGGGGATTTTAATATGAATATTTTTTTTGTAATAAACAATACAATAAATATAATAGATTCTATGCACTGTATGTTTTAGGATGGTGGATGCCTGATGTTTACATAGCATTTGTCTCTTTATTGTATCTCTATTGTTGTGCATGCATTTTGTGTTTTTGTGTTTTAAATAATGTAGGTGCTTAAAGTTTCTTGAGTGTCTTAGTGGACACTGCCCCTTTAGCTTGTAGTGTATCAAATCAAGGACTACAGTTCCCATGATTTCTAAGGTCAATTAATTGACATATGATCTGATCTATGATCTAAAGTGAAAAAAGAAAGCATGCAAATTAAAAAATCATTTTTGTAAACAAAATAAAATAGGAAAGGGTACAAACATGTCTCTGTCCTATGTTAAAACTTGGGTGCACCTGGGCTTGTTTAGTTGATGTTCTAAGTAAAACATACATATCCTCTATGAAGAACTCAGTTCTGCACATTTTAATGCATGCTTAATTGCTGAATTTAACATTTTTGAAAAATAAATGCATTAAAACTCATTAATTGTGCAAGTTGCTGGGGATTGTTTTCTTAGGAAGCATACTAAGCAGAGCATTACAGTAACCAACTCTGCTTGTAACAAATGCATAATCAAATTTCTTTGTGGCGCTCTGAGATTGAAAAGGTCAGCAACATTTCTCAAATGATTCTACTTTAGTAACTGCTTTTACATACAGTGTAAAACAGAACTCAGTCTAAGATTACAGGCAGGATTCAATCTTCAGGTTTGGTTATGAAGCAAGCTTCACATGAAGCTGCTCACATAAAAATGAAAGCTTTTGGAAGACTCTTTAGGAAGCTCTGCCAGGAAGACTCTAATGCTATGTCACTCATTCATTCATTCCTCTGGCCAATCGCAGTCTGCCACCTGTCTTTAAAAGGATTCAATTCACCCTGCTGTCCATATCCAACAGGATCTGCAAGCATCCGAATGCTTCAAGACCTGGGCCCAGGACAGGGCCTATAGCAATGAAAGAATTGTTATGCTTCAAACTGTACACACTTTTCCATCGCTGTTGCCTTTCAAATCTTTCTGGCAGGACTTTTTACGTTTTTAGTACCAAGGATCAGTATTTCAGTTTTTTTCATTATTTAGAATATTTTGTGTCATCCACTGCTAGCCTGCTGGCTTGATCAAAATCAATGGAAATGTATAATTGGGTTCTCATCAGCATAGCCATGAAAGCTGATTTCAGTTGTCCTAACGACATCATACATAGCTAACATGTACAAAGAGAAAGACACCCTAAAAGGACCTAAAACTGAACCTTGTGGGACTCCACAAGAAATGTAATTTCTTTATTGAATGATTTCTCAATAAAACCATAAACTGTATTTCTTACATAAGATTTAAATCATTCTAAAACTGTGCCTGAGCGACCTACCCAGTATTCACTTCAGATAGATCGAATCTTGTAATCAAAGGTATCATAAGCTGCACTAAGATGCAATAGGACCAAAACAGTAGGACTAAGCATAATGACAGTCAAAATAATGGACTGAACTGTTTATGCAGGCTTCAGCTTTATTAATCAGAAGAGTACAGGTGTTAATGCATAGTGGGCTTAATAGCCGGGGTCATGAGTACACAGGAGTAAGGCTAATGCTACTTATTTTTTAAAAACATGGAAACAAGATTTTCAGTCTTCTTTTCTTTTTTCTGGCACTCCTGGATGGAAGTTAGGCGTACAGGTTCTGTTCTGTTCTCTATCTGATAATAAGGGCAGACCTTAAGATGTTCAGACATTGGAGGAATCTTGTCAAAGCACCAGTTATCCACAGTAGAGAATAAGTTGCTGAACTGCCATACCTAAAGGGATTTAGAATATCTGTTAGCAGAATGTCATGATAAGTTTTATTCACTTTCAGTTCTTACTTTTAGAGCAAACTGACCTTTTGTCTGTTTCTCCAGCACCATCCACCATGAGAATAGACCTTCTTCTCCCACTTCAGTGAGACCATGCCCCTTTCTTGCAGCAGGGCGCTGCAGACCTCTCTCATTAGGCGGGATACCAGAGCAAGCTGGGACAGAGTGAAGCTGTCTAGAAACCCAGCGATGTGGACTAGAACCTCAAAAGGCAGCTTGCTCAGAGCATCCAGGTTTCTCGCTCGCTTCCTTTCCGTGGTTATTGTCCTCACACCTTCATAGAGGGTGGCTGGCACCTCAGGTCTAATACTGAATGTGCTGAGGTCTTTATCATAGGAGACAATGGCTCTGTGTGTGGAGGGCTGGAACCGTCTCTGGATGAAGGTGCAGCCCAGATAGGCCAGCGGGCACCTCTGCTCAAACCAACCATTCAAATTGGTTTGGATATCCGAGTGAACGTTCCTGAAGTGAGAAGAAAACTCGTCCCGTCTGAACGAATGGCAACAGAGGTATGTAAAGGCAGAGCTTGATTTGTTGTGTTTGTTGGTGACACTCTCGGTGTTAATCTGGACACGAAGCTGCAAAGCCCTTTCTGCAGTGATGTCTGCCAGAGTGGCATCTGCTTTGAATGGAATAGAGTAAAAGTCATATGTCTGAGTTCCCTCGTTTATCAAGAGAGCATCTGAAGAACCAGCCTCCGCAATCAGGTGTCCTCTGCGTTCTTTTTCCAAAGAGCACAAAAGGGTTGCTTGAACCTCATCCCATTTTGGGATCTCATCCATGTCAATGCCAAGGTCTGATGTGTCGACAGATTTGCTAACCCTTTTGTAACGACCAGGATTGCGAATGTTACTTGGTCTTGCTTTAAAGCTGGTGGGTATCTTGAACGTCCTCACCGTTTTAATCTTCATGGGCTCCAGATGCTCATATATGAATTTCTTCTTTGGCCGTGTATCGCAAGCAAACAACGACGTTGCTATCAGGAACTTGCGCTCGTCCATTTCATATGGATTGAAAACTGGCTTTTCCAAAGGTGCACTGACTTCCGTGCCGTGTTTCAGTGACTCCTCTGGTAAGATCTCTAGGCTGTTTGAATGTGCTTGAGATTTGAGCTCATTATCATTGGAGGGTGGGTTTGTACCCAGCGCTTTAATGGTGTGCTTGCAACCACTCAGCTCCATGCTGAACATTTTCTCCCAAATGTTGTACCTTCCAATACCTGAGACATTAGTATCCCTTGCTAATGCCTCTCTCTCTTCCTGGGTTAATGGCCTTTCTTGAAATTCAGCATCTACTAAGTCAGCGTCTCCGCCACTAGAACCTTCCGCTACATCATTCAACTCCCCTCCAACTGCTCCCTCCAGTTCCTGAACTTCAGGTTCCTCCTCTACCTTCTCGATAAGCTCAGGAAAAACGGCCTTCATTTTAAGGGACTGAAAGAGGTACCTCTGGTCTCTGAGAGCCATGGACAGGTCCAGTGGCTCCTGTGTGTAGTTCTGCTTTAAGATGTTCTGGTAGAACTCAGGAGGCTCAGCCTCTTCGATGGGCCAGCGGTTCCACTCCATTGAGCAGCACACTACACTAGCAGGACACACTTCCAGGTGCTTGGCCAGCTTGGAGCGGCACATGGTGAAAGGGCAGCCGTAGAGGGCGTTGAGGCAGGGCACCTTCTCATTTGGACACAGCAGCATGTGTTCGTCCTCTTTGCACATGTGAAAGGTGGCGCCGCAGAGCAGGCGGCAGTTGATGATCATGCATGACACAGAGATCTCTATGGGAGCTCTGCAGCGCCGGCTGTGGCAGCTCTCACAGTGCCTGTGCAGCTTGGATGCTGGAGTCTTTTGTCTTACCTAAGGTGATTGGTAGAGGAGGCGTTGTAAAACACATTTTAGAACAGCCTGTTTTACTTAATATGATGATTTGTCATATTCAGAGACTGGAATTTTTAAACTTACCATGTCTATGATTCAAAATCAGTGGCATAGGACTTCTCATCGTCTGCTTATATCAAAATGTGTATCTGACCACACAGTGAACTGCTGTCAACGTCATGCAGGGAACTGACTTGTTGTTTATCTTTCTCTCCCCCATGTGGCTGAAAATGAAACAGTGTTCAGTGATAATATGCACTGGCATATTATACTACAAGAAAACAACACCTAACATCTATGGAGGAGTACATGCTTTAAGCACAAACATGCAGTGCATAATAGTACTTACCCTGCCAGATGTGCATGACCAAGAGGTATATAACAAGTGATTTCAAAGACAGGGAAAAAGAAGGCCGTCTTACTCCCGTGTTAAAGCGGTCAGCTCCTTGCTGGTGTTCAGCTTAGTCATTTCAAGACTGAGTGTACTAATGTCAGGAGTGTCTAAATGTTAAAAATAGAAAGAAGCATGGTGGACGAATGGTGTGACCTCTGAAGCACAGGCTCCAGTTACAGGTCTATAATGATCAGTAGCTCAGAACCACAGAGTGAAGTGTTGCGTCAGTGTTTTCAAACACAGCTGCGAGTGACCTGCAGTAGGTTTTATGTGCTTCCTTTTCATTGACTTAACCATTCTGAAACAGAAGAGACAAAACATTGTGAGCAGTGAAGCAAACACACAAGGCCTAAAAAGAACGGTATTCCATTTGAATGGTTTATATTAGGTTACAATGCATCATCTTAAATGGATAGTAATAATAATTAATACAGAAACAAGGGAATATTTTGACTTAGCCAGCATTTTTCCTCATGTTACAGCACTACACATTTTGGAAATTCAGCACTTGGACTGTGTAAATATATCATTTAGTCCATTTAGGTCTGCAATGGACTGGTGATATTTCCAGACTGTTTCCTGCCTTCCGTCCAATGAGCGTTTGGATAGGCTCCAGCACCCGCCACGACCCAGAAGAATAAGCAGCTTAGAAGATGAATAAATGAATGAATGAATGATTTGTTTAGTTTTAATTGCTTTTATTTACATATTACAGAAACATACATTTCATTGTAGCTTATCAACAAGTACATGTGGAACTTCATGTCTTCTGTATGTGTGCATGTCATTTCCAGTAAAAACTGCTTTTGAATACAAGTTATCTTTGAAGGGATTTGATATAAAGTAATCCATTTGCATAAGGAAGAGAAAATCAATGTACTATAAGATAAAAACAGGAAGTTTGAAATTTGTTGAATAGCTAAAGAGAAAATGGGGCTCCCAATAAAGACTAACATCTTCAAAAGACAGGAGAAAGGTTGTCTTGCACTGAAAGGAGTTATAACTATTCCTGAAAAAATGAAACAGACAAAAAAGAACATTTGCTCTACAGCACAGGTTTTTATGACCTGTTGAGTCTAAATTTGTCATTGGAATTACTTGGTTTGAAAAAGGCACAAAATCAATCCAGCTTTTAAGACAGAACATTGGAGGTGTGCAATAATTTTAAGGGTGAGCCCAGAGCTGGTCCTGATCACCCTGGGGATCTAAGTAAAACTCATAAGGGCCCTCCTACCTGACCTGAGAGCCCTGCTAACCATTTGCCCCTGCCACACAGTCACACCTGCCACCCCAGTGCTCCCACGTTAGTCCTCCCTCATTTAAAACAGCTCCATCTGTCACTCTAAGAACAAGTAGACCTATACAAAACAGAGGTACAGGTACAAACAAACAATATTTATCAATCAATCACTATTTTCTCCTCCACTGACAAACGTAAGCACAGCACCTGAACAACCATTACTATTATTCTTTTTATCAGCTGCAACAGGCCCATTTAAACTGGCTCCCTCAGATTTGTTCATTATTGAAATATAATATACCACTGTGATTTGGCTGAATACTTCATGATAATTATTTACTGAGAGATACGCATCCATATTGGCCAGTCTATCCAGCTGACCAACATTTTAAATTTAAATATTTACTCAACAATCAGTGTCAGTTCATTGCTTTCCAGTTTGTATTACACCAGAGTTGTAACTAAGCCATGAGTGATAGATGAGATCATCGGCTTGTTTTAGAATGATGTACTTCTATAAGGAGTGCACCATTATGCTGATACATTGTCTGGACTGGTTCCCAGAGGCTGATGCTGCACAACGCAAATTTCATTACACATGCAGAAGAGCTACCTAAAAAAAAACCATCTGATTGGTTTTCCCACAATTCATTCTCGAACATCTCAGCTGTGACACTAGGGGGAGGTAGGCCCCTATGCGACATGTATAGTGAGTATACATGGTCAACTGGCTCTGGGAGCGTCAATATAATACTCAGTATCGGTATAAGTCTAAAACTTGTCACTGATTTGGATGTCCAACATTTTCTATAATGCAATGTGATCCATTAGCCAAAACGTACATTTAAATGCTTAACTAAACTTTTGCACAAAGCAGCATTTTAAATTACTGTAGCTTTTAAATGGTTGATGGTGCTGGTTAAAGTTCTATGTGAGAAAAACTTTAAATACAAAAAAAAAAAAAAAAAAACAAAACAAAACAAAAAAAATATATATATACATATATATATATATATATATATAATGTTGAGTTTCTGTGTAATTATCTGCTAATATAGTTGCTGCTTTTTTCTTGATACTAAAAAACTGAGTAAGTTCACATGTTCAAGACTTACTATTTAGTAGCTACTATGGACTATTCAGTTACTGCTATGAAAATTTCTATGTTTAAGGAATTGATATATGGAAGCACATACAGGCCCCTAAGGGATTAATATGCTGTAATAAATGCACTCAGAAAACAGAGATACATTTAAAATGAACTGTTAGCCAAGTTATCTCCGTCCCATAAACATTCTGACCAGACTTCGCCTCTCTTCTGAATCTTCTTTGTGGTCCTGCATGCTGGGCAGGGCAAAGCGCCTAGTTTTGGGCTCCGTTTGGTAATATGGACAGCACTTAAGATGTTTGGCCATGGAAGGAGAGCCATCAATACACCAACTGTCCACTCTGCTGAACAGACTGCTGAACTCCCAAACCTCAGAGAGAATGAGAAAGAAAGAATGAAGAAGAGAGAGAGAGAAAAGGGTGTGGGATGAAAGAATCCATTATGAATTTGGCTTAAATACTTCATGTATTGCAAAAAGATGTGTGTGTGTGGTGTTACCCATGCCTTACTGAAGGCATCATATAATGCATTTATTTGGTATTTTAAAGGGTTCCCTGATGTATACATAGAAACTATGTGACTCTGGTATGTGAATTACCAAATGTGGTATTACACAACCATTTACAGCCCTATGATTTGACCCTAGAATGAAACAAGCAGTTTTCCCTTTTTGATGAAATCACCAATACATTGATGAACAATGATCACACAGAAAAAACATGTCAAAATAGACACAGACAGGAAAATAACTTGAACCTCTTTGTGAATAAGCTAGATACTATTTAGTTACCTATGCAAATATACTAGAATATAATGTAATCTATACCAGCTACTTGCTACCTTGTTACTCTGATCTGCTTTAGCCAGCAAACAGTGGATAAAACCATAGAACATGTCTGTTACTTACAGGTTGTGACTGAGGTTGTGATGCTAACTGCTCCTCTCATCAGTCTTTTCAGTGTTAAACACTGAGTGAAGCTGCTCGATACTGTTCAAGGTTTAACTATCCAGTGGAAAATGTGCAGAGCAAGCTAACTTTTGGAACTGTTCCTATTCACCAGTTTGTTTTGCAAATTGACTGTTCAAACTTAAATGGTGGCACAGTTACATTCTGGCATCTGTACAAGCTGTAGTATTAAAGGTGGAACGGAATATTTGAAGGAGCTGACAAACACAGACATCCCCATCCTGCAAAAATTCACTTCAGGGAGGAAGCATTAAGACCCCAACCCCCAAGCTTCCATGTGAAAGACTCCCGGAACTTCTGGGAGAGGTGGGATGTTGGCAAATAGGAAATCAAAATCAGCTTCATTTAATGATGAACACCAGCCATGCCTGTTAATACCTTGGTTTCTTGGAAAGGCTATAAAAAATGCCAACTTTGCCTTCACAGCTTAGAATTGTAGATTTCTCCACATGGGGAAGTCAATACTGTCTGTTTTGTAACAGTTTAGGATTTTTCAATTGACCCATTTTACCATCTTCTTATGCAAACAGAGGATTTTTATTTAACAGAGAGGACAGCAGTGTTTGTCAGTCCTATGTGCTTATTCAACGATACTAATGTAGATATGGTTTTCCATTTTCCATTTCCATGAATTGGACACAAAACATTTTTTATTCATGTTTATTCATATAATGTGTATATTTTAGGTTTTAGTTTGTCAGTGGTTTTAATTTAACAGGCTATGTTTTACACCTCAGTTCCGTAGCAACATTCAAACCCCTCACAATGCTAGAATGGCCCAGCTACTGAATAAAAGTCTCAACAATAAGCCTGCACATAAAGGAGGCTAATAACAGTCTACAACAACTCAGTTTATGTATAGATGTTGCAGAAAGTGTACTAATCTTAGCGACTGACTCAGGCTAATGCATTTGGCTAGTATGGTTCCCTTTGTCGTGTAGGTTCCACGACAGCATCCATAATAACATACTTACTACAGATGACCTCCATCGGGCTCTGCCATGAGAGTATATCTTCTTCCGCCATTTAAAGCCAACCATCCCTCTCTCCTGAAGAAGCGTGGCACTGACATCACGGAAAAGTCTGGAGACCAGCGCCAGCTGGGAGAGAGAGAAGCTGTCTAGGTAGCCGGCGATATTACACAGGACCTCGAACGGAAGATTACTGAGAGAATCCTCTTGTTTAGCTCGCATCTGTTTTATGGTGGCCATTTGAGAATTATCCATGAGAGAAGCAGGGATTTCAGGCCTGAGTGTGAAAATGCTGAGGTCCTGGTTATAGGAGACTGTGGCTCTGTGTGTGGAGGGCTGGAGGCGTTTCTGGATGAAGGTGCAGCCCAGATAAGCCAGAGGACACCTCTGCTCAAACCAGCCATTCAGACAAGACTGGATATCCGAGTGGACGTTCCGGAAGTGGGAGGCAAATTCATCCCGTCTGAAGAAGTGTCCACACAGGAATGTGAACGCAGAGGTGGATTTATTGTGTCTGAGAGTGACGCTCTCCGTATCCGTCTGGAGATGCACTTTCAAATCCCTTTCTGCTGTGATGTCAGACAGAGTGGCATTGTACATGAACGGAGCTGTGGCAAAGTCATATGTCTGAGTTGCTATGTCAACATAAAGTCCATCTGTGCCCACTGTTTCACTGATCTTGTGTCCTCTTATCTCCACCTCAGCGGAGCAAAGCAGGGTCGCAAACATTTCGTCCATTTTTGGAGTGTCCTCTTTAGTCAAATCAGACGTGTCCACGCCCTTGTGCTCGGTTTGCGCCCGGCTTGAAGGGTCCTTCAGCTGGATACGTTTGTACCTGTAGCTAATGGGAACATTAAATGAACGCAGGGATTGTACCGGTATTGGCTCCAGACTGCCATAAACAAAATCTTTCTCTCTGGGTGTGCAAGCTTCTATCTGGCCAAAGGAGAGCAGCATACGTCCATGGTGAACAATATACATGTTAAATTCTCTGGGATTTACTTCTCGACCAAGTCTTTCCAAGACGCCCTCCTGCCAGGGAGCAAAGCCAGTTTTAGAGATGTCTGGCTGGGCCGCATCTCTTCCATCGCTACCTTTTTCGGGTTCCTTCAAAGTTCCTTGCTGCTGCTGCTCTAGAGCAACTTGGTTAGTAGAACCCTTAGGTGGTGCCTTCTTTTCTGCCTTGTCTCCTGTTTTCAATCCCTCGTTCTCTGCCTGCTGGCAGCCCCCTTTCTCCATACTAAACATCTTCTCATATAGGTTGTATTTCTCTTTATTCACACTGAAATCCTTGAAATCCTTCTCAACAGGCTCTTCTTCCACTGCAGCTTTAACAGGACCCTTAATCGAGACTTTACTTTCATCTTTAATTTCATTTACTGGGACATGCTGTCCATTAAGAAGGTCTTCTCCCCCAGCTGCCCCCTCCTCCTCCTCCTCCTCCTGCTCTGTTACTATAGGTTCTTCCAGCTCCTCCATTAACTCGGGAAAGAAGGTTCTCATCTTCAGCCTAGCACAGAGGTGCTTCTGATCTCTTAGGGCCATGGAGAGGTCCAGAGCTTGGGGCTCCTGAATGTCCTTCAGAAGGTTGATGTAGAAAGGAGATTTGACATCCTCAATGGGCCAGCGGTTCCACTCCATTGAGCAGCACACCACACTAGCTGGACACACCTCCAGGTGCTTGGCCAATTTGGAGCGGCACATGGTGAAAGGGCAGCCGTAGTTGGCGTTGATGCAAGGCACCTTCTCGTTTGGACACAGCAGCATGTGTTCATCCTCTTTGCACATGTGAAAGGTGGCACCGCAGAGCAAGCGGCAGCTGATGACCATGCATGACACAGAGACCTCTAACGGAGCTCTACAGTGTTTGCTATAGCAGCTCTCACAGTGCCTGTGCAACCTCAGCACTGACCTCCTATATTTGCCCTGGAACGGAAAATGCACAAATGAATTTACCTTCACAAATCTTAATGACAAACCTTGTTTATATAATAATAACTTATTCTACTGTAATGTCTTATCTTTTTGAAGTCCCTGAATAGAATAGCTCATTTCATTCTCATTAGGAAATATCATTAACATTTAATTGTTGGAACTGACTTACAAAGCCCAAAGATAAGAAATCTGGAAGGCGTCTGTTATTATGTTAACAGGATAATCCATAATGTCAGGTTGTCCTGACTCAAACAAGACATCTATACCAACAAGAAAATGGACTAAACTTACCATGTGTGACTGCGACAAATGGTTTTCAGCAGGACCTTAAAATAGAGTAAACCATTTTTAAGCACGTTTTGACGTTGGATTCACACAATGTTACAAGCATGAACCAAAAGCAAAAAGCATACCGCACCAGTCCAGCAAAAGAAACCCTAAAGCTGTGCAGTAATGCTGGGGTCAGTAGAGACAAGCCTGTCTGAGACATAAGTGAAAGGTAGCTTACTTCAAAGTGACCATGCCTTCTTCAAACCCACGTTTGCTTTCCTAGCGTTCCTACAACAAGCTCCAATGGGGCAAGTTAAAAATAGACTGCCCTGGTGTACTAAGTGTACTAAGTTACACAACCTCTAAATGTCACAGACGGTCCCAGTATATAAATATAGTAGTGTAAATACCTGGCCAGGTAATTAATCTTTTTTTTTTTCAGATCATATAATTCAAGCTATTATCATGTTCAGTCCTTAATCCTAAAACGTTCTACAGTGGAATCCCTGTAATGTATAGGTGACTGTTCTGTCAGTGGTCCTCTAGATGGCAGCCCATGCTCTAAATTTAAGTGAAAGGGTCCCACAAAGATGTTTAATGCAATAATACTGCTACTATACTGTTATAACACTGTTATAACACTGTTATAATAATGTTAACTGGCTAACAACATGACAAGCATTATGAACCTTATTAATTAGGCTGTGGAAGACTGGTAACAGAGTTTAATAGCATATGTTGTCAACCAGTGGTCGTCCTGAGCCTTGACTCAACTGACCATATAGCTATCACCACAATCAAGTACCAACCCTACACACACAAACACACACACATAATATAAACTCCCCAAAATGGGCAACTTTCCTGTTATATTCCCTTCATCTTTATTCTTTAGTACCCATCCCCCCCATACTCATTCTGATTTAGGACTTTATGAGAAGTGGGTTTACCATCTGTCTTCTTTATTTAGTGTTTAACATCTCGCTCTTCTGCATAAATAGCCTGCTGCTCTGCGAAGAAACAGAACTACAATCCACAATCCGTCCCTACAGTACTTCCCACACAGTTTACCTGTGGTGTGGTGGGAAGAGGCCAGCAGAACCGCACCTGTATTCTGACAGGCCACGCCCCTTTACTCTATGATTGGTTCTTACTTACCAGCAGCATGAAGCACAAGCCAATTCTCGCGCACGTGGTGAGCTGCTACCAGCCAATCGTAGCTCACTAAGGCGGGACTTGTCGGGATACGGGTGGGAAAAAAAGCAGCTCCTCTCATCTCCGTGTGATTGAGAGGGAAACAAAATGCCGGAAGAGGACTTTTAGGATACGGAGTTTCAGGAGTTGTAAAGGTAACAGTACGGCGTGCGGGTTGCTAAAGAAGGGATTGTGTCGAAGGAGGAAAGAAAGGCTGACCTTACCGGGCCGCGGAAGAGGCTCCTCGAGGTTTTATTCCATTTGTAATTCCCCGCTGCTTTTACAATGGGACTTCCAACTCTGGAATTCAGCGACTCTTTTCTGGACAGCCCTGATTTCAGAGACCGCCTGAAATGTCACGAAATCGAGTTGGACCGCACAAACACTTTCATAAAGGAGCTTATCAAAGACGGAAACATGCTGATCAGTGCGCTGAAAAGTAAGTTCGAATGCATTAGGCTGTTTTTTTCTTCCCATTGAGTTGCAAGGAAAAGTCGCCTTTCTGAAGCATCCTGCTCTGTTTGCTTTGTGAAGTTATCCCTATTTATCCCTTTATTTTATCAGAGTGAAAAAATGGAAACCTACAGTTAGAATATACCTGGTCATAATTGTAGGTGTAATAATAATGTTATAATAGTGTTATAAATGTTTGTACAATTTAATTGATTTGCTCTTTTTTTTCTTTTTGTAATGAAGCTTTCCTGCAATGCATCCTTTACATCCCCCAACACACACGCACACACACACACACACACACACACACACGCACACACACACACACACACACACACACACACACACACACACAAGTAGACTTTCCCGTTTGACCCAGTGTTGCTTGAGTTGATTGCCTGGCCATTTGTTCCCGATCTGGAATTCTGGGCTTTTTCTCATCAGCTGCTAAAATGTGATCTATCACCATGGAGCCAGTAGTGCTGGCACCAGCCTCTCTGTGTTTACATGGAGATGTGAGAGTGGTGAGAGTCGTGTGGTTGATGGGCCACTGTGGAATGTGGCTTCCTGTGAGATGTTTTCTGGATTATGAAAAGGACCCTGTGTGTCAGACTGATGGCTGACCCTCTGACCCGTCAAATACCATCAACCCTCCCCTCAATACATTATACCTCATATAACTCCAGCTTTAATGCCTGCTTGCTGTGCATTTCATACATAAGACTACAGGAGAGGTTTAGATCTAAATCAGCCCAGCCCCAAAATGAAGATGCAGTTTCACTCTGCACAGCATCAGATGCCATTTTTAGATAAATTGCTTCATTCAAATTTGATTTTTTTTTGATGGAACTGATTTGTAGATGGATGGTGGACACAGCTTTGCCAGACTCATAACACACATGAGTCTGGTGTAATAACACACTCTCCATCATATTTTGGTGACCATCACTTTGCATCACCTCAACAACTCATAGGGTCATACCTCTCTGTGCATATGTGTGCAGAAATGTGTGCAGATATATATATATATCAGATATATTCCCCCACCCTTCCCAGAGCTGAGGACAAGGCGTGTTAAGTGTTTAACTGAGTGAGAGTCACTGACAGTTGTCATCAGAGCTCCAGTTGTTGTTAACATGGCCTTTCAGTTCAGTGCTGGTCAAGAGCAACCTTCTAACTTAATGGTGGACGATATAGGCCAAAAATACAACCTGACGATCAGTGGCCAAAATGTTCCAGCGAAACAGCCATGTCACAGTCAACCTGACCTGAAACCTGACACTTTCACCTTGGTAGTTCATGTGTCTGTCCATGTTAAGCATCATACCCCTCCATTTACAAGACCCATTTCTCGTTTTCCTGTGGAGTGTAATGACTTGTCTTCCTCTAAAACAGTTTTGATTCTGACACAGTGCACTAGCTGACAGGGACATACAGTTACACAATGAAGTCATCTTTCACCTCCCCACCATCAGATATACATCATAGATAAATGCATTATGGTTTCCGGTCCACATTAACTTTGTGTTAATGACTATGTGTGCAGTGATTTTTAGGAGGGAAAACAGTGAAAATAAAATCAGACAAGTGGTAAAAAAAAAAAAGTTATAATAAATAAACCATGAAGAGGCGACATCCAGTCAGTTCATGCTGTTATTATACATTGGCTTTGGTTTACATGTTCCATATAACTGAAAATACCTACAGTAAATGATACGTGCTGTTGTTCTCTGCTCAGGAAATACTGGCACAACCCTTGGTATACATGGTATACCTTGCTGTGACATAATTTATCATGGTCACTTGTTTTAAAATGCCACAGAAGTGTTTCCACATAAGTTAAAAAGCCACAGAACATCCTTACTGGCACCCGACTCTGTGAACAAAGCTGGCTTTAACAATTAACACAACAGAGAAACTCTTATAGTTGTACTGTATAACACATTCAAGGTTATTTCATTTCAAAAGGTCTGTAAAGAGATATGCTGGGAATTTGACATGTACTAAACCTGCCTGGTTTGTTCAGAACCTATGTTATTAATTATATTACTTATAATTCCGGTATCAGAGGTTCTTATCATAGAGTGGGAAACTAGCCTGCCCACACCCATGTTTTGACCCATGCCTTCGGCAAGCTGCCAGAAGAGATCAGCGGATGCTAATCTGTCCCTGCACCTGTGTGCCATAGCTGTGGATCTAAAGAACTCGACAAATGCCAATCTGTTCAGTGTCAGTCATCCAAGCTGGATAGCATTGTGCTAAAAGCAGAGCTGTACCTGGAGTGTACAGGCAGATGGATATACTTAGAAATGCTGTATTGCACTATGAATCTCTATAGAGAAGTGATGGGAAGTACTACAGTATTAGTGTCGAATGATTCAGATATGTTTGTGTCAAATTGTGAAAGTACTTTAAACCAAACAGAATTTCTCAATTTCTCCAAAATCAGGAAGAAACAGAGCGAAAAGTACACAAAAGCCTCAACAGCAAATATTATATCATTGTTTACAGTATTTAGTGTGTCCAGCCGTTACATTTATTACTGCTACCCTTCTTTTCAGAAGACTTGCTTTCAGTTGTCTGAGAAATCTGCAGGGATATTTTTGCTTGGTTGCATTCCCAAATACTAAGCAAGAGGGTCAGAACCCTACGCTTTGAGGTCTGGAAACTGGTGTGGTCGGCCAGTTGTTCTGAGAACACCAACTGCTTCTTCATTTTTTTGTTTTTTGTCTAATTCTTCTTATGAAGAGCCACACATCCTTTCAGATCCATAGCGTTGAGGTGTCTTCTTGCAGTGGAAGGACAGAAACACCTGTGGATTTTTTTCAGGTATAAAGCGAGAGTGGAGTTGGAGTTTCTCCTATTTCTCTCAAAGATGGAAGCTGATGGTGACGTTTCTGGTGGTCTACCAGGTCTTACGTGGCTGTTAGGGGCTCTGTTTTCTCTATGTATTTGAATCATTCCAGCTTTAAAATTGTTTTTTCCCTTATTGTCCTTTGACTGTCCCCCTCCTGATGCAGGTGGATTGTCTTGTATGTAATCTCATTTGGAATATCTCAGATTTTAGCTTTTAAACTGTCCTGCACATACGTCAGCTCTCTCAGATGGGTCTGAAATATTGACTGATTTATATTCACTTCTGTTTCACCTGTTGTGGAAAAATTAGCCATGTTAAAATACAGATTGGGCAGAATCCACCATGCTGATTTTTAGAAATCCTCTCTCGCACTCTCTTCTTTCATTCTTTGACCGTTATGGTCAGTCAGAGTGTAGGCAGTTCACTGCTCTGTGCCATGGCAACATGGCACCTACTCAAACCCTTTCTCATCCAACAAAAGGGAAACTGAATGACTTCCCAGCAAGATCCAGCTCCTGTTATACTGAGGTTATGCTGAGGTCTGATTTACTGTAATAATAATAATAATTAAAGTAATAATAATAATAAAAATAATATAAGCTGATCTCTGTGGCTTGTAACCAGTTATCTCTATGTAAACAAGTCTGATGCTTGACAGTGGGCTGATTGAAAGCTGTGGTCTCATGTAAACGAAAAGCAACTGCTGTAAGGAATATAGTGATATGGAAGTATGGATTTACAAGAGCTGTGCTGATCACTGATACAGAAATGTTTTTCACAGACCTCTCTGCTGCTGTACAGAAGTTTTCACAGTCCCTTCAGGATTTCCAGTTTGAGTGCATCGGTGACGCAGAAACTGATGATGAGATTAACATTGGTAAGTGACTAAGACCGGACTCATACGGGAATTCACCTATACTACACAACAAGTTGGCTTTATCATTTCCTAGCATAAATGCACTTATCTAATAATATAATTGTGATACCTACCTTGTCAGAAGTATTCACAGTGGTGGTGATAGGAACCAGACATCCACAGGGTTTGATACCTTTAAAAGTCACCTCATATAAAGTTAGTGAATGAAATGATTATGATTGCACTACTTGCTGACAAAGTCATTGTGCTACTTTAGTTTTATGAAGAGGTTATGATGAGGAACCATCTGAGAAACAGCTGTGGCCTCCACAACACCTCACTGACTGGCGTATTACTACCTCTGTACTACGTCTCATTCGCTCTACACATCTATGCACATTTATGTACAGTCTCCTTACATTACATGTTTATTATCCATATTGTAGTTCTACCTTCATATACTGTCATCTTGTACATTCTGCATATTTTGCACATCCATGCACAGTCACTTTACAAATTCATAACTTTTTTATGCTTATATTGTAACTGTTACTGTAGTTTACTCCCATTCTCCCATTGAGTGCACTCTCTATATGTACATAGCATAACTATCTATATTGTGTATTACTGCTCTTTTTATTGTTTCTTCTTGGAGAGTGTTGCACCAAATTTCATTTTACGCAAGTATAATGACAATAAAGATTCTATTCTATTCTGTTCTATTCATTTTTGTTTATTTCTATTCTATTATATTTATACCCAAGTATATTCTTTGAAACACATGGTGGTAGAGAGGTACACAGAGGACGTTGTAGGCCAAAATAGCTTAGAATACTTTGTGTGCTTCTAAATGACTGAATTATATAGAAATTTTGAAATATCAGTGGAATTCCCCTTTGACTCTATTGAACTCTATTGGAGTTAAGTGGTGGTTTTCCCTTTATGATAAGTGTGTCTATAGCAGCAGGCGGCCTCTGTAATTACTTCATTTTAATTTCCCCATATGGCTAAGCAGCCATGCTGAGTCGCAGGCCAGATCTAGCTGATCCACTGCTGAGAACAATCCTGCCCATTGCCTCTGCTGCTAGTACCACCACGCACCAACCGCAACGTCATTTTGTGCTAAACAATAATGGCTCTTCATCACACAGAGGCCAGTTGTTGCCTGGACTTGAATATTCTAACATCATAAATGGTAGAAATGTTTTATCTCCTGATAACAGTTTCAATATATGAACAAATCTGATAGTACGGTGTATATATGTATCATCTTTAATGAAATAGCACTATTACAGTTTTATAACAACCTCTTAGTCATACCTGATATTTGATCCATTTAATTAAGACAGTATTGGCCCGATACCAATCCAGTATATTGTCTTGGTGGATCACATTACAGTATAATTATAATAATTAATAATTATGAAAGTATACTTAATAATTACAGTTTGTGTAGCTTTGGAATCTCATGGAAATCCGAACTTTCCTATAAATACAGTTCCTTTGTATGGCACCTTTACCTTTCAAAGCTAAAGATAGTTAAAGATGTGATTTTTCCCTTTTCTTGCCTGTGCTGATCATAACAAATGTGTTTGTATAACAATAGTAGTAATAATAGTAACGTCTTCCGGTAAGTAGTAATATCAGAACTTTCCTAGTAAGAGTGAGAAACACACAATTAATTAAGTATTAAATTAGTTGCCAACTAATTTGCTCAGGCATTTTAGTCAACTAAGCCACTAAGTTGCTGCACTCTTAATTGCAAACGATAACACAAAATGAGTTTAAGCCTCCTGCATCAATCCAGTGCTTTTCATGCGACTCCGTCCAAAATGATTAGCCACAGCTTTATGTAAAGTGAGCTCTGAATGTGCATATCTGCACCAGATGCTGATTTTTCATGGATACTTGGCAAGGCCAAAGTCTGAGTGAACAACTGCCTCAGTGCCTCACTGTACGCAGAAGGGTTCGCCTCTGGTGTATTAACACAGCTGAAATTTGTCATGCTGTGGCTGAGACGCTGTTTACCCAGGGGCCAGTGCTTCTAAGCAAGTGTATAGCCACAGGCTGCGTGTTTGGAGGAGCCTGGAGGCTGGCAGGGGGCCTTTCTGCTTTCTTCTCATATCGCCAAACAAGAAATTGCAGCTTATTCCAGGCAGGAAGTGATGTAGCTGAAGCAGCTCTATCCTACTGACCCTGAACGACCTGAGATAAAATGTTGTTGTGATGCAGTGTTTTACATGTGGCTGCTCTGAACAACTCGAGCGGAAAAGTATGTTGATTGGTTTTGGGTTTCTTATCATTTTTTAGATGCAAAGCATCTCCTGGGCCTGGCATGTAACTCGCACACTGACTCGTTTGCTTATGTTTAGCTGTTTATTGATGTTCACTCAATCATAGTAACGATCCTTCAACTAGGCTATGGAGATGACCACAGGCAATATCCCCATTATAGGGTCAACATTTAGACTACTGTAACCGCTTTCTCACTGGTATCCTAAACAAAACCATCTGCCCTCTTCAGTTTTTGCAAAACTCATCCCCTAGAATACTTTCTCACTCAAAATCAGCTCATATCACCACTATTCTATTTCAGTTAGATTGGCTACCTATCCTGTTTCGCATCCAGTTTAAACTCTACCTCCTGACATCTCTACACGGTCTAGCACCAGCCACTTTAGACTTTAAAGCATTTGATGCAGTAGATAAACAATATTTCAATGCGTATACAATCCATATAGTCAATATATACTCATCGTCAAAAGAATAGTTGCACCCAGAAGGCAGTGTTGGATTGCAATGCTATTGAGAAGGAAGATAATGGCTCAGTATTTATTGAGCTAGACATAAAGAAGTAGTGTCGCTCAGTATGGGGTCAGGCTGCCATGTTTGCTAACCCAACATGCATGCAGTTCTAGGGGTTCCTAGTGGTGTCCTGCGATGATTCATTCCATGCAGCTTGAATACTCTCACACAGTTCCTGCAGATTTTGAGGCAGGGGTGATGCGTGACAACAAACTGTTCATCTTGGCGCTGACCACGGCGCCTCCACACATGGATTCGTTGGTCTTCTCCACCAAGACAAAAGTGGTACTCATCACTGAAGATGACCTGCTGCCATGCTGAGTCACTCCATGACAGTCTGGCATGACACCATTGCTGTTTTTGGTGACGTTGATGTGGTGTTAAGGGCAGTCGTCGTAATGGTCTGTGTGAATGTAGTCCTGCATCATGCAACCGTCTGTCAGTGGTGCTGGCACTAACAGGATGACTCATGGAGGGCATCACTGCTCGCTAAATGTCTGCAGTCGTGGCTGTTGGGTCAGTCATGTACAGAGATAAGGCCCATCCTTGCTTACATTACATGCACGGCTGAACGTGACACTTGATTCATTCGCATGTCTCACACTGTCAAACCTACTGACCAAATTTCATTCCTGTCGGTTGATTCCTTCTGGGTGCAGCTATTTTTTGATGATGAGTGTATGTAACCTAAAGTGCGAAAAAGAGCAAGGTTCAAAGTATTGGTTCCATGATGTCACAAAACACAATACAATTTCATACATCCATTTTTTCAGTCTGTAGCAGTTCACTGAGGATATAAAGGGCATTTCAGCCCAGACTGAATGAATGAAGGCAGAAGTCAGTACATAAATTATATATATCAGTTTTAAAGGTACAAAACAACTTGTTTCATTCTAAGAGACTAGAAAATAGTAATTTCTTGCATATAACTACACAAACATCATAACTGGACTTCAGGGGAAAATACAAAAAAATACAAGAAAGGACCAGACACTTTATGTCCATATATAGAATTTTACATATACTTTGCCCCACATGTATTGCCTGAGCATGGACCTGGCAAAATGTCTCTAACCATATGGCTAAAAATCACTTGTGGGTTTGTCCATTAAATTATTATTTTTTTTGTTTGTCATATGAGACGTCTGATTTGTAAAACAGACAGTCCAGATTTGCACATCTGAATAAAGTTTGCAAATGACATGTATTAGATGTTCAGCCAAGGTATAATTCACTGTAGGCATGTCGGAAGATTAGTGGCCTTTTTCTCTATCATTCTAGGACATGGATTGTTCTTGGGCATGGGTTAAAGAGTGCTGCTTCACATGAGAGACACTGTGTGTCCTTATTTTTTTTACAGTTTCCATTAAAATGATCTGATACTGACCATAGTTTCCATTAAAATGATCTGATACTGCACCCTCCAGTTACCTTCCCCCCATTTTCACAGGTGCTGGGCAGGTTCTGTTTTTGAATATACTAAAATATGCATGTTTTGAAATAGTATGATTGATATATTTCCATGGATAGTTGCAAAAGAATGGCTTTAGCAGCTGGATTTCTGTCAGCCACAATTGACACTTTCCCTTTTCTGCTGCAGCATGTTTCTGTTGACAGGTCACACCAGGGAGCCATCCAGGACCTATGCTTTATGGTCATGTCATGTTTCCACATCTTGTGCATACAGTCTTTTCTTGTCTATGTAATTGTTTAGCAACGCACCATTGGTGCTGATTCTCCCTTGTTTACATATAGGCGGTGGGTGGCCATGGTCATTTCACAATGGCACATTTTATTGCTCTTGTTGAGCCACACGGACGGCTAAACTGCATGCATTGACAGGGAATGTGTGTAGAACTTAGGCCACAATTTGACTGCAGTATAATTAGAATTCTTTCTCTCACAGCTCAGTCATTAAAGGAATTCTCTCAGCTACTAAACACAGTTGAGGAGGAGAGACGACGACTTGTAAGTACCTCCATTGGCTTTCTTTATCTCATTTGTTTGTGTACTGTACATTACCTCAGCTAATTGTTATCTGTAACCTTAGCCCTAAGTTCTAGTTAGACTTGTGTGATACACTGCCCCATGTCTGACAGAGTTTTAGGTTGCTCTGTGATTAAACTGTCCTGTGGACAGTAGGACATCTCCCTTCTACTGATGCACCAGGCAATTTCGGTGTCTAGATGTTCATGTTAGATTTCTAGCAGGCTCCTTCTAAGATGTGGAGCTTGAATGGCAGCTGGCCGGTTTCATGGACAAAGGGTGACGTTAGCGCTGTTGCAAGGTAGAGGAGAGGCCTATGAAAGTAGGAATGTCTACATTGGAAAAGAAGGGGTATACTTTTAAAGGCATGCTTTTAAGTTATTCAAGTTAGGCAAACAGCCTCTAAACATTAAAGACAAATATTTGTCTTCAAATTTGGAAATGTCTTCCACAAGAAAAGTCATTC
Source organism: Semaprochilodus insignis (assembly GCA_034552555.1). Classification (NCBI taxonomy): domain Eukaryota; kingdom Metazoa; phylum Chordata; class Actinopteri; order Characiformes; family Prochilodontidae; genus Semaprochilodus; species Semaprochilodus insignis. The sequence goes on along the minus strand of CM067487.1, from coordinate 22,354,675 downwards.
CACCGCAAACTGTGAGTAAAGCAAGTACCGTAAATCATCAAAGCCATGATGTAATTCACACACTGCCCTGAGTGTTAAATTGCCTTTATACAACAGTTCTGCAGAAAAAATAAGGGAAAAAAGTAAAACAAAGAAGCTCCAAATAATGCACCTTAGTATAAGTACTAGCCTTTTGTGTAACTAATACAGTCCTGTGTTGCAACCTGGGGGAGTTCAGATTAGCTAGAACGTTCTTTTCTTCCAGCCAATCCGTAAAGCACTTCACAGCCCATCTTGTTTGGCCACTTGAACTCTGCTCATTTTTGTCTCAAGCTTCTTTAGACACTACACCCTCACAGCTGAGCACCGGTCAGCTTGTTTACGGTTCGGAATTTTATGCACGCCTTAGTCACTGTCTTCTACAGAATCTGACCAAACAGCATGAAATGTTAACTAATGTTTCCATTTACTGTGTACCAAAGTAGATACTTAGTAACAGTTCACTGTAGCAGGCAGTGTTCAGCAGATCGATACAGATACTGTGAAAGAAAACATGCTGTTATCACAAATAACTACACACTTTCCTGCCAAATTAGATTGTGAGGTTGGAAGTAGATGTTGTATAATGCTTCATAAATATCTGGCACCCTGTTAAAGTAAAGGCTGTTGCACCCCAGGGAGAAACTGTGCTCTGTGTGAATGAAAGTAGTAGCTTATTTCTGTCAGGTCTGAGTGTTATGGGAAACATGCTTTTTGTCAAACAGATTCTTGCTTTGGGTCATGACTTTGTTTCTGGAGGGAGGGGAAACGGCACGTATCAAAACTAAAAGCAGGAACCAAACAAGTAGGTCAGTGTGGCCAATTCTGACAAAACCATTATTACTAACAAACAATTAAGACAAAACCTGTAAATATTATATATGATGCAATGATGGATATTCCCTTCAGTGACCTCAAATTCTATTACGCATGTATTGTGATAATGAAACAGCTGCTAAACTGGCAGACAGTCTTGGCCATGATTCATCAAGGGATACTGTAAGATGACAGTTAACAATAACTGAGTAATAAAGCGCGTTAATCCAGGCTTGCGCTCACTTTTGGACAGTAGGTTTGTTTTTCCTCTACAAAATGTTACGCAACACATAAGCCTTTACTTAAAGCAGCATAGAACTGGGTTTAATCCAGATTCTTGCCAGTTGTATAGACAACAAAGACTATTGCACTGGTGCTGTCTGGTAACAGTTGCCCCTGTTGTAATAAAGGCTGACTTCTCTAAGGTTTAATGAAATACATAGTTCTAGAGTTGAAAGATGAAATCGTAGTTTAAAAGAGTGCAATATTGAAATCGCAAGAGCTGCGATTTCAAGAGAGGCGATTTTACCAAAACCGTGTTAAGTGTGTAAACTGCCTGTAGATGAGTTAGACCAAACTGAGAAAGGAGATGCTCTATACTTTCTGACCAAATAACAGGCCCTGCACTTCTGTTTCCAAAAAATAGTTGCAATTTAAATCGCAGTCTCAATACTGATCAGAATTCGCAATTAGATATTTTTCCCAAATTGTTCAACTGTAGATAGTTCTGAGGTCTTAGTGGCCGACCTCTGTTCAAAGCCGTTGTGAATTAGTCTATAATGTCCTCATGCCATCGCAGATTTCGTGTCAGATTTTGTGTTGAAATTCACTTAATATGCTAAGGATCTAACAGGTTTACGGTTGAAAATCTACTGAAAATTTAATTGTAAAGCCATAGCTGACGAAGCAAAACATACACTTCATGTTCCCAATAGTGCAGATGAGACGTAAAATGCAGAAAATACAGTACTTAATGATTTCACACAGGCATCTCTCTGAACAACAGACTAACTCCACTAAAATGATGAAAATCACTTTTTAAAAAAATCAGCAATTGGGCAGCATCGACGGCAGAGTAGGTAGCCCCATTACCTCACAACAAGGAAGGCCTGGGTTTGATTGCCGACTGGGGTGTTCTGAGACCTGTGTGGAGTTTGCATGTTTTCCTTGTGTCTGCGTGGGTTTTCTTCCACAGCCCAAAAACGTGCAGTCAGGTGAATTGGAGATGCTAAACTGCACACTAGCTGTGACTGTACGTGTCTGCCTTATGATGGACTGGTGGCCTGTCCAGGCTGTTTCCTGCCTTTCACCCAATGAGAGCTGGGATAGGCTCCAGGACCCCCGTGGCCAAGAAGGATAAGCAGCTTGAATGATAAATGAATGAATGAAAATTCTGCAATTTTCTATGTCCAGTTCGACTTGCTAACTAGGTTTCCCCCAGTAGCATTATGTCACTAGCACTAACAGGGTGAAGGCTAGCACATGCTCCTTCCGAATCATGTGAAATGGCGCCATATCTTTTCAGACTTTCGGTAAGACTATGAAATTGGACAGCTCAGTGTGCTTGGAAGGCAAAGCTTACTACCAGTTCTGACACATCGGACAGACACCCACACTGGCTAGCATCCATTTTGCTGAGATGCTCCATGCTGAGACGTCTGGCATGTTGCACTAGCAAACATGGCGGCCCAATGCCATGCTGAGACACTATTTCTGTATGTGTAGCTCAATAAATATTGCCCACATCAATCTAAATTTATCATCATTTATTGTTCCTGGTAAACTTTATCTTTTTTCCCAGTAGCATTGCAGTCTGTCATGTCCCTCTGGCTGCAACTATTCTATGGATAGCTAGTATATGTAATGCGCTAAGACATGGCTTTGGAATTCACTCATTTACTTGAGCAGAGCACGTGTGGCAGTCTGAGGTTTTGCCACTCGGGGGCACTATTAGGAGACAAACCACTTTGTGTACATTGTTATCATTAAAATGGCATATAAGTTAATAATAGAACGAAGAGTAGATCAAAGCTGCAGGGAACCCTGTGTGTATGCTTGCTTGTGGAAGAGATGTGGTGGGGGACTATGAGATTTATACAGTGTGTGACAAATTGATCAAATAAAAAATGGAGTTGGATTTGTTGGAAAAGCACTAGTGAACAGTTTAGGCTACATCGTATTGAACTGTGACGTGAATAAAGCCTGTCAAAAGAAGGAGAATGATGTCAAGTTCCTGGTCTTATTCCCTGAGGAAAATGTAAATGAAATGTTCTAATAATCAGAGCACTGCACCCTCCACATACAGATTATATATTACTGAGTGTCCTGCTCTGTCCCTTGTGCATGACACTTAGAGAATACGCTTGCAGTCATTACTCAGAGTGGAGAAAATTAACACACGTTTGGCATGGAAATTGGCCGTTCCGTTGGACATCAAAGCCCAGTGTTTTTAGGGGCAGTGAAACGTGTTGGATGTGTCTGGAATCAATTCAGCAAGCCAGTCCTACAGCATTCACAAGCCGCTTTTTCAGTTCGCTTAGACTGTAACCCTGCCTGTTCAGGGCCTTCAGTCTTATCCATTGTTGCATGTTGGAATGAGATGGAGGTCAGTGGAGCTGTGTGTGAGGAGCCCCAGGGGGAGAATTACCCAACAGCCCCCTTCAGCCTCACTATTTCCTGCAGACTGTGGCTCTGCTATGCTCCACTCTCACAGGCTGCTGCCCAGGCCTCTCAGGACGACAAACACCTCTGAGAGACCCAGAGAGATTTTCATTCATACAAGTACAATAACAAGACTGAAGGGGTGAACAACTGCACGTGAATGCTTTGTCCTTCCTCTTGAGATGCCGCTGGAAAGTCCCACCATTATTGTTGCGAGAAAACGAAAACAATTCAGAGAAAGTTTGGTTTAGACTAGACTATTGAGTCTTATCATAAATCATTCAGCGCTGCATTGTTCATAGTTGTCCTACTGCAGAGGACTAAGTTAAGTTACAGAGTACTAACACAATAGGGGGTGAGCAATATGTCTAAATTATGACATCATGATACTTCACGATACACGATACGCTCACGACAGGTTTGGGCAGATTTAGATATCACTTTCCAGAGGTGTATCAGGATGCGTTTGATCCACCTCCCATTTTTGACAGATTTTACCCTGTTTTCTCCTTCATTTGTCCTCCCTACTTAAAACACTTTTAAAAGAGGGCCTATTATGATCTTTACAGTGTTAATAATACGTTTTTTTTTGGGGGGGGGGTGGCGTGTACTTAAATATGTTTACATGCTTCATTGTTCAAAAAAAACCAAAACAATATTTTTCTCATACTGTACATCTGTATTCACCCTCTGCCTGAAACACTCTGTTAGAGCTCCTGTGACTTTAAGCCCCACCTCCTGATGAGCCCAGTGTGCTCTGATGCACCAAGGTCCTTGAGGCCCACACTTGCTAGAAAATAGACATACAGGAAACAAATAGTGAATCAATTCAGGAAAGTGCAGATCGATGGAGGAGTTTCTATTTGTTGGTACAGTATTTTGTATGTTGTATGGTCAATAGCTGTAAAAACAGGGAACTTGTGAACTGCTTATCACTTGTGAACTGCTTATATGAGTTAGGCCAAACAAAGGCAACCAAACACCCATGAGGAGGTAAACAATGTGACAATATTTTAGCATTATTGTGGCATTGGATGGACCAACTGCCAGGCTGGTCTACTGCGTTCTGCACACAAGTCTCAAGACAGAACAATATGAGAACAGTGCAGTATGGAAATTCTATCCTGACTTTTATTCTTTTATTATACGTTTGTTAACTGTAGGTGATTATTTTATCATTTTAGCATATTTTATCAATATCTGTTTTATCATTTCATACCCATTTGTGTGATATTGGACCAGCTCAAGCCAGTTTCAGACAGACTTAGGACTTAAAACCTGATGAGGATCGGTTCAGAGTCAGGCAGAATTTTGCTTGGCTTGGGTCAGAATTGAATTAAAATATGATGCCGTGTGAAATCTCAGAAAAATCTCAGGCCTTATTTGGATCCAAATCAAAACTACAAACCTGATTAAACCTCTAGTTGGAACACACAAGAGAAAGAACCAGTAATGCCAAAACACTATCAAGAACTATAAATACAATGATTTTAAATAAACATTTCACATGCTATGTTTAACTAAGTCTAATTTCTTGAGCCTGATTATGCTCTCATATATTTGGTCTGCGTTGGCCCTCAAATATTGACGCAGTCCACAGTATGCTCATTATCACAGTGATTTATCACAATAACTATGAATATTATCATATTGCCCTCACCTCTGGGCGCCCCGTGTCTGCTGGCACTTACCACATAATACTGTAAGCTCGAGCACACAGCCAGACCTATCTGCTTTAAGTGGGAGGCTTTTTCCCACATGATGGATCAGACTGATGTAAGAAGTGCGTTTCCTCTCTGGCTATAAAGGGCCATGGGAACTTGCGTCGGACGCTATGAGAGAAAGGCTTGAGCCAACAGCATGGCTGTCTGCCCCTTGAAACACTGAAATGATGAAATTCTCAACCCCTCACACTCAACTGAAGTGCTGAAAGGCCACTTGCTGTAATGAGTCAAGCACTTACTGCTGGCCTCAGTGTACAAATCCCTCAACATGATAAGTGAGGTTTTTCTGTCCTGTATTGTATTTATCTGATGTATTCACTGGTAGTTTAAAGAGTTGATCCAAGGTTTATACGTAGATTGTGCTCTTCTTACACAAATGTTTAAGGTGCAAAATATTTCCCTTAGGCTCTGCAACACTGCCGAAAAGTACAGGAAGCGCACGTCAAGCGCACGTCTCTAAACAGTGAATTTGTTACTGCTCTCTGTACGTTTCATATCTTACATCTGGTCCTGCTTGGAGTCCGTACAACCCCATTCTCAGTACAGGTCCCATTAGTTTTGATGTTGGCGAATCAGCGCTGTGGAGATGGCCTGTCAGTTGGCAAGGGGGAGGGCTGAGCACAGGCAAGCATGTGGAACTTATTTTGGGCAATTCTCTAGTGAGACTAGGAGCCCACCACTCTGTGCCTGGGAAAGTATATAAAAGGAACTTGTGTATGTAATTGTATGTTTTTCCAATTGGGGCTACTAAACGAAAGTGCTACTAATTATAGTGCCATTATTTTACAGTGCGTAAGAACAATTGCCCTGGATGGCGTTCATGTGCATTGCTGTACCTCTTGGCAGAGACAGACTGTGATGGCAATTCTGTAGAAAGGAGTTTAGTCTCTGAGCTGTTTTTGAATTGGGTTTTAATTGAATTATGTTACAGATTGCAATCTTAGTGTAAACTCTACACTGAGTCTGTGTAAAAACCAGTCTAGACAGAGCAGTTTTAGCTTCAGTTCTCTATAAATGGATTGTTCCAGTGATTTTTTAACTGTGGGGGCACGTAGCGACCCAGCAATGGTAATGAAAGGTTATTCTGGACCATCCTACAAGGTCAAAGCAACACAACACATTCCTCAAGGTTCCCAGATACTGTCATAATGTAACTCGTTGGAATTACACTTTGTCTTTTTTACTCAGGGACAGCTTTCAGCAGAGAATTACACTGGAATCTGGAATCTTGCCTTTTTAAACCTTTTGAAACTGTTGTCTGTTTAAGATACAAAATGCTGATGACGTCTTGATCACGCCACTGGAGAAGTTTCGCAAGGAGCAAATTGGGGCTGCCAAAGTAAGTTTCTGAGACTCCCATTGTGAATTTATGCTCCACATATCACCAGAGAGTCATTTTTAGCCTTACTGCGACATGATCCTGTACATAATTTAACATAGGTCCATGCTGAGAGTCTGCAGGAAGGGGGGAAATTGCAAACACCTGTTAAGGAACAGCTAAATTATAACCAGATACAGTAATGCCACATTCACCAGCTTTAAACCAGGAGCCAGAGCTGTTGCTGCTGCTGCCCTGCTTTTGGCTGTGTTATTTCCACTAGATCAGTGTTTCCTAATCCCACTTCTGGAGTCCCCAAGCACCACAAATATTAATGTTTTTCCAGCTCTGACAAATCCATTTAAACTCGTGAAGGGTTTGTTAATGAGGCGAGTCTGGAATAACGTTGTCACGGTACCAGGATTATGGATCTTGATACCGACACCAGTAAGAGTAGCAGTACAAAGCTTGATACTAAGAAAGTAATATAATGATTGAAATAATGTAATAAAACAACTTTTCTAGACATAATGGCTCAGAACATATCTATAAATAAATAAATAATGTAATAAAAATGTTTCAACAATCCAAATGGGTAATATAATATAATATAATATAATATAATATTCCTGATGTCCACATATGCTATTTGTGTGATTTGATTTATCAAAAGCAAGCACAGTTACATGATCACTTTTAACATGATCATTTTATGACTAATGCATTTGAATAATTGGCCACCCTGTGTTGTGCTTCTATTCAAACAAGCAGTCTGAGCTGAAACACTCCTTATAACTTCAGTATGATTGGGTAAAGCTACACGGCTACAGGCTAAAAAGGTGGATATGTGTAAATGTGTTGGTTTTAGTGACATCACCCAAACAGTGAATGTAGATATGGACTGTATGGACCTGGGAATGACCCATACAGTTTGAAATCTTGGCAGTGTTTACCTACTGCATCAAATTCTTTTGTTTTTAAAATGATGGGGAAATTCTGTCAGTTATATAGCCACTTTTAAATACAGATATTTGACAAATTGACCAGACTACATTTTTTGGAGATGTAATTGAGTTCTGATCATTTCTGATTTTCTTTTTGTAAACCATTTTGCATCAGGACAAGACTCTTCACATGTTAAACCAAGTCAACTAGGTTTAGGGAAACAAACAGCCTCGGCCACAAGAGCCACAGCCTCATTTTACATGTTCTAAACGGAAATTTAACTGTGGGATGAGGGCATACAATATAGCCTCATATTGTTACAGCGTTTAACAAGTACAAAATGGGTTACATCTTATGTTAATTGCTTTATGTTAACCTTATAAACTCTTGGACATGCTAATGGGAGTTTTTCAGTTCATCCGAGCCAAATTAGTATGCCATTTGACTCGCCTATATGCAGAAAGAAATGTTAGCCGTGTCCTAGCTCCTAAAAATGAGGACTTATTGAAATATTTAGTATAATGTCTTAAAAAAGTAGTTGAACTTTCAGTCGTGGGAGTTGGACTATGTGCAGTGCGGTGGCAATGTAGGGGCACGATTAGGAAATACTGCAGTGGATGACAAGCGAGTGGTTAAAGGTTGGAGATGGTGGCATAGTACAGGGTTGTGATGGGCTAGAAGAGTGACATCCCCCTCATCTGCCTCAGAAAAGCAGTGTGCTGTCTTGATGAGCTCACTGCTGAAAGATCCAAAGCTGAAAACACCCTGCCTTATTTGGGCGTTTGGGCCCCAGACTCTTCAGCCTGAGCTGAGATGAAACTCGCTCAGCTTAGACTCTTTGACCACAGAGGCCAAAGGGAACGGCTGTCCGGCTGTTCAACCTCCCGCGCAAGAGCACACACACACACACACACACACACAAACAAAGGACACAAACATGACCCACTAACAACACTAAGACCTACACCTTCGAGAGACCTCACGCTGTACTAACACTAGCAATGCAAACAGATCCATTTCCCTTTCTCTGTGCTGGAGATACTGTATGTTTCTTCCTATCAAAACCCTTAAACAAAGGCCGTCCTGCTCCAGCGACGGTGATGTCATTGTTAGTCAGCAGATGGGCCCGGGGGCTTGGACTAAGCATGTCAGAAATGCAGTTCCTCTGGTTTATCGTTTTTGCTGGCTTGTCGTCTGCCGAGCATCCATGAAAGGGTCATGGGAAAGGTTCCGCTAATGGCAAAGAGGAAAAACAAACAGCTTGGCTCAGATTTCAGTTGTTCTCAAGAAAGGGACCCTCGCTGCTGGAGGTTTTGGGTGCATGAATGTTCAATTCAGCACAAAGGTGGTCAGTGCAGGCATAGGACATAAAGGACATTAAAGGGCCCATCTCTGACATTTTTCATAGATTTCATTGTTTTCCCTGAAGGTCCATTTATGAAATGTATGTGTGTTTATATACTAAAATCCATTTTTCCATAACTTTTTTCCAAGCTGCTCTTTATTCCTTAGAATCAAACAAGCAGTTTTGGGCTCTGTGCCTGTAAGACAGTTTTATGGAAATGACCTCTGTTGTGATTGGATGCCCTATATCATGCCTCATTCAAAAAGCAGTCCAGGCTCAAACACTCTGCAGAACAGGCCGGCTAGACTACTATAGGGTAAACAGGCGGATGTACAGTGCTGTGCAAAAGTTGTAGACAACTACTAAAATGATGTCTATGTTTAATATTAGAATAAATAAGTAAAATTAGTAAAATGAATACAGTAAGAAGTAAGTAGTGATTTTACAGTAAGTAGTGATTTTATACATGTCATGTTCTTTGTTTAGTCATTTACAATCCTGGCGTTGTGCCAGGCCAGCATACATTACAGGTATCATCCAGTTCTAGTCCATACTTTGTTAAATTAAATCAGCTGTGTTGCTGGTAGACTGGAAATCAATCAGAACTCAGAAACCAGCAAGCTACAAGGATATCCACTGCCTTTTTATAAAAATTAGAAATTCCTGTTGCGAATGTTTTTTGCGTAATGGTGTTTTTACAAGCACCCAACACACATACTGCTGTGGTTTTTGGTGAGGTGCCTTTTGTACAGTACTGTTCATAATTGAGCTATGTTCCAGTTGTTTTGTAGCTTAGTTTCCACATATAGACTAGGACCATGAATGGTTCATTTTGAAACTTGAGCTATGTATACGTTAAGCATCAAAGTTTTTTTCAAGCCAGGAACCTGTGTTTCCTTTATACGGGTTCTTTAGCACTATATAGTATACAAGCTTTACAAGTATTCACATAAAAGCATATATGGCAGATACGCTAATGATTGCATTAACAGCATATTATTGGTATAACTCACAGTCAAGCATAACAACCTATAACAGTTCACTCCTATAACTACCCAATTAATCATATTGCTTTGCTATCCATTTAGTTTATGATTAATAAACCTTTGGATGTTGATCTCAGTTTAGTTTTGCATGCTTAATACAGTTCATTTCATTGCATAGTTTTCCGTTTATATTAAACAGTTACACTGGCTATGGTTACCAATTACATGTTGAAGTTGAGAGCTTAAACAGAGTTGTACTGTTGCTCACGGGACTTATCCACGATGCGTTACTTTCCTGCTATGAATCATTGTTGCTGATCTTTTGAGCATGGCCTTGTGTACATATCACACATGCACTGCCTTGTTCTGCTTGTCCTGTAAGATATTGCACTGCCAATCATGCGAGATGTAAAGTTAATGACTAATCCATTTCCCTCCTGCGACTGGAACGTGATCCTTTTACGTGTGCTCTCCACTGTCGCTGATGACTTATTACAGTAGAATTCCAGTGAAAGGTTTTATGGCACGACAGTGACTTCACCCCTCCAGACAGGGCTGGATTCGGTGTGGTCATTTCAAATACAGAGATCAGCCCTTATGCTGATATCATACCAAAGGCCGCCCAGTCATCAGGCTTTAGTATGCCACCTGCTGGTTAGACAACTGCCTGGAATGCAACTGTGCATTCTGTCCGTATCCATCCAAATCAAAATAAACAAATGGAAAGCATCAAAACATTTTAATGAGGGTTTTGCATAAGGTTTGTTTACAAGTCAAAGACCTTATATAACAGAAAAAAAGTTCTGCACAAGACATTTATCTCTGTAATTGCTGTAGAGGAAATTCCAGTTTCTGTCAACAATCTCTTTTTTTTCCTTCAAGGAAGGAAAGAAGAAATTTGACAAGGAAGCAGAGAAATATTATACTGTTCTGGAAAAACACCTGAATTTGTCATCTAAAAAGAAAGAGTCATTTTTACATGAGGTAATTATTTTAACAGTTCACATTTCCATTGAATAGAATAATATACTTATCCTGTTTTTATATTGTTAGTTTCTTTAATGCTGGTCGTGTTGCTGTTGTATTGTACTGAGCTGTTAACATTTGTTCTTTTTCAGGCAGACACCCAGATTAATAAGGAGAGGCAGGTTTTTTGTGATGCCTCTCTGGAATATGTCTTCAAGATCCAAGAAGTGCAGGAGCGAAAGAAATTTGAGTTTGTTGAACCGGTAAGGAAGGGAAACGAGATATCGCAACTTGGGTTTCATTTCTGATTTCTCAAGCTCTCGGTACAGCTGGAAGATCCGTTTCTGGACATGGGAGGAAATGTGCAGGGATGAACATGTACCGTTTTGAATCTGGCAGATGAACGATTATAGCCACATCCTGCACCTGCTAGTTTCCATCTGCATTAGAATGCGGTTCTCAGCAGGGGCTGGTACAGATAGCATCATACTGTAATCTCGACATGCTGGAAACACCACCCTTCAACACACAGTTACAAAAGTCTGGTCAAGAGGTTTAATATGCTGGAATGATCACCATGCCATCATCTGCTCTAAGGTTCAATAGTTTTTAATAATAGTCACTTTTCTTGCAGATAAAAATGTATAATGTATAACGATCCTTTCATGATGCTTCTACTCTATAACTTTATATACTCAGTTTTAAGAAGCTCTGGAAAAAATGAGTTATTAGGTGTGTCTGGGTGAGGAACAGGGCTGTAAATGATTTAAATTAAAACACTGAGAGTGAAGTTACAGGAAAATGGACATGCAGAGTGTCTCACGTTTGAAAACTGGCAATCAAACTCGAGACAGAACACTTAGCATGGAAACACTGACAAATAAATAGATAATAATATCTTATCATATTATAACTTCTTGGTGTTCCAAAATATAGCACCTTAAAAAGCAAGGTTTCTGTCTGATAGTGTTTTAATTGCTATGATTTCCTATAAAAACAAACACTAATTATCAAAGAGATTCAGAACTTTTAGACATCAGTGAATCACTCCATGTTTAAAGGCAATCTTGAAACTTTGTTTTGAAACTGAATGTGCTTTTCTCTTTTCCCTCCCTCTCTCTCTCTTTCTCTCTCAGCTCCTGGCATTCCTTCAGGGTCTGTTCACATTCTACCATGAAGGCTACGAACTGGCACATGAGTTTGAGCCATACAAACAGCAACTGCAGTTCAACTTACAGAATGTAAGAGTGCAAACTGGTGTTGCCAGTGGGTTTTATAGGCCAACAGATTAAAAACTAGCAGTTCACTGATTGCAAAATCACATTCGTTTATAGCAGTTGAGCTTTTTACATTGTGCTGTTGTATGAAGTAATTGTCAGTCCAATTAGTTCAGCATAAGGCAAGAGTCCAGCTGACATTCAAAGATCCAATTGCTGCTGCTGCTGTAGATTTGCTTGTACTTTCTGAACTGACATGTTGTTTGGTTTTGCTGTTTGAAGACAAGAAATAACTTTGAGAGCACTAGGCAGGAAGTGGAGAATCTGATGAGGAGGATGAAGTCAGCAGAGCAGGACTTCAAAGCCCCTGGACAGTGGACCATGGAGGGTTTTCTTTATGTGCAGGAGAAGCGTGAGTATTCACTCAGCACCAGTCCGTCCAATTATATTAGCATCTAGAACTCAACCACTATGCATGCACTGAGAGATTTCCATGTGCATTCTGCAGCGACTGATCTGCTATTCATTACCTTTTATTCCTTATATTCCTGCTATTCATTTCCTTTATACTGTATTTTATAGGCCACTTCTGGCATAGTGGGCAGGGAAAACTCAGTTTTGAATCATTGTCATTGCAATGCCATCCACAGTGTAAGCTAGCCTTAATAACTCACATGCTCTGTTTTTAATTTGAAGTCTGCTACTTCATCCCACACTACATTCCACAGCGAGTTTTGGCTTTTCAGTCAACACTTAAATGAATGCTTCACTCATGTAACCGAAAGCTTATTGTTTTTCCAGGCTGCACACAACACGGTTGTTCTAACCTTTCTTTTGTGAGCCTAGTCCCTAAAACTAACAGCAAACAAAATTCTGCTACATGTACATGAACTTAGATAACTGGCGTGGTTGAGGTAAAAACAAATATGAAGCAATAAGTGTAACATTTAACTCTTGCACCATCCATTTATTTCTAAGTTTTGTGAGTGTTGAATTAATTCAGTGTATGAATGAGGTTGTGTTAAAATAGTGTCATTGTTTTTTCATTTCTTTAGGCCCCCTTGGATTCACATGGAGCCGACACTACTGCACATATGAAAAAGAGACCAAAATGTTCACCATGAGCAACTCGGAGATCAAATCTGGTAGCAAACAGGTAGAATTGTGGATTAATAAATTGCCGCTATACAGAAAATCCCTCTTCCACCAGCTTCAGCATTCCTGAGGTCTTTTACATTGCAGTCTTTAAGGTCTCGCTTTGTTCTCTGTCTAAAGAACGGACTGGTGATGAGCCCACCTGAGATGTTCAAGCTCAAGTCCTGCATCAGGAGGAGGACGGACTCTATCGACAAACGCTTCTGCTTTGATATCGAAGTGGTGGAAAGGTTTGTTTTGAATTCCTGCACTTGAAATTATGGCACTTTTTTCCACCTTCCTTGAGGCTTTTGTGAAGTCAATGGAGACATTGTGACGTCTGGCTCTGCAGGATGTGGTAAAGAATTTTAAAAGATTGCATTTTCCACTTCAGTGTTTTTGTTGGCAAGTTCTGAAGTCTGTCACAGACTATTTTCAACATTCCTTCTTTCCTTCCTTTCCTCTTCCTCCTCATAACTGAAGAAATAACACTTGTCAAGGGATTCTATTCACTTCTCTTCAGTGTTTCTATAAAGTCCGCCGGTATGTCACTTTCTTCCTGCTCTTTGTTGTGATTGCACGTGTGTTGCCACATGCTGCCAGCAACCTACAACTCCTCTCATACGCTGTGCTTAGCGTCTGCTTTCGTATCAACCTGCTTGCTGTGCTGACATATTTTAGAAAGGTGTATTTAACTTTAATTTGTGCGTTTAACCCAAAGAAAACAAGCTTGAGCTAGAGATGATGGAAATTCTTAGCCAGTATATGCGGTATGAAAGATTGAAGAAACCACCTTTGAAGAATTTCAGACATTTCAAAGAACCGGTTATTTTTTTCTTTTCGCTTGCAGTCAAAAGCATATGTAATCAGGAGGTACTGATATTGTATTGTAGGTAATTGTGTTGTATTTGCAGCTGATTAGCATGAATAATGTCTCTTCTTTCTTCCTCAGGCATGGCATCATCACTCTGCAGGCTTTGTCTGAATCCAGTAGACGTCTGTGGATGGAGGCCATGGATGGAAAAGAGCCGGTAAGAATACACAACCATCGTGCCAAGCTTCTGCTATACAGCATGAAGGATTTCTGGGATATACAGTACTGTGCATAAGTCAGAGAACACATTTCATTTATTTTATCTCCAGTCGAAGCAGCCATTATGATATTAAGTTATTCATTTTTAAAGAGGTAGTGGAAAAAATAAAAGTTTGCAAAACTTGAGTTCAGAAAACTATTAAAAGATGTAGAAAAATGGGCCAGATAGAACAAAGGATTGACCACAATCATAGTCCAGAACTCAAAGTGACAGAATGTGAGAAGCAGAAAATGCAACCAACTTCTAAGACTGAATCTTGGAGGTGTAGAAAAATATCCCTGCAGATGTATTTGAAAAACTGCAAACAATGTTCATGAAAAAATGGAATAGATTTTTTTTATAATTAAACTGTGTAATTTTACTGTTGTTAAAATATGTTTTTTAACTTTTTTCCCGACACTGAAAAATCAATAACCTAATGGCTCCTTTGGCTGGCAATTTAAGGCATGAAAGATTTTCTCTGACTTTTGCCTTGTATTATAGCTGTGGATTATGTGGTAACACTTCATTGAGATGGTCCACTGTTTTCTAAAGGTTTCCTTAATCTACTGACCTTCAACTAGGTGTCTATTAAAATCAATTCAGCTTCTCCAGCCCTAATCACAACATTCACTCAAACCTTAAACTTAACTAAACCCACAACTTATACTCTACCCCTAAACCTTCTCCTAATTCTGACCCTCACACTGTTTACAGTCTACACAAGATACTTTGTTAGTAATGTAGGCATCTGAAGAAAAGCTAAAAGGTGTGGATTGGCTGTGACCAATCACATCTGTCGTGTTTGGACCTCAGTAGTAATAACAGAGAATTAATACACCTACATCAATATTAAACTGCTGTTAATTAATGTTTAGATGAAACTCTAATCTGTCATCTTTATGATTGATCTCTGTGACCACTCTGGAGATCTCAGCTTCTCTTGTCCATCCAGAATGTTTATAATATCCTAAAGTTCTGTCAAGCTTGTTTAGCCACTCTCCAAATTCCGTTTTGTATTGTGTTGAAACATGTTTCTTGGTGGAGCTAGTTTCTGTGGTTAGCTCTAGCTGGAGGGTGTGAGTTTTGAGACAGAGGTTCAGGATGCCGCTTTGGTCAGACTGATTGGACTCCTGAGCTACTGAGCAGTTCCTTCCTGTTCCTGTTGATGCTTAGCCAGTTCTTCACAATCCCTGTACACTTACATGGAGACCTCATAGTCCTCCACTCATGAGTTCATATATAAACATGAATAAGTCAGTTCATACAGTTCATGCTCTTGATATTTATCCTTACATACACTACTACATTAACACGAGACTAGGCCAATACCAACAATACTACAAAAGAACCTCTTTCAACATGCACTGTAAAAAATGTTTTGTTGGTTCAGTGTAAAAAAAAAATACTTCAGTTTGTTACAACCAAATGAATAAAGGTTTATTCAACCTAAAAAAAAACTTTAAACAAACAATTATTTCAATAAAAGTAAGTTTTTGAGTCAACTAAAACATATTTAATTGCTTGTAACAAATTGAAGTAATTTTTTTCAGGTTGTACATTATGCTTCTTCAAAATGATTGCAGTCGAATTTTACCCAGAACGTCCATGACAAGAACAGTATAAGAACCTTTTTTTGTCCTACTGATGTTGAAAAGGATGTGCTGTATGCCTTCACATCAGAATGGAAGTTTTATTTGATTTTTGGCAATGCTGGATTGCCCGTTGCTTGTATGTAAGGCTTGCCTAACACTACCCAACGTCAGTAAATTGAAGAATTCTTCATCTTCCTGTAACCAAGTCAGTGACTCATATTCCTGAGTTAGGCCCTTGCTAAGGTTTTGTTGTTCTTGTGATCGTTTTCATCATGAAGCAATCAGACGTGCTCTGTGGAAGTTCTAAAAGCCAGGAAATGGAGACGACAGAGTGGAGTATTTGTATTGCAGTAATGGCTCTTTTTGACCTGTGCTTTTGATCAGTCAAGAAAAGCTTGGTCAGATATAACTAATGACAGGAAGTAACTTCTGTTACACTGTTCTGAAACACCAAACACAAAAATGAAGATTATGGCTTTGACTTGGAACTTGTGGCATATATACGTCTTATATGGCATATATGGGTGACACGGGTAGTTGGGTTTATGTGCTACCTCTAGTAAAAGATGTGTCCAGTGGGACTGATAAACATGTCTTGTTATCTGTAGATTTACACCCTCCCAGCTCTTCTCAGCAAGAAAGAAGAAAGTGAGTCCACTTTTCTTACTATGTAATCACACATTATGAGAAGCACACTGTAGCCTAATTTAGGTACATAATCATTTCAACAAATATAATGCTATGTTTTCACAGCATTCCTAAATGAGGCGGGGTTTAACTTTGTGAGGAAGTGCATTCACCTCGTGGAGACGAGAGGTGAGTCTGGTAATTGCTTTCCCAAATTAATATCCCATCTGTTCCAGTGCCTTCACATACATGTGTGTACTTGAGCTGTTGTCGCATGATTTATAGCTATAATTCTGTGCAAAAGGCGGAGACCACCCTTCATTTATTTACTTTCAAGTCAAAACAGCCATTAAGTATAAGTTATTCATTTTTCATTGTCAAAGGAAAAAACTGAATATTACACGGTCTCTATTTTATCCACATTTTGTCTTTATTACAGGTTCCGTTCTTTTCAGGAGACTTCCTTCCTTTTCAGAAGGTTACAGTGATATTTTTATATACACTACCAGTCAAAGGTTTACACACCATCTCAATGGATGTTTTTGGTTATCTTAAAGACTCTACAGGCTTATACTTAACAGCTCCAGCTGATAAGGTGTCTGAAAAAAAATCTTGATATACCACATATAATCGTGATCTATCACAATATTATATTGTGCCATATAGCCACCTCTAATATATATTTTGTTGCACGAAAGACTTTTATCTTTTTTTTTGCAAGATTTAAAAGCTCTAGTTACCATTTCAATTTTATGAATATTCATGATGGATAGACCAATAGAATTGGAATGGACTTGGAATTCTTTCAATCAAAGTAATTTTTTGAGTTTTTCAATTGCTTGTAACAAATTAGATTAATTGTTTTAGGTTGCACTTTTTTACAGTGTGTTTTGTTGGTCCAACATAAAAAATTAAATGGCTTCAGTTTGTTACAAGCAGTTGAATTAGGTTCATTCAGTTCCATGAGTGCTAATTTATAGTTTGATGTCTTCACTTTTATTCTAAATGTAAAGCATTAAGCTCAAAATAAGGAAAACCTTCTATGAGTAGCCATGTCTAAACTTTTGACTGGTAGTGTAGCTCTGAAGTTCAGTCTTAGAGGTTGGCTGGCTTGTCTCTTTCTCACAATCCAAGTAGTCCCAAACACCTCCAGTGATGTTAATGTCTGGACTCTGGGGTGGTCGGTTTGTTGTTGTGAGGACACCAGCAGCTTCTTTATTTATTTGTTGATCTCAATTTATTATTCTTTTCTGTCAGTTTCATCTTCTCAATAACGTTTTCTTGAAACCTACACATCCTTTCAGACCCATAGCATTGAGTTGTCTCTTCATAGTGGAGGGAGGCACAGAAACACCTGTTGGTATGTTTTAGATCTGATGCGGAAGTAGAGCTTAATTTTTCTCCTTTCTCTCAAAGATAAAAGCTTAAATTATTTAAGTGATGGTGACAGTTCTGATAGTCTACCAGGTATTGCCCTGTTGTTTTGAGTCCCATTCTCTTTATCGGATGATTATTTTGCTGTTGTGTGGTGTTTTTTTTTTTTTTGTAAACTCTACATTTTCTTTTAACATTTTCCTTTTACATACCATTGCATATCATTGCTGTCAAAAGAAAAACAATTATCTCCAAAATGACAACTTTACAGGAGAGGAAAAAAACTGAATTTAATTTTGATAGGAGTCAATAGAACCAGACTATTTCCCAAAGCAATTTTGAGCGATTTCTGTTGATCCATCCTCATTAAACGTTCACACAATGTAAACGGCAGCTGCTGTGTTCCAATGATGCATAAAAGTAAACCAACCGAATCAACCAAAATGGGGATACATGTTTTTCACTGGACAGCGATGATATACACCAATGGAAGAGCTGAGGTATACTGTCATATACTATTGTCACCTGCCATGTTCAAAATTGAACTTACACCATTCGTATTCTTTTTTCCAGGTATCCAAACTATGGGCCTGTACAGAATAGGAGGGGTTAATTCTAAAGTGCAGAGGCTTATGACTTCAGTGTTTGGTAAAGTTCTTTTTTCGTTACTATTATGTCATGTCCTTAATCATTTTGATTGCTCTGTCTTCCCTTTTCAGCACAGTTTAATCTTGACTGTTTTGATGTTTCTACAGCTGCCAAAGCTCCTGCAGATATGGACCTCGACCCAGACACTTGGGATAATAAGACTATCACTAGTGGACTCAAGAATTACCTCAGGTAAGAAAATAATCTAACTAAAGGCAATTTATCGGGAAATGTCAAAACACATGCAATAATTCAGCTGCTGTGTGTCTCCAGGTGTCTGGCTGAACCCCTTCTAACCTACAGACTTCACAAAGACTTCATCATGGCAGTCAGTGAGTTCTTCCATGTGTCCTTCTCTCAACTTTTCCCACAGCTTGATTGTCTGCACATTCCAAAGGAAAAATGGAAAAGCTTTTCAGCTGGCTAATCGAATAGACAAACCGACTGCTCTGAAAATATGATTCATGTTGAACAACAAATTCAAAGTATGTGAGAAAATCTGGCATCCCTTTATTTCTTACCTGGAAGGTATAAAAATAAAACAGGGCTGAAATTTACACATGTCTCAGTTCAGAACAGGTGGCAGCTGGGTGGGAGGATTGATTGTGTTTTTGTATTTAGGCCTTTGGACCTAAAGTGCCCAAATTAGCTGATTAGCTATCTTACTCCCTAGCTGTAAATACCTCCTGACGATGGAAGCAGCTTGATCATTACTCACTGTTGCTGTCTAAAGGTTTTAGAGCACCAGTCAGAAGTTAAAACTTATATTGTTTTCGTAAGATCCATGGTGATATGTGATAACATATGTTCTGTTTTTTTACTTGCTTTTATTTACCTCAGCCAAGCTGATTAATGCGCTCCTAATTCAAATAGTGTTTGTTGCATAATCATGTGACTGTGAAAAAAATACTTGCAGTCAGCTATACAGCTACTATAGCAATATGCTTCATAATGAAACAGACCAAATGTGAAGTTACACGGCTCTAAGCTGAACTAAATATTAACACTCTATGTTGTGTTTCTAGAGTCAGACGATCAAAACTACAGGGTACGGGCCGTTCATGCTCTTGTGCACAAACTGCCTGAGAAGAACAAAGAGATGCTGGACATCCTGATCAAACATCTGTTTGTGTAGGTTAATCTAGCAGAACATTGTTCAACAAACAGACTGTGCTGTAAAAATGCTGCAAAGGTTTGGGTGCCCCTGGTCAAATTACATGCCTCTTAGTGAAAATAAGTAAACACATTAAAGGTAGATCACACTTTTTATAGTTTTTTTATAATACACGATTACTGATTACTGTCTAAAATTTAACATATTGCAGAAATAAAACATTAAATAAACCCTTTGTTTTTTTGTTTTCAGTATTCTTAAAACTGTCATATTTAAGTTTCTTCCCTGTTTATTTCCTGTTTTTTTAGTTGACCAGGAATGATCAAACCTATACATATGACGGCGAAATCATCTTAAATCTAGTCAAAATATGTAATATTGTCATTTTTAGATTGTTTTAGGAATCTTTTAGGGTTTTGGGAATATTGGGGGAATATTTGGGAATATCTCAAAACAAGAAGTGTTAGAACTATTGACTAGATTCAGGATAAATTCACTTGTCATAATAACAACTGACCTATTTTTCAGTGTGAATTTCTCATTCTTCTATGTATGAATTCCAGTGTGACTTTTTACTCTCTGTCTTTTGCAGGGTTTCCACACACAGCCAGAAGAATCTAATGACAGTATCTAACCTTGGAGTGATCTTTGGACCTACACTAATGCGTGCTCAGGAGGAGACAGTGGCTGCCATGATGAACATCAAGTTTCAGAACATTGTGGTGGAGATCCTCATAGAGAATTATGAGAAGGTAGGTTCTATCCTTTAATTAAAGTTAACAGCAGGTGGCACTGTTTACCAAACAGAGGGAGGCAATCACTCAGTTCCTGCAGCAGAGGCGGACAGCCGGTTCTTTGTTTTTAAGTACGCTGTCAGGCTCTGTGTTTTTTGAGCTTAGGCTGGCTTGTCTCCTGTCCCTGCATGATGTAATTTATGCTAGTAAGTATTCTGAATATTATCTGTTTGGTGTTCCTCAGATCTTTCATCAGTCTCCAGACCCCAACGTGCCTCTGCCTCAGTCTCAGTCACAGACTCAGTCTCGCTCCAGTTCACGCCGCAGCAACGCCATCTGCCTGTCGTCTGGACCGCGCAAGTCGAGAGGCCTTTACCCTCCTGCTCTGTGCCTGGCCGATGCTGACAGTGTGTCTCCTTGCTCTCAGTCACACTCTGAATACACTCACCGGCCACTTTATCAGAAACACCAATGTTGTAGGACAGTTTCTGGCCACACAGTTGCTCTTGGCAGGATAGTTTTGGCTGGGGGTTACTCTCCGTCTAGCAGTGACACCACGTGTATACAAAACCTCTGTATTTGCAGTGCTGCAGTTCCTGATACACTCATACTAGCACCCCTACCTTTTCATTGCCACTGCTTTGCTGAGAATGATCCACCACTCACATAACATAAGCTCAGCAGCTGTCCTGTGGTCAGAAACTGACCAGTGATGAAAAGGGTAGAGACTGGGTAAAGATTTGTACTTGAAAGCAGATACAGTCTGTAATACAGTCAGGCTACAGTCTGTAATTCGACATCTACAATTGGGTCAACTTTGAAAACCTGGAACTTACACCTGGAAATAAACAATAAAATGTTTTGAAATCTGAAAAAATGTTAAATAAATATAAAAAAATATACAAAATATATTTAAAAATATATAAAAGAAAATGTTTATGATTCTATTGAAAATTTAAGCTAATTTATGACATTTAGTCTTATCACTTTCCATACGTGTTCAGATGACTCCCATGTGGATTTATTCAGCTCCTCAGACGCTTTTTGCTTTTGTGTAGTCCTGCTCGCATGCACACTGTCATTAAAGCAAAAGGAGGATAACCAAACATTAAGGGAACCCTGACATATTGGCACAATATGGTGTACATATCCGACGCCATTCAAACATGTTATATAAACCAAACAAAGCTATTATCATTAATAATGTACTTAATTCTTTCACTAATGTGCTGTCATTTCTCTTGCCACATCAAATGGTTACTCTTTCTTGCCACTGAGCAAGGAATATGTAACTCTAATGTACCATTCAACCCTTCCAGCTTTAGCTAAAACCTGCCATCACAAGAGTATTTTTTCTGATGTCTTCTTTTCTGTAGGACTGACTCCACTGCATATGACATCATTATAAAGGCGGCCTACTAGTAGAAGAATTCTGCCTATTCGGCCTGTTTTTCTATAATAAACAAGATATTCCTGTTAGGTTTATATGCCATATTTTAGTACTGTTTAGTGTAGTACTGGACATGTAGACTGTTTTATGGCCAACAAAACATAACAGCGTTCTGAATTTTGAAATTCATGTAAATATTTAAAAGCTGCCTCTGTCACTCACTTTGTAAACTTGGTGTAATGAAAAAAAGTATTACTTTAGAAAAGAATGCGTAATAATAACATTTTCCCTAGTGATACAGGGTGGGTGGATATTAGAACATGGCCAGTGAGTAGAGTTGTTTCTAATAAAGTGAATGGTCAGTGTAACTGGCGCGCTATAGGTGTAATTTCCTGCTGTCAATCGTATAGTTTTGAGTAGAGATAGTTTATAACATGATGTTGTGTTATATAAATGTCAAGTACATCATATTAGAGTAAATTGTGATACATAATAGAGCAAATTGTGGCCTAGGTGGTAGGCAATATACTGTTGCGGTCCAAAGAAAAACAAGTATCTCCAAAATGGTAACTTTACAGGAGAGGGCAAAAACCTAATTTAAATTTAATGGAAGTCAGTGGAATCAGACTTTATTTATGATTTTGGAATATTTCTGTTGGTCCATTCATCATGAAATTTTTGCACAATGTAAACAGTAGCTGTTGTGTTTAAATGATTCATAAAAGTAAAAATCAGCAAAAATGGAGATACATGTTTTTCATTGGACAGCGACAATATTCATAATAATGCACTTTTGAATTTGTCTATCTCCACATGAAGCCTGTTATCTCAATTATCTTTTTCCCTGTGCTCCTGCCTCAGGTGACACATTCAGCAGCAGCCCCAGCAGCACACCCATGGGCAGTATGGAGTCTCTGTCCTCTCACTCTTCAGAGCGAAACGGCTGCTCCAAAGCAAGCTCTCCGTCTCGCTCTAAACACAAGACAGGCAGCCTTTGCTGGACCACTCCTTCCCCCTCCTCCAACGGCCCCAAGAGCCCACCTGGCACCACCAGTCCAGACTCCAGTTCCAAAGAGGACGCAGCCAAGACGGACGGCGAGTGGGAGGAGGCTTTGAGCAGCCTCCCAACAGGCCGAACTTCTCCAGCTCCAGAGCTGCCTGACAGAGCAGAGGAGCAGAGCCCAGAGGAGCACAGAGCCGGACGCCTCAGCATGTCCACCTGCTCCTCCCTTACGTCCCTACACATCTCTGAAGGTGAGAACTCCGACAGTATGAATACAAGGTCACGGTTACCACACAACTACACACGCAAAAAAAGATGTTTTAAATATACTTAGAAATACGTAACTGTGTTAAGTAGATTCTAAGGTGCTTAGTTGAGTAATATGTCTTCAGTGAATGTAAGTAAATCATACACAAGAGAGTTCATTCCATTTAACTGGTCTGATCATTTTTATGCATTACTCCCTGCAGTCAACTTAATATGGTTTTGATCAACCATATTGACCAAACACTGACAACACTAACTCAGTTTACCTCACTTGCATGCATTTGCAAGTGATGGCAGTGAGAGGAAACTGAAAACCAACAACAAATTGATTTAATTTTTTTGAGTGACAAACTTTAGAGACCAATTTTTGACCTGGAAGATAAAACAATGATAATGTTGATATCAGAATAAAACAATCAAATTCAAAGTAATAGCATTTGGCTGGATCTGTACCTAAATCTGGTGCTAGTAAAGGCTTAAAGAATTTACTCACAAGAAAGAGGGGAGAACTCCATCCATTCACTCCAGACAGCTCAAACCAGCAGAACGGTCAGCAGAGCAATTATTAATATTTCTTAAACATTTTGAGTAAAAATACTTTAACTTACGTATTATAAATGTACATATTTGAGATTCTCTCTTGATCATTTTATATATTACACAAGAATATTTACAAATACTATTCAGACATAAAATTAAGCACTATGATTTGCATATACCAAATACTGATACTTAGCAAATATTACTAATACAGAAATATACTGTATATCGTGATTATATTGTGGCAACATTACCCAGCCCTAATTTATGCATATAATTTTCCCATATTTTCAAAAAGGGCTTTTTAATCTGTTTCACTTAGGTTTCAGAAGCTGTCACGGTTCTGTCCAGAGTCTGGTTTCACGCAGTAACCGGGACAGTCTAAAGTCACTGCCATTTCCAGAGCTTCCTGCTAAAGACACAGGCAGATGCAGACTGGACTCATCAGCCAGCAATGGATACCAGAAGCCTGCATCTGTGTAAGCAACCTTTACACTGATGTTACAATTTGACTCTTCTGAAACAGATTAACGTCTTTTCCACGACCACAGGATGTGTCTTTCCACATTGTTAACAATTGGAAGCTACTCACTGCATTAGCTAGGGTTAAATAACTTGTTGCCAGCTGAAACATAATCACCCATGTACTCTTACCTATTTGCTTAGTTAAATCCAGGTGGTGACCTTTTTTGGCCAGGCAGTATAAAGCCAGTATAAAGCCAGAGAGAAAGAGATCATTCCAGTCTCTCACACACACAGTAGGCTTTGCATCATATCTGCCACAGTACTATTACATGTCCAGCAGCAGGATCTGAGCTGTTTTTCCTCGTTAGTGTACTGTACTGTTTGACTGTTCTCTAAGAGATGAACTCAAGTCACAGTTCTGGCTGTTGAAAGTTCTCTCTGAGTGCCAGAATGTTGTTATAGAGGCTCCAGAGGTACATGCCTTCTTCCCTTCGTCATAACTTATGAGACTTGGGCTGTAAACAAGAACATGTGTTTCAGAAAGGACGAGGCTGTTAGTAAGTTCCTGCGTCCAGCAAATGTTGACTCGGAAATCAACCTCGGTGAGTGACACTGAAGCTCATACGCTATGATGAAAGTCATTGTGCACTCTTTGTTTACTGCTGTAGGGTGGCCTCCAGAGCAGCCCTCTTTGAAAGCCCTGTGGTCTCCCAGCCAGTTCCTGCAGGAAGGTAAGTTATCAGCTATACTGTGTGACAGAGTGTGAGATCTACTGGTTTCAGTATTAGCTACACTGTGCCACAACATTCCAGGATTGATTGTCATTCTGTGTTGCGAAACTGTGTCCTCTAAAGAAACAACATCCAGCATTGCTGTTTTTACAAGATTCAAAATAGAGCTTTTACAGTTGATGTTACCCCTACGTGCCCTCCAGTCAATGACTTGACATTTCACCTTTCCCAGTTCATCATCACTGAGAGGCCTACAGACAGTTGCCTGCATAAACTCTATCATGCAGCCTGTCTCTCCAGCTGTGTCCACTCTAACTCACCTCTTTTGTTGTGATTGCAGGGAAGCCAAGGCTATGTATTCCTGCCAAGCAGAACATAGTCATGAGCTCAGCTTCCCTAAAGGGGCACTCTTCCATAATGGTAAGTACAATTCTAATCTAATTGTTGTGACTTAATTATTATTATTACTATTAAAATACAAAAAAACACCTAATGATGCAATCCTAGGATTGTCATGGCTATCATGTTGTCGATTGTGTATAGTCTAATAGTTTCTATTGCGTGCTGACACCCTGCTGTAGTATTCTCTCTTAGTCCCATTTCCTGAACAGGACTTAAGTCTAGTCCTGGACTACACAACTTTCTACATGGAGAATATCTGTGAAAAGGGAAGTGTAGTAGTTTTGTTTAATCCAGGACTAAGTTTAATGCCTCTCTGGGACACCAACCTTTTGAGTGCTTATTATGTGTGTGTTTGCCCTTATAGTAACTAGGTATGCATGATGATATCCAAATCATATCGGCAGATATTTCCCTAAAAACAAACTGGCATCAGACAGCTGTATACGTTTGACTCATTTCAGTCTAATACTTGATGATAACACTGATCCTCATTTAATGTTATTTACTGTTAATGTTAAATGGAACTGGAAACATTATTTCTTTGCTAATTTGACGATGTCAGGGTCCGATGTAAGCAGGACGCGAGCAGATAAGGCTTAAAAGGTTTAATATGAAAGGTGGGGAAATCCAATAAGCATAAACCAAAAACAGGCGAATAGTCAGAGGGACGACAAACAGAGCAATACAGGCAAAGGCAAAAATCGAAGTCAAAAATACAAGCGGGAAAAACGGCAACAGGAAGTCTAAACACGAATACAAAAGGCTCGGTACGCACTGAAATACAGAGACGATACTTCGCAACGAGGGAGACAAACAACAGTATAAATAGGAAGAAACACAGGTGTCTCAATCAAAACTCGGGTGAGGCCGATCTGCTATTGGCTGCCGGTTGGGACCGTACTGTCACGTGATCGCAAGGTGGATCCTGGGACATGGAGTCCGTAGAGTTGTTAACCCATGGGCTGGACGGAAGTGTGACAGACGATGAAAAGTCAGATCCTTCCTCAGTGTTAAACGTTGTATAAAGTGCATCTACAGTACTGCATACAGTCTTGGGCACCTAAGCAAATTGTTTAAGACTATTTATATGGACAGTCTGTGTGTGTTTTTGCCAGTAAAGCACATTAGAACAAATGGAAATATATTTACATTTATGGCATTTAGCTGACACTCTTATCCAGAGCGAATTACAAGGTTAATCATATTACAGGTAGGCCAATGTAGTGTTAGGAGTCTTGCCCAAGGACTCTTATTGGTGTAGCACAGCATAGTCACCCAGACTGGGATTCGAACCCCAGTCTCCCACAGGTGGTGGTGGCTCTTGGTTCTTCCCAGCCAAATTCTACCATCAGCACACATAATTTAACATTTATGAAGTCTTGATTAGCCAAACTAGACATGACAACTACAGGTAATATTGGGCTGCCCTGAGGAGAGGTCTCAAAATGGTTTAACTAACCATTGGCCCAATTTATACTCTACACAACTTGTTGTATTAATATTATTTAATATTATGCTCAGATTAACTAAACGCTGTTCAGAGTAACAAACTATTAAATCTAATATCCTTAGGTCCTAATATCCCTAATACTTCTCTGGTACTGTACAGCTTAGGGGCCAATATCAGTAATGGTTTTCTTAGCGGAATCTTACATCACCGTGGCGTCATTGGGGGAACCCCAGCTGTAATGCTGTTGATGCTCATAACGTCCCATCTGCTGACTCTCCTGTGACTATCACCCACACAAGTCAAATCGAAATTGGTGTTGCTCTTCACAGAACATGTTTCCTGGCACCAAGTTCAGGTGTCTTTCTGACCTTTCTGGTTGTTTCTGTTTTAGATGACTTTTGTCATGCTGTTGTTTTCACAGTGCACCCCTCAGTGGAACCAGGATGGCTCCAAGCAACATATAATGGCAAAACTGGCCTCATCCCAGAGAATTATGTGGTGTTCCTCTAGCAAGGCCTGAAAGCAGATAAAGCAAGTCCATGGTATCCATGGTGTTCATTTCTCCAGAAAGAGACAGTTGTTTTTGTACATGATATACAGTATGTGAATAATTTGAATACAGGTCAAAATGGTTATAACCACACTATCAGCAGTAGAGTATCTATGGTCCATAATAACTCCAGATGTAGATATTAGAAAGTTTCTAGACAAATTAATATTTTTTGTTCCTTGTTGACATGTGGTTGGCTCTATAAACCCTAAAGTATTTTATTTATATGTGGCTAATAATGCAGACTGGCTCTGAAATGTCGAACCAATAATGCGACAACCATAGACATATTGAAAGGCCTGTGCTTCTCGCATTATTGTTCTGTCTCTGTGAAAGAACCTTTCAGTTAACACACTGATTAATGTTGTGGTACTGTTGTCAACTGTTGGACATTTTATTCACTTCCAATATAACTTGTTCTTGTCAGAGCCCATATAAGAATGTATTAATTACATAAAGCTGTTGCTGGGGTTAGAGGTCAGTCAGAGACACTTAGGAAAGTGTTTTACTTAAACAGTGTTAGAATATTTGTGAGCAGCGTGTCCCTTTATGATGAGGTACAGTTCAGAAAATGTATGTCAGAAAGTATGTGGCCTGTCATGTGCATATCTACACAGATCTTTGTTTCACTTTTTGTTCCTTTACAGTGAACCATGTACAACAGATGCTGGTCATCATTAGTTGGGCTTCATTTGGTTACTTTCACAATGAGATTCGCTTAGTTTTAACTTTACAGTATTCCTGTAAAGGACAGTGGTACATATAACTGCACCTAGACTTAACCCTAGCTTTAATCAGTCAGTCTACCCCGACCAAATCCATGATTGGGAACCACTGATCTAGAGTAGGGGATCTATAACGGTAGCATTCCTGGAAGTCCTAGAGGCCAGTATAGCTTGCAGATTATCCTGCTGGTACACATTCAACCGATTATTCATTGTCAGGTTTAGTGGGTGTATTTGGACAGAGAAATTAGCAAACTGGGCTGGAATCTGGTCATCCAGGACTATAGTTGATGGCCACTGGTTTTGACCTCAGATTAACTGCGCCCTGACAGTGCTCTGCTACTTCAGTAGTAATCGTACGTTTTATTGACAGAATCATGTTTATGCCAAGTATTATATCGTCCCATTCTTTTGTCTTACATTTCATAAACAGATCACGGTTATGAAGTTTCAGTAGTGTTCTTCCTCCTAAGTATTTTGAAGAATTATAAGCAGTGTGTCCCTTTATGATGAGGTACAGTTGAGAAAATGTATTTGAAAATGTATGTGATTGCTCATGCACATAGGTATCCTGAAATGTGTTATTTTGTGCTCACTGAAACGGCACTTACTCCAGTAATGGTTCTACTGTATTTCATTTCACACTGGTTTACCATTTCCATGTATTTCAGTGGACAAGGGTACAATGTGGGAAACGCCCCCCTCTTAAGAAATGTATCCAAAAAAGATTAGGATTAATAAGACAGAAATTTCACAAAGATGAATGTTAAATAAATTAGACAAGGTCCTACATAAAGAAATATCTACCCAATTTGAGTAAAGAGAATTTAAATTATTTTAGTTGCCCAAAATTATATTTAGCAGATAATACAGACATCATACAGTGTAGTGAAAACTTCTTTCCCCATTGGGAAGTCTGAAAATTCTTCTTAACTTAATTCTTAACTTATAGTGTAGAAAGGTAATTAATATCCACATAACCATGAATGTTATGTGAACTGATAATGATAATATAATATTGATGATTGTAAGTGTTGCCTATAGATTAGGTCTACAGTGTAGCTTGTTAGCAATGATGGCTTATTAGCATGTTGAAATGTTAATATAAGTTCTCACAAATTTAATGTTTGCCCATAAAATTATTAGGATCCACAATTGCATACTAACTGTTTATTTAACATGTATTAAATAATACAGTATAGCTAAAACCTTGCATTGCCTATGAAGGGATGACCTTTGCCCCAGGCATAATTTCTAAAAGATGCTTTTCGATTTCATTTGGTTGTAAAGGAATCATTTAAGGAGTTATCTGACTAAGGCCGGTGATTTTGAAAGAAATATAGAAAGGACATTTGTGGAGATCTGGTAGTTTAATGTTTAAATAACTTTGGGGGAGGTTTTACCTGGGGGCGTTTAACCCCATGATACCCTATGTAATGTAATTAATGGTTATGTGTATTATCTGCATAAACTTGATCTTGAATAGTCATTTTGCCTTGTTCTTCAGTCCAGGAACAGTTGCAGCTTGATTAAGTTGGCCTACTGATTCCATGTGTTTTTTATTTTATTATTTAAAGCTGTATTTCTTGTTATTTTTGTAACATTGTACTGTATTCCAGTGCGATATTGCCCTTTTGAACAGGAAAAAGAAAAAAAACATACTCTTTCCTTGGTGTCCTTCTTTAAATGCTTTTCAAATTGCCATATATCATTGGTATATTTGCTTTTATATTCATTTAGGGACAGCAGTCAGTGACTGTGGAGAGCAAGAAAGGAGGGAAAACGTGAATCATACCAAAGGCATGAATGGGGGCTCTGTTAATTTACACAGTGGCTGACGTGAGCTCTGAAGGAAACAACTCAGTGGGCTATGAGAGTTTATGATGATGTACAGTTTATATTATAAGCTCAGTAAATGTCATATTTTCAGTTAATACAATTTAGGGCCACCAAATTTCAGTCTTTACAGAAACACCTCCACTCGGCTACTGAAAAAACAGAATTATTCTTCACAGTTCTCCATCTATATATAGGCAAACAGACATCTGTGGATCTTCTAGCAAACAGTCTTGCACTGATTGAAGTAAAACACTTCCACAGAAAATAAAAAAATCACATTGTTACAAATTCACCAGTGAGGTTTCATTCTCTATCAGTCCAAACAGACAGGTTGGTTTCAAGTTTCCTGATAAGCTCTGCCATGTTATCCATGTTGTAAGACTTTTCCTCTAGAAGCTCATAGCGCAAGCTGGAAATGTCTTGCTTTATTTCCTTTAGTTCACCTGCAACACAGATATAAAAGAGGGTGATTATAAATGGCTATTTTACAGTAATAGGCTAACCATTGTTGTAAAAATGATTTTCTTCCAGTTAGTATAAGAAACAGAATATAACCCACCTTCGTTTACTTCGTCACTTTCTTTGTCCATTTGAGCTTTGATGATGTACCGCTTGATGAGGCGCTTCATGATCTTCTGTACAAATGTAACCCAAAATCAAAAGAAATTTCAAACCTAAGCATGCATTCATTGTATCACATTCTTCCTCAAATTCCATTGAGCTATTATGTCTAATTCAGCCTTATGCCTATTAGGGGTGAGCATTTGAACCAGTTTGGCTCTTAGAATATTCACATATTTAAACAAGTAGTGTCCAAATATCCTAACATGTAAATGTTTGATATGTTTGTGGGTAAAACAGACAACAAGAAAGTTTTTCTTTGTGTTGTAAGCATATGAGAATTAATATACCAGTTGACCTACAAATGAAATTAACAAATGAATATTTTGGCAAAAAAAAAAAACAATCTAATAGCAAAGATTTATGAAGCATTTGATGATTTGATGTTTGGTGTCCAAATTTTCCAAAGAAAATGTTGCTGTGAAGACACTAGAAGTCAAGAGTGACCCAAATCTTATCTGTACATACATCCCCTTCTCTCAGCCCACTCAAACCAAGTCCAAGTCTTCATTATGGTTGCACAGATGTGTCGATGTTGTTTAAGGCACAATATAACATACTGTGGACTACACAGTAAGTAAACTGAGCAAAACTTCATGATGAATGATGCACGCATCATACTGCGTTCTAAACCAGACCAAGTTGACCTTAATGAAGAACTGCATGCTCTTTAAGCAAGTTTTGAGGATGTATTTACCGAAAAGATTTAATTGATTATTGACGTCTAGTGTTTATTAGCAACGTTATTCTCGTTTCCCCACTGCTGAACAAAAGAAGCGACATTTGAACTCCAAACCTCTTATCTGATAAGCTACACCTGGAGTTAGTATGTTCAAATACATTTCATGCCTTATTTGAATGCATAATTATGTAAACAAATACTGAGGTAAGTCAAGATATCTGTGCATTGAATATCTAAGCATATCTTTTTATGTCTAATTAAGCTAATTAGCTCTTCCAAATCCTCTACTTGCATCCTAGACCCAATACCCACGAAACTACTCAAACAGATCATCCCTTGCGTCGTTAAACCTCTGCTCTCTATAATTAACTCATCCCTCAGTCTTGCACATGTACTGAAATCTTTAAAAGTTGCAGTGGTTAAACCCCTAATTAAAAAGCCTGAGCTTGATCCCAATGAGCTCGCCAACTACAGACCAATTTCCAATCTCCCTTTCATAGCAAAGATCCTAGAAAAAGTGGTCTCGCAACAACTTTGCTCCCACCTACATGAAAACTCTCTTCATGAGATGTTTCAGTCTGGCTTTAGACCTTACCACAGTACTGAAACAGCATTAACTAGAGTAGTAAATGATCTCCTGATGTCACTTGATAATGGTCAAATCTCTATATTAGTTCTTTTAGACCTCAGCGCTGCTTTTGATACCATTGACCACACGATCCTCCTTGATAGGCTAGAAAATCAGTTTGGCATTAAAGGACAGGCTTTATCCTGGTTCCAATCGTATCTCACTGACCGCTATCAATTTATTAGTCTCAACAATAAGTACTCTAATCGTACACTAGTAAGATATGGTGTCCCTCAAGGGTCAGTGCTCGGGCCGCTTGTGTTCTCTCTCTACATGCAGCCTCTTGGTAACATAATCCGTAGTTTTGACGTCAGCTTTCACTGCTATGCAGACGACAAACAACTATATATATCGGCCAAACCAAACGAGGCTTTAAACCTAAATAAACATGAAGAATGCGTTCCAAGCAAGACTGAGGTCCTGCTACTCGGACCGAATACAGAGAGAACAAAACTCTCCCAATTCGTCTTGAATATAGATGGCCACACTATTATTCCAAGCTCAACTCTAAAAAATCTAGGCATTATCTTCGATACTAGCTTGTCTTTTGATGTTTCCCCAATATTGTCGTCATTACACTGGCTACCTGTTCAATTTCATGTGGAGTACAAGATTCTACTCCTAACATATAAATCCTTAAATGGTCTGGCCCCCCAGTATCTCAGTGAACTACTTCAGTCATACAAACCTACACGTGCGCTCCGCTCACAAAATAGCGGCCTACTGACAGTACCTAGAATTAGAAGAACCACAGCAGGTGGTCGAGCATTTTCTTGTGTAGCCCCGAAACTGTGGAATTTTCTCCCTTTATCCGTTCGGGAATCAGACACACTCTCTAAATTCAAAACTAGACTCAAAACTTACTTGTTTGCACAAGCATTTGGCTGATATCATCTGTTTACCGCTATAATTTCCATTTCTCCATAAATGGACCAAATACCCAAACTGTTTTCTCTCCCTCTCATCTGTCTTTTCTATGAGCTGATCAACGCTGATGGATAACACTGAGGGGCTACCAGCGCAGAGGATTTCTCTCCAGGACTCTCAGGACTACACACACTCAATTCATACAACGTACAAAGCCTACCTCTCAGTCCTCCTAATCTCTCTCTCTCTCTCTCTCTCTCTCTCTCTCTCTCTCTCCTCTTCTTTGTTAAGCACAGGAAGGACACTTCTCCGGAACCCCCAGAGCAGCTAGAGTCACCTGAGCATCAGTTCCTGCCCTGTTTCTCCAGTTCATCACCCGGCATGACAACAACATTTAAAATGACTCTATCTATGGGTCGGCTCCATCTTCGCAGTTACTACCGTCCTGGACTAATCAGACTGTATCTAATAGATGTTCTAAGCTCCTTTTCCTCTTAGTTCTGTCTTTTTCTCTTCATCCGGGATCGACCTGAGGAGGTTGGGTTCCGCCCTTGAGCCTGGTTCCTCTCGAGGTTTCTTCCTCGGGAGTTTTTCCTCGCCACTGTTGCCTCCGGCTTGCTCAAGGGGGGCTTGGACCCGGTTTCCCTTTCCTACGTCTGTACATTAACTCCATGTTTTTCTCTTTTCTTTTCCTTTATAACAAACTGATTTTCTGTGAAGCTGCTTTGAGACAATGTTGGTTGTAAAAAGCGCTATACAAATAAATACATTGATTGATCTTTACAGCTATTTATTAAGCCATTCACAAGTTGAATGAGTTGGATATGGAAACTGCTAAACTGCCCAGTGGAGTGACCCTTCAGTGCGTGATTTAAGAAATACTGTAGAGATGCTCCTACCTTATATCGAAGACTTGCGTCTCCGCTGCCTTTGTTCTCTCCTAGCTGCACAAGTTTTCAAAGAAAACAAGCAAATGCAAATAAGGGAACTTAATTTATTGAACTGTTACTTCAAATTAGGTATGTTACTGTTCTGAAAAATGATAATTGTTATTCAGTAATAACATATACAGTGTAGACTAAAATAATATAAACCAGACACTGAAACATGAACCATAAGCGCATTAATAATGTACTTTGTAAACAATTAGAAGTTATGACTTATGACATAGTAAATGTTATTAAGGCATACACAGCAATGGTGTATTTATAGTCATTTCTTATCATTAAATTACTGGGCTAACTATTTGCTCAGTGAGATTTGGTCACTGCTTTTGGAGAATGAGGCATGCTGAAATCAATTTAATTGTATGTTCATTCTCAATAGCATACAGCTTTCTCAATTATTATCTACAATTCTGTTCATCACTCTAGAAAGTCCAAATGTTTACAGTTTTCTATAAATGATTTGAAACCTATTGAATAATAGCATCATATTATAATCATTTAATACATTTGTCTTTAACAAAATTGTTCAATATTCTCGATTCCAAAAGCAAGGATTCCAATCCCTTTGAACAGTAGTGCATGTCTTTAGGAATAACGTATGTACATTTTATCTGTGGTACACTAGAAGAGCAACAAGGGGTTCGCTGAAAACCCTTTTTAGCTGAGTCATTATTTTAAACCACATCCTTCAAAAGTGGTTCTTCTATGACATCAGTGCAAAAAATACCCCTTCATTTTTTGACCGTAAGAGCTTAATCACATATACATCACCTCGTTGAGCTCTGCCTCGCTCTTCGTAATGGCCTTGTGTTTCTGGATGAGTTTCAGAAGAAGGGCCTTCAGGCCCAAGCCCAGCCCTAACGCAGACTTTGGGCTAGGTACCAGGTTGAAGGGCACAGGGAGGGTCCTGCCCTCCTCAAAGTAGGAGAACCAAAGCTTGGCACGGGCAAACTTCCACTCTACGTCTGCATCGCCCTAGTGAGATTACAGCAGCAACAGAACTAATGTAAGTCAACTAATAGAGATAATACAGCAAAATAGAGCTTCACCAGCAACATTTCTTCATCTCCTCCTTGCTGGAACAGCGTCATTGGCGGCTTCAGTCGTGTTAAGATGTTTATTATGTCAGCACAATATACAGGAATGTGAATACTGTAGCATCAAATAAAGGAAAGGTGTGAGTACCTCAATCTCCTGAAAGGAGCCGTTGATCATGGCGATGAGCATGTTGAGCAAGACAATAACCATGGTGACGTTGTACACTCCGTAGAGAACGTATCCAGTGTTCTCAATGAACTTGTGTCCGTTGTTCACAACCACTGACTTGACCTCAGAGAGTCCAAAAATCGCCCAGAACAATGTTTTGAAGCTTTCCTCTATGCTGTGGGATTAGTGAGAGGGAGTAAGAGGACAGATACTGTTCATGTCCTGAGATCAACTGTTTCCTCAAAGATCTCAATCAGTAAACCCTGTCATTGTATTTCTTTGCTAAGATGCAGAGTTTAATCAGTGCATTACAAGGACCCCATATTACTTTGCAATGGGAGTAGTTATACAAACACAATGCTGTGACAAATATTTGATTTCTGATTTCCTCTACTTTTGCATTGTTGATCACACAGAATGGCTTTAGATCCTCATACAAAATGAAATACAAGGTGAAAACATAATGACCCCCTAAAGTGAATAACTGGTTGTGTCATCTTAGAGTGGAGATCACTTTTTTTAAGTTGCAAAGGAG
Source organism: Semaprochilodus insignis (assembly GCA_034552555.1). NCBI lineage: Eukaryota > Metazoa > Chordata > Actinopteri > Characiformes > Prochilodontidae > Semaprochilodus > Semaprochilodus insignis. The sequence goes on along the minus strand of CM067487.1, from coordinate 22,319,532 downwards.
GGATTTTGACTCGTATTTACAGAATGCTTTAAATGCTACTATGTTGCCTGGCTTTCAGGTATGAACTGATAGTTTAAGGTCCAGCCACAGCATCTCAATGGGGTTCAAGTTGACTTGGCCACTCTTAAACCTTAATTTGTTTCTTTAGGGTCACTCAGAGGTGAACTTGCTCTTGTGCTTTGGGTCTTGTCTTGCTGCCTAATCCAAATGTGCTTGAGCTTAAGATCACAGACTGATAACTAACAATTCTCCTGCAGGATTTTCAGGAACAGAATTCTTTTAATTATGATAACTTGCCCAGGACCTGAAGCAGCACAGTGTTCTCACACCATCACACCACCACCACCATGTCTCACTGTTGCTATGATGTTCTTATTGTGGAATGCAGATCTAATGGGACCCTTGGCTACCTAAAAGTTTCCACTTTCAACTTATCAATCCACAGAACATTATTCCAAAGACTTTGGGGTCACGTTTTGCTTTTTTTTTTCTTTCACTTTTTGGCAAATGTAATACATGCCTTTATGTTCTTTTTGGTTAGCTTTTTTTGCCTTGAAACCTTTCTAGTGGACACCTTTTTTAGTGGAATCATGAATGTTTCCATATTTGAGATGAGGGAGCCCTGTAGTTCCTTTGGTGTTCATCTGGGTTCATTTGTGACTTGCTGGGTAAGTTGTCACTGGCCTCTTAAAGGAAATTTGGTAGGCTGAGCACTTGTGGGAAGTTTTACCACTGATCCAAGACTTCTCCCATTAGAGATAATGGATGTCACTGTGGTTCTGTGGAGTCTCAGAGTCTTAATATGGCTTTGTAACCTTTTCAAGAGTTACATATTATAATAACTAACTTTTCTTATCTCTTCTGGTATGTTGTGTTTTGAGAGCTTCTAGTCTGCTTCAGATTACTGGAAAAGGTCTATTTAAGTCAATTTTAAATTCAACAGGGCTGTCAGTAATGAAATCTGGGCCTTGTCTGGTCTAAGTGATCCCACTTATCAACTACATTAAGTTAATTGATTGATTGAGTGACCATGGGGGCAAATGCTTATTCACACAGGGCCAGTTGGTGTTGGATAACTTGTATCCTTCATGTTCTCTATTATGTTCTCTTTGTCTTATATACACTCATTATCAAAAAAATGGATGAACTCAGAAGCAATCAAACAATAGGAATAAACCTTGGTGGGTAGGTTTGACATTGTGAGACAAGCGAATGATTCAAGTTTCATGCTCAGCTCACACTCTACCTCCACCTATACCACAAAATCAGCAGGAACTGTGTGAGAATATTCAGTTTGCATGGGATGGATTATCACAGGACACCATTAGGAACCTTTACAACTCCATGCTGAGATACATACACGTTGCATTAGCAAACATTACTTCTAACTAAACACTACTTCTGTATGTGTAGCTCAATAAATATTGCCCATATCAGTCTACATTTATCTACATTTATCATAATTTATTGTTCCTGGTAACCTTTATCTTCCTTCCCAATAATATTGCAATATGGCACCTCCTTCTGGGTGCCACTATTATTTTGACGATGAGTGTACAGTTTTGATCAAGGATCTGAAACAATGTGTGACAAATATGCATAAAAAAGAAGGCAATCAGGGCTAGTACTTTCTCACAACGCTGCAATTTTAGTATTAATAATATTACAGTGGCCCCAAAAGTATCTGGACACTTGAACTATTGGTGAACTTGAATTCTTTAGGTTACTTATGATGTTTACTTATGGAAAAGAACTCCAACCAGACTGCACTAAGGGTACTGAAAAGTACAGAGATGGAAACGTCAATGTCTGGAGATGGTGTCAGTAAGCATGTGTTCATTTGTTAGGATCAGCACTTTGGATGCAAACTTGTAGAAGTCTGAAACACACTAGCCACCATGGCATGGTCTGTTTCAACTAATTGCCAGCGGGTATGGCAATTTGTTTTCGAACACTATGAGCTTAATACATTTCCAAGTATAGCGCAAATGTCCGCATACCTTTTGGAGACACTGTATACTGACAGTCATATGATTTATTGGAAACATAAACAAACTACATTGCTTCACTAGTACTCACGTTGTGAATGCGTCATTCTGTTTAGCACCCAAGTAATATGAATACAGGTTGAACATTCCAATCATGAAGGCCAGAAAGACCAGAATGAAGATCACCATGAACTTAAAGATGTCTTTTACAGTCCGTCCCAAAGAGATCTGCAGCGGCCCAAAGCTCTCATTTGCTGGAAGGATGTATGCAATCCTAGAGAAGCTCAAAACCACTGCGATGGCATAGAGTCCCTCTGAAACCAGCTGAGGATCTGATGGCAGCCAGTCAATGCGAGCTAAGAATGGACAAAACAGAAGCCCCACATATTTAATATGTATTTTGCTTGTCATAAACTAGTCGTATACAGCCTTCCTCTTCTTCTGCTATGCTTCTACTCACCCAGTCGGAAGTATTCCACCTCCAGAGGCAAAGTTATGTTTGTGATATCCGTGTAGTGCTTGTCAACATAACACTGAGCTGCATATGCATGCCAGAAAGCCATTATCCTTGTGATAAAGGAGGCTACAAAAATGGCTAGCATTCCAAAATCCAACATATTCCAGGGTTCAAGCAGGTACTCTCTCGGCCCCTGAGACCAGATCTCCTTGCACTCTGCCCAGATCATTCCTAAATGACAAATGTGAATTGGATAGGTTACTTGCTTGAATTCATAGAGATTTGACCCTAGAGGTCTATGTGTAGGCCCAAACTGTAGTTCCTCACTCTTACAATTACAGATGGCTACTGATAATTCACAGTAGTTACTGAATAAGAATGCAAGGGGTTAAAGATATGTTCAGTGCTGCAATTTCCTGTAGGCTCTTTAAACTGCTCTGTGGTAGCTTTGCTGGATCAGCTTATCTGATGCTGATCTAATACTGACCTATAACCCAGAAGATGATGAGCATCTCCATCCATGTGAAGGGAGTTGTTTTCATGCGGAACAGCTGTGTCGGATAGTCATGGATGGTCATATTTGGCAACAGTTTAGTCCCATCGAAACGATCCGATGCATTCAAGACGAGCAAGCCAAGGAAAATAGTGAAAGACGCTGCATGAGCCACAAACTTCAGAAACGGCGCTCTTATGATCTTTCCCAGCTGTAGAGAAGAACAGAAATGATCAAGATGAAAAAGAGTGTGCATAAAAAAACATTATGTGAACGTTACATGAACATTAGTATGTGTTTCAAGTAATTTCACTGTGTACTGGAAAAGCATATTTAGCAGATGTGTTTATTTACACTGAACTGTCTTTTGTGAAAGTGTGTTTAACTCACATGAAAACAGTATCATATGATACATTAAGCAATGCTATTATCATTAGTATGGGAATAGTGATCCAGGACAACATAATCATGTTAAAGAATGCTGTATACCCTTTGGGCAATTCTGATCATACCGTTCCTAAAGAGCTTAATGAAGACATTATTACAAAAGTAAGGCCCCACTAACCTTACTACACGGTGCCACCCAATACACCATGGCTAAGAAGGGCAGGCCTATTGCAACACCTAAGACCACCAACAGCTTCACAGCTGTGGTCTGCTGCCTCAATCCAGATAGATTCTCGTACCAGATTGAGAGGAGCTGCTGTTGACAGTTAGGATGTGCAACAAACTGTTTGGAACAAGAAGTTGAAGGCAGAAGTCAGGCATATTTAGATAATCAGACAGTTCTGGAATATATATCCTGAACTCAGGGTCAGTCATTCACACAGCATCTCGTTTACCTTTTTCAGTTCATACTTTATTGCAAGGTTCAGCCGGGTGAGACTTGGTCGTCCAGGCAGGTCACAGGTGTCATCCTCCTCCCCGTTCAAAATGGCCTCCACTTCCTCTGTGTTCCGACACAGGTCTAGAAGACCAACTACGAAGTCTTTGCATTGGAGAGAGAGTTTCCTATAATCATTCTTAGGAAAGTGATCAATGAGATGCAATTAATACAGCAGCATTAATCAAAAGCACCAATTTCTGTTATTTTCACTGTTGGGTGTTATTTTCACTGCGTGTTTTAACCATATTGTCCAGGCTATGTTTAATCATTAGTGTTCGGTAGTAAGGGACTACATGTAACCTTGAATACATAATCAAATACCTGTACACAAAGCAGCACACATCTGAAAAGAGATGTTATTGAACAACATCTTTATAGATTACTGTTACTATAAGGATTATATTTTTGATTAGGCAATATCAATAAATCAGTCTGTTAGTTTGTAATTTACTGAGTGTGCCCACTGCACAATGACTTTGTCAGTACAACTAATTACAATAGATACGCATGGCTTTGAGAGAAAGAAAAGATGGAGGGGATATTATGGCTGATGGAAGATGGAGGGGATATTGTGGCTGTATCTGTAGATGGACCAAAATATATGAAACCAATTTATAAATCCCAGGAAAACTCTAGTGGTCAAATTGGCTTGCTCATTTTAAGTAATCAGTCCCACCAGGATCTTGTGACATTTGGGGACTAAAGTACTAGATTTCGGGAATATTAGACTTTGTTTGAGGTTTTCTTTATGAGGCATGGGAGGGGTGTAAATCTGTGATGACTGCGAGCCTGGTATATTTCTTCAATTTGTTTTGAATGCAGGCTATTTAATTCCTGATAAAAAAAGACAGGAGAAACAAACTGCACATTAAGTGTGCCTTTGGGAAACAAGAGCATATAGACATATCAACAAATGAAAGCCTATTTTAACAATAACTCCAGACTGCTAAACATGCCGGAGTAAGTGAGTGAGCTTTAAATTCACATCAGTGTGCTTTATGTAAACAGAGGTGTTTTCCATCGTTAGAAATCTGGAATTTAACTACAGATATTATACTATAACAACTAAAACAACTAAAACAACAAAATGATGGAAGATTTCTTCTAATAATCTAACAAAATAATACAGATATATTGTATTTCATATTATTTCGAACGCTGTTTAAAATTAAATGGGTCCTCTCTTTGTCCCTATTAATTCACTTTCCCAACAAGGCAGGCAATTAATATCTTTGATGCACAGTCAATGAGATACTTGTCAGTCATCACCAAAATCCAATTACATGACCTATTTCCCAGGCCTACTCCATAAAAGTGCACAGTAAAAAAGTTATATTTCATATTGGAAGAGTGACAATGGTCAACTTCTGTGATCTTCTCTGCATTATCCATGGCTTCCTGGAATGTGGCACAAAGGATGCACACATACAGTAATTGTGAAATCACTTTTTACACATGTAAATGTGGAAGTAATGCACTGATTGGACAACTTTGCAAGGCTTTTTAAATGATGTGACCGCTGTTGAATTGTATGAATTTATCATCATAATTCCCTGGAGGGACTGAGTCATCTAAAAAAGGATATGATTACATTCTTAGTCATGCTATTTGTAATCAGTTTACATTTTATTACCTCGTTAAATTTCCAGGCTTACTTCATAGGAAGTATCATTTTGTTGTTACATTTTAATTTAATTCTGACGATCTAGGAGTGAGGGAAGAAAACCAGAACCTGGCTACAGCTCCTGTCTATTTAAGGGGGTAAGTAATCTATACAATGTTGCTACACGTGTAGGAATTTTTCAAATTACAACATGAATCATACCTTAAATTCCTTCTCAATGTTAGCCAAGCAAGCAAGCTCGTTGCTGAGCTCTAAGGCAGCCAACACAGGGTCTTCATTGGACAAAGAGAGATAAGCTGGACTGGCTAGCCCTCTGTAGGCATTGATTCGTGAACGTGAGTGGCTGAAGGAATCATACTTCTGATGGTAATTGCAGGCGTCACAGGTACAGAAGTAGTCATGAGGCTGCTCGATACGAGCACCCCTCCCCAGGAGAATATGTACAATCTCATACTCATGGCAGTGAGATGCTAGGATAATTGGTGTAATATCATGAGAAAAGCGTGACCCATCCTCATCATAAGCAAAGAAGTCATCATGCATTGCTGCCTGTCTCGGGCTGGCTGTTAGTCTCCTGGAGTCAGCAAAGGCCTTGTGACTCAAAATGACCTCCACAATTCGTGTATATCCTTTGCTTATGGCCAAAAGTAGCGCATCCCCAATCCGAGACAGGTTATCTCTCTTCAGCAGAAGTTCTGTAACCTCCAAGTGTTCATTTGCCACTGCTAGCTGCAATGCATTCTGGCCCATGTAGTCCACACAGTTTACATCCAGCCCAGAAATCTCCTCGAGCATTTTACGCACCACAGGAATGTTTCCATATTCAGCAGCATCAAGGAAGCGTTCCTCCACCGGTGTCAGGCTGTTGGGGTGAGCATTGAACATGTACGCTGCCCCCCTCACCGCTTGCCTCCTACTTTTGGCTAAAGTCTGTCGAGCCTGATGTATGTAGTCACTATGGCAAAAAAAAAAAAACAGTTTTGTCAGATTTTGTAATTGCTGATGGTCTGATTGATGACACATGACTGTCATGTCATATATATTTGTGATTAGAGACTCTGTGAGAAACCAGGGGATTTATTTAAAGATTTAAAGTACTCATGCCAGACTATAAAAACCCAAAGAAGCCAATTTTACATCCGTCCAGCCCAGGTTATGTGTAAATTGACTTAACATATGCCTGTACCAAGGGTTATATAACATTTGGTGTGCCACAAGGACATTCTAGGACCACTTCTCTTTTTCTTGCCTGCATGTTTTATCTGTGTATCTGTTTTGTAACTTTCATTTTTCATGCAGCTCTTTTTGTGCCCTTGTGTTTCCTTTTAACCTTTTTAGCCTGTGTCATTTTCATTCACCTTTATTAGCTCCCAGAGAAAAATGATCACGCAAATAATGCAGCCTTGTAATTCAGTGAGGCCATGTCAAACACAGCCATTACAGTTCTTGCAATTCCAACCTGGAAACTATATTAGAACCTGACCATTTAATAGAAATTACATCATGCAGAACAATGTTTTCTGACCTTTAACAAATAAACTTTATCAAATGAGTAAATTTACATACATATATGTTTAAAATGTATTGATTTATCCTCTTATTGAAGTGCAATATATTATGTGTTGTTCTATACTGGAAGTTTTTATTTGACGTATTTAAAGTTTTAATAAGTGAAGATGCTCACATTACAATTTGTATTAAGTATGTAAAGTCATTTATAGGTTTTAAATGTGTTGAACTGGGGACCCTGTTCACACCCTGTAGCACATGCTGACTTAAGGAAAGATATCCACTATGTATTTATGTCACTGAATAGATAATACATTAGAAGAAATGAAAAATGAAATATAAGACAGTACACATGACACATAGAATATAATAAAATGAATGTCATTAGTACTTTAGATGGACGTATCAAAGCATTACGTTAAAGATTAGTTTAATTGAATAAGATTCCGGTTGTGGATAACTTGTGTACGTTTCCTTTTATTCGCTTAAACACTTACTGTAATAAAAAAAGAACTATTTATACAAGTTTGGCACTTAAATGAAGTAGAATCTATACATTATAGTGGATAATGTGTTGCTCAATAATTAGATATAAATCAAAGGGGAAAACTCACCTATGGTAATGTCCATAATTCCCATAACACTCCTCACCAAATTCAGCATTCATCAGGAGATTGTCTTTACTTCTGTTCCTCTTCTCAACTGTGTGGTATCCTGATTGACAATTATCTTCCAGAACAGGTCTCCTTTGATTCATTTTTCCAACTAAAGCAACCAGATTCAAACCACGTTAAGCCACAGTAGCCGAGAGTACTCGTAATCCAAACATCCAGCAGTAACTGATGAACTGCGAACTATTCTCGGGCAAAGCACCTTCTCCTACAATCCATTGTTATGTTCCTGTTTAAGCCTTGAGGTAATACAGAGTACCTAGGAATTCTGGCAGTGTTCTCCTCCATCCTTTGGCAATAAAAGAGGCATTTAGCAATCTTTGCTCGTTCAAGCTGACCCCCAGCTCGTGTTCTATAATTAGCAGTAGGCTGTGCATTGTTCTTTTGTTCCTTTCATAAATAACTGCAATTTAATTACGATGTAAATGTTTTAGTGACAGTTTTATTAACAAATTAACCAATGCAGTGAGTGCAAGGCACAATGCTGGCTGACTAAATAAAGTGACTAAGATAAAGCACATTTTATACACGCTCTATTCTAAAGAGACAATTGTAATATCCCTTCCATGAAGTCCTAGTCATCTTTAGCAGCCTTGAAACAAACTTGCTTTCCACCTGCAGTGAACAAAACCTGCTGAGGAAGAAGAAGAAGAAGACAGAAGTCAGCCAGTTTCTGTTCCCAGTGAAACGTCTGCTTCCTGTGAGTTGGGCTAAAGATCCAGCTTTCTGTCAGTGTGGGAAATGCCTTCAATGGAATTCCATACTGACCAATCAGCAGTCTGGAAGTCACGCACTACGCTCTCCCTTTTCTGCCTCTCTTGCTCTTTCTCCTTGTCCTCCCTTTTTTCCCTCTAACTAATGTGTGTGCATGCATACCCACATCACTACATGCCTACGTGCGTGCGTGGCCACTGCGGCGTCCAGAAAACTCCTCAAGGATATATGAGCCCAGCTGATGGGGTCAAAAGGTAAACCACAGAAAGGGTCATGGGAAGCCACTGTCTTGGTTCTTTTCTCATGTTGATAGTGCCTCATACTGAAGACCGCCACAGTCATCAACTATTTTAAGCTCATTTTCTGGGGACTGGGCTGGAAGTTAGTATACTTACTAGGAGCTTTGCTGTGGTGTCTGAAGGGGCTTTGATAGCTTGGTGGCTAGTTTCATTCAGACAATTTTGAGTGATGAAAATCTTAGTAATTTATAAAGCTATTACATTTATATTACATATGATGTACAGTAAGGAGAAACAAGTACACAGAACACCAGAGCAGGTATTATGTGGGTGGTGGATCATTCTCAGCACTGCAGTGACACTGATGTGGTGGTGGTGTGTTAATGTGTGTTGCACTGGTACAAATAGATCAGACACAGCAGTGCTGCTGGAGTGTTTAAATACTGTGCCCACTCATTGTCCACTCTATTAGACCCTCCTACCTTGCTGGTGCACCTTGTAGATGTAAAGTCAGAGACGATAGCTCATCTGCTGCTGCACAGTTTGTGTTGGTCATCTTCTGCCCTCAGGACACCTCTGGCTGGATAGTTTTGGTTGGTGGACTATTCTCAGTCCAGCAGTGACACTGAGGTGTTTAAAAACTCCAGTAGCACTGCTGTGTCTGATCCACTCACACCAGCACAACACACACTAACACACCACCATGTCAGTGTCACTGCAGTGCTGAGAATGATCCACCACCCAAATAATACCTGCTCTGTGGTGGTCCTGTGGGGGTCCTATATATGTGTAATAGCTTTATAAATTAATAAGACACAACAAGATCAGACAAGAGCCCAGAAGAAATTCCATTGTGAAATGAAGGTGATCAACATGGTTTTAAATGATGGAACAATGTCATGTGGTCAGAAAAAATCACTGGCAGTAATTCAGCTCATCATGTTTGGAGGAAAAGGGTTGCACGTATAATCCAAAGAACATCAAATCTCCAGTGAAGTACGCAGGTGGGAGCATCATGATATGGGGCTGCTTCTCTGCAAACAGTACTGAGGCATTACAGATTTCATGGGCCCGGAAAATTGGAATTTAAGGAAAAGATGGATGTTTCAGGCAGAAAGTGTACATCCAAAATAACTTGCTGGTTTCTATAAAAGAAGGTAAAGATGATAGTATGGCCTAGCCAGCCTCTTGACTGAGGATTAAGGAATACTCAAATCTTTACCAAGAGAAATAGGCCATAACTGAACTACAATGCTGCAAAAAGTCAATTACTTCTTACTGTAGATGTCTCAAAGCTGTAACTGCCAACAGCGGTTTTGCAACAAAGTACTAATGCTATACATTTGTGGTGTATGAATAGCTTTTTCATATCAGTTGCTTTCGTTAAACCCGTTTTTTTTATGCTAATGGATACATCATGTCAAAGCCAAAACACATTATGTGTGTAAATTTGAAGTGGACACATGCACTGGAAGTAAATTAAATAACAAAAAAACCTTCCCCCTCCCCCTCACTGTACAGCACAGCAGTCTTGCAATATATAAGACATCTCCAAAGTCTGTTTTCAAATTATTTGACCCTTAAAAGATGGCAATCAAGCAGTGGGCAAAGCCCTGGTAGCGCTTCGCTGGAGCTTTGACATTTTGTTTAGTCTCTGAAAGGACAAAATGGACTCAGGGCTCTAAATAGACACGGTACAGATGGTATAACATATACACATAACTACTGATGTATTTACATTAGGACAGTGATGCTAATAGAGGCCCACACACTATGCAGTTCCTTTCAAGTGTGTTAAAGAAGGCTGTCATGCTAATGGATTGCTACAAATACTGGGCCACCCACATTAGCACAGTTTGTCTTATCATCCACTTCGAGGTGTTTGATGAGCTGTGCTTCAAATTAGATCCAGACTTAAAGGACTTATCTCTTCAATGTTATCATTTCAGCTGTGTAGGAAAATGCTGAGATGGCTCACATTTCTTTCATTACTGCTTCCCAAGAATTACATTTCCAGGCTGATTTTCCGGCACAGCAGACTCACTGTCGCTTTGGCCTCGATGAGCAGTAAAATGTGCATACACACATTTACTCCCCTTCATCTGGCACAAACAGCAGCTTTAGCACTTGTGGGATAAAACAGCATTTGTTTTTTATTTAAACAGTGTTCAAAAAGATAGTCAATTAGATATCAATATTTATGTTCAAGCAAAATCCCTTTGTTTATTTCCACAGAATGCCAGGATTTTAGAAAAGTGCCTTTTAATCAAATAGTAAACCATCCAAAATATCTTCCGATTATATACAGTACTGTATGTAGGACTGAGAGCACCTTTTATTTATTTATTTTCCAGTCAAAATGGCCATTAAACGACTTATTTTTCAGTGATTATTTTGAGCAGAAAAGTACACAAAAGCCTCAACAACCACGTATGTAGTGTGTCCACTTTTTGCTGTTAATGCAACTTCCATTCTCTTCCCTTTCAGTTTTTCTACCTCCAAAGATCAGTCTTATAAGTTGGTTGCATTTTCAAATTCCTACCATCCAAATAAACCCGAAAACACTAAGTGATTTATAGGTCTGGACTTGATTTGCAAATTTCTTCTTTTCTACTTTTTTCCTTCCCACAGTAACAGCTTCTTACCAGCTACACGTCCTTTCAGGCCCATAGCACTGAGTTGTCTTCTCACAGTAGAAGGATGGACATAAACACCTTTTGATGTTTTAGATCTGAAGCAAGTGTGGAGCTTGGTGTCTTTCAAAGACGAAGTACGGATGATGATGATGGTTTTGGTGGTCTTGTTAGGCATCCCATTTTTATCTGTATCTTTTATTAATTTTTTGAGCTCTCCTTTGGGAAACTCCCATTCGGTGTGCAAATGTTATATCTAATCTTCTCAGAAATATCTCCTGCTAAATGAATAACCACATGATCGTTTGGAAATGAATAAACGAAGAGTTGGTCTTGTGCACTCAAAAAGCTCATTTAAGGTTTGAGCCTTCGGCTCTCCTGATCTTCATTGTTACCGACTTAATGCTGACAGGTTCTCCATTCTTAGTCCATGTGTCCCAGTGTATGTGCGGCTGAGTGGCGCGATCTTGGTCCAGAGGGGAGCCGTTGAGGTTTGCTCTGCCGCACTGGTTAAACCACCAGCCCGTGTTATTGTGATGGACACTGCAACTCTCCACAGCTGTGTTATTAAAGGTGCAGAACGGGACGCAGCCATCGTTATCGACGTCAGATGTGCTGAAAGGTGCTGTGTCCTGATTCTGGTCTTGGTCATATCCCCTAAAGGCATCACCTGCCAAGAAAGAGAAACATCCTAAATGAACCCAGTCAGCCAAGACTTTTATGACTTTTAAATCTTGACTGACAAGAGTTTTAAGACAAGAGTTTTAAGTTTACTTATTTTAATTTTGCAGTGGAGTTACGGAGCAGTGGAGCAGCTAACAACTAATGGAAACTTGTGTTTACGAGGTTTCTGAAACTGTGCAGCAAACTGTTCTCTATTAAAAGCACCCATCTAGAAGCCTGAATTCTGTTTGCACTTTTGTAAACACTATTATACAACCCCAGAAGCCACATACACAAGCGTATCTGAGATTACTTAAAGGGCCAGTCAGTGCTAAAATTAGAGTTTAATATGTTATTCTTCGTGTTATGCAATATTCTCCATGATAGAACAATCAGTGTAAACCAGTATAGCCAGTCACCAGGAAAACCAGCACCTGTTGTGTTTTGGGTGCTGGAACATAGGGTGACCAGCATAAACCAGCTTAGATCTGTATCCAGTTCCTGCTGGTCTGTGCCGTTAAGTATGTATGTATGTATGTATGTATGTATTTATTTATTTATTTATTTAACATTTTTTACAATTATTTACTTAGTTATTCGTTTAAACAAACGACACTCACCATAGACGGTACTGTAAAATAGCATAACACAACAAAACCAACAGAGAATAACCAGAAGTGAATTAGTGTCATTTACAAACTATATCCGGTCAATATATGTCCACTCTGCTTACCACAGAACACAAACGATACATACTCAAAGATAAATTGTCCCTTCAAGCTCCCAGCAGCCAGCTGGTGCAGTGACCCTACTGAATGACCAGAGGTGCTTTATCCAGACATCTATTTTTAGCCTCCAGGTCAGCAGACTGCTTATGAAATATTTACGACTTTACAGTAAAAACATTTAAATATTTTAGCTAGCATTAGCGCTGTGCTCTGATAGCTGACTTAGCTAACTATGTTAGCCCGGTCGTCTAGCCTGTGCCCCAACCTGGCAGGGGAACAAATCTGAGATCAACATTTTTTATTTGTTGTTAGTACAACCAACCACAGAGCAACTCTTTAGGATAGCACTATTAATTTATATTGATTTTTATACTGATTAGCTCAAAGTACAAATTTAGAATCACGTTTTAACTTTTTTCTGTTTTGCTTTTGTCAACACAAGTTTCTTTTTGCTCAGAAAAGGAATGTAGTGATAAGACCCTACTTCTGTAAGACGTAATGCCAATCTATTGTGGTGTCAACCAGTCCTGACAGTTACCCTAGCCACTGATCTTTAGGTTAATGCAGACAACCAAATAGCTTTAACGCAACCTTGGATGTTAAACAAAAGCATAAAAATGTTTTTCACCCAGAATGTTTTACTCTTTCAGCCGGAGAGAAGAAGCAGGAGAAGGTAAAATATCTAAAAGAACAGCACAGCAATTCCATGCTGGTCTAAATTGGTTTACGCTCATCCGGTGTTGGTTGACCATTCTAGCATTCGTAACACAACATATGCTGGTCTGTGCTGGCTTGTCTAGCAGGTTGCTAACTGTAACTTTTAACTCATTGACCTCTTCATCTGACAAGTCATTTTAGTTGTCCAGTTAATGAGTTCTCTCAAATGGTTTGAAAACAGTTATCATAGTTATACATGGCTGCAAAAAGTAGCAGTAACATTGCATATCTGCATTCCTGCTGCATTTACCAGCTAAGAACCAACTATATTTAATAAACAGCCTGTCCCTAAATATCCACACCAAAGCAGCTGTAGTCTGTCAATTTCCTTCCTCCTTCAAGATGCATTATGAGAAGGAAGTTTTCCTAGTCTTTAATCCAGGAAATCTCGCTCTAGAGACTATGTGGCACCACTGTAGGATGCAAATGGGCATGTCCACAACACATGTAGGTGATCATTTTGGCCAGAGTGTCCCTTTAACTAGTAAAGATGGTTTGGGTTTGTTTTAGAGAGAGATTGAAATAGTGATTTAAAGTAGCTTGCATTATTAATATACATCCTATAACTGGTTATGGTCAGATGCATATTTCTCACAAACTAATTAAACTCAGTTGCATCAGCTCAGTCACGGTATATCTAAAGCAATGGATATAATCACAATCTCACTCACCGGCACTACCAGCATATCTGCCGAGATGTATTGCAAAAAATTTACTTTCATCTTCAAGCCAGAAGTTGTCGTAGGAGGCGTACGCAGTGGAGTCATCTTGAGAGACAAGGGATATGTGCAGCTGGAACCGTGTATTCCTCTGACTGACAATGCTAAACACCTTCCTTAAACCCAGCCAGTGTTCTCCTTAAGTAAACACAGCGAAACAAGACATGACTGTTCTCTTTATTACAGTGATTATATTTAACACAGTGCAGATCCAGAACAAAGCACAAAGGGAAAACAGAACCACCGACCTGGTAGGTGCCCAAATCCATCTAGATAGTTTGACCATACGTGTTTAAAGTCAGTGAATCCATCTGTCCGTCTCTGGATTACTGTCCAGCCACCTTCCATGTAATCCATCTCGCAAAACACCTAAATCAGATGGTCAGAAGATTAATGCTTATGTTTTGACCTCAAGAACCTTGACAAATTCTGCACCTCATCATAAAACAGTTAATAAGAAAATACATCTTAATGTGGATTAATGTATTTACTTCTCTCACTAGTCTTTCTGGTCATAAACACTGTCTACTGCCAAGTGGATAATGTACGCCAGGACAAAGCATAAATCTTCATGTTAAGCCTTTTCCTCTCTATTAAAGCCATTACAAGGATACAGTTTCACGACCTCTCTCCAGACAGTTTCCCAGACATGGATTAAGCCTGATGTTGGACTAAATTGCAGTGCCAGTACCAAATCCCTATTGTATTTTTAGTCTAGGCTTAGACTTAATCAGGGTCTAGGAAACTGACCTGCAATGTATTACGATACTACACCATACCTGCCTTATGACGTTCACGACCAAGTGTGTAATCCTCCCACATCATTGCTTTAAGCCACAATAAGGTTTTTTCATGTGAAGTCAAGATTAAAAATTATGTTTTTCCAAGTGGAACCTAGTATCAAGGAGGGTCCCTGTGGCAGCGAAGTGGCTCAATAGATGGGGTAGTAATAGAGGGATGTAGTAGTAGTAGTAACGGAACGTACAACGTGATACTATTGGTTAAAATTTGGGCTGTGTATTCGCAAGAACCTGGCAGTACAATGCATGTATCATGGAGCAAACAGTTGCAATTCAATTTATTGTGATATACACAGTGTGCAAGGCGATATATTGTGACTTTCTGAATATAATTTTAGGAACACTGTCTTGATTTACAAATGACGTTAGCTAGGTTTGCTAATGCTAATGTTTGTCGTCCACTCAGGAAAGGATACCAAAGCACAAACCACATTAATGATCTTCCTCACGTACCATGCTATTACACATTTCCACCAGAGGCGTCTCCAAATCTCCAAAACGTCTATAGAGCAACTGACTGTAAGACCAGAACTAACAAGGTAAAAAAGGTCAATTTTGATTTAATTTAGATTTAACTGGATTTTGGAAAGTCCCTGAATTAGTGCCAAATATCTGCTCGCCAAAGTCAGTGTCAGGTCTAAGAATAAGCTTTTTTAATAAAATGTATGCAAATAACACCTAAAGCATTTCATTACATACAGTATATTAATATACATTAATATGGAGTTTTTACCTCAAATAAAAGCTCGGAATTGTCAGGGTTAATAATGTAAATTCCACTTGGAATTTTAGGAGACACTGCCTCTAGTGTCTCCTTGATGTCGGTACAGTCTCTCCCTGTGAACATAAGAGATTCAAAGCTGGTGCTTAAGGCCTTTAAATGTGATTTACAACTGCAGAATGACTCGCTGCAGGAATAGTCATTAGTTTACCATGAGCTTGAAGGGGTTTCAAGGAGAACATGTCGCTGTTGCTCCTCTGCACCTCTGAGCTTAGAGTGTGGACTTTGGTCATAAGTTCCATCACCTGAGAAAAAAAAGAAAAAACGTCAGCCAGCTGTTTTCCACATCTGCACAGAGAAGCAGAAGAAAATTTCACACTGGAGTTTTGGAGCTTATACCTGGCTGGTGAGGAATTCCAGAGTCCTCTGCTGTTCATCTATAAGATCTCTGATCAACTTTCTCGTACCTCTTGCATATGTTGTCATGGCATGCTGGAGATTACCTGGCAAAAAATATGAAGAATAAAAGTGCAGTCAGAATAAATGAAAAAGTAGTATTCCACAAAATAACTTACATTCCATTGCAAGAAATGTCCTGTTAAAGTAATTTCTTTAAAGACTTTTCCAGGCCTAAAGGAGGAAAAGCAAGCATGTACAGTACTGTGCATAAATCAGTGGCACACTTTATTCATTTGATGTCTATTCAAAATGGCCATTATATGCAGGTTATTCATTTTTCAAGATAGAATAGACTTAATAGATAGAAGTAAATAAATAAATAAATAAAATAAAATAAAATAAAATAGGACTGAAAATGAATGTACAAGTATCATCAATGTATGTACAAGTACCATCAAAACCATCAAAACTGTGGCCATCAGATAGTACTTTCATCTTTATAGGGGATGTTTAGCTGTCAATAAGTCATTACTGAGAAAAGAAAACTGGCAAAAGAAAAGAAGAAAATTTAAACATAATACAAATCAAGGTATTGCTGGTGTTCTCAGAAATATGGACTGACCACCCCAGAGTCCAGACCCCAACATCACTGAATGTTTAGGATTACTTAGATTCTAAGAAGCAGAAAATGCAACCAAGACTGAACTGTGGAAAAACTGAAGGCAGTTCTGATATAAATGGAAAGTGCTGGATGCTGATGCTGGAAAATGAATAACTTGTATTAATGTATTAACCGTTCTGACTGGAAATTAAACAAATGAGGGGAGGTTTTTGGCTTTTCCACAGTTGTGCATGTGTGGGTTTATGGTGAAATACGTACTGCAGAAAGTATGCTTCTCGTCCCTCATGAGTTTTGCAGTCATCTCACATGGGACTGTGCACTTTTCTTTGCCTGCATCCTTGACAGTTCGTTCTTTCTGGCTTTGGAGAGGCACATCCTCAACATTCTCAGATAACCTCAAAGACTCATTGAGACTGGTGCTGTTTGTTTCCTAAAAAGAGCACCATGTTATTATGATCTTTTCATTACATCAAATGTTCTGCATAATATCCAGTAACACATTTACTGCACATTTCCTCAATATTAAAAATACCTTTTTTAACAATCCATTTCTGTCACAGTCATTTTCCAAGCTGCATGAAAAGTTATTATGCATGAAACAGATATATCCTGTGGTTTCTCCGTCTGAGCATGCCCAGTAATATCACATGCTAATATGGAAGTGAGCCAGAAAAAAGAAATGGAGACAATCTAACACAAAAGCAACACTGAATCTGATACCTATTTCATGCAAAGTCCTGCTGAAGTGACCACCAACCCTTCCAAAGACAAACAACAAAACAGATAAGAACAGTGAAAAGAGATCAAAGAGTGGAAGACGAAACGATAAGGGGGAAGTTCAAAAGCACTTACCACAGTTATATTTGGTAATGCAAGAAGATTTGGGAAAATATGAAGCCAAAACAGAGCGATCCAAATCATGTCAGTTTACGTGGAGTTCCGTAAGAGCATGAAGGTGCACACCTCTCGATGAGCAGAGGAGATACAGAGAAGTCTTTTGGTCTAGGACTGCCTCCTTGGCCGCAGTACAACAAAAAGAGCGTGCTTCTGCCCAAACCACAACAAAAGGCTGTCTTGTCCAGGACTATAGCCTACAATATTAATTGTAAACCACAGTTGTTTTATTGCACATCCTGTGTGAGCTATGAAAACCAGATGTTAGAGGGAAATGTGACACTTCTGTCTGTTGTAGAAGAGGTGAGAAGCAGCAGGGCTCAATGCAGCACATACGTAAATGCATTCCTTCCAGAAACACCACGGGGTCCAGCCTGGCCTTATAAAAGGAACAGTATATGAGGGAATGCCAGCAAACGTGGATGTTGCTTTTTGTAGGTTCCTTTTATGGCCCATAGAACTCAGCTTGCTTTGTGTTGAAATCGCTACTGGTCACGGTCAAACAGGTTTCAGATTCAGTGGTTTGCTGGGAACACATCTGTTGGGCATTACATGGCCCTGCTGAGTAGGCACTCCTTCATCAGCCACTGCTAAGTAAGTGAAAGTAGGCAACAAACACTTTCATCTTCTAACTGTATTTCTATCTTTTAATAGGTGGCAAACCTATAATGGACAAACAAAGACGTTATATGCCACAAAAAAATTAATTCATTAAATAAATAAAGTCTCCAGTATATTAATGTATACAGCAATGTTCAATAAAGGAGTAATTTGTAAGATCTTTACTTTAAAACATTCCAATATTCACTAAAATTATGAACAACATGTAAAGATATACCAGTTTATTTCCACTGAAGTTAACATGCTAACAAGCTAACACCAGCCCATCCTGTCTCATTACACCACTTTGTGCCTTAGGTGGTCATAGTGAGTCACTGTAGTGCTGAGGCTGCCATCAGTCCAACATGAGAGAATGAAGAAGCAACACTAATGGCTGAAGCTCTTGGCAAGGGACCATTATCACCACCACCACTGCTGCCTGTCCCAAGGAACAAATCAAATTCATAATTAGATCATAATGAATGAAATCACATTCATAATTATAAGCAAAACAAGAGTTAACAGTGGAGCTGCTTTGAATGAAGGGATAAAGTTTGAAGAATATATATTCTTTTTTATCAATAATTGTTTTAGGAGCTGCTTAAATAGGATCCTATAATGTGTGTTACACTCAAATGGGTTGCAGAAATTAATTTCTTCCCAAAGCATTCTATATGTAAACTATGTATGTATATATTGGCATTTTTTAATAGATTTAAAAAAATTGTTCCTATGTGTTAATAGCTGGGGAGCACATGCAGTATCTGCCTAAAAACCAGTCTTATTCACCACAGCCGAGTGTTGAACGCACCCCCGTTTCCGTGGAAATAAACGTTTTGTCACGTTTTGCTATGACTGAATGTAGCCCAGGGGAAAAGAATGGAATGAGAGCGGTTCACGTTTCCATGGTTACTTTTCGACAACAACCGAGATGGCTGAGGAGACGCCTGAGTTTGAGCAAACCTACACTTTTAATCTGCTTCCCAACAAAACATTCACACTTCAGCGAGATTCTCATACATCAGGACTGTTGATGAAGTGGTGAGAATATAACCTGCTGTTCTGTTAAAGCCCGTAGAGATGTTATGACCTTGTATAGAACGCTCGGACTCCACAACACATGCAGCATTAGCTAAACTAGCTAGCCAGCCAAGTTAACTTTAGCCAGGCAACAAAGAACTGTATGTAACCTTATCACACTATGACTGTGTCCGAAACCGAGGGCAGCTGTCTCGGTGTTCTGCTGCCTTCACTGTCTCAGAAGTCGGTGACTTCACTGTTCTTTACTGAAGAGTCAGTTCAGGTGTTTTTGCGCTGACACAGAGTAATGTGAGATGTGTACGGCAGTGAAGCATACATACATCTATGCTGCCTTCACAAAACGGTCGACTGGAGGAACCTCAGCAGGCAACGTTTTATATACAAACATCAGTTTGGACATGTCTGGGTGCCTGGCAGCTGCGGAATACTGTATAAAGAGACTGTATAAAGAGAAAATGGAGCATCCCTGTCAGTACCCGCAACGTTTCCATACAGCCCAATGTTTAGCCTACACAAGCTTGTCTTTTTTAATGTACTAATCATTACATGTCCTATGTTTTTATTAGGTCCATGTTGGGCAGAATTTCTGCTCAAGCCTTTAACTTTGACCAGACATTCCAGTCTTACAGGAAGAATGACTTTGCTTTGGTCAGTTCCGTGTTCATATGTTATTGACAACATTAATACAGTCTATATACTTATTAGTGCTTATTACCATCACTGTTACCTTATGCTTTTTTGTGTTGTTTAGAATTTCTTTCAGGATCCCTGTGTGAAAAACAGCCTGAAGATGCTGGATACTTCTGGTGTATGGAAACCTCTGGGTAGGCCAGTGTTGTCACCACTGCACAAGTGGGCTTAAGGGGAAATTCCACCAGTTTTATAAAGTTTCCTGACAGCCCCGTTGCTGAGATGTAAACAGAGTGAATCAGAGAGGTTTGATGTGAAATGGTTCTTTGTAAAGACACTTGCAGACACTGATTTCTTGACTGTGGTGGTGATAGGAACCAGGGGTCTAATGTGCAAATGTGTGTTCTACAATATCAGACTGTAGTCCACAGGTTGCACAGGCTGCATACACTGTTAGCCCCCTTTTACGCCGGTCTTTAATGGTCAGGGCCCCCACAGGACCACTACAGACCAGGTGTTACTTGGGTGGTGGGTCATTCTCAGTGCTGCAGTGATACTGACATAGTGGTGGTGTGTTAGTGTGTGTTGCACTGATACAAGTGGATCCGACACAGCAGTGCTGCTGGAGTGTTTAAACACTGTGTCCACTCACTGTCCACTCTATTAGACACTCCTACCTTGTTGGTCCACCTTGTAGATGTAAAGTCAGGGATAGCAGCTCATCTCTTGCTGCACAGTTTGTTGTTGTTATACTCTAGTCCTTCATCATTGGTCACAGGACGCTACCCACAGGATGCTGTTGGCTGGATAGTTTTGGTTGGTGGGCTATTTTCAGTCCAAGATGCATAAAGACTCTAGCAACACTGCTGTGTCTGATACACTCAAAGATATCATAAAACTATGTCTCAGGTATCGGGCTGGGTATTTGTCACCATGTCATGTAATAACATGCTGTACAGAGGCATTAGGGGCATTAAACTCTTCAGACAACTAGTTCCTATTACCAGTGCTGTGTGCTGTGAACAGTTCTTACTTACATTTCACACCAAAGCACTCTTAAGTTAGCTTTGCTGTGTGTCTAATACACACTATAATGTAACATCTGCATCTCTGGTATTGTATAATAATGCCTTTATCATAATTTTAAATAGGCAGTGGCATTACACATGTGGATGTGGAATCTGTTCCCTGCACTAAAGTGTCTATGGACATATTCGATCCAGTTTTCTCAAGTGGAATTGTGCATCCCTCTGGCCACATTGTCAAATGTTACCATGAAGTACAACCTGACTTCGATGAGTTGAGAATGGTAATCATTCAGTATTTGGATCATTTCATCTGTTATCATTATATATGTTTCGACATCATTCACACAAAATGTACCAATCCTTATGTTTCCTGACAGATGCTGCTAGAGGAGGACTCTGATAATTATCACGTGGTCAGTCCACATGACCGTCAGGAGTTCCTGTTTAGACTGTTTAAGCACATTGTACTGGGCGGTGAACTGTGCCAGTATGAAGATGTCATCAGCCCCTACATTGAAAGTGCAAAATTGATTTACAAAGATTTAGTAAGGTAGGGGGTGTGCAAAGAAAGAGTCTATTGATTATTATTTTAATCTTTAAAAAAAAAGCATTATTTATCTATTTCTCATAGCGATCATGTAAAGTCTAAATGCTAGTTTTTCATAGTGTACTGCATTTAACATGACTTTTTTTGTCATGTTTTTTGGAGACAAACAAACAGAAGGGAACAGAAATCAGTTCCTTGGCAGTGTTTGAAAATGTACTAGTATATCTTTTGCTCTACAGTGTCCAGAAGAACTCAGAGACAAGAGAGATCCGAGTTGCCTCAACAATCTTGAAAGTATCTGCTCATGTAAGTGTCCACACTCCTTTTTGGTCTCCCTTAAAATTCTGTTATGAAATTTTTGTCTGGAGATTCTATGCATGTGTAAGATTTACAATTTAATTGCTTCTGATGTTTTAAAAGTGTTATTCAGCTTTACTTTGATTTTCTAATTCTGATTCTGACATTTCATCTTATTACAACAGTGCCAAAAACTACCTACCTTTTTCCTGTAATACTTAAAGGGGAATTCCACTGTTGTTTCAAAATATCAATATATGTGCATATTTCAGTGGTTGAGGTGTAAACAAGGCCATTCAGAGTAGTTACATGTCAAAAGGTTCTTTGCAGAGAAGTGTGGTGAAAAAAAACGGGGAAGGGGGGTCATGCCATCAACACAGCAAATATTCACGCATTCAGTCATGCTATGAGCCGCTTATCCTTCACGTTGGGGGCGCTATCTCAGAACTCATTGGGCAGAAGGCAGGAAACACCCTGGACAGGCTGCAAGTCCATCACAGGGCGTATTGCAAATATAGGCATTAGATTTACTATCCATAACCTGTAAACCTATCTTGGTATTCCGAGTTTATGTGTACTGTTCTTTATGGTAAAATAAAGATACATTAAAAAACAAACAATTTTCTTTGGGTTCTATTGTGTCTTAAAACACCCTGCATGTACCTTTATGCACTGTATGTGATTTACGGGAAACACTTATCACAAACCTGTCCTAGAACACAGTCTCAAGGCATCAGTCAATGTATTTTAAAACTATTTCATATAATAACTTTGAGTAAGATATGTAGTTTTTAGATGCTGTAAGCTCTTCAGACATCTGGGCCTGTATTCACAAAGCTTCTCAGAGTAGGAGTGCTGATCTAGGGTCAGATTTTGATTTTGTTCTAGGATCTAGGATCTGTTCCTGTTTACTAATATGAACAGATCCTAGATCAACTTTGTGAGTATGGGCCCTGGTTCCTTTTACAATCACTATGAACAGTTCAGAGTGGGTAAGTTCTCTAGAATGGCATATTTTCCTTTATATCACACTAAACAACTTTGTTTATATCTTAATCACTGAATTACATTTAGAAAACAACTGTGGAAATACTCTTTAATACCAGATAAATTAAAGTATGGTATAATAAGGAGACATATCTAACCATCTCTTTGTTTACATATTAATCACAAAAAAAATGCAGAAATAAAATTGTTCAGTGGAAATCCCCTTTATTAATATAATAATATAATATAAAAATTAAGTATGACATAATAAGGAGATATTTATAACTCTAATAATATGTTTTCATGTATTCCATTTTAGGATGGAAATGGCTTGTGCTATCCCTCTGGAAGAGAAAACGATCAGACATTTGCCTATCTATGCATTGATCCTTTCAAAAGACACGTGTATGTCTTATACCACAGTTTTGGAATTGGTCTTTTGTCTAACAACAGTGTGTCATGTTCTTGATCTTCTGTTTCAGCAGTTGTTACTGTTAAACAACATGTTGTCCTGTCAAAACCTCCTTTACATTGTGTGAACATTTCATGATAAATGGCGTGATAGGAATGATCATTTACTGACTATTGTTGCTACATTAACATTAGTAAGTTACATTAGTAAGTTAATGTACTACATTACGTACAGAATATTTTTCTCCTTTTGTAAAGTCACCATGCATGGAGATTATGCCAGAAATTGTAGGAATAACTCGTGTAAAACATCATCACCAACAACCACTAATATAGTCAGTGGCAAGAGATTGGCTCTTTCCCAGCAGAGATATTGCAGCAGAGATAGAAAGAAAAAAAAATCAGAAAAAGAGATTTCTTTTTGAAAGCTTGAATGCTACAGCTGTAGCACCATCTTCTGGACTAAAATTGAGATCAGCTGTTTTAGTAAACCGTTGTTTTTAAGTAACTAATAGTCCTTATATTCATTGTAACTGTTGTTTTTACCCTGCGCTTGCTTAGTGTAGCATTCAGTGAGTAAAATGAGTAAGCATACTCTTGCTTCTGCGTTCAGATGTCAGGTCACTCAAACCAAAGCCCTCAAGACAGTCACATTTGAAACTATATTGTTGAACATTATTATGTATGATTTTTTATAGGCTATTTAACTATTTAACTCCCTCAGGGTTTGAATATGAAAAAAACATATTCCTTCTCCAAAACTGCTATGCTATCATCAGCCAGCATCTAAGAAATTGGAAAAGCTGGTGGATCAGCATGGGTCTTCTGCTGAACTCACCCTATGTGAATATGAATTTGGTATTTGGAAACTGAGCTACTTGTTTTTAATTTCTAACAGCTAATATGTTTTTTGTTCCCTTAATTGGTTTAGAGGAATAAATAATAGTGTAAAGGAATTATCTTTCACAATCCAATAATCTTAGGATATTACATTATTTATATTTTTACATTATCTTATATTAGGAAACAAAAGGATACGAATGAACCCATGTCATGGACAAAAGTCTAATTTGCCTTTAGCCTTTAATGTATTATGTAAACATTATTATTAAAGTTTGCAGTCCACTTATTTAGAATAATAAAACAGTAAAAACGGTTTTGAATTTGCTGTTTTTCTGACATCACCATAAACCAATGCTTTCACATAGAGACTACTATTTAGCCTACAGAAGTTTCGCCCAGCCATTTACACTGCAGTTCTAAAGAATATCTCAGCCTGGACTGCTTTGAAGCACAGTACAGGGCAGACAATCAAAACAGAGGTCATTTACATATACCTTTATTTCCTGAAAACTTACTGTGCTGCAGGCATCAGATTCAGTGTTTGCTTATATTTACAGAATACAGTAATGTAGGTCAACCTAAACATTAAAAGACATTTCTTCTAACTTTTGCCTAATAAATACAAGTTCAAGACAATTAACAAATCACAGAATCATGTTTTATTGCATTTTACAAAAGAGTTCCAACTTTAAAGTTTGTTCCAGAATTGTATCTAAGAATCCATAACCTGTAAAGCGTCTTTCAGATTTCATGAACTGATTCCAATCCTGTCACTAGAAGTCATAGCTGATGTGTAGCCTGGATCTCTTGTCCTGGGCTTTCTGTATGTATTTGTAACTTAGAAGAAACTGCTGTTAGGTCAGTCACTATTGTAGTGTAAGACCGAGTGTTGAGTAATGTGTTGAAAAAGTACTGGATATTCACCGCTATTTGAAGTATGTGCTACTAAATATTATTGTAAAACGTACTTTATCGGAAATGAGGACCGAGACCATGAAATTAAACTTTGTCTATAAATTTTACAGAGAAATTCCACTTAGGACCATTTTAGGTTTCGTTTCGAAAGCGGAACTTCTCTGCGTCATTGGGGGATTTTGACACGGTGGAAAGTACCTGACTGCTGCTGTTGGACGACCGTGATGCACTCGATTGTAATTTCTGGACATCAGGCCAGATCAGACCTTGTAGTAACTTGTATTTAGCAGTCTAGTACCACCAGTATAGACTGATTTACATCCGGGTCTTCTAGAAACTCTGTAGAAGTTTTGTGTCTGATCAGTCGGCGGTTGGGTAAGTTAGTCTGCTTTATCTCTGTCATCTCTGTAACGTCAGGGCTCTGGGCTCAATGTTTAGTTTTTCCCTTTTAATCTAACAGCAGTCTTGAACATTTAGTCTCACTTATTTCTAATGTCTTAATAAATAATGGCAAGACATGTATAGTGAAGTGAAAACATTTAAATTATTCTCTTCAAACATTTAATTTATGGCTTATCATCAACTTCAGGTAGGCTTTATGCTGCAATGCCGTAAATGTCAAATATACTAAAAATGATGTCACGTCAATGCATGATAAAATAAGTTTTACCACTCTGTAACGTCACAAATTAACCTGCGTTTACAAATATAGTTAAATATAACAATAATATATTAAGCAGGATGGTACGAAGACATAAAATATTTATATAAAAACATTTTATAAAAATCAAAAACAGTTTTATTCACATATTTTAATACACATATACAAGAGTATAAGTATATAATAGTAGTCATATGTAAGTACAACTAGCTAGTGTTTTATGTCAGCAGTGGAAGGAGACGTCAGCAGTCAGTCTGGTTGTGAGAGCCATTTTCTGCTGTTTCCTCGTTTAGCGTGGGGGCAGCAGCTTCGCAGCCTTTATAACGTTACAGCTCGGTTAATCTACGTGTTTGGTGAGTCTGTCCCCCGCTTACTGTATGCTTGTGGAACGGTTAAATGTCCCTTTGCTTTTATCAGCACATTTCTTCGTTGTTAAACGAGTTACATTGTTTGTGGCTAGGCTACGTGAGCCGAAAGAAACTCCCAAAATGGAGGCTGTCCTCACAGGCAGACGTTAGCTGACTCTAAGCCTGCTGAGTTTATCTTGCTCGTACGAGAAACATGGAAAAAAACACATTTCGGCGTTTATTTAGCTAATGGCTAAATCAAATGTAGCTAGTTTTACAGTTAAGCAGTTTTACATTGCATTAGCTGTGCTAACTTAACATAGCCTTATTATCGTAACCGGTCAAACGAGGTTCTACATTTGAGTAGTATGATGTAACGTTGGCATTCTTTCAATTCCGAAGCTGTAATTACAGGACATTGTAAACCTCGTCACTGTCAGTTCAAGCTAAATTTTTAGGGGCGGGGCAGCGTGTTTAAAAGTGTCAGTCCATCAGTTTTTTAAAAGTCTGATGGTGGGTTAATGACTGATTCATACGTGTGGTTGACATACGCCCAGTCTAAGCATAAATGTTCCGATCACTGTGTTCCTCCACTTCCACCTCTGCTTATGACCTTACTCTTGAGTACTGCTACTGTATTTCACTCCCACGACTGGCCTGTGATCTGTTCAGATAGTTATGGGTGTGTCTCATTCCCCAGCAACCCTTTGGAGTTATCAGCTAAACCATAACGTTTGTATGAGGTGCTTTGTTGAATGAGTAACATGAGAAATGAACAGTAGGCTAGGACAGGGCATCAGATTGAAATCCTATGCTCTCAGGTAGTTTGCACTAACAAACATCAGGGTAGAACTTGTTAGTATTAAGGGCTACTACATTTTCAGTTTGTCTGGTGTTAAATTTTAGTACTGGATTACATAGAAGAAGTTAACACTGCATAGCAAAACTCGTAGCACTTTTGTATTACTAGTTGGATTCATGATAAAAGGGCTTATCTTACTAGATGGGTTTTGTTTAAATCCCCAAACACATACATACACTAACTGGTCATTAGGTACACCCACCTTGTAGCTACGCTGACTGTCAGTTGAATCAGCTCCATTTACTATATAGGAGCCTATTGTAGTTCTATAATTACTGACAGTAGTTCATCTGTTTCTATGCATACTTTGTTATCCCCCCCCCCCCCTCACACTGTTCTTCAGTGGTCAGGACACCCACCAGACTACCACAGAGCAAGTATTATTTAGCCAGTGGATCGTTCTCAGCACTGCAGTGACACGGACGTGGTGGGGATGCATTAGTATGTGTTAGACTGATACGAGTGGATCAGACACAGCAGTGCTGCTGGAGTGTTTAAACACTTTGTCCACTTACTGTACACGCTATTAGACACTCCTACCTCACTAGTCCACCAAATGGACAATGAGTGTAGATAGAATTGGGGCTGGATCCAAATATTCGGATATTAACATTTTAGATTTTCAGGTGTCTGGCTAAAGGTCATGGTCCATAATGCAGCTATATTTAGTATTAGGTTGCCAAAAGCTCTTCATACCTCAAGTTAGACATTCTCCATAAAGCACTGGTTAACCTGTGCATGCACTGTGCTATTACCCACTGCATAGAGAGACTAGTGGGCCTAGCAGACAAAGTGAAGCTGTGCTGTGCGAGGAAAGCAGCTAGCTTGAATATTCAGATTTTACGTTAGATAAAGTCGCAGATTGTGCTTTCAGCATCTGTCTCGGATGTGGATTTAATGTTATTACATGTTATTATCTTAAATCTAGGTAGTGTTACAATCAAAGCTTTTAATTGCCTATTCCAGTAATTAAAGCTGTACTGGTCTGTCCTTCAACCTGAGTGTATACTTGCATTTTTTTCAAAACGCAAAACATGAAATGACACTTGCCTTTTCTTCTGTTATCTCCAGGTGACTGCAAGACTGAGCTGAAGAAACAACTTCTATTAAGCCAAGCTTCTTTCTTTTGAAGGACATCTTTTCATTTTATAATTACATTTAATCTTCTGTCATGGATACCTAAACACCAACCTGAGGGATGTCTGGCAGGGAGAAAGGCTTTATTTGGCATATCCAGGGAGTCAATTAACAATGATTAGTATTCACCTTAATGTAGGTATTATCATTAATACATCATGCCTAATTTGAAAAGATCTTGTTTTGTTGTGTTTATTAGTGATCCTGGATGAATACAGAAAGGACATATGGATAGTCAGGACTTAATTTATGTTCATTCACATTCTTTGTAGTGAATCTGTTACATTGTTCTGGCAGTTTTACACATTTCATGTCAGGATAATTGCCTTTGAGGTCGTCTGGACCTCAGGTTTCGTTCCATCAGGCGCATGTGAATATGTGGTTTACTGGTTGATTAGTTCCATCTCCTGTGATTTTTGGTCACAAGAAAAGCCTTGTGATCCTTGGTCATCTTTATTGTCACGTCATCTTGAGTTCTGCATTCTCAGTAAAGCCTTTCTCCCTGAAAGACATCCCCCCTTTTCTTACTTGTAATGGAAATCCTGCAAAACAGTCCTTTTCTAAGAGGTCTGTGCCGAAACAGTGCACCAGCAGACCTACAGTATGATAACACAAGTGAACTTTTTCGCATCTCCACCTTCGCAAAATTCCCCTCCACCACACCTGTCACGGAACGAAGCCTCGCCCGTGCTGGGTTTTATTACACTGGCATAGGTGACCGTGTTCAGTGTTTTCGTTGCAATGTGACTGCTGAGAACTGGCAGTCAGGGGAATGTCCAGCAGAGAAACACAAACAGCTATCTCCCAACTGCACCTTCATCCAGAGCTTACCTTCCACAGCCAACCTCCTGTCATCCTCCCATTCTGCCTTTTCTCCTCTTCGCAATATGGCTGTCCTCCAGATAAATGCTCCTGCGTCTACTGCAACCAGTACATCGTCTGCAGCTGCTTCAACATCAGGCCAAACTGATGAGCAGGCTGGTTACCTCAACATGGGCTTCAACAACCTAGCCCCCTCCAGTCCCCTTTCATCTCGTGGAGTTGAGGATATGTCTCATCAGCGACCTCCAGCTTGCCACAACCCAAGCATGCGTCGGGAGCAGGATCGGTTGGACACCTTCCAGAACTGGACCGTCGCAACGATTGCCCCTGCTGAGCTTGCAAAGGCTGGTTTCTACTACCTTGGCCAGGGAGACAGAGTGGCTTGCTTCAGTTGTGGAGGGCAGCTCAGCAACTGGGAGCCTGGAGATAGGGCAGTGTCTGAGCACCAGAGGCACTACCCCAACTGCCGCTTTGTGAGAGGTGACAGAGCAGATAACGTGTCCATTGCCACAGGTGGTGGGCTGGCTAATGTTTCCAACCCAGCGATGCAACAGTGTGATGAGAGACTGCTTACATTTGTGAACTGGCCTGCAAGAATACCAGTTCGACCAGACCAGCTGGCCAAGGCAGGCTTTTACTATGTTGGTAAGGTCATATTTAAGATATTTGGAGTATTGAAGTGTTTTATTTTTACACTTTGCTGCTCTCAGTGTTCTGTATCTATCTGTTTATCTAATGAAACAGCCTTTTTTGTTTCTCAATAGGTCGTAATGATGACGTGAAATGCTTTTGCTGTGATGGAGGACTTAGATGTTGGGAATCTGGTGATGATCCATGGGTGGAACATGCCAAATGGTTTCCAAGGTGAAAAAACTATTTTGTTTACCAATGTTTTGTTGTTGTTGTTGTGTTTTTTTTAAACTATATTACAGTTTTAAAACTGTTGTTCTTGTTGTAGGTGTGAGTATCTTCTGCAGGAAAAGGGGCAGGAATTTGTTCATCAGATTCAAGCACGATTTCCAAGATTGTTTGAACAGGTAAGAGGACATGATTAATTTTGTAATTTATTTTTTTTTGTTTTTCACCTCTTATAAGACATGAAAATACAGTAATATTGTTTGTTCCACAGCTACTGACTAATGGAGACAACAACAACTCCAGAGAATTTGTTGATCCACCTGGTGAGTACAAAAAAAGACTAAAGAGCCAAGCAAGAGCATTACCATAATAGCCTACCGAAGTTATTTAGCATACTTTTACATTCCCTGACTATTTTTATCTTTGTGTGTAGTTGTACATCTGGGTCCAGGAGAGGAGCGTTCTGAAGATGCTATAATGATGAACACACCTGTGGTGAAGTCAGCCTTAGAAATGGGCTTTGAGCGGAGTTTGGTAAAACAGACTGTACAGAGCAAAATCCTTACCAGTGGAGAAAACTATAAAACCGTGCAGGAACTGGTGTCTGACCTGCTAAGTGCTGAGGATGAGAAACGGGAGGAGGAGCGAGAACTTTTTGCAGAGGAAATGGCTTCAGGTAAGTTTAGTTAAATGATGCAAATGCTGTGAAGAGATCAGTCTGTACAAAACTTTGTAATGTCCCCACAAGTTCATTCCTATTGTCTTTTTAATTTCTATTGTTAATATCCGAATTCTGTTTTGCAGATGGATTTACTTTTCTGAAAAAGCATCATACTGCCTTGACTCAGCGGCTGAAAAGTGTTCAGAGTCTAATGGATCACCTCCTTGAGGAAAATGTTATATCACAGAAGGAGTATGACACCATACGCAACTGCACTTCAGTCAAGCAGCAGACAGGCCAGCTCATCGATTTAGTCTTGTCAAAAGGGAACGCGGCAGCAGAAGTCTTCCGCAACTGGATCAAAAAGAATGACGTGTACCTCTTAAGAGAGCTCATGGGTATTTAACTTTATAATGTGTTGACGTCAAATGTCTGTGACTTTTCAGTGTTGTATGTTAGTCTTTGTCTCTGTAAAACCATTGTAGTCAATACTTGTATTGTGACTAGCAAGTTAGGAACACCTAAAGAGGATCCCCTTTAAAGAACTGAGGTGATGCTCAGAGAACATTTCCTAGACATTTTGTAAAGTATGCAGGGAGAATTCCACAGCAAGCGTACATCACTACATAATACTGACAACCCGTTTTATGTTCTTTTCACTGCGATTTCAGCCCAGACAAATGAAGCTTCATCACCGAGTCAAGATCTTTCAGGTATACTCAAACACGAGAGGTTTTTGTTTTGTTTTTAATTTTTTCCTTAAGTTTGTAGCCATCACGCTAAGGGAATCAGATATAGATCCTGCCCTGAAGCACTGAACATTAAGCTATTATAATTAAATTAATATTTTGCTTTTGTCTTACAGACCTTCCTATGGAGGAACAGCTGAGAAGACTTCAGGAGGAACGCACATGTAAAGTATGCATGGATAAGGAGGTCAACATTGTCTTCATTCCCTGTGGGCACCTGGTGGTTTGCAAAGAATGTGCTCCCTCGCTCCGCAAGTGTCCAATATGTAGAGGCTTGGTAAAAGGCACTGTCCGCACCTTTCTGTCTTAACCTTAGATACTACGCATAGGGAGTCTCCTTATTTGGAATTTAGAGCCTGTTGTATGCTGTATGTGTGACAAGCCGATTTGTTCTCAAGTAATATTAAAAAAATGAATAGGATAATTTAACCAAATGTTGCAAAAAAAGTCACGAACAGGACATTGGCCCAACTCTCAATCTCTAAAATATTACTAATAATATAACTGCAGATGAATGTTGCATAAATATTTAGAACTATAATTGTCAAATTCAAATTTCACTGTAATGTCAATAAGAGAACATCTGCAAGTAGATGATTTTCAGAAAAGCCAAATAAAAGTTTTATTAACAATTGAGTTAATTAAAATGTGTTCAGTTGAAATTGTCTCATTTAGTTCTTTGTTTTTTTATTATTTTACAGTCAAAATTGACACACAGCTGGCAAATGAACATTGATTATTTTTATGTAAAAATACATCTGATGCACATAATTAGACATGTTCTTTAAAAAGCTGACAATTCATTGATGCTAACTAAAAGGGCTAGAAGAAAAAGTGCATTTCATTAGTGTATTTAAAGTTGATTTTAAGCATTTGGGCAAACAGCATCTTCAAGTGAGTAATCCATGTACTTCAGAGATCCAGGTCTTGAAGATTTCCCCAGCTTGGACCTACTTTAACTTTTGCCCTGAGCTTCACATAGAGTTTCATAGCAGATTCCATTTCCCACTTCACAATTTGTGCAACCTGCCAAAAAGACATTTTTAGCAACCTTATCTTTTTTACATTAAGTCCAAATGAAATCTCTGTTTACCTGGATGATATCCTCCTCTGCAACTTCATAGATGAGTTCATCATGTAGCTGAAGTACAAAGAAGGCCCCTCGTAAAGGCTTGGACCGAGGCCTGTACCGTCCATTCTCTGCTAAGCAACTCACCATTAATAATCAAACAGCAAAAGGATTGGTAGGCTTAGCCTCAGAGAATAGAAGCTGGCTTACCTTTCTCATTTTGGTTATGCTGATGGGATGGTGGCACTTGCGGAAAAGCTGCCTCCAGTCTGCGCTGGATATTGACAGTGGCCAATTTTACAATGTCAGCAGCCGACCCCTGGACTGTTGTATTCACAGCCTGTCGCTCTGCCTGAAGCATGGGAGAACTCTAGTTAGGAAAATGTTCGGTTTTCATAATATTTCTATGTATTTTGGAGACATCTTATTAAGAATCTCACATGAGACTTTATGTAAGTGTTTGAATCCTTGATGCCAGGTAGAAACCTCTTTCTGCCCAATAACGTCTTGACAAAGCCGTTTTTACTGCAGTTCTTTACAGTGTCACGAAGAAATGCCTGTATACCTTTGGGGGAAAAAAGTAACTCATGATGGGACTTGATTATATAGCTGTTTTTAAAGCACTAGTTGGAGTTACTTACCTGTGTATCTGGATTTAAACGTTTCAATATAACAAGCAGCGTCGTTTTCATCAATACCCATTTGCTCCCCTAATGATTTTGCTCCCATGCCGTAAATTATTCCATAACAAATCTGCAAAAATAAAATCACAACAGACTTGTTTACTGATACTACATTATTAGTATAATTAATTCCAAGGTATACCGCAACAGCTATATCTGACCTGCTTTGCCTGTTGTCTTGTGCAGTCATCGACTGACGTAGGGTCCACCATCTTCCACTCTGCAGCTATACTTTTGAAAACATCTTCACCACTGTTGAGCACTTGGAGAAGCCGTTTGTCACAGGACAAATGAGCCAGTATGCGGAGCTCCAGCTGGGAGTAGTCTGCAGCTAGAATTAGTCCTCCTAGGAAATCAAGAATTGTGTGCATGGTCAATCAAATTCAAACATCCTTGCACCCATTTTATATAAGTGATCCCTTACCTGAGAAAGGAACAAAAGCATGTCTCATGCTGACAGAAAAAGGCATCCCCTTTTCTGGGGATTTGTCTGAAGCTTTGACAAAAGCCATTAACTGATGACTTGCCCTGGATATTTTAGTCCTTTAAAACAAATTTTAAAAAAATCTTATTATTAGAGAAATT
Organism: Semaprochilodus insignis; assembly: GCA_034552555.1. NCBI lineage: Eukaryota > Metazoa > Chordata > Actinopteri > Characiformes > Prochilodontidae > Semaprochilodus > Semaprochilodus insignis. The sequence goes on along the minus strand of CM067487.1, from coordinate 22,286,322 downwards.
AAATGCAGTTATGCAATAAATTACTCCGTCTTGGACACCGATGCTTACCGTGTCTTGCTGGAGATACTGGCTATGTTTTTTTGAGATTGCTGGCTTTCTCCAATAAGAGTTGGCATTTGGATTTCAAAGTCTTTAGGCACATTCTGAATATTGGGTTCAGTGAAGCTCACTCTGCCTGAGTGAGGAAAAGAGAATTTGTAATAATGTTAAGAGATGTAAATCTAAAGAATCAGTTTAAAGCATTTCTGACATTTTTATGGTACCTGTAGCTGTGTGGCACTGTGAGACAGGGTGAATTCTGTCCATCCTCAGTTTAGGGTGCCAGGTCTTCTCTCTTTGCAGGGGAAATACCACCTTTGTCATGGCATTTGTTATCCTCCTCCACTCTAGGATGACTCCTGGTAACTGATGTAATGGCTTGAGCTTTTCTAGTACATCCTGGATAAATGCAAAATGAAAATATGCTCTGGCTTAAATTAAAATTATGTGAAAAATCAACTTGAATGGGTGGAATCAATATGAACAGTGAATTGTAACCAACTTTTTTAATTCTGCAATACAGTTGCATTTCAAGAGAACAGCAAGACTACAGAATATGTACCTTGGTTGTGCTAAACTGCTTGGAAAGTTTTACACGGGCTCCTGTTCCTGCCCTTCTGGTGTATCCCAAAGTCTTTTTATTCTTTAGACAATTCAAGTCACCATTGGGGGGTAGCTTCAATTCAAGAAACAGTACCTAAAGATGATAACAGTGGTGTCAAACAAGTCTGCTTTTAGTTACTTATTCAGTGGAAGAAAGGAAAAATGTCCCAAGGGGAAAAAAAAACCTTTTTTTTAGGTTTTTTCCAAAATGACACACACCTCAGCAACATCCTCAGGACTGGTCAGTGAGAAGCTGTGGCCAGCTAACTGGTAGGCCTGAGATTCCAGATCACTGAGCTTAGCTTGCATCACATGTTTTTGAGCTTCACATTCAGCAATACTAAACCCAATACCATTCAGCTCCAACAGAGCTAAGCAGTACTGAGTGGGCATCTCCACGTTCTGAAACACATCTGACAAATAAAAAAGACTTAATGCAACATGAAAAACAGTAACTACACAAGCAGTTTCTTGTGATAAAGAAAAAAAAAAAGTTGGGCACCTAACAAACCATCTTTTGCCAGTAGGTCTTGAAGTTGCGCCATGACCCTGAAAACGAGGACGGACTCGATGGCTGCTCTGTAGCGTCCAGACAGACTAGGATCTCCATACATTCCCAGACTTTGTACACCTTGTCCAGAGCCAATTCCATCTAACAAGTGGAGGTCCTGAGGAATGAAGTTTGTCACCATGTTGTGAAGAGTGCGCTCCTTGGAGCCTGGGTCGAGAAGCCAACAGGCAACCTGGAATTCACATGTAAGTTATGAACCGTCCAGCTAAATGCATTCAGAGCAATCTTAAAATCACTCAGTGACATCAAAAGCAATGTCAATGGCTGATTCACACACCTTAGGATCCTCAAATGTGCCTCTTATTGCAAGTCCACATGCTTGAAGTAGTGCCTTATATAACTGAATGAAGTCATAAGCAATCATCACTCCATCACCACCTGAAGATGATTTTGCCAGACATGCTTGAAGGTTCTCCAGTCTCTCACCTACTGCCAGATTTTCATCAAGTGGAGGTGGTGCTAGGCTTGCACTGATACCTATTTGGCAATACTAATTTAGGTTAGCAACAAGGTAGAAAGCTCAATGTTAATACCAAAAGTGAAAGACTAGTTTCTGTACCGGTGTCTGTTAGCTCCTCTTGTAGAGATAAATAATATGCATCTTTTCCTCCCCAACATACAGATATGCCAATGATGACCACATTCTCGTGTCCTGTCATGACAAGCCCATCTCTTCTTTTGTTCCTCACTGGAGTAGTTGCTTTAAACATAAAACAGAAGAAATTAGTGTATAACTGAAGTGAACGTGACATAGTTTACATATTAATTCAACAGTTTGAATATGTCAGATATATCAAAAGGCTTACATTTTTTAAATTTGCCTCCGATAGCAGATTCTGGTTGCACTGCACCGTCTTTCTTCTCACAAGCAACACAAAGAGAAAATCTCTTCTTGGTTTTCCATTCCTTTACAAATGTTTCAAAAAGTTGTTTATCACTTGCTACGTCGATAATCGAGAAAGATTCTGGACTGCTTAGGTTGGAGGCAGATAGAGAGGCATCTTCTGACAGCTGCAGTGAAAGGCCCTCGTCAGCCCTCATCACAGATGTATCCACCTGTGGTGCGGCCTTCAGCTCCAAACAAGGTTGCTGATCGTCTTTGGGACCAGATTTTGCATGGTAATTCGGTCTAGCCTCTGGGTCTCCTCTGGGATTTAGAGGTGACTGTACAGCTGAGGTGGTCATTTTGACCCTGGGTGTGACAGGCTCAGAAACAGGTGTAGGGGGAATTAGGTCATGGCTCACTGTATGTGGTTTTGCTACGTGAAGATCTAGCCCCAAGCCTCGTTGATTTACATGGCCAAGCTCAGAATGCGTGTTAGTTACTGGAACTGAAGGCACATTATGACGTTGCACATCTGTTTGTGTTTGCTCCTGAGGTTCATGGAGGGTTGAAAAATGATCAACCCATTTATCAAAAATGTCTTGCATTCCTGGGCTGAAATTAAATGAAGAATCGGCAACATTTTCTGAACGAGGCGCATTGCTTTGTGACACTTGTAACTCAGGCATAATGTCGTCTGTGTAACAGGGCTTTTCCACTTCACTTGCGCTTACAGAAGGTCCAGCACAGATTTTAAGTTTCTCTAGATAGTGCTCTCCAATAAGCAGAGAATCTCCCCATTCTGACAGGTTGAAGGAAGACTCACCCCACTGTACTGCTTCCTGATCCTCCACATCATCCTTCCTTTCCTCATTCAATGCAGTGGTTGGGGCATGAGAGCTAGTATTTTCCACAGGTGCGTTCCCCTCTGCGTCTTTATCTATTCCTGCCTCCTCCTCCTCGTCCTCCATGGCCTCCAAGATGGAGTTGTCATACAGACTATCAAACAGGAAGCTGCTGCTCCTATTGGGACTATGTTCCATAACATTTTCAGGTCTCTCGTTTTGGACTTGAAGATCATCTGTATTTAATTTCATTACGCAAGATTCTCGCTCAGGCACTTGGTGGGTGAAATTAAGGATGTTCTCCATTTGGCTGTCTGTCAGTGAAATGTTATATTTAGGTTTGGTCTCAGATGCTGGCAGATGTTGCTCTTTTGGAACTGTGCTGGAAAAGGATGATAGGCCCTCATCTTTCTTGCTGTTTTTATTTTCGGGCGTGCTGTGTGGTACTAATTTTGTATTTTCAGGATGTGAGATTTGGTGGGATGGCTGATCTAGAGTTCCAGCATGTTTATCTATTGTTTTAACTTCACAAAAAGTGCCTGAACTGCCGTTATGAGGCGTCTCGTCCTCCTGTAGTAATATTCTTTCGGTCTGGGTATCAAGCTGAAAACTGTCACCAAATTCTTCTAACTCACCTGTGTACAAGTCAGGAGAATTACACTTTTCCCCTGAATTCCCCTGGACTCTAGATTTTACCTCAGAGTTCAACAAAAACTCCAGTGAAGTCTTTGGATATTCATGTCGTGTTTTTATTTTCTCATCATTCGTGTTACTGGAACAGTCTTTGTAATTTCCCTTTTTAGTTTCGGTTTCAGCAAGTGTCATGTTCTTGAGATCTGCATTTTGATTAAGATGTTTTGATTTAGATGTACATTTCTTCCCGTCAGCTGAGGGAAAACCAGTTAATGTTGGAATCTCCTCGAGATGTGGTGGAACACAGGATGTGGATGACGCCATCGGCTCATAGACTGGCTTTTCTTTTAACACAGCCTGTGAACTCTGACATTTAGCTGCTTCTTGTGGTGTTTTAATGTTCATTTCACAGTGATGATTATTTAAAGGAACTCCCACAATAACAGCTGACATTGTTTGGTTTAAGCCAGAAACTGATGGGACACGTGCTTCTTCAGCTTCAGTGGCTGCAGCCCCAGAACCAGTCTTAATTTCATTCCCCTCAATCCTTCTGCGTTTAGACAGTGGACCCACAGAATGACTGTCATTGCAGGAGGCAGGCTCACCTGGCAAATTAGAATCATGACAGCCCTTTAGGAGTGAATTTCTTAGAAAGGGTGATATCTTAGTAGGTTCGTTGCCATTGTGATTTTCTTGGTCTTTAGCGTTTATGGATTTTAGCACTTTATGTAATGCAATAGATCGCTGTTCATTGTTTTCTGTACTAGTAGAGGCCAC